>JAWZYV010018343.1:0-1200000 GCA_038373885.1 Cheiracanthium punctorium
GGAACGATCCCTCTAATGAAACTCTCCGTCATTACTGAACCGTACAGCTTTACTTTCGGGTGTTGAGGATGCATTTCGGTGCTTTTGAGTGGCAAATAAAATGTCGGCCATCACTTTCAAACAAATTGAATTTTGGATTCATCTCTTCTCCTTTAAAAAAACTAAGTCTTTGATTGTTCAAGTTTCGTGCTCTTTAACAAATTTCAATGGAATTTTCCAATTCTTTTATCAGATGAGAGGTTTTTAAGCAGGGATCCTTGCACCCAATCCAGAGGCATCCATGTTGCTTTATATTCCAAAAAAGCTGCTTGGTGAATGAATATTTCATCAGGATAATGATCCGAAGCACATCTCCAAAATGGTGAAAAATTTAGTTTTGAGCTACGAAATTTAAAATTTTCGACGCCGTGTCAGTCACCCAACCTTATCTTTATGGAACACCTTTGGGAACACTTAGGAAGAAAAGTCTCAACATGGAAACACTCTTTAAAGGCAAAACTCCATCAGGATATTTAATGGGCAAAACTTCCTAGGTCCACCGTAGAAAGCCTTGTTAATTCCATGCAGAAAAGATGTGATGCAGTCCTCGAAGCAAAATAATATGCAGCTACTTATTAAATAAATCTGTATTTCGTTACATTCAAATGATTCAATTCCATAAAAGTTTCGAAAGATTGAGTCTTCTCAAAACTCCTCCTTTCAACTTTTCAGATTCACGCTTGGTATATCTGTCTATCTGATCTCTCTATCTATCTATATATATACAGGGTGATTCCCTACCAGACTGACAAACTTGCAAGGGTGTAGTGGGTACAGAGACGGTTCAGAATCACATAGCAATGAGGGGTCAGAAACATCGTCTTCATGTACCTCTTAATAGTCACTTTTGAAGAAGTGTTCAAGTGATAGTAAACTTTCCGACCATGGTTTTTCAAAAACTAATCCCTCTTTCACCTATTGCACTTGATATAAATTTTGTTATTTCAGAACTGTTTCTTGCATTACATTTATGAAATTGGCAGAGGAAAGCCCATTGTTTATGATACTTGGTTAAGAAATTAAACACACACTTCAAAACTACTTCTAAAGTGGTTATTAAAGTTACATGAAGACGACTAGTCAGGACCTGCATTGCTATGTGATTATGTACCGTCTCTGTACCCCCCTACGCCCTTACAAGTTTGTCAGTCGGGTAGCGAATCACCCTGTATATATATATATATATATAATATATAATAGCTTACTTACGTAAAGTGAAATCCCAAGATAATCCAACGATAAAGTGAAGAAAATATAAAAAATAAAAAAGTAGATAGCATATGGTGCCAATTAACGAGCTTATTCCGGATAAGTGTTTAAATATAGCCTTTTAAGGCAATGAAAGAGTGGAAAAATTGAATATAAAGCGCCAAATTAGAACTGGTGTGCTTTTAAGCCTAATCACATGTAATCAGAAATAGTCCGAAAATGGAGTTAATATTGAAATGGTGTGCTCTATCATCAGGCGCCACCGCACACACATTTCAATTTAATCGAAAAAAACAATAATAGCTAGGTTTCTGCAAGTTACCTGACCAAAATTAGGGTCCTTTTGTAACTTGGGGGCGCGACCGTAGCTATTAGAAAAAAACAACGAGGAAGTGGACCGACACGAAGATCAAAGCTCAGTAATGGAGGCAGTATTAGTGCATGTTGCCATCAGAGAAGGCTTAATGCAATCAATAGACAAGTAATGCCATGGAGTGTGAATAAAAAATGATATATTAATAATACTTTGGAAGTATGGAAAGGAAAAGAATAAATAAATAAAAAAAGGTAATAATTAAATGAATAAATAAAAAGAATAAAAATGGTAATAATTAAATGAATAAATAATAAAATAAATATTACACTAGTATATCTAGCCTATGTTTTACGTAGTACTAGCTGCAGTAGCTAAGAAGTACTTAGTTGAGGTTGTGGAAATGGAGAAAAACTGTAGCAATAATATTAACAATAATGATATTTATAATAATTATATATTCATTTATTATTGCTATTTATGCTAATATAATTGTAAAATATTTAGTTAGAACAGTACTCTGTTTGGCTTCATTGGTTACAGACTCACATGAAAAGGAAAAAGTACCAGTAATCAACCATTCTTAAGAATAGATTTTTTTTTTTTTTTTTTTTTTTTTTTTTTTTAAATAAAATATATAGATATATATTTTATGGTTTTTTTTTTTTTTTTTTTTTTTTTAAATATAGAAAGAACCATCAACCAACCCCATCCTCACCAACCAATATTCTGATTAGGACATACAGTTTTTTTGATTACATAGAGGATATAAAATAGAAGTTAGAAATTTACTGGGATAATTATATTTTATAGCAGTTTTATATAGGTCAGTTAAGTTATTAGCCTTAAAACTATTGGTACATAGAGACTCTATTCTATACTTATGATTAGAGATAATATTTCTAAACACAGAAGTGTGCATACATGAATTGAAATGAGTGAAGGTATTGACCTGAAAATTAAAGTCATTTCTTTTATTATATATATTAAAGGATAGACTCTTATCGTCATTGATTCTAATTTGTAAGTCTAAAAAATTAATTATTCTATTATTATTATGATTTTTTATTAGTTCTAGGGCTGAATGGTAGGCTATGGGTAGGTGGTCAGTATCACTATAAGTATTGTCAGTAGCTATTGTTATTATGTCATCTATGTACCTATATATTATAAGAGAAGGATTGTTGTAATTTTTTTCATAATTATATAAATATAGGTCTGCTAAGTAACTGGAATTGGAACCACCTTGTGGAATTCCTATAACTTGCTTATATAATTTATTATTATGTAGAATGTAGTTATTATATATTATGAACTTTAAAAGATTTTCGAAATACATAGTATCTATGTAAGAAGGCAGGGTTATATTATTATTACTATGTATAAATAGATTCAATATTATATTGTATAAGTCGTCTAGTGGTATACTATTGAATAAGTCTTTAAAATCATAAGTTGATATATTAATTACATCGTATAGAGCATTAATCTTATTTTTTAGTTCATAGCTATTACCTATAGATACAGAAGTAGTGTTAGATTTTATGTACAGATCATGCATAGAAGTAAGTATTTTTAGTAATATTTTGCTTGCTACATTATTATAAGTGTTACATCCTATAGTAACAGTTCTGAATTTTAGTGGCGTTTTATGAAACTTTGGTATTAGCACTAAGTAGGGATATTTTAGATTGTCATGCTTGATTTTAAGTAACTTGTGGAAAGCTAAGATCTTTTTGTTAAATGTTATCTCAGAGATAGATGTTAGACTGAAATTTGGATTATTGTTAATGGATGAAGCTAAGAGATTGTGATATAACTGCTTACATATTATAGCGTAGTTATTGCTAGACTTATCAACATAAGTAATGATAAAGTTATTCTGTAGCTCTGTTATTTGATTGCTTAGTTTTATATTTTTAGTATATCTAAATTTACAAAGTAGTTGTTTTTTAAGGTCAGCAATAATATTAAATTTCCATTCATTAAAGAAGGCGGAAGGTTTGCTGTTTTTTATTGAAGTGTTATATATATATACGTCTATATTATAAATAAAAGTATCTATTATATCATCTATACAGTATTTAGTGGGTAACCTAAACTTAGTACCTCTTTTCATGATCCGTTGAAGTTTAAGATCTTTGATAATAGAAAGATCTCCGGTAACTATATGTCCAAAATCAGAATTAACATAAGAATTGTATTGACCACTGGTACAAAGACAGGGTACCTCATCATCGGGTACAAAGTTCCTACAGAAAGAGTTATAATTAAATATCTTTCTACCCATAGGTATAGGGTATTTGAAAGATTTTTTTAGGCTGAGATGCGGTAAAGGGAAAGAGTCAGAGTGAGATGATAAAAGTTTATTGAAGTTAATCATATTGAAAACAGGATTGGAGAAATTAATTACAAAATTGGAATTTAGCTTAGTACTATTGCGATTGTGACCTAGTAAATTGTAATTTAGTGCATTGGCACGAGTAACTATTAAATCATAAAACAAGTGGGCAAAATGGTCAGAGAATGTAAAGGAAGTGAAAACTTTATAATACTTTGAGAGGTGTTTTTTCTTTAAAGAGAAAACGTAGGCTCGTATTTTTAGCCAATTATGGTCAACCTCAAATCTTTTATTTAAGGTATATAACTCAGACTGAATGTGCTTATTTGACAATATGTTAGTAGAAGTAGCTTTATGCTTTCCTCGTTTATATCGACTTGTTCGTTTATATAAGGACAAATTTAAAAGGTTATAAATAGGAGTATACTTGGAGGGATCAGATTGTGTATTATAATAATGTAAGTGTTTATTATGTACTATTTGGTTAAGACCATAAGGATAACAGGTGTTATGACAATTGATTAATTGTGATTCGAGGAAAAGCCGCTCAGATGTATTTGTTTGTATTGCGAGAATTTCGATAGTAACATTTTCAAATCCGTGGGAGTGAAAGTGAGCATATTCTACATTGGTAAGGTGACTATTGGATAAATAGTTTTTTACGTTATTGCGATGCAGGTTAATGCGTATGTGTAACGGGTTGCGAGTCTGTCCAATATAAGCCATGTTACAGATAGTACATGAAATTTTATATATACAATTATATACTTTGCAAAAATTGTGATATTTAGTACTATTGTCTATTAGATTGATAGAAGCATAAGGGCAAGTTTTGCATTTTTTGGAGCCACAAGAGTTAAAAAGAAAAGATTGCCAATCACTACTGTAATTTTTGTAGGAAGAGTAACTGTTTTTCGATCCATTGTTCCCCTCTTCCTGAAAATTAGAACAAATGTACCGGGCATATGGACTTACATCATGTAATCCACTTTTGCCAGTCACTAAATTATTTTTGTCTAGAACCATTAAGGGTGATATTATACTATATCAGAGTAGAAAAGACACAATTATATCAAAAAGTACAGAATAGGGTACAGTCCAAAAATGTAAATAAGAGAAAAAAAAAAAAAATAATAATAATTAATAAGAATATCTGGAATAAAGAGTAGAAAAGATCAAATAACGGTAACCAAAAGTAATTACTAACACTGGAAAATGTAAATTGAGAAAAAATCTAAATTAATCAAAATACTGTAACCAAATGTAATAACCAATATATATATATATATATATACTAGCTGAAGTACCCGTCCTCGACGGGTTAGTGAATGAAAATTTCTAAAAAGCAAGAACTTTCGTCAGCATTGTAGGAGTACACAGAATGGATGTAGTATGTTGCTAAAGTAAAGAAAGCGAAGTTATAATTTTCATGTATTGTTAAAATATTACAGGTTAGAGAGTAACTAAGTAATATCATTTCATTCGCTTTAGTCGTAATTATGGGATGCGCGAACGAATATTTACGCATATCAGGGGCGTAGCCAGAAATTTTTCATGAAGGGGGGGTTACGACTACTACAACTCATATATATGTATAAGTGTGTGTGAGAATGTAGTGAAGAATATACATTTTGTATGGAAAAAAATTTCTTATGGGGGGGTTATGACCCCCTAACCCCCCCCCCTTGGCTACGCCCCTGCGCATATTGAAATAATTGTCTCAAAATCTAATCAATATTTTTGAAAAATTTGAAGCCTAGAATTTAAGTTGAGTGACAACCTATCATGTCACCCAAATTCGTTTCATTCCCTGCAGTCTTTATTTCGTGATACTGGAACAAATTTTCAGCATTTTAAAACGATTTTCGAAAAATCTCAAAATGTAAGCAAAATATTTTTAAAATTCAACGCCTATAAATTAAGATTAGCAACTACCTATCATATCACTCAATTTCGTAACATTCCTATTAGTCGTTATTACGTGGTGTTTGAAGAATTATAAACATATTTTGAGAGAATTTTCACAAAATCTCAAAAATCTAATAAAAATGTTTAAAAAATTGCACTCCTATAGTTTATGTTGAGCAACCATCTATCGTGTGACCAAATTTCATATCATTCGCTTTAGTCGTTATTACGTAATACGGGAACAAAGATTCACTCAGTTTTAAACGATTTTCACAAAATCTCGAAATGTGATGGATTTTTTTTAATTAGATGCTTATAGTTTAAGGTATGTGACCACCTATCATTTCACCAAATATCATTTTTTCACCTTTGTAGTTATTACGTGATGTGCGGACACAAATTTACGCAGTTTGAAATGATTTTCGCAAAATCTCAAAATCCAATCAGGATTTTTTAAAAATTGGAAGCCTATGTTTTAAGTTGAGTGACCACCTATCATGACACCCAATTTCATATCATTCGCTTCAGTCGTTTTTGCGTGATGCTTGAACACAAATTTACGCAGTTTGAAAGGATTTTCGCAAATCTGAAAATCTAATCAAGATTTTTTAAAAATTCGATACCTATGTTTTAAGTTGAGTGACCACCTATCATGTCACTCAATTTCATATCTTTCGCTTCAGTCGTTTTTACGTGATGCTTGAACACAAATTTACGCAGTTTGAAACGATTTTCGCAAAATCTGAAAATCTAATCAAGATTTTTTAAAATTTCGATGCGCATGTTTTAAGTTGAGTGACCACCTATCATGTCACTCAATTTCATATCATTCGCTTCAGTCGTTTTTACGTGATGCTTGAACACAAATTTACGCAATTTGAAAGGATTTTCGCAAAATCTCAAAATCCAATCAGGATTTTTTAAAAATTGGACGCCTATGTTTTAAGATGAGTGACCACCTATCATGACACCCAATTTCATATCATTCGCTTCAGTCGTTTTTACGTGATGCTTGAACACAAGTTTACGCAGTTTGAAAGGATTTTCGCAAAATCTCAAAATCCATTCAGGATTTTTTAAAAATTGGAATCCTATGTTTTAAGTTGAGTGACCACCTATCATGACACCCTATTTCATATCATTCGCTTCAGTCGTTTTTGCGTGATGCTTGAACACAAATTTACGCAGTTTGAAACGATTTTCGCAAATCTGAAAATCTAATCAAGATTTTTTAAAAATTCGATACCTATGTTTTAAGTTGAGTGACCACCTATCATGTCACTCAATTTCATATCTTTCGCTTCAGTCGTTTTTACGTGATGCTTGAACACAAATTTACGCAGTTTGAAAGGATTTTCGCAAAATCTCAAAATCCAATCAAGATTTTTTAAAAATTTACGCCTATGTTTTAAGTTGAGTGACCACCTATCATGACACCCAATTTCATATGATTCGCTTCAGTCGTTTTTGCGTGATGCTTGAACACAAATTTACGCAGTTTGAAAGGATTTTCGCAAAATCTCAAAATCCAATCAGGATTTTTTAAAAATTGGACGCCTATGTTTTAAGTTGAGTGACCACCTATCATGACACCCAATTTCATATCATTCGCTTCAGTCGTTTTCACGTGATGCTTGAACACAAATTTACGCAGTTTGAAAGGATTTTCGCAAAATCTCAAAATCCAATCAGGATTTTTTAAAAATTGGACGCCTATGTTTTAAGTTGAGTGACCACCTATCATGACACCCAATTTCATATCATTCGCTTCAGTCGTTTTTACGTGATGCTTGAACACAAGTTTACGCAGTTTGAAAGGATTTTCGCAAAATCTCAAAATCCATTCAGGATTTTTTAAAAATTGGAAGCCTATGTTTTAAGTTGAGTGACCACCTATCATGACACCCAATTTCATATCATTCGCTTCAGTCGTTTTTGCGTGATGCTTGAACACAAATTTACGCAGTTTGAAAGGATTTTCGCAAATCTGAAAATCTAATCAAGATTTTTTAAAAATTCGATACCTATGTTTTAAGTTGAGTGACCACCTATCATGTCACTCAATTTCATATCTTTCGCTTCAGTCGTTTTTACGTGATGCTTGAACACAAATTTACGCAGTTTGAAAGGATTTTCGCAAAATCTCAAAATCCAATCAAGATTTTTTAAAAATTTACGCCTATGTTTTAAGTTGAGTGACCACCTATCATGACACCCAATTTCATATGATTCGCTTGAGTCGTTTTTACGTGATGCTTAAACAAAAACAGCGTCACGGACAGAATGACAGAATGACAGACAGACAAACTTTTTTTTGAGGGTCGCTTCGGATTCCCGGGTGCTTGAAACGGATAGAAATCCCAAATTTTTGAATTCCAAGAAATGTACAGACAAAAGTCTAATTTTATTTATATAGATATACATATATGTATATATATACATAGTGTTACGAATTTTCGGGGCAACTCGCTGCTCTCGGGATTACGACCGTACCAGAGGTACTGGTGCAAGAATGGATTTCCAGGTATGGAAACCCTCTGCAACTTCATTCCGACCAAGGAAAGAACTTTACCTCTGCCATCTTTAAAGGACTATGTCAACTTCTCGGAATAGACCAAACCCAGACTACGCCTTTACACCCACAATCCGACGGCGTGGTGGAGAGGAGCAATCGCACAACTTTAAACAACCTCTCGCTCCTGGTATCTAGGAATCAAGAGGACTGGGACAAGAAACTCCGCCTCTTCCTGCTGGCCTATAGGAGTGCCGTCCATGAGACTACCGACTTCACACCTTCCCAGATGCTGTTCGGCAGAGATCTTCGTCTTCCCGCCGATCTAGTGTTCGGCCGCCCTACAGATGCGCCTTCATCGCCAGAGGAGTACATGGAAAATCTTCGGGCACGGTTTGAAGACGTGCATCATTTTGTTCGGGAGCGGATCAACTTGAACACGGAGAGGATGAAGACTCGCTACGACACGAAGGCTACGGGACATGACTTCAACGCAGGTGACAAAGTTTGGCTATGGAATCCTGCTCGACGGAAAGGCCTGTCTCCCAAGCTGCAATCGCCGTGGGACAGTCCTTACACAGTCCTAAGCCGGCTGAATGACGTCATCGTACGGATTCGTAAGTCACCAAACTCGAAGTCAAGAGTTGTACATTACGATCGGGTAGCCATCTACCGTGGTTGTAATTAGCTATTTTGATTATTAGACGATGGTCACTATGGCGTAATTCCTCTTTTCTTTCAACTCTCATTTCTTTCCTGTCTTTCTCTTCTCTTCCCCTTTCTTCAACTATCTTTCTCTCACTACTTACGCCATATTTAGTGTACATATTTGTAATATATTTGTTTTTATTAATGTGTATTTGTTTATTACATTTATTGCTTATTAGTGTAATTGTTCATTATATCTATTATTTATTAATTAGAGTGCATTTGCTTACTGTGTTTATTGATTATTTACTTAAATTATGTTGTTAAGATTTGGTTAAAGGTTGGACACTGTATATTTGTGTGACCTCCTAACTGGGGATTGTACTGCCCAGGACGTGCAGTCCTTGAGAAGGGGGCAATGTTACGAATTTTCGGGGCAACCCGCTGCTCTGGGGCTTAAAATGGTTTAAAATTCGTATTCTACGCTACAAATATATAAATTTTGCTTTTTGTTGCATCAAAATCGGCCAATTAGAACCGGAGATATGCAGGTTTCGGTTTTCCATTGTTTTTCAATGGAGGTTCTAGAAAACTCGAGAAATATTGGTCCCAGAGCTTAGATCTCTTCACTTTTGAGGACTTATTTTTGGCGCCAAGTTTGGCGATATTTCGCCAAAAGTCGCCAAGCTTGGCGACTTTTTGGTCATTTGGCGCGATTTTCCCAATGGGGCCTGGAAGTTGTTTTTCCTGCATTAAAAACGCATAATAACCTAACATTTCTCTTCTATGACGTAATCAATATTCTCGCTTTATGTAGAATCTTCAAGAAATATACTCCTCTAGAAGCTTCCCGCAGTTCCTGGGTCACGGTCCAACAGGGAGCTGACAAAGACACAGAGAGCGTCGAGAACAGGTTGAAGAGAATTGAAGATCTCATAGAGCGAAAATTAAGATCCGATAGAACGAGAGATAGCCCAAAGAAAGTAAAATGCTTGAAGTGTGGCGTCGAAGGTCATGTACAAAAGTATTGTGGTCGAAAGTCTCATGACGAGCAAGAGGACTCTAAGAACATGAAGGAGGGAAACTAGGAGGTGGCAATCTCGCGGGGCGGAGGTTGCCAGATAGTCAAAAGCCCCACCTAAAAGTCTTGCAGATTTCATCAGTGAATGGTGGCAGTAATGGACTCTTCGTACTGGGATACGTTAATGGTTCCCCATGCCACATGGTGATTGATACTGGAGCGAACGTAGCCATCATAAGGACGGATATGGCCAAGAAATTAAATTTGAAGATTATCTGGACTCCGGCCTCGCTGACCCTCCAGACTGTGACAGGTGACAAGATCGAAATGGGCGGAAAAGCACAAGTAGAAATCAAGTTTTGAAATGCCAGATACGACCATGTGGTATATGTCGCCAATATTACAGACTCTTTTATTCTCGGACTGGAGTTTTTAAAATCACACAAATTTAATTTGGACTTTAAGAATAATGAGCTTCGTTCAGACTCAGAAGAAATAGCTGTGTTCGATATTAGAAATGAAACGGTTTTGCCTGTTCAGCAAATAATAGCCCAGACTGATATCACTCTACCTCCCAGAACTGATTCAATAATTTCTGGAATAGTAAAAGAAAGCAATAAATTCCGTTTTGTATTAATCGAACACCCAAACAATAGTGATTCCGTCAAAGGAGTACTTGTGGGAGCAACACTTGTGGACATGTCGAGAACAGAAATTCCAATTAGAGTAGCAAATGTGACGGACAAGTCGAAGGTGATAAAGAAAAATGAAGAGTTGGCGACATGCACTCCTGTTACCTGCATTAATAAGAACATCAGCCAAACGACAGCTAAATCTTCCGAGTGCCTGACGAAGGAATTAATACAAGACGTGGAGTTAACGGCAGAACAGAGAAGCGCTGCGGAGAAGGAAATAGCTAAATTTGAAGACCTCTTCTCTCGTACTTCCGGTGACTTTGGCCGTACGAGGTTAACGCAGCATAGAATAGACACAAGCAGCCATTCTCCCATCAAGCAACATCCTAGGCGGCTGCCGTTTGCTAAGCAAGAAGAGGTGAACAGACTTTTAGAGGAGATGCAGCGTGATGACGTCATCGAGCCATCGACTAGTCCGTGGGCCTCGCCGATTGTTTTGGTCCGAAAGAAAGATGGTTCCACCCGGTTCTGCGTTGACTATAGACGACTGAATGACATAATCAAGAAAGACAGCTACCCTCTTCCCAGGATAGACGACACTTTGGACACTTTATCGGGAAATGAATGGTTTTCCACTCTGGATCTGAAGAGTGGCTACTGGCAAGTAGAAATTCATCCCGATGACCGTGAAAAGACTGCGTTCACCACGGGACAAGGATTGTGGCAGTTCAAAGTTATGCCTTTTGGACTCTGCAACACACCGGCTACATTCGAGCGTCTGATAGAGACAGTGTTGAGAGGACATTCCTACGAAGCATGTCTCGTTTATTTGGACGATATCATCATCGTCGGAAAGACTTTCGTAGAGCATCTCGAGAACATTCGAAAGGTACTGCAGAAATTAAAAGAGGAAAACTTGAAACTAAGTCCATCGAAGTGCAATTTGTTTCGTCGGGAAGTACGTTACCTCGGGCACATAATATCCGCCCACGGAGTCCGAACCGATCCCGAAAAGACGTCCGCAGTCAAGAACTGGAGTCGTCTGGAGAATATCCATGACTTACGAAGTTTTCTCGGTCTGTGTACTTACTATCGAAAATTCATGAAGGGTTCTTCTCAAATTGCAAGACCTCTCCACAAATTGACCGAGACTGGACAGAAATTTCTATGGACTGAGGAATGTGAGGACGCATTCAACAAACTGAAGACGGCTTTAACATCTTCGCCGATCCTGTCGTATCCTCACCCTGACAAGCCATTTATCCTGGACACAGACGCAAGTAAGGAGAATGTTGGAGCAGTTGTGTCGCAGGAGATAGATGGCCAAGAACATGTGATTGCTTACTGGAGCAAGTGCCTTTCGAAGGCAGAACGTAACTATTGTGTTACGAGAAAGGAACTTCTTGCTATCGTTAAGACCGTGGAGCACTTCCATCATTACCTGTACGGCCGAAAGTTCCTGCTCCGAACGTACCATGCCTCTTTAACCTGGCTTCTAAATTTCAAGAATCCAGAGGGCCAGATAGCCAGGTGGATACAGAGATTACAAGAATATGACATCGAGATACGTCATCGGAAAGGAGCATCTGATGGAAAGGCAGATGCTTTGTCGAGAAGGCCCTGCACAGACAGTTGTCGCTATTGCTCCAGTGCGGAGAAAAATTACTATCTCAAACATCCCGTTGTCCGCCAAGTTACATCATCGGCAGCATCTCAAGATCCCTGGAGTGACGAAAATGTTCGGGCGGACCAATTAGCAGATAGCGACAACCAATTGTGGAATTTATGGAAAAGTCCGGCGATAAGCCCAGTTGGCAAGAAATATCATCTTGCAGTCCGGCAACAAAACAGTACTGGGCTTAAGGGATTCGCTTCGCCTGAGAAATGGAGTCCTGTATCGTAAATGGGAGTCGGACGACGGCAAGATGCTCCGATGGCAGTTAGTACTCCCTAGTTCGAGGATCCCGAAAGTTATAGAAGAGCTCCATAATGGCTTAACCGGCGGCCATTTTGGCATAATGAAGACCCTGCAGAAAGTTCGCGAGCGCTTCTAGTGGGCTAGGGCTCGGGGCGATGGCGAAAAGTGGTGTCAAGCTTGTGACGCCTGTGCCGCCCGTAAAGGCCCGAAGAAACGAAGCCGTGGAAAACTACATTGTTACAATGTAGGAGCGCCTTTCGAGAGAATTGCCCTCGACATCTTGGGACCTCTTTCGCGAACTTCGGATGGCAACAAATACATCCTAGTTGTCATTGACTATTTCTCTAAGTGGCCCGAAGCGTTTCCTATTCCCGATCAAGAAGCTACGACCGTAGCAGAGGTACTGGTGCAAGAATGGATTTCCAGATATGGTACCCCTCTGCAACTTCATTCCGACCAAGGAACGAACTTTACCTCTGCAGTCTTTAAAGGACTATGTCAACTTCTCGGAATAGACAAAACCCAGACTACGCCTTTACACCCACAATCCGACGGTATAGTGGAGAGGTTCAATCGCACAGTTTTGAACAACCTCTCGCTCCTGGTATCTAGGAATCAAGAGGACTGGGACAAGAAACTCTCCCTCTTCCTGCTCCCCTATAGGAGTGCCGTCCACGAGACTACCGGCTTCACACCTTCCCGGATGCTGTTCGGCAGAGATCTTCGTCTTTCCGCTGATCTAGTGTTCGGCCGCCCTCCAGATACGCCTTCATCGCCAGAGGTGTACATGGAAAATCTTCGGGCACGATTTGAAGACGTGCATCAGTTTGCTCGGGAGCGGATCAACTTGAACACGTAGAGGATGAATACTCGCTACGACACGAAGGCTGCTGGACATGACTTCAATGCAGGTGACAAAATTTGGCTATGGAATCCTACTCGACGGAAAGGCGTGTCTCCCAAGGTGCAATCGCCGTATGACGGTCCTTACACAGTCCTAAACCGGCTGAATCGTACGAATTCGTAAGTCACCAAACTCGAAGCCAAGAGTTGTACATTACGATCGGCTAGCCATCTACCGCGGTTGTAATTAGCTATTTTGATTATTAGACCATGGTCACTATGGCGTAATTCCTCTTTTCTTTCAACTCTCATTTCTTTCCTGTGTTTCTCTCCTCTTTCTTCAACTCTCTTTCTCTCACTACTTACGCCATGTTTAGTGTACATATTTGTAGTATATCGGTTATTATTAATGTGTATTTGTTTATTACATTTATTGCGTATTAGTGTAATTGTTCATTATGTCTATTATTTATTAATTAGAGTGCATTTGCTTACTGTGTTTATTGATTATTTGCTTAAATTATGTTGTTAAGATTTGGTTAAAGGTTGGACACTGTATATTAGTTTGATCTCCTAACTGGGGATTGTACTGCCCGGGACGTGCAGTCCTTGGGAAGGGGGCAATGTTACGAATTTTCGGGGCAACCCGCTGCTCTGGGGCTTAAAAGGGTTTAAAATTCGTATTCTACGCTTCAAATACATAAATTTTGCTTTTTGTTGCATCAAAATCGGCCCATTAGAACCGGAGATATGCAGGTTTCGGTTTTCCATTGTTTTTCAATGGAGGTTCTAGAAAACTCGAGAAATATTGGTCCTACAGCTTAGATCTCTTCACTTTTGAGGACTTATTTTTGGCGCCAATTTTGGCGATATTTCGCCAAAAGTCGCCAAGCTTGGCGACTTTTTGGTCATTTGGCGCGATTTTCCCAATGGGGCCTGGAAGTTGTTTTTCCTGCATTAAAAACGCATAATAACCTAACATTTCTCTTCTATGACATAATCAATATTCTCGCTTTATGTAGAATCTTCAAGAAATATACTCCTCTAGAAGCTTCCCGCAGTTTCTGCCTCCTCTATATAAACCGGCGCGCTGCCCTGACAGTTCAGTGAGAGTTGAACGCTCAATGTGTGAAGAGCTGTCAGTGAGAGTAAGCTTGTTTTGTGAACTGATAGTGCTATAGAAGCCGTGTTTTAGCTTGCTTTACGAAGCTGTTTTCAAAGTACTGTGTGTAAATTCTTCATTGCTGTGTCTTAAGGGATTGTGTACGATATCTCTTGAATATTTTCACTGAATTTTTCCCTGTGAAAGTGACTTATTTTGTGTGAGAAATACAGCATTTGTGAGAGCTTCTGATCTAAGAGAACTGTTAGAAGCACATTACTGTTTAATTGTGCTTGTGAATTTTGTACAGCTGATTGTTCGACGAAGTTCTAGAAGCAATAAAGTTATATTCCATCCTGACTATTGGACTTTTTACCAGCACGTTCGACACCAACTGGACTTTAGAACGACGAACCCCGGAAACAAGAAGAGTAGTTCCGCAACAATATATATATATACATAAATATTTAGGGCAGAAAAACATAGTCTCAAAAATTGTGCGACGTACTGTAGCCTCATATTTATAAATTTGCTTGATTAAATTTATAATTTAATTTCCAAGCTTCTATTCAAATTTTATGTTTAAATTATCTTTTTCAACACCTTTGAATAAACGCATACATTACTCTGAATTAAAAAATAAAGCTACACAAAAACAGACTATTTTTTGCTTTATTGGAATAATTTAAAGTATAGGTCTTTTATAGTAATTCTCATTGGAATTAAATTAGTTTTATTTCTAGTGTACAAGCATCCACGTAAACATTTATTTCTTTCAATACTATTTAACTTTTTAGTACTATTGCTGCTTAATTTTTACGTTTCGTTTTTTTGAATAATATATGCATTTTAACCTTGTACTTGAACTAATATTTTATGAGATAATGAAATTAAAGATACACAAAACTCTTTTCGGGAATTTTCTTAGAAATCGCTTCGATACAGAAAAATCTAATCAGAAGTATTTATGAACATTTTATTTAAATATGATATTCGCAAAAAGGCGTTAAATTAGATAATTTTTTTAAGGCATAAATTAGTTGTTAAAATTGCTGAATTTACGAGGTACGACCAAAAGTAATATCCTTTATGAAAGAGATTGCTGTCTGTATGCTCATTTTTATGAAAGACTTATTTTGGAAGGAGATAGATTCGTTATGACACATGAATAAAAATTAACAGAAAATATAAAGTACTGACATGAAAAGATGAAAATTCATACGGACTAAATTTTCATTAATTTTTATCAATAGAAATTTTTGAAGCACTATAAAAGTTAGATTACTTGTTAAGGAAGATTTTTATTTTGAAATTAATTTATTTTTTCATATAACTTGTTTCAAAATTTGACGATAAAATTTAAAGTTCAATTTTTTAAGTTGACAAAATAAATGGCATGAATACCTTTCAGAAAAAAATTAATTTGAAAAATTTTAAATCAGTAGGAAAAGGAAAATAATTTTTATTCGATAATGTAGCTATGGATGTTTTATGCTGCGTTAGTCTTTTAGTACATTTGCAAGATTATAAGCGTATAATTTCCTTGTAAAACCTTTTTCAGATATTTTCTGTAAACATTCTGTATATATGACATTTGTTCTCATTACTGATTCAATAAAATATTTTGCTGCTCAAAATTCTTTAGGCTAGTTTTTGTCCATATCATTTATTTTATGAAAAAGTTTTATGCATTTTACTCATACAAACATTGTTACGCATGATTATGTTTATTTAAATATTGGAAATAAGTATTCTTCCGGAATAAGTAATTCTTCTTTTATTTTTGTTAATTGACTTTGATTAAAAAAAAAGCAGGTATACTTTATACTTAAGTGTGCTTAATCCCCAATAAAATGTGTCGCTCACTTCGCCCCATTTTTTCTTATTAGGTACTTATCTAACTACAAACTTTTGTTTTCTAGCGGAAATTGATCCGATTTATTTAAGAAACAAAAGTCAAACTAACATAGTCTTTGCTTTTTACAGATTAATTAGTTCTGAAATCTCTTGAAAGTTAATAAGGTTGCTCCTTTTTATGAATCCCAATGCGTAGTGGTAGCGCATTGTGCTGCCACGTCACAGGTTCAGGACTCTATTCTATGGCTTTACAGGTTTGAGTTTGCTTTAATTTACTTGAGTGGTTGGTAAAATGAAGGTCAACTTTGCTTGGGAACAAAGCACTGATGGTTCTGTGTCAGGCTGATCATTTTGGTCTTGGCACATGCACTGAACACAGAAGACTATGAAATGCATAGTCTTGTAAGTATTTATGGGCATCTCAGGCAGTAGTTTTTATTGACTATTGCTCAGAGGTTTTTATATGTTTTTTTAAATTTCAATACCAGCCAGCTTCACCAACCAGTTAGTTTGTCAAATTGAGAAATTTTATTCGCGTTAATGTAGCTTCTGATCGCTTTTGTCGGCACTGAAACTTGTGTAATTCTGAGTGCATTTAGTTCCTACATTAAGTGACCATGGATGATTACGAGTTTAATAGCATTTGCGGTTTATAAAAGATTATTTTTGCATAGTATATAATAAATTATTTCAAGTATAAAGGGCGAATTCACTGAAGCAATCGTTTTACAGCAGTAGAGGTACTCTCTCCTACAGTGTGATCTAAACTATTTGCAGAGTGAAGTCGTCAAATTTGAAGCCGCTAGAACTACAAGTCTATGGAAGCACACATTTTCGAGTACAGAGGGACTTCTCCAACATCTACAATATCTGCAAAAAATTTGAAGACTTTTTTTTGGCAGGAATTTTACTTCCAAAAATTTTTACACAACGGTTACACCACAACTTATGCCAAATTAATGCAGTGCTGGGTTAAACTGAGAAGTCTTGGTCACGAAAATAGCGACTTACTAAAGTTCGTATATTTAGATGCTTTTGTAACAGTCACATTGCAGCTCACTTGACAATCTTACGTAGAAGGGAGAAAAACGAGGTTTCCACGTTTCTTCATTCACCAATTCTCCCACTCCTTTTGCTACAGATGCGATGCCATTAAGTTTTTCAAAACGGTGGTCAGTTTTTAAACCAGGCAACAGATCTTGTAAAAGAAGAGGCTTATAAGAATTTATTAGAGCTTGGTTTACATCTCGAACAAGTAGTGTCTCCCTCTCCCATCTTTTATTGTTGACCTATTTCCTAAGTTCGGGGAGAGTAGGGGAAGGATATCAATATCAACAAACCGTGGCATCGTGAATGAGATAGAATCATTCAATCACCTACTGTTAAATAAAGTGCAGTTTTAACAGAGAAAAGAGGTGAAAGGGGGAAACCACGAGTAAGTTGAATTTTCCCGCATTTTTAGGTAACAAGATAAAAATTCTTCCCGTCTTGAAATGGTTACGAAACATTGGTATAAGATCAGCTAACCAATATTTCTTTTATGTTTTACTTTCGAAAAAGTGAAACTAAGCTTTTCTTTAGTCATATAATTTAGCTTAGATATTTGAAATATACATAGTTTTAATAAAGTTTTGACATTTCAATATAAAAGAGAATATCAACGTTTGAAAGAAAAATCGGCAGTTTAAATAACAGGTGTTAATTAAACGAAAAAATTTTGTATTAGATATTCTCAGGAGATAAAAGGAATATTTTACATAAGTATAAATAATGATACATGTATCGTTTTTCCGTTATTTTAAGATGATACTGGAATATTAATCTTATTATGTAAAATACTGTATGTATATATATTTTAGCCTAATTCAAAATGATTGCATAATATTTTACTCATAGGAAAATCTCTCTCTTACATAGGGGAGATAGTATATTAAGAAAAACATTTTGCTTTTCATGTTGCCATAGGAACGTCGCTAAATTACTAGAAATATTGTTTTGTCCGTGTCAAGCTTCTAATTTTTTTATGTTTACACAAAATATAGTCCCAATTGCACTTGATTTTATTTCTATTTCATGATCTTTCAACTTTCTTTTTCTTTTTTCTTTCCGTATTTTTGTATTCAAAATTGTGTTCTGATATTTTCAGAATGAAGAAGAAAAAAATTTTGGAATACATAAAAGTTAAATTACAGAAAATTCAAATTGGAGAAAGAAATTCGGAAAAACATGTGTATTTTGTATACAGTTGGGATGTTTAGAACTCAGACCGGAAAGGTTATAAATCTAAATATGTGATATGTATTATATGAAACAGTAGTTCTACAAATGAAGACTCAGTACAAACTCTTTGCAGATGTGCAACATCTTCGGATTTGGAACTACCGTGTTGGTGGAGTTTACCGAGACTTTGATTGGCCTCTGTTTGTACGAAGAAATTCTTTTTCAGGGACACATGTTTTCAGCTAGTTTATTTCATATATCTCGGATACACCGAAGACAATTACATTATGACATCCACACATTTTTCAATGAACTTGTCTAGATCAGCGGTGCTCAAACCGGTAGCCGCGAGATAATTTTTGGGGATCGCCAAATTCAAAGAGATTCACATTTATGAAAAATCTGCAATTATTCATTTCAAAGAACTGAAATAATACAAGAGAAGAAACTGACAATTATTATTTTACGAGCGCGATATTCGCGATCGCTATCACGGGGCTTCAAAACCACGTTATCATGCATAGTGATCTGCAAATTAATCATGCATAGTGATCTTCGAAATTATTTTCCATTAAAACAAAACATCGATCTCGATTGGATCCAGAGGATAACTTACGATTTGCGATTTCCAATACAGATCCGAACATAGAAACAACCATGAGCTCTTTGCAAGCACATATTTCACATTGACTTTTTATGATGTAAAGATTTTTAAAAGTATTTTTCATTAAAAAATATTTATATCCATATGCACAAATAAAGCATTGTTTACTAAAATTATGTGTTGATTCATTAACTGATTTTTATAATGTTACGACTTTTATAAAATTTTTATGGTGGTTTATAAGTTTGGTGCGCTATTTTAAAAACGCGTTATTTCAATCGATGACGTCACGGCACTCTTTTAAAAACACCCTGTAAGAGCAACTCCCAGAAAGAATTTCAATGTAACTTCGTTTTCAATTAAAGAAAATTCTACTGTCTATCCAGGGGTCGCGACAAAATTATACTCAAAATAGGGGGTCGCGACAAAATTTTACACAAATTAGGGGGTCGCAGATGAAAGTAGTTTGCGCACCACTGGTCTAGATGACATGAAGAGGGTGCAATTAACTGGAAATGGCATTTAACTGTTGCTGGAAAAGGTAAGGGATCAGTCTGCCACCTACGTTTATGAATGATGGGATAGGTTGTTGATCTAAGCAAATTTAATAGAGTGCAGATTGTAATGCCCGAAGACTCGGAAAGAATATCTCCGAAACTGCACGACTGCTCGATTCTTCATCATCTGCTGTTGTTAATATTAATAAAAAGGGGATTAATGACGGTGAAACCAGCAGTAGACTCCAAGATGTTGAGCGTCCACGCATCATCAAAGATAGTGGATGCCGAATACTGTACCGCCTAGAAGAGCAAAATCGGCTGCAGTCAGTGGCTCAGCGGACAGCCTAATACAATGCAAGTCCAAGTAGAAGTGTTTCGGAACACACAGTTCAGCGGATTCTGTTGGATATGAGACTGCGGAGCAGACGTCCCACTCGTTTATCTTTACTTGCCTATCGTCATTGTCAACAACGCTTACACTGGGCGCGGGAACATCGAGACTGTACTAAAGGTATTTAGAAGACAGTTGACTGGTAGGATGAATCCCGGTTTCTTTTTCATCACGTCGATGGTCATGTCAGGGTACGCCGTCTTCCAGGAATCCAGGAGAACAACTGCTCCACTTTCCCCGGCAGTCCAGAGTGATGACTTTCGGTATTACGGCATTTCTAAGTATGCCGAAAAGGTTTCTCACCTTAATTTTGTTCATAAAGAGAAGAGACGGGGGTCTTTCGACAAGTGGCACCCAACGGAAATTGCCAGCGACTGCCAAGAGAACTTTTGGAGCAGTGCCTCACCTAGTCACCCAGGTAGAATCTTAATTTAGGAACCCCCCTCCTTCTTATGGAAACATAACTAATTTTGCCGCCCTCCTTAGCACGTTGCATGGTTCAAGTTCCCTGTTTGCATTCCCGTAGTCGCAGACCAGTTTCGGATCCACCGATCAAGCTTTCATGCACAGAACGGTCTTTAGTGGTATCTCGGGAATCAAAGGCAGTCTCTTGGTTACCAGGCAGATGCCTCCACGATTTATATTTCCCAGGTGAAATAATTTCAAATATTTAAAAAATATGGATAATCTCTTTACATTGACCATCATATTTCAAAGTATTTTTTATGAATATTTGAAAGAAAAAAAACGAAAAAGATTTGACTATGCAAACATACAAAAACTTTTATAGCTAAAAATTCGTGAAATTTGAACTTTTATGAGTTGCCATGTGTAGGGTTACCTCGAAAGTATGGTTTCGCTTGGATCATTTGTAACTTAGCAAATTTGAAAGCACATGTTCAACATCCTAACAGGGCAGCTTTTACATTATATTTTTGCTGTTTTATCTGTACATTTATTTTTTTCTTTCTTTTGCTTGTTTCTTACCATTTTGGAGAGGAATTAATTAAGCTGGTACCTTGGCACTCATAACTACTGTCAGCATTATTTGATGATTACTAAGGGAAGCTGGCCCAAAATAATCCTAGTGGCTAAAACGATCCACATGTTTTCTTAAATACAGGTAGCGCTATCTACCGGGTAACATCTGCTATAAGGTAAGCACCATCTTTCCCATTTATTTAGCTGTACAGTCTTTTATTTACTGAAATATGAACTGGTTTACTGAATGGAGTATGTTTTTAGATGAGAATGGCACTTGCTAACTTTATTATGTTTCTCAACATCATCCAGTAATATGGCCTAAAGTATATATGGCAGCCATATTGCCGGGTAAAATGATTCCTCGACTAAGACAGTCCAACACCGGGTCCTAGGCATTACGGTAGGCCTTCAACCGTTCTCAGAATGCGTGACTCACCATTACGCTATTTTCCCGTATATTGTAGGCCATAAATTTTGAATCAGAATTTTGAAATATTCATTTTTTTTGTTTATGACATTTTTTTTTATTTTAAATTTTATGCATACAATATGATTGTAAAACTTATTTTATTTCATTCTGCATAGTCATCAGTACTTTTACATATTTATTTTGCCGATAAAAAACAATTTACAATTAATTTCAAATGAAGGATCATTTTGCCCTTTGGTTGAGGGTAAAATGATCCATTGGACACTTTCTCAAAACTCTACTATTTTCATTACTCAGCATGAAAATGCATTATATTCAAATGATTGGATAAATCTGGTAAATTATTAGAAAATAGATTATTTTAATTTGTTACACATTTTATAAATTGGCAACTGTACAAAATAGTTCCCAATTCTTTGCATACATTGGACCGTGTCATTCTCAAGCTATGTAATGTTTGAAGTAAAAAAAAATAAGTACAATGAATTTTAATGTCTAATAAAAATAGTACCCTATTTTCGCTGAACTATCCATCCAGCCTTTTACGAGTTAATACTTACAAGTTACTTTAAAATAGGCAAAAGAAGCAGTATCATGTACAATTATTTTAAGACGCTAAAGTAAATAAGAAATTTTTTGATTTTATCTTCATAATTTTCTGTTATCTACAGATCCTGCATGATTGTAGCACATAATGAAAATTTTGATAGGCATTTTTTAAAAGTATAATGTCTCTGTTCATGTAATATTTAAGGTCAATCGGTCGAATACAAGAAAGCAACAGACATAAAAACGTGTAAAAATGTTTTACTATTGAGAAAGTATAATTGTCGCCCAAACGAAAGTGGCACTACAGGTGTTTTAAGAAATGCTTTATTGGTTTTAATATAAATTGGTATACAAAAGAAAGAACTAATATAGGGGTAACAGATAGGCCAGAAAAAGTCACCTTTTAGGTTGAAACAAGTGTCCCAGCGGTCAACGAGATGATAGATGCTCCAGGGAAAGGAGCAATCTTTCATGTAGTATTGTGAGCACACTTCCTTTGCTCATATACATTTCCTCTTCTATTTCGCAAGGGGTGATTTGTTGATTCATTCTCACGAGATGATCGTGCAAAATGTGTATTCTATGGAGTGTGTGTCACGCAGATCGGTATTCCGATGATGCAGGGATTTTCGTAATGGAAAAAGCAGTGTTTTGCGGCAGGTCACGACTTTCAAGCATATGTGGTTATCACCAATGGAGCAGTTGGAGCTGGGGACCATCTCGTGAGAATGAATTGGCGAATCACCACTTGCGAAATAGCGGAAGAAATGTCTATGAGCAAAGGCAGCGTGCGCACAATACTGCATAAAAGGTTGCCCCTTTCCCAGGGGCTTCTTCACCCAGGAATCCATCATCTTGTTGAGCGCTGGGTCACTTGTTTCAACCTACAAGGTGACTTTGTATAGCCTATCTGTTACTGCTGTATTACTTCTTTCTTTTGTATACTAATTTATGTCAATACCGTTAAACCATTTCTAACACCACCTGTAGTGCCACTTTCATTTGAAGACCCTTATGGAATGATCCAGTGCTGAAACTCACAGAAGCTACTTTTGGAAATAGAAAATGGGAATTTAAAATTTATTTCTAAAGGACGGGGAATTTCCACAAAAACTCTAGTGATGCCATTCAGACATTTCAAAATGTAGTCTTCTTTTATATTTCCAATGCATTGAGAACTACGAAGATATTTGGGATTAGTTTAAAGTTTTCTGAAAGTACAGTTCAATAACGGAAAAGATTTACAGATTTAAAGTTCGAGGAATTTCTCATAGTCTTCTTCTGTACAACAAATTTTGTTTAAATATACCTCTTCTTCTTCTTCATGTTTTTTACTTACGAAAAACTTTGGGTATACGCTCTATTCACGATACAGAAGAATTTCATGTTTGCAAAAGTTCTAAAAGAATTTTTGAAAAAAAATCAGATTATGTAAACAGAAAAATGAATAAAAAAATAGATAAACGGTTTTGATACTATAGAATTATGTTTTTCAGCCATAAACTAGATATTACAGATTTTGGAATAGTATTCAGCAATTCAAATAATATGAAAGTATCTGAAAAAAAAAACCGAATTCTTTTTTCCCCTTAAAGATCAAATTACTGTACTGCATTTTATTAGAGGTGTGCCAAATAGTTGAAAAGCTATATCTATAGGTACCGATACGAATATAGATAATGTCTTTTTATATTCGCGGATATAGATATAAAAACGGATCATTTGTCTCTTACATCCGCGGATACGGATAAAAAACGGATTATTCGTCTCTGAATACGGAAACGAATATGGATATTTTTGTCTGGAAATTATTTTGAAGAATTCATTATATTGAAACGACAATTTCATGCGCAATGTACACTCTATAACAAAAAAATCGACGCACCAAGAAACAATCATCCGATTGCTTTGAAATTTAGTTTGCATGAATGTTTTGAACAGATATGCAAATGATTCAAATTTGGTGTCCAATGAATGAATAGTTTGATCTCTAGCGCATCGGAACTGTGCATCCAGCAGACGTATATAAGGAGCAGTTCTTCAACGGTTGTTAAAACTTTCGGTTTGATTGCGATTCTTATGACCTTTCAACAACTTTAAAAATGCCTCACTGCAGGATTCGTGCTCATTACGAGCAACTGGCAGAGTTTGACAGAGGTCGTATCATTGGATTGAAAGAGGCCGGTTGGACTAATCGGAGAATCGCTCGTCATTTGAGTCGAAGCGATGCGACGATTCAAAGATGCTGGCAAGGATGGGGGGAAAATGGCAGAGTGCAGCGTCAGGATGGTAGCGGTTGACCTAGGGCTACAACAGATCGCGAGGACAGAGTGATGGTCCGATCAGCTGTCACAGCGCCTTCTTCATCTCTATCAACCAGCAGACGTTCAACCCAAACACCAGTGTCTATCATGACCATTCACAGACGGTTGAGAGAGCGAAACCTACGCTCGCGCCGACCGTTACGCCACCTGCCACTCACGCCTGCACACTGCCGAGCCAGATTACAGTGGTACAGGGCTCGATCAGGTTGGAATGATGCTGACTGGGGACGTATAGTCTTTAGCGACGAATTCCGCTTCCAACTGTGTCCTGACGATCATCGAAGACGTGTTTGGAGACGCACAGGGCAGAGGGGGGATCCTGCTTTCACTATTGCACGCCACACCAGCCCTCAACAAGGCATTATGGTCTGGGGTGCCATTTCTTTGGACAGCCGGACCCCTTTGGTCGTCATTAGAGGTACACTTACTGCACAGCGGTACGTGGACGACATCCTAAGACCTGTTTTACTACCGTTCCTTTTGCAGTGCCCTGGGCTGGTTTTTCAGCAGGACAATGCCAGACCACATACGGCTCGTGTTGCTCTAAACTGTCTGCAAGCTTGTCAAACTCTTCCTTGGCCTGCCAGATCGCCAGATCTCTCTCCCATCGAGCATGTCTGGGATATGATGGGAAGGCGATTGCATCTGGCACGGACTCGTTCGACAATTGGAGCGAATTTGCCAGGAAATACCGCAGGAGAACATCCGGGAGCTCTATCGGTCTATGCCACGCCGTGTGGCAGCTTTTCTCCATGATAGCGGCGGGTCAACACCTTATTGAACTTGTTACTGTAACTCTGAAATAAATTATTCAATTGTTCTGAAATTTTAATCATTTACTATTCTGTACATTGTCTTCCTATCCACCAATTTTCGTCTCAATCGGACACCTCCTTCTTGGTGCGTCGATTGTTTTGTTATAGATTGAATATGAAATACTCTGCCTCAATGATAAATTTAAAATTCTGTATAAGATATGGGTTAAAAAAATTATATAAGTGGTCAAGATCACATTTTGTAGATTATTGCAAGTTGTTTATTAAAGCATGGGATCTAAACTACCGAGCCAAGTAGGTCTTCAAATCTACAGAATCTGTTATTATATTTCATTAAGACAAGCGTTTGAAAAAATCAAGTGATTTTTGTACAGAATACAACTAACTACGTGAGATACTTGAACATCTTCAGAATGTCTTTCAAAAGCTCTTCAAGAAGAGAAGACAATGTAATAAAAAATAAACCTATGCCAGTTAAGAAGTATTCAGAAAAAAATTCTACATTCAAACATGAGTGTGTTTTTGTATTGTAATATTGAAATCATTACCAATTTTGTGTAAATACCATTGACATACCTAGGTGAGGGCTGAGCCCTCCGTAGAAAAGTTTAGCTCCCTTTTGGAAAATTAGCCTTTCTGTTTATTGAAAGTATAAGAGACAAAGCCAGTTCGGGGGGGGGGCAGGAGAGGAAGGTGGACAAAGCCCATAATTTTTGATAAACAAAAATATTCTCTTCAAATTAATAAACAATAACTAATCATTTTTTAAAATACATTCTTTGTTTACTTACAAAAAGTATAACCGAAAAGAGCATGATATGATTTTCTTCCATTTCTTTAACTTATCCTTATTTCTTTAACTTAACTCATATTCAAGCTTCGATATATTTTATTTATTGGATTCAAGAACACCAACGCTCACGCACTGTTAAAAAGGGATTCACATCAACTTTCCCCTTCGAGCCCTTTCAAAGCATTGCTCTCTTGTAGTGCTTCATCTTATGACATAATTGGGTACTCAGGAAATAAAATTTTCAACAGTCATCTTCTGACCTTGTGATGGAGATCACATATCTAATTTAATATTTTACTTTGGCTTTCTTTAATGTAATCTATCCAAATTCAAGAATTCTAAATCACTTCTGTTTTCATTTTTCTGCCATTTCGGCTTTTAAATCTGTATTTTCGCTTTTCCCGGATGCATTATTCTTTTTGTTTATTTGTCTCTTCATTCTTGCGTCGTTGTGTTAAAAATAGATTACATTACGTTCGTGTGACATCGCAACGACTTTTGGATTCCCCTCCTTTGGCTTGGTGTTGGCGTTTTTATTATTTGTTGCCCTGCCTCGTCTTTAAAATTATTTGCTCGCGATTACGTCATTTTTAATTTTATTGGATTAACTGTTAGGGTTGCTCTGGAATTGGCGATATTAATCTCAGCCAGGTGTTTGTTCTCGCCAATGTGTAATTCTGTGTTGGCGTAATTTTTAAGTCATTCCACCTTAATTTCACTGTCTATATAGGACGTATTTTTTATATTTTGTTTCATTGTTAACGTAATCGTCATCAGAGGTTGAAATCTTACAATAACATTTTAATAAAACAATTTATTAATGAAAACGTGGCAAATATTCACAGATTAAGTATTCAATTAATTTTATTATTTTGACAAAAACGCTCTAAAGGATAACGCTAGGCAGTATAAATAGTCCCTAGAGGTATGGAAAATGGAATTTGAGATGAATTTGGAGAAAATTTGTTCAAGCCTGTACCTTATAATGACTCAAGCAACGGGAATTTTGAAAAAGTGTTTTTTCACTAAATCCTACCGTACATTGTGTCAATCCATACGTACAATCTGTCAAAATCCTTCACAATCCGTCCTACAGTACAATCGTGTCAAAATGCAATATTTGTTCCCAGAATTTCTATTGTGTTATTATTCTTAAAAGCTTGTTCAAAATACATTTGCTTGTTCGATATCAACGCATTAAACCGCAATGCATGATTTTCACAACTGTATGAAAAGCATATGAAGTATTAGAAACAATCAAAATGTTTCGACAGTCCCTTTCCAAGTTAACGTCCATGAAAATATTTTGCTTTACTTTGTACTGAAAGCAGTTGAGCTAGTGTACCAAACACTATTCGAAATGCTAAAAGTTTGAGAGTTATATTCAAGAGAATATCTTACTTATGGTAATTAGAAAACAGTTAAATTCATAACAGCGTGAATTTTGAGACTGAGTAATATTGATTAGTATGATGACAAACGCAAAGCAACAATTTCAGAGAAAATTTACGAGTGAAATATTTAAAGTAATTATTTTCGTCATGAATCTCAGCCAAAAAATAAATTTAGCTCATGGGATTTAAAGTTTGAAAAATCTCTGTCGTATATTACACAGAAGAATAACAACTGAGAACGCGTCACTCCCGAAACTTGAAAAATAGTGCTTTGGGAAGAGTGCCACGCTATATTTCAATACAGTAGAAAATTAGCTAACAGAAATACATAAGATTCTTTGAAAGTTTCTAAGATATTGTGTACCAATCATCTTGAAAATAACAACGAGCTCAAACCCTTTTCTTCTGTAAATTGCTTTCTAGATTTTGCGCATGGAACTCACCGCTTTTAGTGCGATATTAAAGGCAGAGATAAATACAGTCGAACTCGCTTATAACGAGCCCTGATTTAACGGGAACCCGGATTTAACGGGGAAATCGGAAATACTTTGGTTCGCACAATGTTACGTCTATGGAAGCATAACTCGCTTTTAACGAGTAAACTCCGGTTATAGCGAGGATAATTTTTTTTAATTCATGATATTTTTATTGACCTCTAGTTCAGCTAATACTTTATTGGAAAAATTACTTTAACATTCCGTAGTCAAAGAAATCGAAAAATGCGAAGAATTTCTGAAGATCTGAAAAGCTTCGAAAGTTGTTACAAATGAATTAAAATACTTTATGTTTTAAAAATTGTCTTAAAATATTTTTAAAAAAGACGTTAGTTTTTAAATATTTGCAGTTAGTGTGACACATGCGTACTACAGTAATTTTTTACAATAGTGTTTACAATACAGTAATTTTTTGGTTACAAGTCCAATGAAAATATCACATAATTATTTATGCCTTTATAACACGGTACGTTGATAGTGGGCTTGTGTTCTACTTGCAATTGGACAGAATATTTTGACGTTATAAAGTAACATATTAAGTGTGTGAATTTTTATATATTTTTTTTCATGAACCCGCTTTTACGAGCACTCGGTTATAACGAGCAAATATCGCGGTCCCTTCGCGCTCGTTATAACCGAGTTCGACTGTAGTTTCAATTTATTATAACATTTAGATAACTTTGAAGTTTTGCAGCTAAACTGGTAAATTATGCTTACAGTTTGCTTCAGAGAGAGATGAAAATTAAAATGCTTATCTAGACAAAAAGGTTCTATGTGTAGAATTGCAAAAACTTTTAAATAAAAAGATAAAGAATTCTAAACACAGCGGTTATTAAACAGTATACTACTGCTTTACGCATAGTCAACCATCGTCAAAAAAGTAGAAAAAGTCTTGCTTACGCATAGCGAAATGTTAGAAGCCATCGTCCGAAACACACGCTCGCAACGATCTTCTTTCTGCACTCATTATTGCTTCTGGACATAGAGTACTCTTACAGTGGTACTCTAAGCTCAGAATTCAATGCTACAGAGAGAGAAATCAATGCCACCTCATCTTCTTAATGAGGAGGGAGAACAGGTAAAACCAAGCAAGAAACTAAAGTGATTGCTTTAGGAGCTATAAAAGCGAAATACATAATTTTCGATAGTAGATTTTTTTAAAATTTCAATAACATACGAGGTGTATTGGTCAATTCCCGACGTTTTTGAATGAAATTTTCTTTTAAAATCTTTCTGCTGCTCTTTAGCAATTTAAAATGCTTTGCTTATACAGCTCTTAGTTGCTCTGCGAGTTGTGCGCTTTCGTTTGGCAAGAATCTTCATCCAATAATTCTTTCAGTTCCGTATATTCTAAATTTTATGTTCTGAGTGTTCTTTGTCTTTCAAATCTAAATGATCATTTCCAAAGCGTCGAAACTATGCTTTACAAATTGTACTCGATGGAGCGTTTCACACTATGCTTCATGAAAATCAGCACATTTCAGCAGCAGTTGTCTTCAAAATAAAGTCAGATTCAATTTTTGTTATGAAAATATCTGTCAGTGCAAAAGAAAACAAAATCATTTTTTTCACTATATCTACATGCAACGATTTTGCGAACGAAGATTATTGGGAATTAACCAGCGCACTTGCTATTACTTTTGTTTTGTTTGAAATACATAACCATGCGTTAAAGAGATTAATTAATGAATATCCATAAAGTGTAACATATTGGTATCCTTTGGGTGCCACAGTAAAAATACACCATTTTCAATAAGGTACATAACTTGGTACATAGCAATGACATACCTAGATTTTGCAGAAATCAAAGCTCATTTATGCAGTCAGCATATTAACGAAAGCGCTGACAAATCGAAATCATTATTAAACTGTGGTCTAAAATGCTAAAAATATGGTCTAAAAAGCTAAAAAGTAAAAATCCGTTCCATTTTGTTTAAAGGAAACAAAAAGTGAAAAACTTAAGCGAAACAGAAGAGAAATTCAACACTCAAAAGACGTTGTCAAGCATTTTGTAAGAATATATGAACATTTTTTTTTTATTAGCAATGTATTTTGACTCGAAGGTGTTTCGAATTATATGTTGCAATTTATAAAGCAACGATTATTTACAAGCTGCTATAGTTATTTTCAGAATTTTGAAAACGTCAAATGTAAAGTTATCTGCTAAGAGCAAGTAATATTTGAACCGGTTTTAATCGTTGCAAAGAACATAAAAATTTATTTTGCTGGAAAATTCTTCATTATTAAGAAATATAATTTTATTAGTTCAGATTTTCCACAATGTACTCAGATTTTGCACAGTGTACTTCTTTTAAAATATTTATTAAACAAGTGATACAATTTTTTCATTATAAATTGTGCCTATAAATAGATGCATCGAAATTTGGCATAAAATAAAGAAAAATATTTTATTATTAATAACTTTTAGATGGAATAAGCAAAATGAAAGAATAATGTAAATTCAAAGGTTTTAATAATTGACACGTAGAGATGAAAAATGCTTTTAACGATAATTAACCTGAGTATAGTTTCATTTAATACATCTTTGATGAAGATAATTATGATAAGATTGTTAGTAGATTTTCTATGCATATGTAATATTTTTTATTCGCTCTTACGTTTTAAATGTAAGATTTTAACCATTTTAAAGATTATTTAAAATAGCCTTAAGAACGTCGATGACAAATTATGTTTCTCTTCTGTAAATACAGATATATAATAATACTGCGTAAATAATATATTATACTTAAAAACAAACGCTACAAAAACATTTAAATTGTATGTTTATGTTAAGACGCTACTAAGAAAATAATGCGACCGATAATGACCTAATTAAAATTTTATTTGCTGTTTCAAAATCGAAACAGAAGATTCTCATTAAAAATAAAGTTTGTTCAAATGCCATACATGCTATTATTCTTCTGCTTATTATTTTATTTGTGTGTGTGTGTTAATTAAACGGCCATACTGCACTGCAACTTTCATTTTCCTGTTTAGAGAAAGCGCAGATTGCGTACAATTTACTGCATGCTGTGTAATGATTTTCTGCTCATTGTGAAGAATTTTCTTTTTTTTCCTGTAGAAAATAAACATTTTATTTAACAGAAAAAAACGTTGTATTTCTAATGACTTTTATCATGTTAAACATGGTGCTAAATTATTGAAGCACTGCAACTTCACGACATTTCTGAGAATTTTTTTAATTTTCTGGAATATAAATAAGTCATTATGCGTTGCATGATGATAACGGATACTTCCGAAGAAATTAGTAGAAAAGCAAATTTTTGTTAATGCTTTTGGCCGTCTTTTGCTTTTGATGTGATTTTGGAGTTCCTAGAAATTCCTACAAGGACTGTTCCTAGAAATGGAGTACCGTTTGAGATATCTAGGTCAGCAGTGAAGTCTAGCGAATATCATTTTCATAAAAGCAACTGCCTGACACTCTGGATTTGTCATATCACAATTATTCCTATGAGATAATAAAGCAAACTATTTCCTGAGAAATTAACGAATAATCTCTTCTGTTTCGTTACTGGAGTGAGATAATCCACCTTTAGAAACCAGCGCACGCTACTGATTAACAGAGAAAAGGATTATTGATTAACAGATATATATAACAAAGTGCTTCAAACAAGACCGGAAAAACTCTGCACAGCCAAAGTCTTTGATTGAAATACATAAAAAAATCCATATAATTGTATTTTTACGAACTATAGTTTTCAAGAAAAATGCGAGATAAAAGAAGAAACCTCACATCCGGTGGACGGAACCAGTGGCGTAGCCAGAAATTTTTCATGGGGGGCGGGTTACGACTACTGCAACTCATATATACTGTGTGTAACAAAATTATAAGACCACTGTGGATTTTGTGATTTTTACTATAAATAGTATAATTTTTAAAAAATTAAATTAGGTTGATTTTGATAAATGAAATATAAAATATATGTATATTATTTTTAAGAGATATTTAAATATACTAATTATTTTATCGAAAATTAAAATTAACAAATTTTCCAATTTTTCAAAAAACTGTAACAAAATTATAAGACCACTAGTTAAAAATTTTTTTAAAAAATAAAACTAAAATGATATTGAACGACCATTTTTCTGAATAACTTCAAATATTCGATTTTTCATTGAATTAATTAGGTTTTCGAACAAAAATTTGGGAATTTTGTCCCATTCATCCACGATAGCTAGTTCCAATTCGTACACAGAATCATACTGATGGTTATTTGCATACACTTGACGAGCCAAATGGCCCCACAAGTTCTCTGTTGTATTCAGGTCTGGACTACGGCTTGGCCAGTTTAAGACCTCGATTCTTTCTTTTTGAAACCAGTTTTTTGTACGGTGGCACATGGGGCATGGCACATGGAAGACAAGGCACATGGCATGGCGCATTGTCTTGCGGAAATTTCCAGTTTGGTCCTCCTAAAAATGGGCCAAAAGGTATAAGTGTTGGTAAAGCAGTTGTTAATAACAAATGGAGTCCATATTTCCTGAAACTCGGTGCAGATTACATTTCCCATCATATGAAAAAGCTCCCCACACCATCACAGAGCCACCACCCATCTGGTGAGGTTCCGTTCGTAAATCATGCCAATAGTAAATATTACCGTCCGGGCCATCGAAATTAAATTTTTTTTTTGTCGTAAAAAATAATATTTTCCGAAGTAGCATCTCATGTCATTACTTCCTTTGCCCACTTCAACCTTTGTTCTTTATGATGCTTTAACAGTCTTGGCTTTCTTCTTAATTTCCTAAGAGCAACATTTGAATTTGACCGTAAAGTGCGTCAGACTGTCATGTGTGAAATAGTTTTATTTGTCTACTGTGTTATTTTACGAGTAGACAAGTTCTGTTTCGTTGCAAGCTTGAAAATTTGTCTATTATCGCGAGCTGATACTTTATTCTTTCTGCCAGATCTTTTATATTTTCCATAAAAATCTCCTTTACTTAAAACATTATGAATAGCAGTTTTAGAACGTTTAAGTATCTTACTTATTTCACGTTCCGATTTTCCAGCCCTAGTAGCCACAGTTAGTCCAAAAGACGTTTAAAACACGTTTTATAACGTCAAAAAACGTGTTTCCAACGTAATTTGAACGTTTTTTGTACTAGTTGTGCTACTACGGAGAGCCCTTATAAAACCAAATTTTTCAAACTTCTAGTTCAGATAATTCTCTTCCACGCGGCATTGTGAATTTCCTCATAAAAACAAACAAATGAAATTCTATTTTCTTTAACATTATTATGGTGTGGACTTTTTTGCGATGTAAAGTTACAGTTTATCTACGACTTTGAAAGAAAAAATAAAATAGTTCTGAAAACGCAGATGATTTTAAATAAAAAAGTAAGTGGTCTTATATTTATGTTACACCGAGATTTCAAAAAATCGTTTGCTGTGTGAAATTAACTCAATTTTTTTCCTTTCAGCGATTTATTTGAGAAAATATAACTTTTTTCAATTGCTTCAAATTTTAAAATTATTCATTTTATGCAGTGTAATATTAAAATGGGTGATGTTTTGGGTGGTCTCATAATTTTCTTACACACTGTATGTATACGTGTGTGTTATAATGGAGTGAAGAATATACATTTTGTATGGCAAAAAATTCTTCGTGGGGGGGTTATGACCCCCACAGTTATTTATTTTAACATAGGTTTGAACATAGTTATGGGCATAGGTATGAACATATGTTTTCATAAAATGCCCAAAATGTGCTCCGTGCCTATCGAGGAATGCATGCGCACATCTTGTAATGTCTGACTACTGACGTTGCAACAATCTGTGTCCACAAAAGTACAAGCAACATGGTCACATTTTGCACTAACTAGACCACCATAGACCAATTTCTTCATACGTCGTCTTAGGAAGAAATTCATACGTACAACTTCATTGATCGTGACAGCGCCATAACAGACGCTCCATGCCTGATCCATGTGCATGTTTCTAATAGTTTTTCTTGCACCGGATGTGACGTTATTACTCATTTTTGCAGTTGTCTAGAAAACTACGGGTCATACAAGATCTTTGAAAATTGTTTAAAGTCTGAATTCATAAATTATCTTTCATTTCTGATATATCTGGAATGCTCCAACTATAACTTGATATGCGTGCACAAGAGCGGTGGGTACAGATTTCTTCGGGGGTAGGGCCTTATTAAAATCATAAAAATAAAATATCACTTTAGTGTAATATTTTACTTTCTATCACATTTTCGTTAGGTTACATAACCCCCCTTCTTTTTCTACAACTAGACGCCCTCCTCAAAAAAAAAAAAAAAAAAAAAAAAATTGCAGTATCCGTTACCATTCCGCACCCATATCAAGGAATTTTTATTTTCTCCGGGCATACAGCAAATGTAAAATTAATTTACAAATTTTATATTACTTAATATAATTTTCCCGACTTAATATAATTTTCAGGTCATACTGAAAGATGTAACAATTTTATGGCTGAAATTTGAAAATTTCCCTGACCTTTTCTGCTAAAATAAAAAATTTCAGAGTATCGTAGGTTTTATAGGTTTTCCTTGAACCCTGGCGACCCTGCATACCCCGAAAAAACCTCTCAGCATTCCAAACTAATTGCAAGATCATTTATCCACACCTCGCATTTCCATGAAAACATGCACAATTTTTTTTTGGAGCGCAATTTAACTGTCAACATTATTACAGCCAAATTGAAATGTCAAACTGTTTTCTTTTTACTTTTTTTCCGGCACAGTCAGTATTGTAAGATTTTTCATGTAAATAGTGATAAAAAGGACTTTGCCAAGTAATGCAACTACGTTACATTCCACGTTTTATTCCATGAACATTTTCTAGTTAATAATCTGTGCTTATTTTATAGCTTAATTATACATATTACAATTTCCAAATTAAACATATAAATGCATTCCTCTTAATTTGAATTTAATAAGTCTCAGTTTCAGATTTTTTATTTATTGGTTTTATAATGAAGTAGGAAAAACTCTTATTTTATTTGACTTTTTCGTTGTTTGTTCTTGACATTTAAATGAAAAAAAATCTCCCTACACGACTGAATAATTTTGCAAATGTTTAAGTGTTTTCTAATAAAAAAGTTACGATTTTTGTTTTTATTATGAGTTTTGAAAATTTGTTTTTCTAGAACGTTTAGTTAATTTTAGGTAGAAAACTAATTCACTTAGCTAAATTTAACAAAGATTGTACACTTTTTACCTTGTGATACAAATTAATCTAAGTATATATATATAGGGTCAAGTGGGTGTAATTAAGAACCAGTTTTTCAAATTTTAACATTAAGGATTTTTAACTACTTTAATTGCAGAAAAAAAAATTGTTTCAATTAGATTGAAGGAACTTTGAACTTTTAAGAATATCTAGGGAAAAAATTGTTTTTGCTGGATTATTTCTTTAAAATTTAAGGGAGTGGTCAGAACTGGTAAAACAAAACGGCAAACATGGGGTTAATTATTACCACCATTGTTGTAATTATGACCAACCTATTTCTCTTGATACTTTATGGCTATAATTTTTGTTGGAGCAATAGTGAGTGCTACTCTTGTGTTCGTTCGTTATTAGAGTTACGTTGGTGCATAAATATTTGATACAAATTGGGCAATGAAGCTATAATTTCAATTTATTATATCAAATAGGCTTCTTGTTGCTAATTTGAGTTGAAAGTTAAATTTATATATATACAGTGTGGTCATTAAAAAAAAAAAGAAAAAAAAAACTTCCCGGATATATGAATTTCTAGCTGCCTTTCCGTTCCGTCGATCGAGTTGATATTTCAGATGTAAATATTCAGACGTGTGTGCTCGAGATTTGGATTGTTTAAAACAATATGGCCCTCATGGTTACGTTTGGTTACATTGAAAAATTTCGAAATTTTCTTGGCAACACTTGCTTTTTTCATGCAAAAGCTGATCAGCAAGTTCAAAAAACCATAAATATCGTTGGAACGATACACGTATGACGAAAATTGGAGGCGTAAAACATTTGAAAAGATACTGAAGAGAAAATGTGGGTGTTGCCATTTGAAAATTTCGAGATTTTTTTCACTGCAACCGCAACAGCTCTATTGTTTTAAACAATTCCAATCTTGAATGCATACCTCTGAATAACTGTATCTCAAATCTTATTTCGATTGGCTGCTAGGCAGCCAGAGGTCCATATATCGGGTAAGTTTTTTTATGACCTCCTAGGAGCTCTTAAATAAATTAAAAGCAAACGGTTTTATATGAATGAATTATCTTGCTTGAAAAAATTTCTCTTTGGGGTAAGTAACTTTGAACACAAAATGTGAAATTCGTTAGTTAAAAATTTTGAAATGCTCTTAGTTTTAGAATTCTTCCTGCCTTGAAAATATTTGAATTAATGATAAAAGATACCTATCGTGAAAAGTACGTTGTACGTTTCATACCTAATGTTTTTGACAACTTTAATATTTACAAAAAATCCACAGTTGATAATTAATTCCTGATCATAATTGTTCAACAAGACCCTATATCTTAGCATCATTCAATCAAAATAATTAGTTTTAAGGAATATCAGTGGAAGCTATTACTACCAACGTTACTTTTTTTTGGGAATTCGTTGTACTCTAAATGTTTAATCGTTTATTCTTTTCTATTCTAAAAAGAGTACTGGTGTTTCATATTCTTTCCTTCAGTATTTATCGATCAATAATAATATTTTATATTACTACTAGCTGAAGTACCCGTCCTTGACGGGTTAGTGAATGCAAATTTCCAAAAAGCAAGAACTTTCGTCAGCATTGTAGGAGTACACAGAATGGATGGAGTATGTTGCCAAAGTAAAGAAAGCGAAGTTATAATTTTTATGTATTGTTAAAATATTACAGGTTAAGAGAGTCACTAAGTAAAATCATTTCATTCGCTTTAGTCGTAATTATGTGATGCGCGAACGAATATTTACGAATATAGAAATAATTTTCGCAAAATCTCAAAATCTAATCAACATCTTTGAAAAATTGGAAGCCTAGAATTTAAGTTGAGTGACAACCTATCTTGTCACCCAATTTCGTTTCATTCCCTGCAGTCTTTATTTCGTGATGCTGGAACAAAATTTCAGCATTTTAAAACGATTTCCGCAAAATCTCCAAATGTAATCAAAATATTTTAAAAATTCAACGCCTATAAATTAAGATTAGCAACTACCTATCATATCACTTAATTTCGTATCATTCGTATTAGTTGTTATTACGTGATGTTTGAAGTAATATAAACGTATTTTGAAAGAATTTTCACAAAATCTCAAAATCTAATGAAAATGTTTAAAAAATTGGATACCTATAGTTTATGTTGAGCAACCATCTATCATGTGACCAAATTTTATATCATTCGCTTTAGTCGTTATTACGTAATGCGGGAACAAAGATTCACTCAGTTTTAAACGATTTTCGCAAAATCTCGAAATCGGATCGATTTTTTAAAATTAGATGCTTATAGTTTAAGGTGAGTGACCACCTATCATTTAACCAAATATCATTTTTTCACCTTTGCAGTTATTACGTGATGTGCGAACACAAATTTAAACAGTTTGAAACGATTTTCGCAAAATCTGAAAATCCAATCAAGATTTTTTAAAAATTCGACTCCTATGTTTTAAGTTGAGTGACCACCTATCATGACACCCAATTTCATATCATTCGCTTCAGTCGTTTTTACGTGATGCTTGAACACAAATTTACGTAGTTTGAAACGATTTTCGCAAAATCTCAAAATCCAATCAAGATTTTTTTTAAAATTCCACGCCTATGTTTTAAGTTGAGTGACAACCTATCATGACACCCAATTTCATATCATTCGCTTCAGCCGTTTTTACGTGATGCTTAAACAGAAAAAGCGTCACGGACAGAATGACAGAACGACAGAACGACAGACAGACAAACTTTTTTTTGAGGGTCACATCGGATTCCCGGGTGCTTGAAACGGATGGAAATCGCAAAATTTTTGAATTCCAAGAAATGTACAGACAAAAGTTTAATTTTATTTATATAGATTGTTCGACCAAGAGAAATACCGGGATCATAAGACTATGAAGAATGCGTAAAAATAGCCACGCCTGGACTTTGTTGAAAGGCAGTGACTAATTTTTAATTTTCCGTTTCAAACGAAAATCATTAATTTATAAATGCAACAACATATATGCATTTAAATTGTTCTTTAATATTTGGCAAAACGCAATTGTTGATGAAAACTAATTTTATAAAATTTTAAAAAGAGCAATATAAATTGAATTTTATTAAAATCCCGCTGTGGAATCAGATTTTGAAAGTATATATTAGTACAAAAAGCCCTGTTTAAGCCTTTCTTTTAAATTTCTGTTACTCTTTTTAGTTTTTGCATCATTTTAATTACTTAACAACTCAGGTAAAAGCATTAGCACTGAGAATCCCCAAACTAATTAAAAGCAGACACATTTTAATTACATACACCCATAAAATATTTTGAAAGCTAATTTCACTTAGATTAGATATAAGATTTACAGTTTAAGTCTTATAAAACGAAAAGTTTTATTTACAGTAAGAAACGAATTTTACGCTTGAATAGATTGGATTTAAGACTGCATTAGAAAAATACTGTTTTGCATTGATTTTTGTTTTGAACAAATAATTTTGTTTCATTAATATATGTATGTATACACACACACACACAAAAAACACACACACATATATATATATATATATATATATATTATATATATTATGTTTTGTTAACAAAAAACACTCAAAGGAAATTGCTATCTAAAAGATGAAATACTTAAAATTTTCTAAAATAACACACATATGTACCTTCTGTATTATTTCGCAATGTTTTAATTATTTCAAAATATTTTGTTGTTAAAATAGAGCTTTCAAAATTTTGTTGAATTTAATAAGATATTATTTTCTGCATAATAAATTGCAATGTTTGAAAGAACTATTTCAGGTAATCAAAAACATACGCAAATATGTAAATATGTGAAGAGTACTTTGCACTTAGCATCATTTAAAAGAAAAAAATTCCTTATAGGTGAATACAATTTCTTTGTTCCTTTTAAAATTTATGTAACACTCTTGCTCAATTTTTTGCTCTTGTGAATTATAGATATTTTCTTCAAATTTAAATTTCTGTCTTGGTAAATTTTTGATGTAAAATCATAATACAATTTATTCTGATATTATGATTCCATTCTACGATGTGATACAAATTTATAAAATTCTAATCTTTATTGGTATTACAGCTCAGGGTTGTCCCTAGCCTACCGCACAATGTTTCCCTCAGACAGCTCTGTCCTGGACTTTAATTTTCAAGTTGGAGATTAAAGATCTTAAACTGGAGTATCCAACTAATATATGCAGTTTTTAGGTGCATCAAGCGATCATCCATTTACCTTTTCTTGGGTCAACCTCTTGGCCTATTGTACATGTGTCTCCAATGCAAGATCGTTACCACTCACTTAACAGGTGATCTCTCAATGTGCCCCATCCATGAAATTCTCGGAACCTTAATGAATTTACTATTACTATATATGGCAAGTCTCTAGTTCGTCATCATTTCTCGTTCTCTAGCAATTATTGCTTAGCTTATAATTGCTGGAGAGGCCTAAAATGTTTCTGAGCACTTTTCGTTCAAATATCGACATTATCGACGATATTTATATCGACATGCACTCATTGGAGAGAAAACAGTATATCCTTACCAGGCTCAAAAAAATAGTTCTACTACAGAAAACCATGAACTTAAATTATTACTGCTATTATTACTTTTAATTAAGTTCGTATAATTTATTTGCGAGCAACATAAACTTCGAGCAACAAGATGTAACCATTAGCGGAACCATGGAGCTCTTGAACGGAATGGCAGCGCACCGTGCAACTAATTTGAGAATGTCCACGGCTGCTACAATTAAGAAATATTTAGGCAGGATTTTGTTTAGTAATTCAAGTAACTGTTCTAATAAATTGAAACTTGGGAAAGAAGAAATTTAAAATAGATGGTATTTCTTTACTGAAAATGGCAACAGCTGAATGCAAACCATTAGCCGGAAGGCTAATGTTTTTATTTTTGCTTTATGTAGAGAGATAAAGCTTTATGTCCATGGGCTATCAATAAAGAGGGAAGGACAATGTGAAATAAAATTATATGTAATTTCCTTGGCGATAAACATTATGTTACTCTCGTGAGAAACTATATATATATATTTTTTTTCAAACTTTCATTCATGAAAAGAGTTTTTATTTGTGAAATTCCAGTTTTCGTACTAAAATTATAATTATTTGAATTTACGTGACACTAATTATGTCTTTTCATACATTTTTCAGTGTCAGTACTTGGCATGGTTAGCTTCAGTCTTTATGATGATAACCTAAATTTGTAGCAACCCTAACCTAAATAAATTTAATGAAAAATACTGTTAAGAACATGATTTTCGCTGAAATGAGTCCAATAATTTGCTAGCATTCTACTGAGTTCATAAAGAACAATAAAGTATGGGGTGGCGAAGCTGGTCACCTTGGCGGCTAATTGTCTAAATAAATTTTGTTGATCCAAAAATTTTGTTATTATCAGACTTTTTTTTTTTGAAGAGGAGGGGGACATGTTCTTATAGTTTTGAAAATTGTATATAGCGGGTTTCTCTAATAAACTTTTATTGCAAGTACGCAGTGAGATCATTTTAAACCGGAAATGTTTTCAATTAGGTGTCAAGGGACAGTTAGTGTGAAGCGGATTAGTTGTTAGTGACATAACTTTTGTAATAACGTGATTTTAGCAGTAAAGATATAGCTACTCATCGTTCTTACTTATACATCGTTCTTACCCATCGCACATAACTTATTATAACCAGAGCGAAATAACAAATTAGCCATCCAAGCATTCCTAGAAGGTAAAAAAAACGGGGGAAATTGAAATATAACATCCAGAAGTTATTCGATTTTAACATCTGTTTTGTAAATTTTACGTTAAAATACACTGCTCAAAACAATTAAAGGATATTGTAAGTTTTATATAAAATAAAGATATAAGCGAAATTTTTTTTGCCTAAAATGGCAGAAGAGAATCACAAATGCAAATTTTTCTGATTTTCAAACTGTGGAGTATGCTAATTTTGAGTTCGACGTCAAAAACGTCACTTCAGCGGAAGCGAATGAAATTAGAATTTCAACTGAATAAAACGCAATGAAGACAAGGATGATCGGCATTCATTGACTGCTTTGTTTTGATGAGTACGATGTCTCAGCGAAGTCATTTAACCGATTCAGAAGCTTCAAGAGTTGTTGGTAGGTTAGAAGGGGGCCAAGCTGAAGCCGAAGTAGCGCAAACCATTGGAGTGTCACAAAGTGTGATTCCCAGGATCTGGAATCGGTTTTTGGCGACTGGAAGTTCTGGCCGAAGACCAGGGCAAGGTCGTAGATGGGCAACAACGCCCAATGAATTTCGTTATTTAGTGTTAACGACTCGGAGACACCGGAATATGAACGTTACTCTTCTCCAACAACACCTTCGCTCGGATACTGGCACCACGGTTTCAACTCAGACTGTCCGAAACCGGCTCCATGGTGTAGGTCTGTATGCTCGCCGACCGATGGTATGTGTTAGACTAACATAAGGCATCGTCGCGACCGCAGGGAGTGGGCAACAGAACACGTGAACTGGAAGAGAAATGAATGGAGCAATGTTCTTTTTTCTGACGAGTCCCGTTTTCAGTTCATCCTGATAATAGGCGTATTTTAATCTGGAGGGACCGGGGCAGTAGGAATAATCCTGTGTTCGTGCACGAAAGTGTCAGCTTTGGCGGTGGGGGAATGTTGGTGTATGGTGGCATCTCCACTGACAGGCGCGCAGACCTCTACATCATTCGAGATAGACCTCTGACTGGTCGCCGATATAGGGATGATATCCTCAGACCTATCGTAGTCCCTTACGCTGCAGCAATCGGAGATGGCTTCATTTTAATGAACGATAACTCCAGGCCACATCGTGCTAACCTGGTGGAGGATTTCCTTTTCGAGGAAGGAATCGTACGAATGGAATGGCCAGCATGTTCTCCCGACATGAATCCAATAGAGCACATTTGGGACGCTCTAGGAAGACGAGTTGCTGGCCGCCAACCACCCCCACAAACTCTCCAAGAACTGGAAAGTGCTCTTCTGGAAGAGTGAGACAGAATACCCCAACTCGTGATTAATAGCCTCAAAGGTGTTTAACGTTGCTGGCCGTCCGTGGAAACCATACCCCCTACTGAAAATGATTTCCTTTGAAGAAGACACCTTTTCTTATTCTTTTTTTCTAATATGCACAAATTGTGTTTTTTTCCTTTTCTACACAAATGCGCAATAAAATGCATTTTTTTCCGCCAAACATGTGTAATTTATTCTCATATAACCTACTACGTCTGTCGACCATGTATCAATCAGCTAAAAAGTTTCCCAGCCACAAGATCCACCTAAAACCGCAATATCCTTTAGTTGTTTTGAGCAGTGTACATTAAAGTTTCTCAAAGCTAGAAACTTGAATTAATAGCTGGTGTCTGTTTAAATGACTATATAGTGTACTTTTTATGAAATACATTATTTTTTACACTAAATAATATTTATACTTACTTACTAAACTATATTTTAAAACTTTTTGATAATACAAGAAATTCATAAAAGTTTTAAAACATACATTTACAATTTTTATCTTCTTATAATCTTACTTATGTACTAGAATTTTCTAAGGGGAAAAATAAAATGTTTTTTATTCAATATGTTGAAAAATAAAGATAGATTAGTTTTAAAAGAACTTATTTAGTTTTTAGGTCGTAGTTTCAACGAAATCTCCCTGGAAATTCTGAACGCTAAAAATATATATTATTGAAATTAAAAAGAGTCTATAACTTTTCAAAAATAAAGGAATTATTTGTAAACGTTAAGCATACTCTGCCTATAAAAAGTATAAAAATTACAAGTATTTTAGAAGTTTCAAATTTATAAGACAAATATTTGTTTTAACGGAACTGGGAGCAATTAATTTCAGCTAAGTCTAAGAACGATAAATTAAGAGATGGTTAAATTAAATATTTGAACTATTTCATTATTTTGGAATGTTTTCAAAAAATATGAATGTGGTGTTTTATACATTCAAAACTCAAATGTTACGTACACAGTATCGTTTTTAACTATTGTTTTTAAATGATCTAAATCAGGGGTTCCCAAACTTTTTACTACTTGTAGTTGAGGGATAGTTCAAGATTTTATTAAACCACTTTCGATTGTGCAGAATTATATGTAATTGTAACATATACAGTGTGCCCGCTAAAGCCCGTTGAAAGTCCAATAATTTCTGAATGGTAAGAGCAGTAGTCATAAAAAGTTGGGTCTAAGTATAATAACGTTGCCATGCTCTATGGGGAAAAAAAAAACGCTTACAGCGCCACTTGCTTGGCTAAATTTGGAGTTAGCATTCTTATCTTAAAAATGGTTAGAGATACGGGGAAAAAATGAATTACAAAGTTGTTCACCATCACCCATTTATTAATAAAATAAATCTTGATCAATTTAATGTTAAAAATTGAAGCCGTAAAATGCAAGGTGTGAAAACGTATTACTGATACTTTGCGGAAATGGATATCGTTATCTATCAATTATACACTGCGTGACAGTGAAAATGCTACACTAAGAAGAAGTGGTAAGAAAATTATGCAAATTTCAGGGTAAATGCGCCTTGCCGAGTTATGCTAATGATGTAACAGCTCGGCAATGCACGTGGAAGCAGATATACGGGAAGGAACCGGTAGAACAGACAATTCTTGTGAAAGTATTGCTGCTAGAGAAATTTTCGTAGAAATTTTATTCTTGTCACAGAGGACATGCGTAACCAGAGAATGCCAGGCAGTTCCAGCAGACCGACGATTTTACGAGGCGCATGGTGATCGAACCGAGAAGGGCAGGTTGGTCCATTCGGCAAATCTCGGTAGAAACACACCTGGATGTGTCCACTGTACACCGGCTGTGGCGAAGATGGTTGGAACAAGGAAATGTGGCACGTTTAAGGGGTGACGGTGCAGCCAGAGTGACGTCAGCACGCGTGGATCGACGCATCCACCGACAAGCGGTGGCGACCCCGCAAGCTACTTCAACCTCCATTCTGCGACATGTTCAAGACACCTTGGATCTTCCTATATCGACCAGAACTATTTCCCGTCGATTGGTTGCTAGTGGCCTGCACTCATGGCGTCCGTTAAGAAGACTGCCATTGGCTCCACAACATAGACGCCAACGACTGCAATGGTGCCAGGCTAGAGCGATGTGGACGACAGAATGGCACAGGGTCCATGTTCTCAGATGAGTCACGCTTCTGTTTCTCCAGTGATAGTCGCCGCGTACGTGGAAACAGATCGCCGCGCGTGGGGTCGACGTGGACACAGATCCAATCCAGCAGCAATTGTAGAATGCCCCACTGTGCGACAACGTGGCATCATGGTTTGGGAAGCAATTGTGTATGACTCCGGGTCACCTTTGGCTCGTATTCGGGGCACAATGACGGCTCAACGATATGTGGATGATTTGCTGCGGCCGGTGACAATCCCCGACCTTCAATCGGTTCCGAATGCCCTGTATCAGCAGGATAACGCTCGACCGCACACTCCTCACATCAGCCAACGTGTTCTGAAATGTGCATAGATGCTTCCCTGGACACCTTACTCTCCTGATCTGTCGCCAATCGAGCACATTTGGGATGTGATTGGACAGCAGACCATTTGCAGACCCTGCCACTAGCCGGTTCAGAAGATAAACTGTGGCAAATGGTTGACAGGGAATGGAGAAACATTCCCCAGGACGCCATCCGTACTTTCATTGACTCAGTACCTAGACGTGTTGCTTCGTGTATTGCCGTCCACGGTGGTCCACAACCTACTAAGACGACGCTGCTCTCCCTCTGTATTATGCATATCATTTTGAAATAAAGATCACTTGTAGTTCACTGCTGTCTCTCTCTGCTTGCCGAGTTTTAACACTTTCTGGCCACTCCTTATGGGTGATGCATTTTCAGTGTCGGGCAGTGTATTTCTTAAAAAATAAATAAAAATCTTAAAATAGAAAAATTTATCATCGACCCCCAATAGACCCCCTTTAAAAGCTTCTTGGACCCCCAAGGATTCCAACGTACACATACACATGAATAAAAATCTACCTGTTTAAAAATGTTTTTATATAATATAAAAATTATAAAATGAGATTGCATATCAGAGATGTTGAACAACAGCTATTTAATTAGGCTATTTTAAATATTGATAAAAAATAAAAATCCCTCGAGTTCTTTTGCATTAGAAGGTCGTCTTATTATTGGTTCTTTGTTAGTATTATAAGGAGTAATTTTTTGTTTCACTTCACAGTACAACACTTTTCTAGCATCCTTAGTAAATGTGCAGTTAAATAATTTCAATGTTTTCCTGCAAATAGATTTGGGAAACAGTTTCTAGATTCTGCATGAAAGAAAACGTGTTAGGAAAACAACACTAAAGGCTACCTTTATTTTCCCATGATATGATAACTATCATTTAAAAGATGAGTCTAAAACTTCTAAAACTTCAATTTTAAACATTTCCTTTATAGATTCTTTTAAAATTAAATCCGTGAACATTCTTATTTATAAAATAGCAGGTTAACATCTGTTTTTCTATCATTTAACCGGTGCTGTTTCTTATTTACCACTGTCTTTTGCTTCACGAGGCTGCATCCTCGATTCTGAATGCGTACTTATTTATTTTTTAATTTTAGTAATTGCACGTAATAGCTCCGCACTTGCCGAGCGCTTTCACGGCATCGATGGCAAATATAAGTAACAGTGCCCTTGCTAAAGGGGGGTTGGGGAGGTAGTCTCCCCTCCCCCCAACACTCGCACAATTCTATTAAACTTGGCAGATACCTAGTTGGCAAAATTGGCGAAAAAATTTTAATGAAAGCGATAATTTACTTTCTGTGTCTGGTACACTTGGCAAAATTACGCAATTGTAGTTGGCAGAAGTAAAATGTTAGTAATATAGTAAGTAAAAAATTAAAAATAAGTTTGGTAAAAATCGATATTCGATTTGGCAGTTTATCGACATACCCCCCCCCCCCCCACCCACCCACCCTAAAAAAGTCATAGCAATGGCTCTGATAAGTGGCAGTTCTTTTCCTGCCGATAGTAGCTAAAGGGAGCTACGAGCTGTCCATGCTAATTTTCTAGGATGTTTTCATGAAGGTATCCTGATATTTTTCTACTGCAGAACCAGATGTTAGTGTAATTTTGAGAGGAGGGAGCAGCACTTATCCCAGCTGCGCCGTCAGTCAAGTCAAGCTCAAGCTCCAGTTCGATGAGCTGTTTTACTACTGTGCGAATTTACTTATTTTTGCATTTTCATCATCTTGAAAATAATTGTCATAGTCAACACTCTGAATGCAAGGTAAAAAATAATTTTTCACTAGTCTTTATTTTGTGCTACCGGCATGCCCTAAACTCGTGATAAAGCATCAGTAATCTAGCATTTTAAAGGGTTAAAGTAGCCTGTCATTTCAAAACTATCATCAAAATATTTAACAAGCAAATTTAATTTTACACTTTTTTAGTACTCTCCTCATAACTCCATTATTAAATACTAGCTGACCCGTGCGAAAATTTCGCACGCTACTGTAATTAATACTACAACTGTAAATATTTTCACGGGTCAGTTAGATGTTTGATTGGAAGTCATTCAAAAAGTAGACATTTATTTTAACAGAAATAAATTTATTTTAATTTTTTTATTTTATAAAACCTCTTTAAAAACAATATATTAGCAGTTAATAATTACTGGTTACAATATCAATATATGGTTAATGGATTACAGGTTAATGGATACAATATCAATATATAAATATATATATATTTATATATTGATATTGTATATCAATATATAAATATATATATATTGGTATATATATTTACAGTTTGTACCACTGATCTCTATATCGATGATGGCGCCTCTTACATTTAAAGTTGAATAAAGTAGTATTAAGGCTATTCAAACGCCATCTTCTGTACATTTTTGCATTTCATATAGAATTAAAAACATGTGTCACCAACAGGTGGCGCTGTTTTCGTCAAAAGTAGAAATTATAAGCTTTAACTGGGTATTTTTTATATTGTTGTTTGGTCACGTAATGAGATCTAGCCGCGCCCGTTTCAATTCAAGCCGCCCACCCGGGAACGCCAGAAAAATGTCGCCAAACCTTCGAGAAAATGGCATAGAACAAAATATTCTGCCAGCGACTGATGAATACAACTCACTGAATTATCAAAATGAGACGGCTCGATTGAAAAGACAAAATAAGAAGTTCTTTTAACCTCATTTAAATATTTATTTTACAAGCTATTTAAAAAAAAAACCTGTATTTCTAGTTACCTTCAATCATCCATCCAATCTATACAAAAAACATAATAACAACTTCGAGCTGTTCTATTTTTCTTACATTTTTTATTTGTCGTTGCCACTCATTTTTAAAGAAAGTATATTCGATTCATCTGACTCCATGGCAACCTGGAACCATGGAGTTTGTTACATTTTTTTTTGGTCACGTATTTAATGAGATCTAGCCGTGCAAGAAAAAAAACCACCTTTGAGAAATAATATATATGATTTGTTTTTTATTAACAAAAAGATTTTTCCGAATTTTTGCATATTTTTCGTCAAAAGTAGACATTATAAGCTTTAACTGGGTATTTTTAAAAATTTTTTTGTCAAGTATTTAATGAGATCTAGCCGCGCCTGAAAAAACACCTTTGAGAAATAATATATATACACTCATGTCCATAAATTTAGGATAATGAAGTTCAGGCAAAGAAAGAGAAAGAAGCAAAACAAATTTGACTTATTTGTAAAGTCCATTTATTAAACAAAAAGTAAAGAGCAAAAAAGATGCTATATGTTTGACATAATTAATAAAAATTGCAAGTTTTACTCCCTTGACCAAATTTCAAAAAAGAACCTATTTACAAAAAACAGTATAACATGGTTAGTAGGATGGTTAATACGGAGTATATCTCCCGGACGATGCAATACAGGCCTGACAACGCCTAGGCATGCTGAGTATCAAATGATCAATCTGATCTTGGGGAATATTACACCACTCATCAAGCAATGCACTTCGAAGTTCCGGTAGACAGGTGGGAGGGGGTTGACGGGCTGCAATTCGTCGGCCAAGCATATCCCACACATGCTCTATTGGATTCAAGTCCGGTGAGTATGCTGGCCAATGCATACGGGTGATATCCTCCGATTGAAGGCATTCGTCTACAATGTTTGCACGGTGAGGGCGGGCGTTGTCATCTATAAACACAAATTCAGCACCCATGGCGCCCCGAAACAAACGTACATGTTGTTCCAGAATGACATCCCGATAGATGTGGCCTGTCATCGTTACACTCTGAACATGCAGGTCAGTTCTGGAACCAAGAATAATTCCTCCCCAAACGAGCCATCCTGCACCACCGTAACGGTGTCTTTCAATGGTGTTCTCTTTGTGGTAACGGGTACCTGGCGCTCTCCAGATGAATGTCCGGCGAGAATCAGACTCCAAACTAAACCTGGACTCGTCGGAAAACATCACACAAGACCACTGTTGCGGTGTCCACAATGCATGCTCATTACTCCAGGTTAATCGCAGGCGACAGTGAGTTGCGGTAAGTGGAACACATCTGACAGGCCTACGAGCATATAGACCAATGTGCCCTAAGCGTCTGTACACGGTCTGCCTTGAAACTGTCGTACCGGTAGCTGAAGAGAGCTGAAGAGACAGGTCTGATGCTGTACTCCGTCTGTTTCTTTTGGCAGTAACTGCCAAATAGCGGTCCTCATTCGGCGTTGTAACTCGGGGGCGACCTGTGCTGTAACGTCTACTCACATTACCATCCTCTTGGAATCGTTGCCAAAGCCTGGAGATGACACTCTGTGCGATTCCAAGTTCCTCGGATACTCCCAGCTGGGTACGTCCACATTCCAGTCGTCCGATAATTCTGCCACGTAAAACATCATCCAAATGCCTCCTTTGTGCCATAACTATGCGGTTTTTGCACTGAAAGGCTTTCACAGCGCTTGTGAACAATTTTACTTCTTTGCCACCATTCCTTATATACCCCTCTCTTACACTCTCGTCATTGTGACGTACCATCCACGCCATCTGGTGGTTTCCTGTAATTTGCATATTCTTCTTCAAGATGTGTGTGATCATTCCACAGGTGAAATTTTTATTTTAGAGATCAATTTCTGTGTGATTCTGAATTATCCTTAATTTATGGACATGAGTGTATGATGATGCTTCTTCCCCATTTGCACTATGGGTTCGAATAATGAAGCAGTACCGTCTTGGCCACCTGTTTGGGAGGTTGAAACCCTATTTCGGCTAGGCTGATGTGAAACCGTGTGCGTTAATAGTAGTTTGTGTACGTAAAATTTGTTCATAACTGTAATGTCCTCCATGTTCAAATGTTCCCTCAGGAGGTTTCGACCTCACGTACTAGGTCTCTCATCTAGATTTGGCTCTAAATTAGGAGACCACTCATAGGGGGTAACGTTGTACTGTCTAATAGGCACCCCCATCATAAAATGACCATCTTCGGCCCTTTTAAGGCTCAGACCTCGAGTAGGCCGCTGATCCAGCATTGGAATGAAAATAAAAATTAGCATTCAATAATTACGGATATTACTATAAACAGAGAAGTGTTGACATCTCTAGCAATTTCGCGTTTTCGTCATCCTAACTAAAAGTAAAATAAAATAACGATGTGAGAACTAAGAGAAGGGAAACGATAAGAATATACAATCTTCCTTATCATCTTTTATTGCAAATAATTGACCAACAACGCATTCGAAACAATTTCTTTTTAAAAATCATACAAAATAAGCGTGTACTTTATTAATTACTAGCCGCCTCCGGCGACCAGTTGGTTCGCCATCTCAATAAATGTTCTTCGGAGGGAATCCTGTTTCTCACCGGCTTCCATGGCACTAAAATCTCTCAGATTCTGAATGGAATTTAAAATTAAGATGGTTACACAAAGGGGCGGCCCTGGGTAAGTTGCGCCCCCTGCTAACGTAAAAAAGGCGCCCGCCTTTATGCTTGCTCTACATAGTTTTTGAGTTCGAAAGAACGATCCTTCGAAGCCGGTACCCCGATGTGACGCTTACTTTGCTTACCGTGTCGGGCTGCCTCTGGTTACAAAAATAAGATGATTTAGTGATAAAAACCTACAAATAGGTACAAATAATTTTCGTCCTATATTAATTCTGAAGAGATTCTAGATATATTGACCGCTATCAAAAAACAGAAAGGGAAAAAAAAGCAAGAGAATTTGAAACACTTTCAGATTTTAAATACTCACTGAAGTGCTATATATTAAAAGTGTATCATAGTCCATGTGCCTTCCCTATTTTCTTTCCTTATTCCATTAAGTTGGAAAGTGTATCATTATTCATGAGTGTGATTAAACAAATAAAAATTGATATTTCTAACATTCTTTCTCTGAATGTAACACAATAGAAATAATGGGGAAAAAATGCGCAGAAAAATGCACAATTCGAACTGAATGAAAATTTCAAAAATTTATTTTTCATTTGTTTGTTTGTGTTACATGCATTTCAGATTTGTGTGCTTGGCCCCAAGTCCGCTTATAAATCCACGTCAGAAGGAAAAACTTATTCAGCAATATCCTTTATCATAGCAGACGATATAATAAATTTATTTATTAAAAACTGTGTATTGTATAAATTTGCGCCATCTGTCGACTGCCTTGTAAAATAAAAACTCAATTGTATGGTTTTTTTATTTTATACTAGCTGCGTGCCCGTTCTTCGCACGGTAGGAAACTAAAATTTTCCTTACATGTGTAATTCGAAATTATTCGTGATGTGGAATTTAAAAAAAAAGAGCAAAATTATTTGACTCTTAATGTAAAGTTTGTGTCATGAGTACTAACCTGATCATTGCAGTATAATGACTCAAAAAATACGTCAGTGTCATTCACTATCAAAAAAGTGGAAAGCTTAATGGTTTGCAGAGAACTCCTGGCTTTCAAAATGTCTTATTTCTACATAATACTGTTTTTTAGGCTTAAGTTGTAGCATTAAATACCTATGACACTACATGAAATGGAGCACCATTTATTTCTTTCCGAACATGTACCATATAAGGAACGTATTGTAATCATGAAAAAATTCGACTTCGAGATTTTGGTGTATTTACACGTTTTGAGGTCTTCTGAATTCATTCATGCTATTTTCAAGAGATGTTTTTAAAATAGCTGCGCACCCGCTCTTCATACGGGAAAAAGGGAATATTTTACTACTAAAATCATATCTGCATGTGACAAAACAGAATTTCATTTTTAAAAAAGTTCAAGTAATCTCCTCTGTTGAAATGACTGCGGGATATATTAACGCAAATTAGAATTACTTTTCATTTAGTTGGTTGTAAGACAACCGTTGAAAAAGGATAAACACTTTTAATTTCATGTGACAGGGCGTTAGAGTTGCAGAGTTTACAAATTTCACGCATTTTTTTAATTTATGACGTCACTGTTTGACTGCCGTAAAGGATACCCCGGTAGATTGAGGGAGTTAATTTCGATATTTCGCATAATTGTTTTCAAACGGTATCATTAAAACTTTGCGTTGGACCTTTATGGAGGAACGTAATCCAACGTTAAAATAAAACTATACTCGCAACCTGCATGCGTATGTTAGGCAACGCCTACGCTAAATTAAATGCCAAAAATAAAAATAGTGAATAGAAAAATTTTAATATATCGCGCTTTGAAACGAACTTTGTAACTTTTAAAATGAACATTTTCAGAACCGTGAAAACATTTCAATTTTTAAATAAGCACCGGATTAAAATACCACTTCTAATAATAATAATCGCGAATTTCTTAGTTTATTTCTACAGTAAATTTTAATCAAAATATCGTCTCCCTGTGTTGAAAACAGAGCTGGAATAAATGAGTTAAAATTATGGCGTAAGTTTTACGTATCTTAAAGCATTTGACGTCACAGATCCTCACTTGCGAATTGAAATTCTGATATCCCATTTAAAAACTCGATTGGTTGAAAAAACCCTTTTTTTTTAATCCTTTATGTGGCAACAACCGAACATAAATTCTCGTGCCGTGATTGCAATGTAATGAATGGCGTAAGATCGCGTTGATGCTATTAAATTCTAAACATTAGGCTGCATTAAAATTCGTAAAAAATCATCTAATTTACATAATTTTTTCGTTTTTATTTTAAAAGAGGGAGAAAAGAATGTTTCACGATTTGTCAAAATATCTAAAAGTTATGACGGATAGAATTCAAGATGCGACAGTTTTAAAATTATTTTACGAAAAAAAATCGCGAAGCAGATGTTTAGTAAAAAAATTCCTAAAAATCGGTAAATCATGTTACGTATTCAGAACAAACTGTCTTTAAAAGAAAATTTCCTCCTCTATCCGATGATACAAATGCCGTTTTGCTGCGAGCGTAATTTCCGCCGTTATTACGAATTAGGTGAGAAAAAATGCCAAAAATCGCATAAAACATAAAATTAAAAAAAATCTAGATCGAATTTTGAAAAAATCGCTTCGAGGTGCACAACTACATATTTACATCTTCCCGAGTACCAAATTTGGTGTTTCTAGGTGTAGCCGTTTGTCCGTAATGCTGCCGACAGACACACCCACCCACACACACACACACACACACACAGACACCTTCTTTTATAATAAGTAGAGATGAAGAGGGCCTGTGGAGGAAACTCTTTTCGATCCCGTGAATTAAGCGTGATACATGAAGGCGAATTCTGACCGGACAAAAGGTACCCACTTTCCCGGTTTTCAATTACTGAGGTGTAATGCGCGCGTTTTCACGACAGTACTCATCCCGTAGAGCACATATGGGCAACCGCCGGCGCGCGGGCTGGATGTGGCCCGCCACGGCTTTGGATTCGGCCCAATCAACATATCAAAACCCATATAAACCATAAAACCCTATATAAATCTCAATTATTCTGCCCGCCATTTCCCTAACATCCTGAAGTTTGGCCCGCAACTTTTCAAAGGTTGCCCATACCTGCCTTAGGCAGTCAGCCAAAGGATGACGAACAATGTTCAAAGTGTTTTGAACTTTGAGGGATTGTTATCAAGTATTGCGGACTTTGTGTCGTGTGCCTTGCCATATCGCAAGACACACGACATTTCAGGAGTCGTGTGACTTTACCGCTCGTTTTGGACTTTGTTAAAGTGAGAGATGGATGTTGTTGATGCCATCTGTCACTGAAGGCTAGAAGGTGATATGCGTGTTCGTGTGTCCGAGTCATAAATGAAGGAAGTATGTGCAGATACTCAGTTTGATCCAGTGAATTCAGCGGGATAGACGAAGGTGTTACCCGACCGAGCAAAATATATCCATTTTCCCGGCCTTCTATTTCGGAGGTATTGCGAATGAGTTGTCGCAACGTATCTAGAAAAATATGTTTTTTTTTCGAATCCAGCATATAGAGTTGTGACCACGTATTGGAATATCGGTTAAAAGGATTTACCGCTTAATGCAATTTTCAATGTGCAAAAGAGTAGTGATTTGTCAATGCGATCTATGAAATACGCCTCTTACCGGAGTAATTTTTCGTGACAAATCGGCTTTTCCATTAAACGGGCTCGAGTGCATATAAAACAGAAAAATTAAATAAACAGTATATAAGTAATGAACACACACATTTACTATGGAAAATTATGTATTCTGCTTTTAAACATAAACTACTTATACCAGACAATGCATTTAAAATAGTTTGAATTAGTAGCAAGTTCTTTTAATTAGTTTACCTATAGTCAAATTTAAGTAACAAAGGAGACTCAGGATTTAATCGATTTTGAATAGAGATTGGTTTATACATTGTATTAAACCCTATCTTAACGCATTACGCTCGTTTGTATTTACTTTCCATTTACATAGGATGCCAGATTAGCTAATTTCCTCAATTTGCTACTAATAGAGCTGTAGTCGTAATAGAAGCATCAGATATATATTATACATTTCAAAATAGATTAAGCGTCTATGTTTATGTTTCGATCTGATTTGAAAAATATACAGATCTTGAATTCAGTTTACAGTAGTTTAAATGTCAATGTTTGAAAATGAGCCTTCGCAATTAGAGATATGAAGACTAAATTTTCAGGCAGAGTAATCCGATCTCATACTTTTTTTCATTTTTTTTAACGGACTTTAATTATTTATCTATTAGAGATAAGTGGGTGGTGCAAATTGAAAAAAATACTTAAAATAATGTCGGAAAAAAGATTCCATTCATAAAAAAAATCCTCTCGTTCACTTTTAGAGTTACACATTTTAAATTTGTTTATGACCCCGTACAAAACAATACCCAATGAGTAAAATATGCCCTATACACTCAAAAGATGACATTCGAAATTTCAGAGTTATACTTTAAAATGTGTTAGAGAGATAAAGATAAGTATAACGCTGACTTAAACCACTTTTCAATGGCTCTCAAAGGGAAAAATAATGTCGATTGATCGCATTTCAGGGGCAGTACAGAAATTCTGAATGGGAACCTCTGATTCCAGTCTAGCAAAAAACGTTTGCAACCAAAATCATGTATAGTTCTTTCACGTTCTTCACGTATGGATGATCTTTCCCTAAGGATATCTCTGCGCCGGTATATGATGAAAGGCTCAAATATGGAATTCTGAGAATATAGAATCTGAAATTTTGTCATTAAAAATAACAAAAGCAACAACAAAAACAATAAAGTAAAAGACTATTCTAGCTCATACATTTTTCTAATAAAGAAACAATCTTGACCTGCACAGAATTTTATAAATAACACATATAAATAAAATCAGTACAGTACAAACGTTCCGGGTGGTGTTAAAGAATCACCCTCAAAGATCTGAAGCATAAAAGAATATTTTTACTGGTGAAGAAGAGTGTAGCATTTTTATTTACCCAATAACTTCATTAAATGATACTTAAAAATTTCTTCAACAATTTTAATGACAAGATTTGTTTTAGTTTTTTTATATTAATGGATCCATATTTCTTCAAATTGTTCAACAATCTATAAACTTTTTGCTTTGTAAACTAATCTAATTCATTTACAGACTGCTCTCTTAGACAAATGTGTTACTTTCTCATGAAGAAAATAACCGGGTGATATATCATTTCTTAACAAAAACAATAGATAATTCTAAAAAATTAATGGATTTATTTATTATTATTCAAACTAACCAATTATGCTCAGCTTAGTTGAATTTTAAGTATCAGAAATATCTGTATTAAGAATAAGCTGATTTACATATTCCTCGAAAGAAAATTGTGTTTATTTCAGCACCATTAACCTATCTATCAGAGAACATTCAACTGCACAATTTCTTTTAAGGAACTCAAATTTTAATGTATAATGTGCTTATTTAAGAATATTTTTTGCGTTAATGAAAATTGGCAGTTAACCTCAAACTGTACCGTTTTCTTAAAAAAATATATTTTTTTACGTTTTCCTTTGATTTTTATAAATCACACGTATTGACGAGCTCTGGACATGCAAAAAATCACTTTACGTCAATTGAATTTTTATGCACGAAACTTTCAATAACAGGAATAATTCTATTAAGAAGATAAAAAAGAACTTCTTTGCAATTCCTAATGACTTAGGAATAAAAAAATAATATTTTTAATGAATTCAAGACTCGATGAGAGAAAGCATTCGGGTAACACAATTCACAAAATTTAAATTACTTTAGGCAATTAAGAGATATTTTGTGGAAAAGTTCTTTTTTATTCACTTTAAATTAATTTTAACATTTGATTCGTGTAATTTTTCTTATCTGTTTTATTTATTACATTCAAAACTTTAATAATTGAAAATAAACGCATTGTTCAAAAGCGTAGAAGAATTGGAGTTTTCCGAGAAAATATTTCAGATTTTAATGTAAAGCAGTTCACACACACACACACACATAGTATCCAGCATAATACGTTCAGTACGTTAAATGTATATGAATATATATGTATATAGTCTACAAAATTATAAAATCATTTAGTTACAGTTTATTATTCCTTATGGAGAGTACTTTTATCAAATATACACTGAGTAGCATTTTTTACTGGATGCTACTTGGAGTACGTAGCTGGAACTATTAGCCAAAATGTCATCAAATCTGCATTTTGGATTATATTTAGTACCAGGAATTAGGAAAAAAGAGAAAACATTTTTCTAACACAATATTACATTTAATATGTATTATTCAAAAGGGTGTCTTTGTGTTTGTGTATTTTTAATGGAATGTGAAATCCCTAAAAATGGCAATCAGCACTTTTCAAGATATTTTTTTCGTATGCTTTTATAAATAATTATTAATTTTTAACCACTGTTATTTTTTTAAGTATTCAAAACTTTAATTTCTATCCGCCATCGTTTAAATACCCTCCAACATTTTGGAAGTAACTTTATTCATTGTGTTTCTCCCTAAGCAATAACGATCGCAAAACCACTTCAGTGTCATATCTGTTTTTGATGTAATCTTTTGCCATTCTGCAATCTTCTCATTTTTGTTTTAGTTTGTATATTATTTTCGTTTCCAAATCCTCTGCCAAATTTATGGCTTTTAAAGGTAACGAACCTACTCGCACAAAAGCTGTCATTGAAAATGTAATCACAGAACATTTATCACACTTCACCTACCTAAGATATGGCATACTTATTAAAATGAGAACAAGGTACAAAAGAAATTGAACAAATTCCAAAAACATATGCGGAACCTTGAGTAAAATCCTAAGGAGGAGAACACGAAAAGAAACTCAACTTTATAAAGTCATGGCTATATCTGTCTTGTTAAACGGCTCAGAGACATGGACCGTGAGTAGCCAGGATCTGACTAGAATCCAAGCAACAGAAACGAGACATGTAAGATCAATAAAGGGCTACACAATTGCCTGCAAGATCCGAAATAAAGACATCAGGAATGAATTGAAGATATTCAACTTATGTGATATAATCTATCTCACTAAATGGAAAGACCATACACGGTGCATGCCAGTGACAAGATTCCCCGGATCTGCCCTTGACTATATCCCGAAGGGCAAAAGAGACCGAGCATGTTCGAGAAAGCGATGGATTGACCAATGAAGCCGCAACAGGCACCCTGCCTACTCTTTGAAGTTGTTGTTGATGATTATTTTCGTCATCCTCGCGTGTTCCAGTTTAATATCAGAATTTAAATGGCGGTCATCTAGTGATTGCGCCTAGCCAGCAATCAGATTGAATCATTTGTCCAATGATTGTGCCATCAAAGTTTGATTTGTGCCCTCAAAGTTTTAGTATAACTTACAAGGATCAATGATATACAGATCATAGCTAAATGTAATGTTCGTAATTGTTGAAATATCTTTTAGGGTAAACAAGCATTAATCTGTAAAGTATATTTCTGGAGAAAAATATTTATTATGAGTATGTATTTATAGGGACCATCTCTGAAAACTTTTCAGTGTCACTCATATTCAATTCTCCTGATTCTCTGTCATTTCGTTTGTGTATACCGTATATCCCGGTGTATAACACGCTCTGGCGTATAGCACGCATCAGTAAATTTGGGCTATGCCAAGCACTGCATTTTATATTTTATATTCTGCATTTTATGATCGGTGTATAACCCGCACACGAAAAAATGAAGTAGTTTTTCGAAGTTGAAAGTGCGTGTTATACGCCGAGATATACGATATGTACATCTGCATATTTCTCTGTTGATGTAAAAATTCTTTCATCAACACGAAATTGATGCGAATCTCTATTAAGTACTCACTTTTCGAATTGGAGATGATGGTTGCTTTTCAAGAGAACACAAAAGGGACTGTGTTACATTAAATACATTGAAACGTCCAGAAGATTTACATTCACATCATTATGAAGGCAATTCATCAACTAAAACTGTTCACGGTAGACTTTAAGAACTTGTGGTATCGGGTCATTTATTTGTCTGTTGCACGGAAGAACATACGTACATATGCATGACTTTGCAATAAATTTAAGCGTGTTATTTACTTTTAGTACAAAAAAATCCTCTTTTAAAGTAGTTTATCGGTTAAATATGGATTTGTGTAGTAGGTTTATACATTCGAGTTTGTTGTAAACAGAGTGACTGATAAGTGAACAAATTATTACTGCAAATGTGTAAATTGTTCCAGTTATTCTGCATGAAATATGCTATTGCAAACATTACGCTAGTATGTCGAGCACATATGGACAACCTCCGCCGGCCGGATGTGGCCCGCCACGGTTTTTGATCCGTCCCGCGGATCACATATAAACTCCGTATAAAACCCATATAAACCATTCAAAATGCCATATGAATGTCAATTATAATCCCGCGACTTGACATCCCGCTAACATCCTGAAGTTTGGACCGCAACTTCGCTAGCATCCTAATGTTTGGACCGCAACTTTCAAATCTTGCTTATAGGGGATGTAGAGCATATAGACGAATATGTGCTGGTATCTTTTTTTCAGCCGTCAATTGCCTTATTTTGGCGGAATTATCGTATCACTAGTTCAGTGAAGGCTGATGCAAAAGTTTTGGTCGTAAAATTTAGCATGTGCCCAAAATGGAATGCAAATACATTACACTGCAATCGTTTCTCGGCGAATTTTAGAATTGGAATTATTAAAGCTGAGAAAAGAAAACAGTTAAATAATACCTTTTAATTAATCGATTTCGTCAGACTTCTCGTCATTTTAGTTGAACACACACATGCATATTCTATATTCAGGCTGATAAATGAGAACTTCAACTATAGCACTCTTTTGCAATTTATTGACTATAATCCAAGAATCACTTTAAATGCAATAAACTACGGTAATCTTTCTTTTTTTTCTGACACAGAAGTGTATATTTTCTTTGTTTTATAAAAAATAGAAACTAAAAAAAATTGCAATGCATTTAAAAACTAGTCAAATTTAGTTTGGATTAAGAATACGAATTCAAACGTTTTTAATAGCTACCGCTGCGACATAAAGGTAATCATACGTAGTTCTTTATTTTTTTTTATTTTATTTTATTTATTTATTTATTTTGACACTTTAATTGGCTGTGCTTAATCAAATATGTAAAAGTGCATATTTTGAAAGAAATTGATGGATAAATGAAAAAAGAACTGTGCAACAAATTGAATTAGTCAGATATTAAAGCTCGATAAAATTTGTATAGTTATTATCAGAATTTGAAAGTCGAAAAAATAGTAGGAATTTAATAGTTTTTCTCTTCACTTTTTTGATTAAATATCGATTAATCATTACAGAAGCGTTAGTAAGTAAAAAATTATAAAAATTAGAATAAGAAAATTTTCATTCCAATCGTTTTTCATTTGACAGTGATTTTTATAACTTTTTTTTACATACCTATCGAATGTTTTTTTTTTTGTGTGTGTGTATAAACAGGAATTTAAAATTCCATATTTTGTGAAAATTTTAATTTATTGAAATTCATTAGTAACTAGTATGTAGTTTAATATTTGCTGTAAAAGCTATGATATTAATTTAGAGTTTGCTGTAAAATATGAATAGTACAAAGTTTTAAAAAAATCCATTATTATTTATTATTATTTTTAATGAATTTACTTTTTCTATTAGAAAATACTAAAATGAGTAAAGATACAGAAGAAACAATGTATCAATGTCAGTAAACATGCTTTAAATGTAGCATGTTGAAATTAGGTGAACTTAAACATGTCTAATGAAAGTAAGTTTATTGAATTTTTTGTTTTTTTCTAAACTTCTTTTTGAAACCGAATTCGAACTAAAATGTTAATTAAATGATTAAAATAGATTTCATATTGTTAATTATTCAACTGTTCAATGGTTACATAAAAATGTTATATATTTAAGTACCGGTTCCATTTTAATATTTCGTACCATCTAAATATATAGTGCGGTATATAGTTTCTGAATAAATTTCTGACAAGCAAAAAACATTTGAATAAATGTTTAAGGAATTTTTGGTTAAACATTAACAATAAAATTTTATTAAATATATTTTATGAGCATGGTAACAATTAAACTGATATCGTTTGAAATTAATAAACGAATGGTTCATGTGGAATGCAAACTCACAAAATAATTGATCTCTATAGACTTTAAAATGCGGTATATATATTTTCAGAACTGAATATAGTTACGTAAAATCTGTACATGTAATATATATATACTACTCTTTGTTGCTAGGCTTTATCAATGTTTTACATTTATCAACGTATTACAACTAAAGCAAACAAAATCTGAATTTCATTGAATATAAAGATATATGATTTATAAAATCTTTTGAGGAATGATAATTTCATATTTTTAAAATAATGGTCAAATTCATATTTACTTCTAAAGCAAGGTAAAGGTAACATCATGTATCAGAACAATTCCATTTTAAAAGTTAAAACTTTGATTTAATGTTTTCTATCTTTCTATTTGAATTTCAATTATTTTAGAGGTTATCCAGGTATTTATTTTTCACTTAATTTTAAAATTTATACTACAAACAGATATACACTTCTCAAAACAATTAAAGGATATTGCGGTTTTACGTGGATCTTGTGTCTGGGAAACTTTTTAGCTGATTGATACATGGTCGACAGACGTAGTAGGTTATATGAGAATAAATTACACATGTCTGGCAGAAAAAATGCATTTTATTGCGCATTGTGTAGAAAAGGAAAAAAAAAAAACACGAAATGTGCATATGAGAAAAAAAGAATAAGAAAAGGTGTTTTCTTTAAAGGAAATCATTTTCAGTAGGGGGGGGGGGTATGGTTTCCACGGACGGCCAGCAACGTTGAACACCTTTGTGGCATGGAGTCAATGAGGCTATTCATCACGTGTTGGGGTATTCTGTCCCACTCTTCCAGAAGAACTCTTTCCAGTTCTTGGAGAGTATGTGGGGGTGGTTGGTGGCCAGCAACTCGTCTTCCTAGAGCGTCCCAAACGTGCTCTATTGGATTCATGTCTGGAGGACACGCTGGCCATTCCATTCGTACGATTCCTTCCTCGAAAAGGAAATCCTCACCAGGTTAGCACGATGTGGCCTACAATAGGTCTGAGAATCTCATCCCTATATCGGCGACCAGTCAAAGGTCCATCTCGAATGATGTAGAGGTCTGTGCGCCCGTCAATGGAGATGCCACCATACACCAACACTCCCCCACCGCAAAAGCTGACACTTTCGTCCACGAATGCAGGATTATTCGTACTGCCACGGTCCCTTCAGATGAAAATACGCCTATTTTTAGGATGAACTGAAAACGGGACTCGTCAGAAAAAAGAACAATGCTCCATTCATTTCTCCTCCAGTTCACATGCTCTGTTGCCCACTCCCTGCGGTCGCGACGATGCTTTGATGTTAGTCTAACACATACCATCGGTCGGCGAGCATACAGACCTACACCATGGAGCCGGGTTCGGGCAGTTTGAGTTGAAACCGTGGTGCCAGTAGCCGAGCAAAGGTGTTGTTGGAGATGAGAAGCGTTCACATTCCGGTGTCTCCGAGCCGTTAACACTAAATAACGATCTTTATTGGGCGTTGTTGCCCGTCTACGACCTTGCCCTGGTCTTCGGCCTGCACTTCCAGTCGCCAAAAACCGGTTCCAGATCCTGGAAATCACACTTTGTGACACTCCAATGGCTTGCGCTACTTCGGCTTGAGTTTGGCCTTCTTCTAACCTACCGACAAATCTCCAAGCTTCTGAATAGGGTAAATGACTTCGCTGAGACATCGTACTCATCGAAACAAAGCAGTCACTGAATGCCGTTCATCCTTGTCTTCGTTGTATTTTATTCAGTTGAAAGTCCAATTTCATTCGCTGCCGCTGAAGCGACGTTTTTGACGTCGAACTCAAAATTAGCATACTCCACAGTTTGAAAATCAGAAAAATTTGCATTTGTGATTCTCTTCTGCAAAATAAAATTTCGCTTATATCTTTATTTTATATAAAACTTACATTATCCTTTAATTATTTTGAGCAGTGTATATATATGTATATATATATATATATGTGTGTGTGTGTGTGTAATATAAAATAGCGTAACTTCATAGTTATATATATATATATATATATATAAGGTGAAGAAATGAATATATATGAATCATGAAATGATTATAAAATTATGAACCAGTGAGGACCATTTATGCTATAGTAAAATGTATACTATGGTCACATTTTCAGTTAAAACTTGTAAGTATTCAAACTTCACAGTAGGTGAAATAAAGAAAGTTTAAGTGAAATTTGGATATATTAGTTTCTTAATAACGAAAAACGGATGTGTGAAACTTAACAATCTAAGAGCCTATTATACAGGATAGTTATAAAATGTGCGACTTTATTTAGACGCTTCTAGAACCCGTTCATTCTATCAGATTTTCATGAAACTTGGTATACACGTTATATGGATCATGGGAAAAAGCTATCTGCAATAAAAAATAGTTCACATTTTCACCACCTAGGGGGAATAGTGTGGCCTAAAGAAGAAAAAAAAAATTGTCAGAATCATTAAAGTATATTCAATCACAGAATGTTCTCGACGTATACTCCAACGACATCAATGACGTGTTTAAAGAGCATTATAACGTGTTCAATAGTAGCTCGAAGGATCTCGAGGTATTTCAGCAACATGGCGTATAATACTGGCTTTCGATTCAAGTAAAGTTCTAACATCCTCCTCCATAAACACGGTCTTTAGGAATCCCCGACAGAAATCAAGGGGATTTAAGTCGGGTGAATCAGGGGTCAGGCCTCTGAAAAAGCTCAAGATATTGCATGATTCTAACACAGCACTAGCGACGATTTCATTAGCAACCGATTTCCACCCTCTTTTTGGCAGTATAACAACTTCTTAAAACCATTCTTCGGCGTAGACTCCTTTGCAATCCCTTTAAACGACAATATGCACACAGTGCAGGTAAGCTACAGTTGCTGTTCTGATAAAAGAATTTAAGTAAAGCTCGATCGTTCTCAGTGGCGTAGCAAAGCAAAATTAGGGGGCGGCTGCTGCCGCCCCCGTTTGTTTTTTTACCCTCACACCAGATTTAAAAGAATTGCACTCAATTTAATGAAAATATTTTACACTGAACCAGAAGTGCCCATACAGGGGGCGTATATCAGACTTGACCTGAGGGTCGGCTGGGGATATCCCCAATCCGGCAACCTGTAACTATAGATAGAGGCCGAAGCAACATACCCCCTTTTTGCACTTACGCGTATTTTTCTTACAGAATATCTAAAATTATTACTCTCTGTTTAATGAAAAACATTATACACTAAACCATGGGCGCCCATACATTGGGCGAAAATGGTGGCTTGACATAAAGGGCGGTTGGAGTTACCTTCAGACTTAAGTATAGTAGGCAGTTTTATAGAATACTGAACTTTTTTCTATTCTTTTAGTACTAAAACGTTTAGAAATCCGACATGAGCCGCCCCTTACAAATATAAGATTATACTGCTAAAAGTACTCATATGGGCGCCCATGACCATATGAGTATGCCCTTGCCAAAGGCAGTTAGCTGTTGGTAGATGAATTTTTCAAAGTAGATAAAGAATAATAGTTTTGTTGAAAATTTTTTGAAGTACTTTCTGTTAAATGTCGCATCCTGCTTTAGCAATGCGAAAAGATATTATCTAAGTCTGAAGACCAGGGTAGTGAACAAGGGGCATCCTGGGCATCGTGAGAGTTGGGGACCAAAATCACTAGACCGTCCTCGTCCGTGGTTTTTCTATGGGCAAAATGAGACTGTTTTTTATGTTCAAGTAAAAAAAAAGAGTATTTCTCCCTTCTCTAAGGGCAGACCAGTGGCAGAGCGCATTTGCGCTGTGAAGTGGGAGTCGGAAAGTGTCTGGTTCAAAATCAGGTCGCATCCGCCGACCTAACCGTTCGGAGTTTGCTGTGGTTTCCTCTGAAACTTAGCGTAAATACGGATCAGGACCCCTTTAAAAGACCCCCATGAAGTGCACCCAACCCATAGGCCTAGATCCCTCGTTTAGATAATTAGCCTTAAGCCCATAACACAAACACACCCTTCTCTAAGTGCAGGGGTGGATCTTATTCTTCTGTGTAAAAACCCAAATTCTCGAAACAGTAAGCATGATAAGAAAGTATCTGTTTTCAAACCCTTGAAGAGGTTGCTTTCACTAACACCGGCCCTCAGAAAGTCCACTGTCGAGGCCAAAAATTTTTTCATGGAAAAAAAAAGAGAGAGAGAAGAATAGGATGCAATCAAAGAGGTCTGGGATGATACCGAAGGTAATTTATTAAAGGTTTATTTTTGACAAAGTCATTGAGGACTTAGCAAATAAGAAAGCGAGAAAAATACAAATTTAAAATTTATACAGCAAAATCTCGAAAAATTATTTTTATTGAACAAATTTTTAACTTCACAGAATAACTTAAATTCTTATTTTTTAAAAGTGTGGTTTGAAAATTTATTTCCATTTCGCTGTTATTGAATTATTATTTTGGATTTGCTGCGTTAAACATTTGGTATTGATTCCCTCCTAGTCCGCTCTTGTTAAAAACATCACGAAATTATATAAAATATTTAATTCTAATGCATTTTAACTATAAACTGTATTTTAAAAGACGATAAATTGGCTCCCCCCCTTCCATCAAGGCAATATTTAGTAAGTGTGATAAAACTTAATTGAACTTTTACTAATAAAAATTTCCCACATAATCTTGCAGTATTGAGATTTATGGGTGATTTTAAAATATCGAATATTTCCTGTATTTATCACCATTGTTATAATTTAATTAGCGATAATTAAAACGTCGTATTTAAAGGTTTGCTTGCTAAATTTACTAAACTGTATATGTGCTGTAGTATTGTTTCAAAAATTCTCGATCATTAACTAGTTTCAGAATTTTAATACTGTTTTCGGTTATATATCCTCACCACCTATATTTTTTTATGTTGCTAATCAAAACTTAAGCATTTTTGCTGAAAGAAATGAAGGCTATCAAAATAACGTATTTATACTATTGATTTTTAATTATAATGCTTAATATAATCAGCAATATTTACTTTTTATCAAAAACAAGTTACCTAATTTGTAATATTGTAATTACGGCCGATCAAATATAGTTTTGATCATGGTAAATTCCTGTAAACAGTTTTTTTTTTTTAATTTCACTGTACAGTTATATGCACAGCTGCGGAAAGAAAGGCCCACTTTATTCAGCCGTCGTTCGTCGTACAGCAAAGTTACAGATATCAATCGTTTACGATCGACGTATACTTTAATTTGCTATACATAAAAATTACATAAGGGGCCGTCTCCATATTAAAATTCGCTTTAACTTCTTTTTTTCCTATAGCAACACCTAGATTTCACTTCATATTTCAAAAATTTAGCTCATTTTAACCCCGTATACCCATTTTCAATAAATTTGAACTGAAAATGAGTGAGTTATGAGCACCCAAAATCTCCTTCGCCCTAAGTTAAAATATTGTTTCATACTTTAATTCATATCTCATATAATATTGATAATAAGAAGTTGACCTTTATTCGTACTATTAGAACTAAACGACCCAAACATAATTTACTATTATTATAATTTTTAATAAAATATTATTATGAATTATACTAGGTTTTTCACCCTTCTTTTTTTCTATCATCTCATTTTGGATTGTAATCTTCACAGGCGTGTCAGTAAGAATTTCTGATTTTTTAGGTTACCTGTCGGTTTTTTCTCATTTCCATCAGATTTAGGAAAATGCTTTTATCATCTATGGTGTCATTTTTTGTTTAACGTAATTTTCTTGACTAACTGAAGATTCCGTGACTGATGTGGAAGAATTATTTAGATAAATTTAAATCACTCAAACATTAAAAGTAAGAAACTTGCAGAAAGTATATTTTAGGCACCCCAGTGTGCCCCATATGAAATAACGTATTATTTTCACCTCAAAATTCCAAATCGTTAAATTATTAATTTAAGTACCAAATAATAGAAAAGAAGGTATTTTAGAGTATATAAACATATTCATAACTCATATTTACTTGACAAATTTCAAGTGTAATAAAATACTTACTTTCTTCATATTTCTTGCAGATGATCAGAAAACAATCAGAAAACAAAATGGCTCTTTATTCCCTCCACAATCAAAGTAGGATATTTAACTTTTTCCCGTTAAGTTGCAGAGTTAAGTTGTTTGATACCTACCTTAAATAATTTTCTCATTTGAAAACACTTTAAAAACTGAACCACAAGTATCTTCAATGACGCACTGTTCCCCCCCGACCTCCTCTATGTATTGTGCACGTACTGTAATTTATTGTGCAAGTCAAAGATCAATATTTAGGGAAAATAAGCCTAGGACAGTGTTTTTCGTACACTTTGTATATCTATATGTATTTTAATTTTTCTCTATTATGCGTTTAATGCTAAGTTATTTAATATAACATGTCAAAGTGTACACAGATTCAGTAATTAAATTACAATTTTTTTCTAGATCAAAACGTCACTCCCTTTAATGCTGTTTAAAAAGCATAAACATCACTAGCTTTTAGAGCAGTTTAAAAAAAACCCAATGATGTTAAACATTTAAACAAAATTAATACCGTTTGTACGAACTATACTATGAATTTTTCAATCATTAATCTACTTATTCCATGCAACTTCAAGAAAGTACTCTGAAGTACAATGAGCTGAGGTGTTATTCAGTTAGTTAGATATATGCATGCTATGAATTTTTCTGTTCTACGTTTTAAAATTCTCAAAATTTGATCTCTTGCAAAGTTTAAATTTTGAAGAGAAAATCCATTTCTTTCTCAAACTTTTCAAATACTTTTCTTTCTAATATGCTATTCAAAAGTTGAAATGATTTCTTAAGAAACTTCCTTTATGTTAATAATTATTTTTAAAATAATAAAATTTGTAAAAAAATGAAAATATTAATAATACAACTATAATGAATGAAGACGTCGCGATTCTTCGAGTTGTCAAAAATATAATATATTAATATCGCTATTATTCTAAAAGAGGAATATTATGATCTTTTTTTTTACATAAACTTCTCAAGTAAGATTATGGAAAGAAAAATATCCAAACTTTCATCAATTATAATTACATAATTGTCTCAAAAATACTCTTGATCATTAAGCACACGGAAAAATTTTCCTATTTTAAATATCTTTAAAATAGATTGCTTTCGCCATATTTTCATTAATTTGAGGATGTCTTTCAATTCATTTGAAATGAGAATGCATCAATCATTGGCAAGAGATGCAGACGGACGCAGAACAATAATGATTGCGAACGTGGGTGAATAAGATTTATTGTCTTTAAAAGAATACATAAAACAAATTGTATGAAATAAAAATCTTTTTATTATTCAAATAATAAAAATACTAATTTCTAGAAATAATTTCTTTTACATAAATAAAATGTACAGCTGTTTATTTATTAATTTACTTCGTTTTGGAACTCAAAATTATTTTAAATCTAATATAATATAGAACGTTAGCAATTTATATTTCTCAGAATTTGTCAAACTCTGTTCTTTCAAATAAATTTTGTTTGAAGTGTATTAATTTAATGTTTTCTTAGCTATATTAATTATATAGATTAATAAATCAAATATTGTGAAATTAACATAGCTTAAAGAGGCTTCCGAAATCATCTTGCAGCAAACTTTTACAGCTTAATGATCTGAAAAATATCTCTAAATGTGCGACATTTTTTCCCTGACTTCATACAATTCAGTTTAACAATCCTATGTCAACTATCCTAAAGTAATTTTAAAGCAAGTTCCTTTTATTTTTCAGGTACTTCAAGAATATGAAGTTCACTATATCGAAGATATTGTGAACTGCATATTCATAATTGGCTTCGAAATTATAAAAGCTAAGCATGTAGGGGAAAGTGGATAAGATGACGAACTCGGTATTTCTCTGACGATTTTATAAATATCAACACCTGTGAAGGCAATTTATCACTCCATTAGATTATGAAACCCACCATAAGTAATGTAAAGTCAGATTGTTATAAGAGTACTGGAGACTCAAATGTACTTCCTTAATCTGTGCTTATAAAATTCGGACTTCACTGTGCAGGCAATTACCCGATAACGCGGGATGTTAATTTTTTAAATCCATTACATACTTTCAAAACGTTACAAATGATGTGTCTTACAGTTCTTTTACGATAAGCTTGAATACTGTTAAACAAACTTGAATCGAAAATGCGTATGCGTGGTAAAATTACGGGGAGTTCGTCATTGTCTCTTCTTATACTTCCGAAGAACGAATGAGGTACAAATCTTTTCCCACTTGGTCTATGATCCAGCCGGGATGATAATGAAGCGAAAGACAGACGGTTCTTGTTTATGAACTTTATTACCTTTGGTTTTGTATTATTTTTTTGCACCTTATTAAATTTTTGTTTCATTATGGGTAATTTGGCATTATTTTTTTATTGACATCTGTGTCATTTTCATTATTTACCCGAGTGAAATTGTTTCATTGCATTTTTGAAAATAAACCGTTAAAATTGTTCTCTATTTGTAATGTTACCCTACAGAATGGATATGATGACGAAAAAAGATTTTTCTGGAGGGAGAGAATAATTTGTCTAAGACCTAAAATATTTCAAATGTTTTAATCAAGTTAATTATGCGAAAGAAATTCAAATACTAAACTGACGAGTTATTTTCCCATCGGTAGAAATAACAAAAGTCAAGAAAAATATAAATATCATTTACTAAAAATTCAAAATTCTAACAAATCATCCTAAAAGTAATAAAAATGTAGAGAAAATTCTTGCGAATTGAACTGTTAGAAACTGGCGTTTTAAAGTGTTATAAAGTGTACATTTTGAAACGTAATAAGTTTAAGGAACTCAAATATTTCTGCAATTATACATTTCTATGTGTCTCTATATTTAAAATACTGTTGAATCTCTACAAAGAAAATATAATTTGGTAAGTACATCTTTAGCCCTTTTTATTTCAAACTTTTCTTAAGATTTTTCAGAGCTTTCGCTTATGTACTTTAATGTAAACAAAATTTATGTCTACAAAGTTTTTGATGTCAAAAATTAAGCCATGTAAATGATGTTTTATTGCGCGAGCGCATCATATTAAATGGATCCTTTTTATACTAATTCTTATTAAATTAGACTGATTTCAACTTTATTCACATAAAGAAGCGTCGTTTAATTTTTGTTCATTATAACTAAACTTACTTCTTAAAAGATATTCTTTTAAAGGACTTAATGAAATGAAACTCAAATTTTTTTTCAGAGGATTTATTGACAGGTCTTGGAACGAAAATCTATTATAAAATTTTTTTTACAACTCTTTGAAATACTTTTTTTCACAAAGTTAAGAAGTCTCGAAATACATACTAGTACTTCTTAAATTTTTAAAGACTAAGTATTCACTTGTTATTTATCTTCACTCTCTTTAGAAAATTTATTTTGAAAACATTAGTGTTGATGATAATATCTTAAAGAATTCTATATTCATGCACATTTTTTAAACAAAAATATTTTGAATAGTATCGAATGAATGCATTCAGCAACACAAATGGTAAATTAACTGAAATTATTCTGCTAAATACAGACGGTTAAATTTATACCATTAAAATTTTTTAAAGCATAGTTTTACACTTGAAAGCATTTTTTCTTTTTGTCAAATCTGGAGTTTTGTGAATAAAAGTAATTTATTGCACATTTAATTTTTTTAAATTTGTGTGTCGTGTAGTTTGTGTGTATCTTGTCGACAATTGTGTGCCCCAGCGTCAATGCATATCATTTTCAGATCTCACAAGTTGTTACGCGAAGCGGCTGTTTCGCCAATACAGCCTATTCAGTTTTTTTTTCTATTTTTTAAAGATCTGTGTTAGCACACGCTTCGTTTAAACATTTTTCTGAAGAAACTGATACTCCAGTTCTTAATTTCACATTCATTTCTTTTTCTTCCTTTTTAAAAATAACATATTTAAATACATTTTTTGGTTCGAATACGCAGAAAAATATTGAGTCAATAAGATATTCAAATTTAAAAGAGAATGAATTCATAAGCCATTAGTTTTGTTTGGGATTGTTAAATTACGTTTTCTGTGCATGTGATTTATTTATTCATCTTACCGCATTTGTTTTTCGAATGCTTTATACATTTCGTTTGTCTGTACCAAACATACGCGTTTTTAATACGTAGCGTATTTCTTTAAATATTGAGAAGACTCTGCATTTTCTCTTAAAAAAACATAATGAATGAGAATATCGGATACATTTGAAAATATAAAAAGGAAGTTCTGTAAATGTTTTAAAATTTATAAAAATGATTCTAAAGCTATAAAAGAGTATTATCTTACTTCACACTTCTCTAGAATTTTTGAACTAAGCAAAATCAAAATTCAAAAGGCTCTTTCAAAAGTTTTTCAATAAATAACTTTAATGCGATTTTTGAGAAAGCTGAAAACATAGAATGAATATCACTGCAAAATTATGAAAAAATTTGTTTAAACATCTTCTTTATTCAGTGACGAAAACATTGCTTTGATCTTTTCAAACTGACTGAATTAAAAAATTTTCGTTAAAACAGCTCTTACACTATAAGTGAGCTTATTTATTTAATTCTCTGTTCTAGATCAAGGAATAGCGTACATAGCATATTCAAGTATCACAGCGTATGATGCTTGAGCTGTAAAAAGTTTTGTGACACAAACTTTCAGAAAATTTATTAAGCTTAATGAAATAAAAAATACTACAGTTATAAAAAATTGCACATTTTAGTCTTTTTTTAAATAAGCATGAAAAATTGGATTAAAATAAATGTGGATTTATATATAAATCTCCAGCACAGAATTGTTTACAGTACTTTTTATGAAGTTTAGCTTACTAACACACAGTAAAAAAAATCACTAACGTTCTTTAGAAATAATGGCCAGCTCTGGGGCACTAGAATTCCAAGAAATGTTACATGTAAATAGAAGGAACTTTACTGAACAACCAATTGTTCAGTACATCGTTTGGTATTTTCATGTAATTTTCCTTGGATTTCTAGAGCACCCAAGCTGCTCATTATAGGGCAGGGCAGTTTGGTTCCTTGAGTAATACAAGAACTAACGACTGGAGCTACATCCATGTGGTACTAAACGAAAAAGACAGTTTTTTTAAATTGAAAGATAGTATATGCAACTCTAAACAACCCCTCAATTGTTGCAATAAACCCCTCACATGTTGATAATTATAATAGATTTATATATTTATTTACTTTTTTATCTTAGACTTTAATTTTCAAGTGGCATATTGCGTTTAGAAGTTTTTAAAGTTGATTTAAAATGATATTTCCAATACTTATTTTTCTTCGTTTAATAGAATACAAATGTGATGGCAGCATCTCTGCTGAAGAATGCGCTTGTCAAATAAAAACGCAGTATTTGATTAGTATAAAACCCTTAAACAAGGGCGACGGCAGGATATTTTCCAGGGGGTGCACCCAAGATATACATACATATGTACATACACACATATACATGTATGTGTGAGTGTGTGTAAGGGATTCATAAAGCAAACTTAACCCGTAAGCACGCGCGCTGGGGTAAATCTCACCCCAGCGAATTTTTTTCTTCGTAAAATGGGAGAAATTTTTTGAGAACACGTGTGCCCCGTCTTCTACCTTTCAAAGTCAAGGTCTAGTTGGGGTGGGTGAAAGAATTTCGTTTCTTTGTTATCCAGAAGGGAAGAAAATTCCACTTTGGGATTAAATACTCCCGTGCGACTAACAACGTTTCATTACGTTGTTAACGTAAACTAAGTATAAACTAAATGTAAATTAACTATAAATTGACGTTACACTACTGGTATGTATTGACATACCTGGTATGTATTGACAAAAGGCTATTAAATGAAAATAATATCATTTTAATAAAGTAATTAGTGTTTTTAGGTATAAAGCATATCATATGCGATTGTCTTCTCAGAAAGCATGATATTTAAAGAAACTGCCAGAAAATCACTAAATAAATATAAAAATCACGATTTCTTCCCATGAAACGTAATAGAACTGATGTATTTTACGTTATAAGTCCACAAATTTGTTTTTAAAACATTTTTAGTCAAAAATATAAAGAAGACAAAATGGGGTAAGATTTGCCCCATGCGAGTGCTTAAGTTACAAAAGTAGACGCGCCTGCTTACGGGTTAAACATACCTTCATACTCCGAATTATACAGGGTGTTCCAAAAAGGTGGTAACGGGCTTTAATTATTTATCTATTAGAGATAAGTGGGTAGTGGAAATTGAAAAAATGTTCAAAATAAATTCCGGAAATAAGAGTCCGTTAAGAAGAAATTCCCCTCGTTCATTTACAAAAAGTTGCATTTTTAAAATTTGTATACGACCCCCTACAAAAGCATTCCCAGAGTAAAATGTGCCCCATACACTAATGAGGCGGTATACCATATTTGAGCCTTTAATCATACAGCATCGCAGAGATATCATTAAAGAATACGATCGGGGACTATGCATGATTTTGAAAGTAAAACTTACACTGCTAGAGTGGTAAAAAACATTTTATTTCATAATTTCTCTACGACACCTGAAATGCGATCATTCGACATGACTGTTTCCCTTCGAGAATGTCTGAAACTTTTTAAAGAATAATTCTCAAATTTTGTGAGTCAACCTCATTATTGTATGGGCCACATATTACTAATTGGATTTTTTTTTTACATTTAAAATGTGTAACTTTTTTGAAAATGAAAGAGAGGAATTTTTTCTTAACGGAGTCTGATTTCCGACCTTATTTTGAATATTTTTTTTAAAATTTACACTTGCCCATTTATCTCAACATATAAATAATTAAAGCCCGTTACCATCTTTTGGGGACACCAGTATAATATCAAAGACAAACACTATCAACATGTTTGATGCCCATGTGACAACAGACTGACTTAGAAAAGCCAACTAAAGGGAAGTGGATTGGAAGTTTGTAAACTCTCGAGAGCTCATCAAATGCTACATACAGGCGTTTAGAAATAAAACAGTAAAAAACTAACCTCTCCACATGGGACATTATTGCCGCTTTGGAATCACTATAAAACTAGTGGTGCAGTAAGTGAGATGATACAGTAAGTGAAGACTTAATGATGGCAACACAGAAAAAAATATTAAGAAATTAATGTAAAAGATCCTATTTTACTTACATAAAATGGAATTTTTTTTGAAAATGAACGAGATGAATTTTTTCTTAACGGGGTCTTTTTTCCGACCTAATTTTGAACATTTTTTTTTTCAATTTACACTACCCACTTATCTGTAATAGACAAAGATTTAAAGCCCGTACCCTGCGCCCATGCTTTTAAAGGTGGAAGAGAACCGTTCTAGGTGGTCTGCTTCCGATTGACCATCCTTTGTGATTTTACAAATCAACACACCAAGATGGCCAGAGAATCGTTTCTTTAATCATCCTTTGAAATAAGAGAGACTTTGCTGAACAAGTTTCTTTTCGCTTGATTAATATCGAGTAACTTTAAATGAATTTTAAGGCTACAATTTCACAATATGTTCAAAGAAATTTGAATTTTCTCCTAAAAACAACAATGTGTTTGAGTTTGAATATCCAATGGATATTATCTCAAGATGATCCTCTTTAAATTGTATTATTATTTTGATGAAATTTAAATTTATGTTTTTTATACAGTAACAGCTCAACAATCATGTGAATAATGTTCGAGAGATGAAGCAAGACCAAAAAGACCACATCCAAGTCGTTTAAAAATCGTTCAAAATCAAAGTTTTGTTAACTGTTTTCCATGTCGTGGTGCCGCGCTTTATGGATTATTACCGACTGGCCAGACAGTCAGTAAGATTATGATTTCACCGTTTTTCACGGGTAGCGTAGAGGAATTTTTCGAAAACAGCCTGAAATGGAATGAGAAAACGTAATATTTTCACAACAACAATATGTCATCTCACAGAATAATTTATTAGTGAGTTTTTAACCCAACATTCACAAAATGTGTCTTCACAAGCTCCGTATTCACATAATTGGAGAGTGATTTTTTTTCTTATTTCAGTGGTTTCCCTGTTTGAGTGTATTAATTAGATAAAAGTAAATTGATTACAAGCTACTCATGTGCAATAAACGCACATAAAGGAAAAACCTTTAAGGAATTGATAATTCAAAGTTACTTTCGCAAAAATGCGATGCAGTCAGAGTAAATTACATTGAAGTAAATACGACAACTCATTAACACAAAAGTGCCGCAAAGTGTTTTACGCTATGGCCGCGGGTGATTTTATTAAAATAACAGTAGCATTTATTATTTGAGCAGTATTTATTTTAATGCGAGATAAACTTTTCTTGTCTTCTCATATTTCGCCACTGGCATTAAATAACTTTTAAGCTTTTCCAGAATTGACGGGAGTAAGAATTTTGCTCAGATACGCTACGGAAGTCTGATATAAAACTGAGCCGAATATCAGGATATTTCTTGACATGGGGAAAGAACTATACGAGATCCAGCTTTCCAAAATAACCTTAAAAAATACATCTTACTTCTTCGTAAATTTTAAAGAACCCCCATCTTCTGTTCTTTTTACAGCAATCTGTATTTCAAGCTTTATATTTTTTTGTACGTTGAAGACATGATAAACTTCATGCAAAGTTAATCCGAAAAATATTATTTAGTTTTTCACTTTAGAAGCCGTCTGAGGATATTTTACGGAGATTTTCCTCTCCAAAAAGCTTTGAATTTCTTTATAGTAATGCACTTGAATGGCTAATGGGAATAAAATGATAGAGGAGGAGATTTTAAAGTTTTGAGAATTTTATTTTAGAACACGTTGTAAAATTTAAAGAAAGAAATTTACAAAAATATCTTAAACTATGTTTCATTGGACAGTTATTTATTTATATGTAGTATGTGAAGTCTCATATCTATAACCTTTTTTGTTATTTTAAAAAAATTAATTTAATGATAAATGACCACAAAAATGAATGTAAAATGTCCTCTCACAGACATAATTGATTCACAGGTTTTGTCATATCAGGATTCTTTAAAACAGATGAACTTAATTTTAACGAGAACAAAAGTTTCAGTTTAGGGTCAAGGTCACAATTAGGGAGGGCCAAAAATCTCAACAATTTTTTTTTCAAGTCGTAATACCGCAAAAGTTGTGAATCTATAAGACTAATTAAAATAAATAAAATCGGTTTATATCTTCCGGTCGATATCTGACTTGAAGTTTGCCGAAATTTCGAAAAAACTCATGTTTTTGTGGTCAATTTTAACATTACTAAAATAGCCTTTTTCTGAATATAATAGATTGAATTCTTAAATATTCTAACCACAAACAATAATATTTAAACATTAATAAAATGTATCAACATCTCCCCACATTGCCAACAAAGCTAATGAGATTTTGATAAAACATTGCAAACAATGGTGAGTTACCATTTAAGAAGTAAAAATACTAATTTTTTTTAAATTACTTCTTGAATACAAGTTTAAAATCCAGTTATTTTAGAGGATTAGTAATATTTGAAAACATATTTTTTTTAATTGATAAAACTAAGTTTTAATATGGAGTCGTAGATCCATGAAAATTATGTTGAACATCATTCATCAACTCCGTTTTTACTTATTTTTAGCTTAAAGTATTTTGAAATCTTTTTTATGGGTTGAGTTAGACATGATTCACTTCGACAGCAGAGTCGCTCTTATAAAACCATCTCTAGGCAGTGCTCCACAAACTTTTCTTGAGAACTTTCTCAAAGTATCACACGCCTTCCAACATTCTGTGTGTGAACTGGGAATGTCTTGATTTTGTTTATTTGTTTGTGGAATTACGGCCAATTACCTAGCGTGGGCTCTAGGCCGAGGGTTGGGGTGCCGTCTATGGGGGTCTTTCTAAGGGGTACTAATCCGCATTTATGTTAAGTTTCAGGTAACGTCTTGAATTTTAAATTTCACACACTTTGGGTAACTTTAGATACATTAAAAATGAAATAAAAATTCTTTGTTGGAAACACATATTGATTAAATATAGGAAGTTCATACGTTCTAGGTTGTACAAAAAATCCACCCTTCCTCCAATCTACATACAGACAGGAAAGCTGAGAAATGAGAGCAAAAAACAGAAGATAGGTAGGATGCAGAGAAAAAAATGCTTAAAATTTACATTTGAATGTGAGCACTCGGGTTTCAGACCAGACTTATATTTATTATCTAAAGTTAAATGGCTATCATGTGATCTAATTTCCAAGATTAAGTTTCTTTGTTTCAGTAATAAGTAAACAAACCTTAGATCAATAGCAGATATTCTATTTGATTTTGCACAACTATCTGACAGATATATTGCACTTATACAAATCAGGGATTTTCTTACAAATACATTTAACAATAAGAAAGCATTTGTAAGCCACTACGGCTAAAAGTAATAATTTTTTTTGGTTAAACTCATTAACTTTCTGCTTAAGCGAGTCTTTATTAGATTTTTTAATATTAGAAATCGGCGAAACATTGTGAAATATTAATGCATTTATTATTAATTTTAAGCGCCAAGTCGTATCTGGGTCATTCCACGTCAAATTAAACACAAAACTGGAGAAAGTTCGCCACACCAACTTAGATTTTCCTCAAATTTTATATAGAGGATTTATGGGCTAAGATATCAACAAATATCAATTTTGAAGTTTCGACGGTAGTTAATTACCGATAAATTAACTATGCAAATTTTTAAGGTTTCTGCAAGATGCGCCAACTTTTTTCTCAATTCCTTAACTCCTTACCTGTAAAAGTTACTGAAGTGAAACTTTGTTTCTAGTAGTAACTTTTTAAGCTGATTCCAAAAATGTTATCGAAATTTGCCCATCTTCTAGTGCTTATTCATGAGCATCGCATTTGCTAAAAACATCATGAATTATTTTCGGCATGTCTGATCACAGACACATGCTTTAAATTTTTATATGTTGTTAAGACGGAATAACCCTACATCCCAAAAAAAATTCATCTTGGCTTTCTGCTCAGGAGCAGAGACAAAAAATTGTATGTATGTACCTATATATGAGGAGTTTCATATGCAACATTTATACTGAACATGAAAAAATTCAAAAGCGTTAGTCAATTTTATTATGTCTTTTAAAATGCTATCAGAAATTTAACTACTACTCCAGGAATTTGCAAAAACTAGAAAATACATAAAAGTGCTTGCATCGGAAAACGTAAAACAAACAAACAACAAAAAATGCATGTCACACACAGTGTTAAATTAAAAAGAATTCTAAAGTTAAAATTTTGAATTACTTTTAATTTAACACTGTTGTTTTTTGGCAGTCATCCATCAGCCAATAAACCTTTGGAATTCTGTAAAATATTCAAGTCCATAGAAGTACTAAGTTTATTGAAAGAATTGAATTCTTGTAAGTTACAGTACTTATTTACCTTTAACAGAATGCCAACAAAATTGTGCTTTAACTAGTTTTGTGGATGGATACAGCAATTTGAAATAGGTTTATTTTACTGTATACTGTATTAAATTTTTATTGTTACAACAAGTAGCATAGCAATGTCAAGCACATTGTCAAATTGCACATTTGGTGATATATTGCAGAATAAATGTCATGTAACCAGTTATTCACCGCAAACATTTACGTCTACCCTCCTAGGAGGATTATTTTTGAAATGTTCTGAAATCGATTTTTAGGCATTCTTGAGTGTTGTGTATTTTACAGCAAGAATTTTATCGATATCTCTTTTCTTCTTTCAGGTCCCGCAGAATATGTTAAAACATTTTGGGCCTTTATCTTCCATAAATTACGAATTTTGGAAAATACTCTCTAATCTAGCACCTACGCTATAAAATCCCACTCGTTCTATATTTCGTGTTATTAGCTTCAGTAGTTTTGGCTTGGCAAAATATTGACATACGGAAAACGGATAGAACTTTCCAGTAGACCTAATATATATATACATATATATGCTTTATTAAACATTGTTCTTTCTTTTGAGTTCAATATCATACAGAATTCCAAAGATTTATTGGCTGATGGATGACTGCCAAAAACAACAGGGTTAAATTGAAAATAATTCTAAATTTTAACTTTAGAATTATTTTTAATTTAACATTGTTTTACATGCATTTTTTGTTGTTTGTTTGTTTTACATTTTCCGATGCTAGCACTTTGATATATTTTCTAGTTTTTGCAAATGCCTGGAGTAGTAGTTAAACCTCTGATATCAATTTAAAAGATATAGGAAAATTGACTGACGCTTCTGAATTTTCTCATCTTCAGTATAAATGTTGCATATGAAATTCCTCATATATAGGTACATACATACAATTTTTTGTCTCTGCTCCTGAGCAGAAAGCCAAGTTGAAATTATTTTGGGATGTAGGATTATTCCATCTTAATAACATATAAAAATTTAAAACGTGTCTGTGATCAGACATGCCGAAACAAATTCATGATGTTTTTTAGCAAATGCAGTGCTCATGCATAAGCTATAGAAGATACGCAAATTTCGTTCGATGAGATTTTTGGAATCAGCGTAAAAAGTTAACTCCTAGAAAAATTTTTTCACTTCAGTAACTTTTACAGGTAAGGAATTATTTAAGGAATTGAGAAAAAAGTTTGCGCATCTTGCAGAAAACTTAAAAATTTGCATAATTAATTTCTCGGTAATTAATTATCGTAGAACCCTCAAAATTGAGATTTGTTGATGTCTTAGCCTCTAAATCATCTATATAAAATTTGAGAAAAATCCGAGTTGGTGTGGTGAACTGCTCTGTTTGATCTGACATGGAATGACCCACCTGGGACATCCGCTCCAGTTGAGTTTTTTCTATTATGGGAAACGTTTGGTCCGCAGAAAAGGGTTGACTTTCAATATGTAATGTTTAACATCTTTTAAATGTCAAAATTAATTCCGAACTTTTATGTCATGATTTTTATGATGTCATGAAAACAAAGAATTCTTGATAAAAAACCATTTCCAATAAAAAATAGGCTCAATAAATAAAGTTTAATGTTGCAGCATGGCAATGTTATCTTTAATTTACTCTTTAAAGTAGTTTAAAAAATACTGTAAAATCTTGTTACAATGAACTAAACTTATGAAGACAATGAATAAAATATTTTCATCAAAGTCAATCATTAAAACTTATTTAATCAATGGAATATCATTTGAATAAAATAGTTTTTTTCTAGAAAATTATTAAAATTTTACTTTTCCCAAACAAAAAGGGAAGAGGGGCCCCGAAATGAGACTGAGGTTCCCCTAACTTCAGAAGTTAATCGGGCCCTGTTGAGGGGAAATGATCTACACTCGTTATGTGAAACTTGAAGTAGAAAACGAAACAATTTACACGTCTCTCTACTACAAAAAATACACCTTTCGTGTTTTACGCATCTTTCAGGGAAAAAAAAATAACCACTGGAATTACTATGTGAAGCCGGATGACGCGTGATTTCTAAAGGGGAAAAATTATGAAATACTGTACTTTTAAAATTTTTCTTGAATGTTTTATCACTATTACAGGCTAACTATTTTTTAAACTATACGGTGTTCATAATTATGTTTCTCTATTCGGAGCTGTGTTCAGTGAAGTCTAAGAATAATAATGCTACCGAATTTGAAGAAAATCTTAATGAGATTAGGCGAAAGATTTAAATAGAAAAAATAAATGTCTTAAAAAATCATCACTAGGTGAAGTTCTACAGTGCTGTAATTGCTAATATGCAAATTCCCCCATTGCGCAGATGCATTAAACGTCTGCTTCAAAAACCCTTCATTAATTTATTTTGCTCTAGAATGGTTATATGAAAGTTTTATTCGCCCTGAAACGCTGTGAAACGCCATCTGTTGGGGACTTTTTGAACACACACACACATACACACATATTTTTCATGCAGATCTCTCTCCCATGGTTTCACCAACGTTTTCTGCAAATATGGTGGAATTTTGACCAGTAGTTTTCACACTAAACAGCTGTGAATGGGGAAACTGTATGAACAGGTTACGCACAGTAAAGCTTACTAGATCAAACAGTACACTTTTTTGGTGTCTACAATTCTGATATAAACTCAAGTTTTTTTTAGAATTACTGAAATTCCTCATATACTTTAAAAAGTACTCTTGGTATAGAATGGTCTTTTAATTATTATCAGTATTTTTTAATTTGAATGCTAAGCAAATAAGAAAGAAGATGAAAAGGGGAAATATTACTTCAAGATTTATTATGAATAATATACATAAAAATTAGAAATCAGTTTCCGTGACTTTTCTGAGTGTGCTAATGTACTTTAATTAGCGTTTCATAAAAAAGTTATGCATTTAGATTTAGGTGACTCAAGTATGTTCTTTTCTGTTATAGATATATTTTTATTCATTGATACACAGGAACAGTCCATTCACTATAGATGATTTAAGATTCTGAACAATTAAAAACACAAACTTCAAGGAATTGAATAAACATAACATATTTATATCCCCTAAGTTCAAAACAAAATCAGCAGCATGAAAACAGGCTTTTGTCTGAACACTAAGGAAATGCAGTAGTCCTATTACTATGAAATTTAATTTACATTCCATTTTTACTTCATTCTAGTTCGACCAGGAAGTGTAATGGTCAAAGAACAATTCTATCACACCTTGGTTCGATTCCTGGGTCGAACGTATGGGTGTTAAGTTATCTGTTCCATTACAACGGTAATTCTGGCCGCCCATTGACTGCCCTTATAATGCAATGTCCTGTTGTACGGGTCATAGGCTTGTGGCAGCGAGTGCCTGTCCATTAGAAAAAAGAAAAGTTAATTTTTATTTTTAAAGTCTGAAACTTGTAAAAGATATCCATTTTGCATTCATATTGAGCTAAATACAATTCATTATACATACATACATACATACATACATACATACATACATACATATATATATATAATACATATATATACACACACACACACATATATATATATATATATATATATACTAGCTGAAGTACACGTTCTTTGCACGGGAATGAATGGACTTTTTGATATTACGATTTGTGGTGATTACTATTCATTGTAATAAAGAGATATAGCAAAATGGATATCGCATTATATTGTGTTCAATAACCATGCATACCGAATTTCAAGGCAATCGTTTGTACGGCGCAGAAGGCCATGCGGCGTAGCGCAATCTAGTGGCGAGTTTTAGCAAAACGGATACGGCGTAAATATTCTTCGCATTCAGATATCGATGAATACAAAATTTCAGGACGATCGGCCGGACAGCCCTGAAGTTCATGTGTTGAGGTTGCCGCGACATCTAACGCGAAACTCTTCCCCGCGTTCAAATATCTATGTATACCTATTTTCATAGCGATCAGTTGCACAGTCAAGAAGTGATACACTGCAGCGCCATCTAGTGTTAATTAAAGTAATGATTTGCTACAGTGCCGTCAAGTGGCGAGTTATAGCAAAATGGATAACGCCAAAATATTCTCATTGTTCAAATAGCTATGTATACTGATTTTCATAGCGACCGTTTGAATGGTCAAGAATTTGGCCTGCTGCAGCGTCATCTAGTGGCGAGTTAAAATAATAATGCATTGCAGTGCCAACTAGTGATGAGTAACATCAAAAGGAACACAGTTAGAATATATTCTTCGTGCTGAAATGTGTAAGTATAAGAAATTTTATGCCGATCGGTCGAACGGTATAGAAGTTGATGCGTTGAAGCGCCATTTAACGGCAAGTTACAGCAAAATGCATACTGAAAAATATTCTCCGTGTTCTAATATCCGCGTGTACCAAATTTCATCGAAATCGGTTGGACGATATTTGCATAGTAAACGGCTAAACGGAATAGAATTTGACGTTCTGCTGCGCCACCTGGTGGCAAGTTAGAGGAAAACGGATAGCATAAAAAGCTTCTCCATGATAAAAGACTTAGGTGAACCAAATTTCATGGTGCAACGGTGCTCAACGGTGCTGGAGTTTTTCAACCTCATACACACATACCAACATTCATTTTTATCTATAACCAGTGTCATTATATATCCCAGTCTCAAATAAAATCCAGTTTCAAATCTAAGCCTCGCCAAAGTGCCAACATACGCCATTTTGCAAGCGTTTTTTCAGGAAATCATTCAAAGCATTGACTTAGCAGCAATCAATATGGGAAATGGTTCGACCGCGAAAAAGTAAAGCAAGCCTTTATTTGAAAAGTGGAATTCCTTAATACAGCCGAATTTTTTAAAATTATCAACTATAACGTGTTTTATTCATCGTTACTGCGATGTACTAAATGAGAAGATTTCAATTTTCTGAAATTTGGCGGAATTCCCCCAACTTAAATCAATGTACTCATTTGGCGAGAATTCTAGAGGTAGATCGCTTGAAATCCCTTAACAACTGCATTATTTCTTCACGGATCATTAAAATTTAACGCTGTATTCTAATAAAACCTTTGCACTTGTTTTCGAAAATCTATTTCCTTAAGCTCTCAATAAATTGCGCCAAGCCGAAATCTGTGCAAACCGCTAGAACTCACTTTCTCAAAATCGGCCTTTGAGCCATTTTATTTTTTCGCCAAACTAAAAAAAATTACCTATTAGCCTCGGAAATCTTCAATTCTTATTGTTTTGCGTATAAAACATTTCATTCTGGCTCCGATTTCCCATGTACACGATATTATAACTTAAAAAAAATAACCTTATGAATATAAACTAACAAAAAAAAATCATTATTATTCTTGTATTTTTACTTTGAGAATTTAAAACATTTTATACGGCAAAATCGCTACACATGGCAACCACGATCCTTATTTCACACTTTTTTCACTACAGGGGTTACAATTACGGAAAGCTTTTTGCGTGAGAACATAAAAAAAACTCTTAAATTCTGAGAACGTGTGGACTTTCAAATTTTTAAAGTGGACTATGATTTATTCTATATTATTTTACATATCTGTGCAAAATTTCAGGCTGATTGGTCCATTTTTGTGGATTTGTATACGAATCAAATCCACAAACAAACAAACAAACAAACAAACAGAATTTCAATTTTATTTATAAGGATAATGAATTGTATTTAGCTCATAAAATAGTAAATATTGTGATTCCAGTTAGCATCATTGGCGCTTATAGGGTTAATATTAGAAATAATTTCTATTAGAATGCAGTGAGTGAAATTGATGGTTCCTCTAAAATATATGGGTTCCTAAAATTTCCCTTTTCGCTCATTTTTGAAAAACACAGCAAAAATATTCAGAATTCATTTTTAAAATACCAGTTTAAAAAGTTTTTTTTTCTTTTAAAGCAAAAAAAAAAAAAAAGAGTTTTTGAGAGTTAACAATTTTTAGCTGAATGTGATGCGTTACTTTCTCTTCTTTTTCTTTCATTTTTTTCATTTTCTGAGACGAGGTGCTGCTTTATTTTTTCATTTGATTTAAAACTACTCATGCATTTTTCTTTAAGGGAGCGTGCTTCTTCTTCTATTGATGAAGAAGAACGCTCCCACTCCCCTCTTTTTTTTCCGTTCACAAATATGAAGAAAATAACTCAGTTGAAAGTGTCAACGAAAAAAGCTTAAAATGAATTACACTTCAGGTAATTGAATTAATACACGAGGAAGGAATTCCATGATTTTTGGAGACGGTAATTTTTTTTTGTTTCCATGGAGCCCACTCATCATTTTATGCGTGTCTAAAATAAATGAACTGCAATAACATGTCAGTTTAGGAACGTATTTTTACGAAAGTAATTCATTTTGATTGATTTAAAAAAGAATCGTTTAAAACAGTAAATAGATTTGGTTGTAATGCAAAAATAATAAATTCTCGAGACGTTGTTGAGTAAAAATTCTTGCGCATTTGCTAGTGACCATTTGTTGAAAATCAATAAAACTATCTATAAATATTGCGTTATTTTTCAAAAATCGTTGATAAAAACTGATATCACAGGCAATTAATTGTAATAATATTGCATATAACACTGCATATCAGCAAAAAAATAACAATAATACCCTTTTATCAGTTAAAAATTACAAGTGCTCTCTCTTCTGTTGTAATTGGCCGGGTATTCTTTCATTTATCTTAATTTCTGACTCACAGAAATTTAATTTCACAAGTTTTTCAAAAAGTTAAACTTTTTAAATATGTATACGATGCCCCGTATGAAAAATTTTCCAAATATTAAAATGTGCTCCCTCCACTAATGAGATGATGAACAAAATTTTAGAATTATATTCTAAAAAGTGTCAGATATGAAAACAAATGTATGTTGAATTAAACCACTTTTCAAAGCCTCGTACTGGAAAAAATCCCGTCGGATGATCACGTTTCAGGGATTGTTTAGAAATCACGGAAGAAAACAATATTTTATACTCTAGCTTTGAACGCTCACATTCAAATTCATGTATAGTGCCCGACCATCTTTTCTCCAAGATCTCTCAAAGACGTTTTATGGTGAAAGACTGAAATTTTGTGCATCATTACATTAGTGCATGCGACACATTTTACTAAATGGGAATTTTTTTTATCAGGGGATCGTATAAAAATTTAAGCAGTGTCACTTATTGAAAATTAACGAGAGGAATTTTTTCTTAATGCGATCATTTTTCTTACCTTATTCTAAGTATTTTCTTCAATTTGCATTGCCCACCTAACTGTAATAGTTAAAGAATTAAAGCGTGTTACTACCTTTTTGGGACACCCATTATACTGGCCCAACCCTGAAAAAGTGCAAGTATTGCGATCCTTTGATTTAAGTACCATCAACATGGCGGTTGCTTGTATGGGCAATCGCGTGCCTCAGAGCTGAAGAACTCTTTTGAAAAAAAAAAATCAATTATTTGTGCGTGAATGAGTCGAAAAACGGGATTGGGTCATTCTATCGATTGTCATATTGTTGGTAGTTAAAACGAGCGATGCCAATGGCTGTACTTTTTCAGCGTATGGCCCATTTGGACAATCTATCCAGTTGCTCTTTTATATCGAGGCATTTTCATCACATTCTCCAGTTTTCTGCAGGTACTCGTACTAATAAAACTAATTCTGGCATCAATTTTACAAATAAATGATATTATTTTACTGTAAATTATAATGCTAAAACTTAAATTCATTAAAGCAAAGGCTTCTCGTGTAACTATGTCGCCCCTAAGTATTTTATTGAAATCAAATTTATTCTTCATGAATCAAAACAGTGAAAATGTCAGAAAAAGAGTTGACCATACGTTAAAATGTGAACACTCAATGTGTGTGAAAAAATAAATTTTTTTAATACGCAATCTTAGCCTGTTTTGGAACCTTCATAGCTCCGTTACGATAGATCATACACTATCAAAAATAAATGTTATTCTCTATAATTCGGCAAATAACGCTTTTGCTCTAAAATGTTCCAGAAAGAAGTTACAGAAGAAAAACTGTAAACAAGAGAAAAAGGAAAATGCGATTTAATCAGCAGCATCGATTTAATCAGAAAATTTTCGATGATTTAATCAGCAGTGGGAAGGAGTGGAGATTTAAATTTTGATTTACAATTGGATATATTGAATAACCAACTATCCTGTACAGTCGGGCAGTCCTCAGAACTGCCCGATATTTTTTACGGTCAAATCCCTTCCCTTCGTTCACTGGACTGACTATAAGACCTTTGTGGAAGGGTCAGATTTAGCAACCTTAGAAGTGTTTTTTTTTTTTTTCCAAATAGAAAATCTAAACTTTAATAATGGGTAAGCGGAATTTTCCAAGGGCGGGCTTTTTTCTCCCTTTCCAAGTCCTCAGTTACGGCAGTGCTCCCAACACAATAATGTTACGAACTTTCGAACTGTTCTGCCTTCTGGTTGTTAAAGACTGTTTAAAATTCGTATTCTACGCGCCAAGTAATGAAATTTTGCATTTTATCGCATCAAAATCTGTTAATTAGAACGCGAGATATGGAGTTTGGGTTTTCTCCATTGGTTTATATGGGGTTTCCTAGAAATCTCAAGAGATACTGATGTTAGAACTTCGCTAACCTCACTATTGGGGACTTATTTTTGGGGCCAAGTATGGCTATATTTCGCCAAAAAGTCGCCATGCTTGGCGACATTTCGGACAATTGGTGCGATTTTTCCAATGGGGTCTGTAAAGGTTGTTTTACTGTATTTTAACATCCTGTCTAGTCTAATAATACTCTCTTATGACGTAATCAAAATGCGATTGTTCGGGGTACTTCTACATATCCCGATTTTTCTACGAAGTACGTCGAGGGGTATAAGAGGCAGACAGGCCGGGGAATTCAAGTTAGCTGACATCGAGCTTCCGATGAGTTAGTTTGCTGCACTGTTCTGTGAAATGTGCTATTGAAAGCTATAGTTTGCTTGCTTTTTGAAGCTTTCTTTTTAAGTGCTGTGTGTAAATTCTTCATTGCTGTTTACGATTTCCCTCGTAAGTTTCTAGTGACTTTTTGCCTGTGGAAGTGTTTTATTTTGTGTGAGAATTACAGCATTTGTGAAAGCATCTGTACTAAGCGGACTGTTACATGCACGTTACTGGCTGTTTGTGCTTGTGAATTTTGTACAGCTGATTGTTGGACGAAGTTCTAGAAGCAATAAACTTCATGCTCCGTCCTGACAAAAAGACTATTTACTAGAACTTTCTAAACCTAAAGGACTTAAGAACGACGAACCCAGTAATCAAGCAGAATTTTATGCAACACTATAGAAATACTCGTACCCACGATATTGCAAATTTGAATTTTTTTTCAAGCTCAAATTAATTGAACTTCCACTTGAGCTTTTTTCTAATTCGACTCTTCTCTTTGTATCTCGAAATGTTGTATCTCCAAACTTGTTTGAATCGGAGCAATTTTTAAACTTTTGTTGTTTCATTTCAATTATTTTTTAAAGTTCGGATTGGCCTTTTATATTTGATCTGATTTTTGAAGTAAATAGTAGCAGTAAAATAATATGTTTTAAATACTTCCTTTGCTATAATATCTTTAGATTAATCAAACAGTAAAGAATGCTCAAATATTAAAATAATCACTAGCAAAATTAATGTAATTTTTAACATTGTTCCGCGTAATCAACTAACAGTGATTACGCGGCAGTGTGTTAGCCTGCTTTGCTTCAAAATATGTTTACAACATCCCTTTGACATATACTCGTAAAATAGCAAGTATTTCCAGGAAAATAATGATAACATTATTTAAAAATTTTAAATATTAATAATAAAATGTAATTTTCACTGAAAAAAAATTAGATACATATACGTGTATTATATACATACTTGAATGTATTGATTAGTTTTAAAATCTGTATTTGTATAGCAGATACACCTTGCAGATCTTTCTTTTTCCCTGTTAGTTCCCATAAATTCCTTTCACACTTCAGGATAGGTAACTAAACAAATAGTTTTCCTTTTTCATCTAAAGAATTTCTTTTCGCTGTTTACGCCATAGTTGCGATACAAAAGAATACGGAGAAAGCTTTAGCAGAAATCTCTTCAAAACATATTTGTGGAAAATCTTATATTCTGTATAGATATTGAAGTAGAAAGCAGTATAATATTATATTTTCTAGGGTGATCCATGAGGATGTTTCTTAAATATATAACATATTTAATTCAGTTTAAAATCATATTTATTTAGTATGAGGTAATAATACTTGCATGCATCATAAATTAATGACATATACTATAGTACAAAAGTTTATCCAACATGTTTTGATGCATAAAACATCCAGACAGAAATTTTATCAAAATTTGCCTCTCTGTTATCATAAAACGCTAATAAGTACAATGATTTCCAATTATTTGAACTAAGTTTATTAAAAGCATAAGGTAACATCAACTTTCTAAGTAATGAAACTGGTGATTTTGTTTTTAGCCTCCTGATGGAAAATTATTGGCTTTAAATATTGTGGTGACTGATAAAATAAAAGTATTATTAATTATTAAACTAATTTTTATTACTGTTCCCTTTCATCTGTCAGTATTAGGCAACCATAAACAATTTATCGCATATACAATACAGTATGTCCACTAACGTCTCTTCCCACCCTCTTAACTTTTTTGAACGCTACTGCTATATTCATAAAAAGTGAAATCTAGACAAACTAAAGCAGCCATGCGCTACTAAATATAACCGCCTACAGCGCCCCCTGGTGGAAATCTGCAGAGTTAGTATTCCTATCTTGAAAACAGAACGAGATAGGGAAAAAAGGTGATTTACAAAGTTACAGAGCATCATCGATTTAATTCGAAAGGATACCATGTAGACAGAATGTAAGAAGAATAGCACGGTTAATACGCTCATTCTTTGCTACGTGAATTTCTACACTGGGACGCAACAAAACGATCTGAGAATAAAAAACAGCTAGTTATAGAAATGATCTACAATTGAAAAGATATACAATCAGTAAAGCTATGCAACTCGTTATAGCTTTATTGATTGGGGATCAGAAGTGATACCAAAGTGCCACATTGTGGTGTCGTGTTTTTCCCGAAACCTATTCATTTCTCCTTTCATTCAATGTCCTGACGTCATGACGTCATGACGTCACAGTGTAGGAATTCACGAAAACACATATGAACATTTCAACGGTGTTATTCTTCGCAATAATGACCAGAAGGTGTTTTTTCGAATTAAATCGGTGATGCTCTACAACTATGCTATTCATTTTTTCCTCTTATCTCCTTCCGTTTCCGAGATAGGAATGCTAACTTTTCCACCAGGTGTCGTCGTAGGCGGTTTCATTCAGTAGTGCATAGCTGCTTTACTATACCTAGGCACATAGAGAGCATCAGTTATAATGAAGTACGTAGCAGTTGCTTAACCTTTTCGCATCGGCTTATTCCTGAAGGATTTTGACCCAGGAAACGGCAGAATCTGTGAGATATCATCCCCCTCCTTCTCAGTAGATGAGCATACCATGTCTTTTGTTTGGTAGGTTGGAGGAGAGGAAGGTAGTACGGGAAACTTCCTTCCCTCGCCTTCCCCCCCACAGTATAACTGAGTATAACAAAAGAGGTTCTCACCTCTCGAAATTCCTTATCTATCTTCCATGAAGGGTGAATGGGTTTCACGTTCAAAGAGGGGAAAGAAATCTGGGGTAAGGCATTTGTACCAGTGCCGTTCTCCAGTCATATTTATTTTTTGGTACAACTGCTGTACCGCCGGCTTCAGAAGGTTAACAGTTTCAAGTGAGAAAAGAAAACCTTATGCCTTTTTGTTTATTATATTTCTTTAGATATGTTACTGCTTTAATACTCAATCGTCAATGCTTGTTCGAAATGTAACCAACAATAATAATATAGGCCACATAGACGGAGGATAAGTAGCAGTCGACACGAGTTTGTTGTTTTCACTTGTATCTTTATTGAAGATCTAGTATATTATTATCGTTGGTTACATTTCGAACATACAAGCATTGACGATGTAGTGCGCTATCTAGCGGAAAACAGATTTTAAATACGGGTCGGAACATGCTGCCCACCTTGAAATAATATTTCAACATTCATTCACATAAACAATATGATCTTATACATGGAAAAGCAAAGAAAAATTAGACACTTAAAAATTTACATACAAGCAAGAAATGTTAATGAAGCATAATAAATAAAATGTGATGAAATAACATTTAAACCTACAAATTGACCTTCAAATTGGTAGTAAACACAGTTTTGTTATATTTCTTCTATACATACTATATGATGTTTTGACAGTTACAAACCTAACAATATCATCATGACCAGGGTGTAATTGAGTTATTCTACCCATTTTCCATTTGGTTGGGGGCAGATTGTCATCTTTTATGAGAAACAAATCATTAATTTGAATGTTGTTAGTTGGCAAGAGCCATTTCGGCCTTTGTTGTAATCGAGTAAGATACTCTTTATGCCACCGTTTCCTAAACTGTTATACTAGTTTTTGCATATGTTGTCATATCGTAAGGCAAGAAATATTAGACTCGATGCAATTTGGTTCAGGAATACTTGTTAATGCCCTACCAATAATGAAATGACCAGGCGATAAGGCTAATAAATCATTTGGGTCATTAGATAATGCTGTGAAAGGCCTGAAATTAAGGCAAACCTCAATTTGGGTTGTGAACATTTCAAATTGCTCATCTGTTAATTTCTCCGACAACGCGTTTTAGATGAAATTTTGTTGATTTTATTCCGGCTTAACATAGTCCACCCAAATGTGGTGCAAGTGGCACATTGAAATGCCATTTAATACCAATGTCAGACAGAAAATTATTAATCTTTTGGTTATAGTTTTTCGATTTTATGAGTTTTTCAAACTCCATGAGTTTACGTTTTGCTCCAACAAAGTTGGTGCCGCAGTCACTGTATATATCACTGCATTTACATCGCTTGCGAGCTGCAATGAATGCATCCGCTAACAAATTAGTGACCAATTCAATATGGACAGCTCTTGTGGTAAAACAAACAAAAAGAGCTCCGTATACCTAATATGATTTGGAACCTCGCAAATAATTTGTTTTCATATGGAAAGGACCAGCAAAATCTACCCCTCATAGTAAAACTGTATTATAAGTCGAAATACGAGATGGTGGAAATCACTCATCATTTGATTTGCACATGAGGCTCGAAGTTTTACAACATTTTACGCATTTTCTGATTAAATGTCTGATTACATCTCTAGAATCTATGATCCAGTAATGTTCTTGAATTCTAGCTTGTACAAGCTGTGGACCCAGCATGCAAGAGAATGTCATTGTCTAACAATGAGATCAGTTAGAATGTGACTTTATGGCAGTAAAATAGGATGTTTCTGGCCATATGTAAGATTTGCATGTCGCAAGCGACCACCACCCTGAGAATATTTGACTCATCAAGAAATGGATTTAATGCTAAAATTTTGCTACTGCTAGATAAGGGTTGCTTTCTTCATATTGCAATTATCTATCTCATTATTAAACTCATTAGATTGCATTAGTTTAATTAACACATGCATAGCATCAGTTAATTCACTAGTTTTTAGAAATCCTGTTACCTTATCCTTGGAATGTCAGGAAATGTTAATGAATCTTAGACACAAAGCTGTTATACGTTTGAGTTTATAAAGAGACGAATATTTATGAAATAAATCATAAGCAGTAAAGGAATGATTGTCTGTTGTAGTTGAGTAGTTGATTGTCTGTTGTAGTAGGAATGTGCAACCCCTTTCTTCTGGTACCGGATCAGTAAATAAGAGTTCAGATTGTTCTGGCTGAAAAGGAAATGAGTTATACAAAAAATATGGAGGGCACAACCACAATGAAGTAAGTAGTGCTGAAGATGATATACCACGGTTAGCAAGATCAGCAGGATTGATTTCTCCCCTGACATGCTGCCACTGAGTAGAAGAAGAGAAGGCTTGGATTTTCCCGGCCACGAAGATGTTCCATTGGCTAATACAAGATCCTATCCAGGAAAGTACAATTGTCGAAACAGTATAAAATTTAAAATAAAATAAACAAAAACTTTGTGAAAAAAACGCACATAAAAGGTTACTGGATTACGCCTTAGAAGTAACCTTTTATGTGTGTTTTTTTTTCACAAAGTTTTTGTTTATTTTATCTTTTAACACCAGTTGTTTGAGTGTTTATTTTCATAGTATAAAATTTAGTTTGTGGCATTGGAGTGTTCAACGCTTTAGAAGTGAAGTCCATTAATTTGGTTAACAGTAAATCTGCGCATAGCCCTAACCCTGGCGTGATATGGTTTTCATAGGAGCAACCTTCGTTTTTTCTATTACGAGCCGACAGTAAATTGCACCCGCGTATGCCCTTTCGGAGGCATCACTGAAACTATGTAGCTGAAATTGATCGTCTGAATCTGTCAATAAAAAACGTTGAATTTTAATGTCTTTCACAAACACCAGATCTTCTGTAAGTCGTTCAGTCACATTCAATGTCTGTGGGAACAGTGTCACAGATCTTCGTGAAAAAACTTGGAAGGAGGTAGACATCATCGTTAAGAACCATAGGAGAACATACTTTGAAATCGATAGGTGGTGCTGTATGCGAGCTCTCAAGATCAACACGCGTCGTTTCCTCATTGTCATATCTGCCAACTTCTACGCTTTTTTAGGAAGATTATCTACCACAACTTTCAAGCATTTTAGGCTTACATTAAAAAATTCGATTTATCTAAACATTAAGGTGTGTACATGAGCGTTTGGACCAGAGATTTAGAAACAATTGGAATGAGCATGGGTGGCCCCGTCCCTTGGCCTCCCAGATCAGCTGATTTATCTCTCTTGATTATTTCCTCTGGGGTGCCATGAAAACCATTTTGTACGACAGGCCGTAAATTCTGAAATGCTCCTGGTAGCGCAAATCTCCATCTCTGCTGCTATGATCAGTGAAATGCCAGGAATCTTTGAAAATGCTCACCAATCCATGTCGCGTAGGTGTCGTGAGTGCATCCCTGCCAATGGGCGCAATTTTGAACATCTCCTGTGATTCTAATAACCCATGTATTGTACTCTGTGTTGTGTAGTAAACTATTTTACACTGCAGTCTGTGCCGTGGCCTTACTGCGTGTATTTCTTTATCAGGTGAGCGTGAACTTTCCGAACATGTTTTATTGCATCATTATGATACCTAACCATGTTCTCAACCTTCCCTCCAAGTTTGTTCACGAAGTTCCGGGACACCCTGTATATGTATATATATATATATGTATGCCCAACATTGAAATTCATTTTAAAACATTTATCAAAACTATTTAAGAATTATTTATAGGTGTCCAAACAATTTGTTTTCTATTGAAAACGTAAACTACATTTTAAAAGCAATTTCTATAAAACTGGGAAAATATACAGTACAAATGTACTGAAAACATGTACAAATGTACTGGGAAATGTATACAATATATTCTTAAAATATCCATAGTATTGAGGAATGTACAATGACTATTTAAGGAGTTAATCATTGGAATCAAAACAATTTGTGGCCTCACCATGGCACAGTGGTTATGCCACTGAAAATGGTAGACGGCCGAAGTGTGAAGGTCCCGGGTTCGGGTCCAATCGCGCGGCTGTCGATCTAACGGGCTGGAGTTTTGGTAGGTTTCCTCCAGATGTAATGTGAATACGCGTTAGAACCCCTTAGAAAGTCCTCCTGCCAAGGCACCCCCCATTGTCAGATCGCCCTTGTGTTGCGTTGCCATAATCAAACACAACAACCAAACAATTTGTATTCTTTTGAAGGCGTAAATTACATTTTAAAATCAATTTTTATGGAACTAAGAAAAATGCACAGTATAGCAAATTTTAAATGATCATAAAATATAAATACTTATTACACAAGCTACAGGGGTGTAGCCAGATATTTTTCATGGGGGGGTTACGACCACTACAACTTAAATATATGTATACGTGTGTGTGATAATGTAGTGAAGAATATACATTTTGTATGGCAAAAAATTCCTCATGGGGGGGGGTTATGACCCCCCTTACCCCCCTTGGCTCCGCCCCTGCACAAGCATAATCACACTATGAGTTGCAATAAAATCATAAAAGGCTGTCTTGCAATTCTCGATACCAAAAAAATCACTCTTATTCTTTTGCCGGACATCTTGACACTACGTATAATGATGCTTCAAATCTTCTTCACATCTACCGTCTTTTATCCTGCCTTCTATGGTAACGAATTTTTGTTCTCTTGATATTCATTATCCCCGTTGTCTAGTCTTTCATGGAAGGGATGCTTGGTTATTTTAAACTAATTCACGTTCTTCCAAATTTTCTTTATGAATGAGTAATCTGCAGTAGTAATCAATATAACAGCATACATTTAAAGTTCCAAATTATTCATTTCTGGAATTTAAGTTTAATGATCTTTCAGTGTGTTTCTATTAAATCATGCATTTTTAAAGTTTTACTATCCCATAAATATAAGCCTAATAGAATATTGCTACAAGGAAACTGTTCCACCGAACAAGAAAATTTTAACTATTTTCCCTGGATTTTTTAAAAATCAATGAAATCAAATAAAAATTTAGAAACAAAATTGTAATACATTTTACAATGGCAGACTTGATTTTTTAATTTTAAAATTTCATACCTAAATAGAAATCTGATGAGTTATTGCAAAAATTAAATGTAATAAAACTATAGTGATTTAAATGTCGTTTGACTTCTATCTAAAATAAGTATGAATACAATTCAGATTTAAATACAGAAATTCTATTCCTTTTAATTTTCTAACGAGAGAAACATTTTCAAATATTTTCAGAAATAATGTGCAAACCCTATGTACTTTATCAAAAGTACGTAACACTAACTTGAAATTTCCACATATATAGAGAAGGAAATTTTAAATAGATTTGTTATGTGCAAGCCTTGATGTTGGTTAAATAAGCAATATTATTCCAATGTATGCACTGACTCTGCAGTATTTTAAATATGATTCGAATTTAAAATAATATCTTATTTGGGGGATCATTAAACTAATGGTCTTCAGATTTATAATGTTAAATTTTTCTCAAATTGAAAACTATTATTTTTCTTTTGGTGCCAGCTTGATGAAACTTTTTCCCTCCATCTTCATGAAAATAGTTTATATATATATATATATATTTATATGTATATAACTTTTTGCATTTTCAAAAAGCTTCTCTTTAAAGGAAAAATAATTGTAATCATAAATGTTTAGGGCAAATACAGTTTAACAAAATGAATCGAATAAAACTTGAATTTTTTTTTTTAAAATTAATTTACTTACATATGAAAAAAAAAGAAATTTGGTAAGATGTATCAACATGTTGAAACCAATAAGAATTTTAAAAAATAATATTAAAGGAAAAATAATTGTAATCATAAATGTTTAGGGCAAATACAGTTTAACAAAATGAATCGAATAAAACTTGAATTTTTTTAAAAAAATTAATTTACTTACATATGAAAAAAAAAAAGAAATTTGGTAAGATGTATCAACATGTCGAAACCAATAAGAATTTTAAAAAATAAATATCAAATTCCAAATTATTTCCCTTGCAATTACGATTAGAAATTGCAACACCATTATTAAAGTATTCAGAATATGAAATGCAGGTAAATACATAACCATAAACATACCCCGGAAGACTCTGAATGGAAAAGTTTCCTATGAATTTCAATAGAACGTTTGTAAAAGGTCTGTGCATCATGCTGAGGGATCATTCTTAACACTTCCGACCTGACATTCTGTCACTGTGCATAATGATCCCTCAACTCTTCTTTCACACCTCACTCGTCTTTCACCCTGTCACCCTCGGTAATAAATCTTGTTTTCTTCTAATTTTTGCGATCATTATCCCCGGTCTTTCGTCTTTTTGGGTAAGTGATGCGTGGTTATTTTAAATTAATTCACTTTATTTTTTATTTTGATTTTTGGCGTGTATGAATAATCTGCGGTAGTAATCAATATTAGCATACGTTAACACGTCAAATTATTCACTGCCGGAATATGAAGCAGATGTTCTTTGATGTTTTTCAAGTAAATTAAAAGTGTTTCTCTTGTTTAATTTTTGTTATCATATAAAATAATTTAGGTTGAACATTAAAGAAACCGCTCGTAACATAAATGTAAAACATCTGAATATTTTTAATATTTTTTGAAAAGATTATCACTAAAATATTCATGAAAATTTACTCGAAATCAATATACGTATACTGTTTTGAAACAAAATTTTGCTAATAAATTAAAATGAAAATTTCTTGTTACAGTAAAAAAAATCGTTTTTTACAGAATAATAATGGATGTATTATACTAAAGTTGAAACTTTTTAAGATTAATATTTGTACTTAAATTTGATGGTGAATTTTAGCTAAAATTAGAAGTGAATTTACATTTTTTTAGTATATCAGTAAAAGTGAATTCTTAGACGATAGAAAAGTATTATAGTAATAGCGCACAGAGCATGCATGATGAAAAATGTATTCAAAGAGATTAGACCTAGGCGTTTATTCCTTAAATATTGGACATAGATATACACAACAAATTACACAGTTACTTAGAAAAATGTATAGAATTTTATGATATCGATTAAAAATTTCAAGATATTAAATCTGTTACATTTTCATATGGTCTCTGAACAAAAAGTTTCCCGTTACTAAAATGCGCCTCATAAATTAATTAGGCATCGTGAAAATTTTCAGGTTTTCATCATAAAAAAGCTCAGAGGTATGAAAATAGATATATTCTGATTTAAACCACTTCTCAATGGCTGTGGAAGAGGAAAGTCCCAAAAGATCGTGTTTCATGGGCTCCCCACAAATTACGAAAGAAATCAATTATTGCATAAATGCATGATAATTATTTTGCTATTATTGGTATATGTGTGTAATAGTTGAAATTGCACTTTTGGAAAAAAATATCTAGATTTATTACCTGCATTTATACCAAAAGAATAAATGTATAAATATTTTAGAGAAGACAAAATCTTTCGAAAACATGCTTAAAAAAACTAGAAAATTTCTACTTCTTTCATCTAAATATATGAGAAAAATTACATTTGATTAACTGTCTAAATAAGAAAAGTCCTGTCCGTCACAATTCTCGGATCGACCGCAAATGCCTCTTTGCGATTAAGACTGAAGATTGACGTTTTCCACGAGATCAACAAATAAACCGGAATCAGTACCTACTTAAAGTAAACGTTAAGTTAATATTTCAATGGCTTTTGACTATATGAACCAGTGATACAGACTGAGAATGAGGATCTTAGTTTTCTGAAGCTCACTTTTAAATTTCAAGTAAGATCAAAATTGCCTTATTTGATGAATAGCAACCACATTTGCCATTCATCAATATAAAGAAGCGTCTCAATTTTCCGAAGCTCCAGAGTATGCAAATTTTTCTTGGAGATAGGTGTTGTGATGGTTAATTGCTAGAATTAATTACTTAATTAAAGATGGCCTGAGATCGAAATAGTTGATGTGCCGCAATAACCTGCCGTGTAATACTTCCACGAATCCCTAAAATAAATAAATACTCAAAAAAACTGGGATGGAGGTATATTTATTATCAAAAACTTTATTCCAGTGACATTAAAATTAATGGTCATCACCTCGAAGGCGTTACATCATTTCAATAGTCCTCTTTATCGAGTTAACATTGACGAATTAACGAGTTGGACGTTTCCTGCTAATTTTAGAGGGAGAAACTCACTAATATGAAAATATTTGTAATTCACGCATTTTTGTACCTACTATCCAAATTATTTCTACATAAGGTGTAAGTTGCTGAAACTTTCATGTCTGAGATAATTCGACCGCATATCCCCTTGAGGACTGGGAGTTTTTTGTACTTCTCCTTATTAAATAAAATGGTTAAAAGCTGAGTATTTTAATTTTTTTTGAAAATTATAAACTTCCAACTGTTATTAATAAAGAAGGACTATTTAAATGTACTAAGAATTAATATTTCACCAAGCTTACTTGAAAAATGTATGTTTAAAGTAACTTACTTAATTCTGATTGACGCTGCATTTATATGTATATTTTGCTACAAGGTTTATAGAAAACATTTGAAAAGATGAACAATGTACATAGTCCGTACTTTCATAACTCACAGAATTATGTTGACCGCGAGACACTTTCGGACTTAGTTCGCTCCACCGAATGTGGACACCCAACTGGCGCTCGGGCTTTGATCTCAAAGTGTTATAGCAATAATTTCTAAAATTTTATTAGAAAGTTCTTCTTCAAGTTTGTTGTTCGGATAATCAGAATGTATAACTAACTACAACTTTACTTGCATTAAGGTACTGCGGATTTTTTTTTTTTAATGCTCAAACCTCCTATGAAATGAAATACAATTTTCTAAAAATGAGTGCAAATTATGCGGAGAGATCATTCTGACACTTCCTTTCTGACTTCTTGACACAATGCATAATGATCCATACAATCTTCTTTCACACCTAAACCGTATTTCAACCTGTCACTTACGGTAATAAATCTTGTTTTCTCCATATTTTTGTGATCACTGTTCTCATCGTTCCAGCTTTTTTGGGATAACTGATGCGTAGCTATTTTAAATTAAATCACGTGCGTTCCATATTTTCGTCGCGAATGAATAATATGCAGTGGTAATGAATGCCGGCATATGATTAAAGCTTCAGATTATTTGTTCCTGTAATGAGAGGTAAATGATCTTTTGATGTTCCTCTGATAAAATTATGGATTTCGGGTATTTCATTATCACACAGAAATATAAACTAAGCAAATCATGGATTAAAGGAGTCTGTTCCTTTGCGAATGAAATACAACGAGTGTTTCAGATACTTCTTCTGTTGACTAGCATTTTTATAAGAGTGGATGATCTTGCAAATCTGCACTAATAAAAGCTTTTATTTTGTAGTGCTAGAGTCGAAATTTCGTGCATTTAATCCGCGGTTCATTGTTGGCTGTAAGCAATTGCCTATAATCTTTTTGGCGACACGTAGCGCATTAAATATTAGACATTTATCAAAAAAATTGTTAAAAAAGTACAATCTTCATAAGTGCGATTAGAAAGGAAAATTATTTTTGAATCGGAAACTTTCTACACATTTTGCATGTCAGCGTATCTGTTAGTAACTCATTTAACCACATTTTTTTTTCTCATTGGAAAATCTAAGATTTCTTTATAATTATATTCTTGCAAACTGCAATTTTTTACCATTATTTGTTCTTGTGTAATGAATTTTTGAAATTTCACGAACTTTGATCGCACCCGTTATATAATTAATCCCAGAAGAACAAAAATGGAAACCATATTTTTACGTGCAAACACACCAATCCACACACCGACCGGCAGGAAACTAAGAACCATAAATCACTACAAAAGAGAAGAAAAAGGAAGATGCCATTCAAAAGAAATAAATCAAAATAAAAGAAAACAAATCTGAATAAAAGTTGAGCAAAAAAGAGTATTTGTACCAGTGTAACTTAATTTTAGAATGCTCATGCTAAATACATAAAAAATACGTGCATAAAACAAATAACTTGATTCCTGATCTCTACGTTCTCTGGACATTTAAAATTCAGGAATTTTCGAAATACGCCTATAGATGAGGGAACATGTCACAATATATATTGTCAAAACTTTTTATAAATTTCCTTGATATAATTAATGAAATTTTAAAGTTTTTCTCTGGCTTACTGAAAAATGATACAAACCACTTTCAATGTGTTATTGGGGCAGAGTATATTTAAAAGAAGCATTAATAGTAACATACGCTTTAAAATTTAGATTTCATGTTTAATTTTGACTTCTTTATGCTTAATTAACAGAATATTTTATTTTCCTCTGTAACAGGAAAGAGTTTGAAAAGAGAAAACGTCTGTTTGAGGGTTTTAAAGGCGTAGGGAGAAATGCCATAAACTTTGCTGCAGAGGTCTCAATATAAGAAGCTGCTACTGACCTCTTCCACTGTGCCCATCGACCGTGTTGTCTTCCTGGTTGACTCCCGGGCAGCTATTTCTGCTCGTAATTGTAATAACCCCACCGACTGTGATTGCACTATCCTTTACCGAGCTAAGTTAGCCGAACTGATAGAACGAGGTTGGGATGCTGTCCTTCAATAGATCTTAGTCACGTAGACATCCTGGGCAACGAAAAGACGTATGGCCTGGCAGAGCGGTTTGGAGCGTCGGAACAGGCAGTGATAGCAGCACTCTCCGAGTTGCACATAGTAATATAACGATTGCCATTAATAACGCTAACAAGATGAGTCTTACCATCCAAAGCTACGATAGGCTTTGGGAATTCTTGGCCATATCTCCTGTCCTAAATTACCTGCAGATGTCAACAGCTGTTGCCACGTTTCGCCTAACAACGGAGCACGATTACCTCGAGACCCACCTACATCGCATTGGCTTAGTTGCTAGCGATGTGGACCCTCTCTGCTTGTCGTTCAGGATGGGCAATAGGGTGGATCGAAAAATGTTTTTTTTTTGAAATCTTTATCTCCTGAGGTGTTAAAAGTTGTAAATTGTTATATATAAGACATGTGTAAAATTCGAATGTTCTACGACAACGTCTTGGGGTTGCGCATCGAGCTTGAAATTTAGAAGTTTTTGAAAAATATGACTTTTTCAAAAAATCGACGAAAAAAATCCTTTTCCAAATTATTAGGCTCCCGAGGTTTACAAGTTGTATATTGTTATGAATAAGACGTATGGAAAATCTGAAAGGGCTGTGACAATTTCTGGGAATTGCACATCGAGCTTGAAATCTATAATTATCTGAAAAATTTGCGTTTTTCTGACAAAAATATGTAGAAAGCAAAAATTATATTTTTAATGAATTAGTCCCTTTGAAAAATAGTCAGTAACGTTCGCAGCTCTTCTCTAGTGCAGCCATAATCCTTACTACATTACTCAGGGCCCACCTCATTGATTTGCCTGCGATCCGAGTCCTGACCGTGCCAGCCCAAGCATCCAATTATTCGATCATGCGTTTTGATGAATAATGTAAAGCCCAACTTCAAATCAAACTGTGGCATTTTTTGTCAAGTGTAATAATCTAGATCGTAGGAAACCATCATCTGATAGAGGGATAGACAGCAAATTTTGGAGTGGCTGTTTGCTATGGTGTGAAGTTGGCAAATACAGCATTGCAGAGATTTAGTTAGATTGGAGAACTGCGTTTCTAGATTTCGGATGACGCCTTTGTTATTTCCAGAATTCGATGATTCGTCACCACCGTCAGTGCATGTGAGTGTGCCAAGATCAATAGATTTGTGTCAAACTCTCCCAAATTTCCATTGAAATTCTTAAAATCAGATCGCGACACACGGCTAGAGCTGAAGCAAACCGCATGTATTCGGTACTAAGATATGGATAATCACTCAGACTCGAAGTAACGAATTGCTACTTTGCGGTTGATATCGTTATCGTTACTCCTTACTCGATCCGAAGCTGTTTCGGATCGAGCAGCTTCGAACTTCGAATACAGACTGGCAGGCGAGGCGAACAAGGGGGAAACGGGTTCCAGTAATCGGGTACTAATATGTTCTGTATTTGTTACTGGATATCGGATCACGGTTTCAAGGGGGGAAATGACTTTTGAGTGTGCATTTCGGATCGACCAGGTTCGAACTTCGAATACAAGACTGCCGGAGGTAGAAAATGAATTTCGGTTCATGATTTCGGTATTTGAGTAATAGTATGTTCCGTTCCGTTACTAGATACCGGAAGTATTATGGATTCTCGCTGTTTGAAGGGAAAAATCAGTTTCGGGAGTAGTAGTATGTTCTGGTTGCAATTCGTTTGTGCCGAGCCGAATGGTATCGTTTTGATGAGTTTTGGAAGAATCTGTATGTTTCGTTACAGTTATGGAGATGGATATACTATCTGCTGCTCTATTGATATGGGTCGTACAATGGGGGGATAGGATCCGGTGTATAGTATGTTCTTATGCGCAGTTGAACTTGTTTTTGCGGGAGGAGGGGGGGTTCTTATAATTGTAGAGGAGCAATACATATAAGAGAAGCATGTTAGTAAGGGGTGCTAATTTCGGGCTTTCTAACATTTTAGTACTAAATAGTGGTGCAATCAGAATTCTTTCTTTCAGGGTGGTTTCGAAGCAGGATTGCGAACTTAACTTTTTCTTTTTTTTTAGCTAGAATCGAAATATGAGTAATAAATAACAAATTATTTAAATACACCTTTTAAAAAAATATATTTTTATAAAGTAAACGAATTCACACATTTTTATTATTTGAAATATTATTTGGAACTAAAAAAAAATATTTAGCATGGAAACCTAAACACATTTTTTAAGTAATTGTTTAAAAAATATATAAAAAATTGGGAGCTACCCGGGATTTCTATGCCCACTCCTGCGTAAGCCACTGGTATTAAAATAATTCAATAAAGTTCAGTATGTTTCTAAAATGTCGGCGTTTAGGGGGCCATCTGCCCTATTTTATGGTACATTTTATTCCATGAACTCATGGAATACGCATAGTCCGGTGCAACCATTCTTTCTGTATGAAAGGAGTGATAATTTTTGTTTAAAGAATGCTCTCATATATGCACCCACAGAAGGGGCTAACCCCTTTCATCCCAAAAGTGCAGAAATAGAACTGGAAATATCTTAAAAATAGATCATTCTCACTGAATTAAACAATTTTAATTATGGTAATTTTTAATTTACTTCGAAAAATCGTCCAGCAAAAGAAGTTTTTGATATGAATTAAGAACACACAAATAATAAAGATATTATGCTTATAGAGACGCAAAGTAGTTGATATCATACTGAGATCCCCTGCCCTGTGAATTTAATATATGTGGCCCAATCCCTGGATCTCAGTATTCGAGAACCCGCTCCCAGAAAAAACACGAGTCACAAGCTTTCCTTTACACTTTTTATGATAAGAATGAACAGGTTAAACCAGCGTTCAGAATTTTAAAAAGAGGGGGTTGAGAAAAAAAAAAGAATGGCATATGTCTTTGGAAGATTTCTATGTGCACTCCGTAATTCGGATAATTTAGCATTGTATAAAACCATAAATGTGTATAAAAACAATCTGTAAATCAGAGAAAATAAGCTCTAAATACAACTTTGTGCAACTTCGCTAAAAAAAATTCTTTTTGGTTAGGTTTTGTTATGGGTTTATGTATGAGCGGAATATACCCATAACAACACTGTCCCGGATGTGTTGTTATGGGGCACATATAACACCCTATTACCGATTCTATTAGTAGTAACGAAAGTAACGAGTAACGAATACTTAGTAACGAATAGCGAACATCTAAGTAACAAATACATACGGATACTCATTTTGTCGTTACTTTTACAGCACTACACACGGCCAAAGTATGTTGAACCCAAGTTCAATTATCAGCGGGATATTTTCTTTGTGACAAACACTTGGGTGTAATTTGCAGACAACAAATTTTTCTATGTACCTGGTTTTGTTGTAGAGGTCATCTTAGACATCCTCTAACTTTATGTGGGTTGAGAATCAGTTGAGAAGGTTTCTCACAATCTACATTCCTTCCGCTTTCTAGATTTGGAAATAAAGTTGATACAAGAGTTCCTGCTGCCCAGTCCGTAATAACTTTATGTAACAGACTTGTGAAAGCACTGAGATTTTCATTCTAACTTGGTCGTTTGTGAACGCATCTCCCAAAGTGGCGGTAGATAGGCATTCAGCATTTTCTTCAGTCTTTCGTACTTCTCTTTCGTTATTTTCACTTTCCAAATCAATGACTCGAGTTAAAACATACACTGGATATTGAAAATTTCACCTCTTTCTCCACCAATCTCGAAATTTCTCTTTCCAACCTTTCAACTTTCCTCTCATTCACCATAAACTTCTCTACTTAATAATTCTATCAATCGTCACATATATAGCTCCCGTCTGGTCTGCTAATGACTCCCGTTCTGTGTGAGGAATGTGAGGCTGTGAGCCACACCTGCTCCGGGAAAAGTCAGTACATTTGCAAGTGCGATATTCAAAAGCTCGGTAAGGGAGAGTTTTTACCACTTTTTTCATAAACAATTCCTTATATCCGTCTCTAGCATACGATTCATTTAGCTGCTGAAATTGCTCGTGACCTTTTCTAACCATCTCTTGAATTCCTTACATTGACACAGTAGGGACACTGGCCTTGATCCAAATTTTCTGTATTTTGATCGCCACAACTAAGGTTACTTCTCCTTCCGGTGGATCCTGCCCTCTTTTCAGAAATTTTTCTTCTAAAGTACAAAATAGTAATATAGAAGTACGAGTATGTCTTCTTGGGTTGGTAACTTGGTACAAGGTAATTCTTTTGATATTCCCCGCTCATCTATGAACACTGATTTTATTCCATGTTCTGTTGCAGACAGTTTCACTCTATTCAGAATCGTAGCAGTGCAAGGCCCACCTTTTAGCTTTTTTGAGAGTAAACTGCGAGCACCATCTATCTGAAACGTTTAACTAAATGCCTGTTTCAACAAAATATATCGTGCCTGATTTAACCGAACGCATGTGTATCGCCATCACTCGGCAGGCAAACGAGCGCTAGTTGTCTGGAGCACAGCTTGCGTACTGCGCCCAAGACAAAACGACAGCATGACGTGTGCATTGTATAAAACTATTCGTAAAGCCATTTTTTGTGATTTACTGAGCTGCTCGGAACATTTTTTAACATATAAAAGGACCAAATTATTTTTAACAAATAGTTTGCTTTCTACATAATTTTTTCAAAAAACATATAATTTTCAAATATTTATAGATTTCAAGCTCGATGTGCAATCACTAGAAACTGTCGTAGCCCCTCCAGATTTTGCATACGTGTTTTTCATAGCAATATATACTCCTAAAGCCTCGGGAACCTAATAATTCGGAAAAGAATTTTTTCGGTCGATTTTTTAGAAAAGTCACATTTTTCAAAAATTTCTAAATTTCAAGCTCGATGCGCAACCCCAAGACGTTGTCGTAGAACATTCAAATTTTACACACGTCTTATTCATATCAATATACAACTTTTGAGACCACAGGAGATAAAGATTTCAAAAAAAATTTTTTTTCGATTCACCCTAATGGGCAAGGAGTGCGTATTGACCAGACCATCTCTCCACCACTTGCCATCGGATCTCAGTCGGCAGTACTGGGAGGCCCGGCGTGAAATAGCTGAACAGGCAAAGATTGGCATTGACTGTAGAAGAACAATTTCCCTCGTGTTTCACATAAAATATAGAAATGCATATTTACATAGATACAAATCAGTAAAATAAGCCATTCAAAGCAAATTCTGCAAGGATATGAGACAGGTCACTGTAGCTATGATGCTACTATGTATTTACGCAATAATTACTTTTCAAATCCCACTTTCTTACGAATGCAGATTTTATTTATGAATACCGAAGATTTCAAAATGAGCCAGAAAAAGGAGTAAACGAAAGGAAATATATCCAAAAGTTTTACTTTAACGACGGATTCTTTTTATATACGGTTTCTATGCATTTCCCCCAACTTTAAAACGCCTTTCAGCTCAAAAAATGCTGCAGCCCATTTGTGCAAAATGTCAAGAATTCGTTATCTGTGGATTAAATAAAATCCCTGGCAGTTTAAAACTAAAGATTTTATTGGATTTTGTCTCAAATTTATTTCACACAGCCTTCTACATTTCGTACACGATCTTCTGCATCAAACTCTGGCACTATCAATGCAACCTTCCATCTAAATAAAATTCGTCACTATCCGAAAATGCCAAAATTTTATTTCTTGTTAGATTCCGGAACGTCAGTGGAAAATACTTCCTAAGCTTTATGTGAAAAAATGTAAAACATTACATACAAGAAAGTAACTAAAATGTGTCTATTTCTACAGCGCTATTTTAAAGGCATGAGTTTTTTTAAAAATACATAAATAGTTTTATAAGAATACATCAAGATGTGCATATCCTTCAGGTTAAATTCATCCAGTAGGGTTTTTTGCATGTGATATGAAAGCAAATATTTTCAATCTAATGTTACACACATTTTTACCCACTTTACAAAACTGAATACTTAAGAATATTATATAAGTTGTAAATGATACCGTTCAAAAAAACAATTCGTGGATTTTAGTTATATATATATATATATATATATGTATGTATGTATATAATAACAGTAAATAAAAAATAGCATCAGGTATAGAACTCCGTAACAGCTAAAATACGCATAAATGTCATGTAAATTGTCTAAAACTCAACTGTTTTAAGTCAAATTAAACTAAATAATCTTAATATGAAACTTACGTAAGACTAAAGACATTTTTAAAATTAAATAGTTTACTTGATTAAAACGCTCTCCATTTTAAGTGGTACATGTGTAAATGAACATTTTGTTCTCAAGTGAGTCACCACCGTAAGTTAAAAAATCGCTTTCAAGTTAAAAAATTACTTCTCTAAACCTTTTATTCTTTTTCGAAATTACCATATTTTTTTTAAATTCTGCAATTAATCATAGTTAAAATCTAGCGCATCATATTTTTTTTAAAATTTAGAAACCACATTGCACAGAAATATAAAATGTTTATATGAATTTTAATTATCAACAAACACCAATGAACCAATTTCGCTATTTAAATAATCTAACAGAAACATACATCGAAATAAATTTTTGCTTAAAAGTGAAAGACGTTATTATTCGAATGATTTTCTCAAAAAAGTTTAATTAAATGGCCAGACTTTGCTGTAATTTCGGATTTCGTTTTTGGAGAAAATGCAGGCTATGCCCAATTTAGTGGGAGACATGTAATGGTTCTTCGCTGGTTGTGCAGATGTTGATTTCTTTCAAAACATAATTCAAGTTCTTTAAACGAAGGAGTTGAAGTGTAATGAAAGGAAAATTGCATTTATTTGTATAATACCAAATGCTACAAAAATGTATGTCTAATGGTGTGATAATCCACACAATTTGTAAATGTGATTAGTCTACATTATTTTATTGTGCCTAGAGCTTATTTAATTGGCATTTTACTGGGTCTAGTTCCAAAAAGTATTATTTTTAAATTGTCTATAACTTAAATTTGTTTAGTTAGTGTAACATTCTTTGAGATTCTCAAAAATAATTCATTTAAAGAGTATTTCCAAAGTTTTTTTTTTGGGGGGGTTGAGGGGGGGGGCTTGTACCCTTATATATTTTGTGATTCTGATAGAAAGAGGTATACTTTTTTTTTGTTAACAGAAAGGGATTGTAAACATTTCTTTTCCTCAAAAAAGACTAATTTCAACCATGTATTACTGAAAAGTGAACAATTCTTTATATTTGTCTTTATAGATTGGACATTTAATCAAGCATACCCAAATGTCATCTTAATTAAGAATTCACATCTTATTTAAGTAGCAGGCTATTTATTATTTTTTTTACAATAACTGACTCGCCATTATATATATATATACAAACAGTTGGAAAAATAAAACTTCAAGCAAGAACTAATTCACTTTCATAATTATTTCGTAAGCACAGTGAAAAGTACTTTTCCAGATTGGAAGTGGCTGCCTGATAATTAAAGTATTGTCACTTCGGAAATAGAAAAAAAAAAAGCATGTAAAAATCAAATTTTGATAACTCCCAAATTTCAAAACCGTTATCTTTGGTCTTCTGATGCTTTCGTTGATTTAGAAAAGGGACGTTTTTACTTTAAACAACTTAAAATACAATTTTCAGAAGATTCTCTTTTACTTATAAGTTCGCTTACAGTTAACCATGCACGTAATACTTAAAACCATATAGTTTTTTTTATTTTTATTTTGCTGGTCCGTGATTACGCCGCACAGGTGGTGTAGTGGCTTAAGAACCATTCCATCACGCCTTGGGTGCGGGTTCGATTCCCGACTTGGGCATGGGTGTTAACTTGTCCGCCCCTTCACATGAGGTTAACCCTGGCTGCCCATTGGGTGTTAGTACAATAAAATGACCACAGTATGTTCGGGCAGTTGTAGTGGACAATGCCCAATTGGCAAGTGTCCGCCCGCTGAAAGAAAAAAAGATACTGCGAACACATTATGCGTTTTACTATATGTATGTGAATCCTGTTGTGATGTATATTTACTGACAACTGATTGTAGTAGCGCGCTTTGGCGATGTTCAAAGAAGAAAAATGAGGGATTTGATTAGAGAAGGTAGAGGGAAGAGTTTAGCATATTTTTGCTGCTCTCGCTGGGCTTATTCCCCGTTTGGAAGATCAAGTAGTGTTTCGTTTCTTAGGATTCGTCGAGACCATATTATGTATTTTATTTAGATTTAAATAAAATTGTTATATTTCAAGAAGAGTCGTACATGCCAACGTTGCTCTACGCTCGACGTCTCTAGTGTCTTTTTTTATTTTTATTTATTTATTTTTATGCTGTGCAACCTTTTTTTTTTTTTTTTTTTTTTTTTTTTTTTTTTTTTTTTTTTAAGGCGAAGCCTTTAGGGAAAATATTTGAATAGTCTAACTAGTAGCTCTTACCTAATGAGTTTTTTTGTGAATATCCATATCGGTTTTAAATGCTGTTCATTCTCGAATAAATTTCATTTTCCTATGTTTCCATGAAAGTTCTTTAAATTATTAACTGAAGAAAGATTTCGAATCCTGCTGGAATTTTGGCTGGAAAATTACATCAATATTCGGGAGCATGTCTTCTATAAAATTGCATTTCCAAATTTGAATTTATAAAGAACTACACTTCACAGACTCTTTTCTGCTCCATCTATAGCTTAAAGTACAGTAATGTTTTCGAATGAACATTTTAGTTTCATTACCCAACATGAAGTTTTAATGGTTTGTGTAAATTTTAGATTACTGTAGACTTAATAGCAAAGTAAATTAACTTTTTGTCTGGAAATTTTTTAATGTACATTTAAAGTCGTTAAAATGCCCACTTCTCATTTAATTCATACGTCAATACTTGTTTCTCTTTTTTAAAACTTCAAGAAAGTTGGTCAATTTTGATCAGTTATAAGCCAGGTCGTAAGCCCTGTTCTCCCAGAAAAATGGCCAGGCTATGGTCTTGATTACGTTGCGGCTGCCACTAACCAGATGTGTTTGATCGCATCACTCTAGTTGGTTGGTTGGTGTCGTGTCCATGGGGAGATCTATAGATGACCATGAGTGTACAGAACAGAGCTGGCTATCTCATCGTTCATGTTATCGGAGTATAGACTCTTTTCGATGTCAAAGGGGGAGAATTCCCCGAGCTGAGCCAGAGACCTTAAAATGGCAGGGCAGTCAAAAATGTGTTTTGGAGTCAGTGGAATACTATCGCAATTATTGCAGAGACGGTAGATTCTAAAAATATCCAAAATGATCCCCCATAGAAAAGTGGTTGCCATTGCCTCCAAGGAGGTTGGACTTCTGCCTGTTGGTTCGCGGAAGGTATTTTATTTCCCTTCTACCACCCAGAGGAAAATCCAATGGAGGCATTCCCCTATCCGTAACAATCTCAACAATGAATAAATAAGTTAAAAATAAATTAGTTTTTTGCATCACTATCAGTGCTCCCGCTCTTCGTACGGACAATCAAACATTTTTCTAACATTTTCATTTACTTCATATGATTTATTTTAATTCCATTTTTACAAAATCTCAAAAAATGCGAAATTCGTAGATTTGTGACATGAGCTTTTTCTTACAGATGCTAACATGAGATACAAATTGCGCAACTGCAAAATAATGAACAAAAGCTACTTGCAGCAGTATTGCTAAAAGCAATATTTGCAATCGAAAAGAAAACTCTTAAAAGAGGGTTTGGAAATAAGTTTAATCACTTTCAAAATGTCCAGTTTTTACAGAATAAAGTTTTACCTTTTAGATTTAAAATTTTCATCTTCAGGCCTTTAGAACAACGTCACATCATGTGGAGAAATGCTTTATATTATTATAATATGCAAAGCGAGACTATTTCGGGAAAAAGCGTTTAAATCAGAGGAGTAGTTTTTTAGTGTATAGAAGAAACGCACAATTGAACATAGCATTTTGGATTGCGATCGTTGCGCGACGCTGACGTAGATGAAAGAAAAAAACAGCGTTATCGTTTTCGGGAGCGATAGCAAGCGTGAAAAAGTGCAAGCGTGAATGTGAAAACAGCGTTTTGGGACCTAACCTTCTTTCTATTGGTCATATTTAGGTTTTAAATATATTTAAACCTTCTCCGCTCAATAGTGATAATTTTGAAAAAGAAATTGCTTGAATGAGTCCTCTAGTTTTGCAGACACATATTTGGACACATTCGGACACTGTATTTTACATTTAAAATATTAAATTCATTTTTTTAATGTTTGTTTAGAAATTCAGCATATTAGATGTTGCCACCTAGTTTTGTATAAGAGGTAAATTTGGGAGAAAAAAATATGTATTCAGTGATAAGATATTAACCAAATGAAAAAAATATCATAGTTGGAGACATACAAAATAATTTTGAATTAGAACCTATTATAAATTTTGATCAATTATGTGTGACATACGTACCATTATTAAAACAATCGCGCAAATTTCAAAAGGTTCAAAAGGTCATTTTTTCATCAACAAAATATTCGCCAACACACAGGAAGCTAGTTAAGATTAAAGAGCATTTCCTTCAATGTGTGAGTAAGCAAATACGAGGCTGATGGCGAAGAAAGGACCTTGTAGAACGTACTCAGATTTTTATTATGCTTACACACGTGTGTTTCTTTCCAACTTTAATCTATTAAAAGTATATATATATTTCCAAAACATGCTCAATATTTTTTTCTAATTTTGCGAGTTTCACAAAGATCAGCTTAAAATGAAAGAAATAATTAGCATTTATCAATAGTTTAGTCATAGGAAGAGTTTGCTTATTTGTTTAAAATATACCTATAGGGACAGCATCACAGATATGGCGATATGTATTCCGGGCAAAATTGTTTTTCACAGCTGCGGTTTTAATGGATTTGACAGCTTATTTGTATAATTTCTTTTAGTATACATATTTACCTGAATAAAATATCTCTTTTCAAAACAAAAGTTTTAAATGCAGGATGTTTTGAAAGGATTCCCATTTTTGAAATGACATAATTGTGAAATAGTGAGAGACAAAAAAGTGAAAAAAATGGTGTGCAGGACAGACAGGTCTGGAATTTGTTGTAATGTGTTCTGCAGGAAAGCTCGAAGATAGGATATCAGAGAGCGCTGCAGTCACAGAATGTTTTTAAAATAGTGTGTAAAAGTATGATTCGTGAACAGAGGTCAATTCGCATTACAATGATTTTGATATGGCCACCTTCCAAAGCAATAACATGACGCAGCCGGAACACAAACTTCAAAGACATTCGTCTCTACTGAAATAAATGCAAATGCCTTACAGATAAATTGTTCAAGCTGCTTAAATGTTTGAGGATTCTTAGAGTAAACAGTGTCTTTCAATTAGCTCCATAAAGAGAAGTCAGGTAATTGACATTCGGGATCTATGGAGGCCTCCAAATCATACCAATATCTTATATTCGAAAATATTTCAGAGCAATGGCTGGATCACTGAAGTGTTCCTCTATGAATCAAACACTGCTGTAGTAGGAGATAAATAAAACCGTGCAAAATAACAGATATAAAAAGGTATTCAGATTGACATAACCTTTTTATCTGTGCTATTTTACAAAATTCTATTTATCTGATCTTTTAACACTACTATCCCTTGAGTGTTTTTGTTACTACAGTAGTACGTTGAGGTCGGGTCCCACCCTGCATAAACCATGAATTCTGTAGTGTATCCTCTTGAGCTTGGGACAATTTATTGCTGTAAATTTTCAATATATCGGAAGTAGTTTTCCTTGTGAAAAAGACCCAGATGATCGTTCTACTGGACAAGTCAACTCCTGCCAGTTTGCAGAGTTCAATGGTTTTTCAAGACGCCCAAGGGGGATTTTAGTGTCCACATTCGCCAGTTCTGTTTATTCAAAAATCCCTCTAAGTGCAAATGGGACTCAACGGCTAATCACCACTCTCACCAGCCACCTGGTATATATTTCATTTGCAAAGTCCTCTCTTTGTTTGAGGAGGTGTATTTATGATCGTTTGCCGAAACTGTATCTTACATAGTTTCAAGTCCTTTCACATTATTCTGTACGCAGTGGTGTTCGACAATCCTCTTCAGCAGCAGCTCCATGATGAATTGTGAAGACCACGTTTAGTAATTGCTACAACTGCTTACACATTTTAAGATGTTTTGACTGATTGGTCGCATCTCACATTTCCGGCTAAATCAATATCCTGTCCGTTTAAACTTGTTGAATAAATAATGATTCATTTTTTTTAGCATTAGGGTGCTATTTTGTTCAGTCCCAGGTTTTTGCCTACGCGACTTTGTCGACATGATTTGTAGACAGGTTTGGTAGACATGAACTGCCACGGTGAAGATCTTTTAAAATGTGTTTGCAGGATAACGTAGGTGGGTGGGGAAAAATTGAAATCTTGAAAGTCACACAAGTTTTGCAATTTTTGACAACCGACAGCCAAGTTTGCTGCCAAAAAATAATTCAAAACCGAGCTTGGCGATATCTTCCGAATTTGGCTAGAAACTAGGAAAGTATAGCTAAAATATGCTCGGCGAAGATTGTAAAATAGTATTATTAGGTAATTTTAATATAGATTTCAATTTCAAATTTGTGTTTGATGGAACAAGAAAGACAAACACGGAACTCTCATGGATTATGATGTCCATTCCAAACAGTATTTAAAATGGTGACGTATAGTTGGAATATGCTTGTCAAAGAGTTTTAGTAGGTGATTTTAAGATAAATTTAGATAGAAGATGTGCTTTGTGGAACAAGAAAGAGTTGATTACTATCTTAAATAATCCCCAATTCTCGCCAACCTAAAATACGGCCGCACTTTGGCAAGCCTTCCAGTCATGACTCTCTAGGAGTTATGCAAAAGTTTAAACGCTCCCAAAAGAATTAGATGTAAGCTAAAGTGAACAAATTAACGATAAATGCATTAGTTAAGGAATTTGAGGACACCTAATTATTACATTAATTGTCAACCCCAAATTAATAAATAAGTAACGGAGTGCTGTACTTACATGTTGTTCCAAATTGTCATTTTAATTCTAAATTAAAGTTGTAACGAAGCCACATAAATTGCACACATATGTGCCACATAAATACAAAAAATCGCCGTGGTAACTGCATATGTTTAATTATCGCCACTTAGGTGAGAGTCGGAGAGTTAAAGTAGAAACCAACCCAAGAAAGACAAACACTGCACAATCATGAATAATGATGTACATTCCAAATAGTATTTAAAACGGGGAAGTACAGCTGGAGTATGCTTGACGAAGATTGTAAAACAGTTTTAGTAGGCGATTTTTAGATAGATTTCAATTCCAAAGATATGTTTTATGGAAAAAGGGAGAAAATTACTGCACACTCATGAATAAGAATACACTTTCCAACTTAGTGGAATAAGGAAAGAAAATAGGAAAGACGCATGGTTTATGATACGCTTTTAATATGGAGCACTTTAGTGCGTATTCAAAATCTAAAAGCGTTTAGAATTTTCTTACTTTTTTTCTTTTCGTCTGGTCACCTTGTCATCATCGTACTTCGACATAATTGGTGGTGTTCCAGTAGAATAAAAACACGTTGCTCAAAGAATACGACATCATGACCTTTTTTTTCTATAATAACTAATTTGATATAAATCTCTTACGTGAGTAAGAACTGAAACAGATTGAGGAATGCGCTTTATGTAATGAACTGAGTACTATTTAAGAGTTCATGTTCTTGTGGCGGCAATAATTAGCCAATATTGGAACTATTCTTGCAAATCCGAGCTGGGGCGTAGCCGGGGGGGGGATATCGGGGTATATCCCCCCCGAAATGTTTGGATTAGTGATGAAATTCCGTTTATTTATACACATATAAGTTCATATCCCCCCTCCCCCCCGAAAAATTTTCCTGGCTACGCGCCTGAATCGGAGTATAACGAATTCCAGACCTGTTTGTCCAACATATCACTTGTTTAACCTACCTGTTTCTCATTGTTTTGCAGTTATGCCTTTTCAAAGTTTGGGAGTCCTTTCTGAAATACTCTTTATTACCCACCGAACTAAACGATAAATAAAGTTCAAACTTCTGTATTCCCAAACACATGACTTTGGATCATTTTACATATTTAAGTTCTCTTGCATTTGTAACTTCAATTTTAATGCATTGTTTTTAAAGCATTTAAATGATAAAATTTTAATGTGCTTAATCAAATTTGAAGTCTTGATAAAAAGATAAATTATTAATAGGAAATATAAAGTGCTCTATTTCAATAAGCAAATTAATTATTTATTAAAACATAATAAGCATTTAAAATACTAATATTAACTAATTACTGCAGGTTTTTAATTTATTTAAGGGGAGCTACAAATTCCTTTTTCCTGCATATCATATGTAAATGTATACATTAAAGAGAAAATATGAAAAAATGTTCAAACAATTCAACCTGCCAAAATTAATTTCAATTTATTTAAAAATACATCAATTAAGTACTTCATTAGGATTAATGAAAATACTATATCTACTTCAAATTCGTTTTTTATAGATTTTATATTGAAATATATTTTAAAATATTTATTATTTAAATATATTTTCAATTTCAGAACATGATCCAGAAAAATAATAGAAAACACAGCAGCTGTAAAACTTAAGTTTTGAATTGTTTGAATTTGAATTCAAAATTCGTAATAGGATAAATTTATGCACGTGCAAAGAATAATTTCTCTACTTTTAAGTAAAATCTTCTTTATTTTGTTAATGTATTGCTCTAAAAATATGTTTCTGGGAGAAATATAAATTAATGAACATGTTCAGTAGCACCATGAAAAATGGTGGTATTTTTTATTGACTAAAGCTATTGTTTAAAAGTTGTTATAGAAATATTTTCTTTAAAAATAGCTGGAACTACTCTAACATTTTTACTTAATTTATAATTTAAACTCCAGGAATAAATTTATTATGTAAACCTGGCATGAATAATTCAGAGCGTAAAGTATGTCCTTATATTCTGTTCATACTACAGAAATGTTAGTATTGTTGGCAAGGGGATTCTAAAATAAATTAATTAGCTATAAAATGTCTGGCAAAAGCTTTCAACTCCGCTCAATAAATATCCATTCTCTTATGATACTTAAGATTCATAAATTTATGTCGCTTGAGCAAAAATATCGCAAATGACCGTAATAATATCTTACAAAGTAAATAACGTGAGACTTCCAGTCGTTTTTAATGCGAAGTTTAAACTATCTTTATTTCATTAACGTACCTCTCCCGTTCTTAATGTAAATTTAGGAAGAATTTCACAATGTTACAATCTATAAATTTTAAGTCATCAACGTCTTCCAGTTCTGCAAGTTAACAAGACTGTAAACACTGGAAGAAATATGTTAATTACTTTTAGAATTTAAAGAACGCAGGAAATTTAGTGCTCTCGCGGGATCAGAACAGCAATTTATTTCGCTAAAAATTAATAATAGTGTATTAACTTTCTCTTAAAAAAAAGAATGCGCTCGGAAAATTATTATCGTCTTTAAAACTGTATTTAAAACTTTTGTTTAAAAGAGTTTTAGAGAGACGAAATTAATTTGCTTATCAAAGAATTCAAACAAAACGCCAAATAATTTGCTGTATCATAAACGTATAAATATAGAGAAATTAGCAGTATAAAAAATGCATAATTTTACGCAATTTAAATTTGCGAACCGAGGAAAAATTGCTTAATATAAATAACATAAATGTTTTTAAACTGTAAGAGTGTGTGATTTAAACTTTTTAGGTTAATTAGGTGAAAAATAAATAATGAATAATGTGCACCAGATTTATTTGTATATTTTCGACATAAAATAAGTATCTAAATAAGACAAGATTATATTTGTATGCTGATTGCGTTAATAAAGTAAAAGAAATGATAGTTCCAGATGTAGTCCTAATGAATGCGCACTGAAGTATATTTTCAATACGAAGTCAGTATAAGTTAAAAACTGATTGAACATTTTCAAATTTTGATAATTTAAAATTTTTCTGAATTCAAATAAATGCAAATTTATATAATAAAATTCTTTCTTAGAATAACAGTTTTTAGACAATCTTTAACACTTACACATTTAATGAATCATCATTCAGCCCAATGATAGAAAATAAAATATGGCTTTGTATCTCAAATAGTTGTAAATGCTTTTACAAAAATGAGAAATTGTGAAAATCGATACCGAAAAGTATTGATCAGATTTCTAAACAGCAAAATATTTATAATTTTTAATAAATACTTAAACACTATAATAATTAAAATACGAATAAAATATAATATTTTTTACCTGCTATATCTGCACATCATTTTATCGTAATTTCAAGAAAAATTTTCAGTGAAAAGATAGCATTACATTGATGGCAATTCGTAACCTTCATAACAAAATCTCCAGGAGCAAGCTTAGTAAAGTCATCCTGTCATGTCAGAGGTTGACAAAATGTGGTGGTTTTGGAAAAATCCGTGATGAATGTTTCCGGAGACGCTGCGTCTCCCGTTTCACAGCCTCTATACAGGGACATGACACGAAGCGTCTTATTCCGTAAGGTATTACTTGTAGTCTGATGTATTTTGTTTCTTGCTTCTGAAAAGGATATTATTAGCTTAAGCTGAGAGTGTCAATGACTGTGATCATCATTGTGATAGATTGAATCGGTTATTTTATTTACTACTAGCTGAAGTACCCGTTCTTCGCACGGGAATGAATGGACTTTTTGATATTACGATTTGTGGGTATTACTATTTATTGTAATAAAGAGATATAGCAAAATGGATATCGCGTTATATTGTGTTCAATAATCATGCATACTGAATTTCAAGGCAATCGTTTTTACGGTGCAGAAGGCGATGCGGCGTAGCACAATCTAGTGGCGAGTTTTAGCAAAATGGATACGGCAAAAATATTCTTCACATTCAGATATCGATGTATACGAATTTTCATGACGATCGGCTGAATAGTCTTGAAGTTCATGTGTTGACGCGACATCTAGTGTCAAGTTATAGGAAAATGGATCGTGCCAAACTCTTCCCCGTGTTCAAATATCTATGTATACCTATTTTCATAGCGATCATTCGCACAGTCAAGAAGTGATACACTGCAGGGCCATCTAGTGGTTAATTAAAGTAATGATTTGCTACAGCGCCGTCTTGTGGCGAGTTATAGCAAAATGGATAACGCCAAAATATTCTCATTGTTCAAATAGCTATGTATACTGATTTTCATAGCCACCGTTTGAATGGTCAAAAATTTGGCCTGCTGCAGCGTCATCTAGTGGTGAGTTAAAATAATAATGCATTGCAGTGTCATCTAGTGGCGAGTAACATCAAAAGTAATGCAGTTAGAATATATTCTTCGTGCTCAAATGTGTAAGTATAAAAAATTTTATGCCGATCGGTCGAACGGTATAGAAGTTGATGCTTTGCAGCGCCATTTAGCGGCAAGTTACAGCAAAATGGATAGTGAAAAATATTCTCCGTGTTCTAATATTCGCGTGTACCAAATTTCATCGAAATTGGTTGGACGATATTCGCATAGCAAACGGCTAAACGGAATAGAATTCGACGTTCTGCTGCGCCACCTAGTGAAAAGTTAGAGGAAAACGGATAGCATAAAAACCTTCTCCATGATAAAAGACTTAGGTGAACCAAATTTCATGGTGATCGGTGAAACGGTGCTGGAGTTTTTCAACCTCCTACACACACACCAACATTCATTTTTATCTATAACCAGTCTTATTATACGTATATACCAGTCTCAAGTAAAATCCAGTTTCAAATCTAAGCCTCGCCAAAGTGCCAGCATACGCCATTTTGCAAGAGTTTTTTCAGGGAATCATTCGAAGCATTGCCTTAGCAGCAATCAAAATGGGAAATGGTTCGACCGCCAGGCATTTATTTGAAAAGTGGAATCCCTTAATACAGCCGCATTTTTTAAATTATCAACTATAACATGTTTTATTCATCGTTACCTCGATGTACTAAATGCGAAGATTTCAATTTTCTGAAATTTGGCGGATTTCCCCCAAGTTAAATCAATGTACTCAATTGGCGAGAATTCTGAAGCTACATCGCTTGAAATGCCCTAATAACTGCATTATTTCTGCACGGATAGTTAAAATTTAATGCTGTATTCTAAGAAAACCTATACACTTGTTTTCAAAAATGCTATTCCCTTAAGCTCTCAGTAAACTGCGCCAAAAAGACTAAAACTGTGCAAACCGCTAGAACTCACTCTCTAAAAATCGGCCTAGCAGCCATTTTTTTTTTCGCCAAACTAAAAAAATTTACATATTAGTCTCGGAAATCTTCGATCCTCATTGTTTTGCGTATAAAACATTTCATTCCTGCTCTCATTTCTTATGCGCACACGATATTATAATTAAAAAAATAAACTAAAAAAATAAACTAAAAAAATCATTATTATTCTTTTATTTTTACTTTAAGAATTTAAAACATTTTATTCGGCAAAATCGCCACACATGGCAACCAAGATGCTTATTTCACACACTTTTTTCACTACAGGGGTTAATATTACGTAAAGCTTTCTGCGTGGAGAACATAAAAAATCTCTGAAATTTCGGGAATGGAAATAAAGTGGAGTTTCAAAGTTTTAAAGTGGACTATCATTTATTCTATATTATTTTACATATCTGTGTAAAATTTCAGGCTGACAGGTCCATTTTTGTGAAATTGTATACTACCCAAATCAACAAATTGACAAACAGAATTTCATTTTTATTTATAAGATAACCTACGCTTGTTTTTAAAAATACCCTCTCATTAAATTGCGCCAAGCGCTAGAATCATAGAAAATCTGACACACTTTCAGATTTTTAAATACGCACTAAAGTGCTATATATAAAAAGAGTTATAATCCATGGGTCTTCCCTATTTTCGTTCCTTCTTTCATTAAGTTGGAAAGTGTATCATTATTCATGAGTGTGATTAAACAAAATTAAAATTGATATTTCTAACATCCTTTTTTCTGGATGTAATACATTAGATGCAGAAAAGCTGCTCAGAAAAATGCACAATTCCAACTGAATGAAAATTTCAAAAACTTATACGCAGGTGTATTCATAACCCAAATAGCAGACGATTAAATTACGATAAATAGCGCCAAGCGTTAGAATCCTCCTCAAAATCGCGAGCATGCTGAAGATAGATCGCTTGAAATCCCTTAATAACTGCATTATTTTCGCACGGATCATTAAAATTTAACGCTGTATTCTAATAAAACCTTTGCACTTGTTTTCAAAAATCCGTTTCCTTAAGCTCTCAGTAAATTGCGCCTAGCCGGAAACTGTGCAAACCGCTAGAACTCACTTTCTCGGCATTTGAGCCATTTTATTTTTTCGCCAAACTAAAAAATTTTAACATATTAGCCTCGGAAATCTTCAATTCTTATTGTTTTGCGTATAAAACATTTCATTCCTGCTCCGATTTCCCATGCACACGATATTATAATTAAAAAAAATATAACCTTACGAATATAAACTAAAAAAAAAAAATCATTATTATTCTTTTATTTTTACTTTGAGAATTTAAAACATCTTATTCGGCAAAATCGCCACACATGGCAACCACTATCCTTATTTCACACTTTTTTCACTACAGGGGTTACAATTACGGAAAGCTTTTTGCGTGCAGAACATAAAAAATCTCTTAAATTCCGGGAACGGGTGGACTTTCAAAGTTTTAAAGTGGACTATGATTTATTCTATATTATTTTACATATCTGTGCAAAATTTCAGGCTGATAGGTCCATTTTTGTGGATTTGTATACAACTCAAATCCACAAACAAACAAACAAATAAACAAACAAACAAACAAACAAACAAACAAACAGAATTTCATTTTTATTTATAAGATTTATTCTTTATTGTGTTACTTACGAAGACTGTATTGAGATGGATTATCAAATTATTCGGGACAATCACAAAAAATGATAGTTCTGTATTTTAATTAAGAAAAAATCATTTATCATATTCAAAGCTGGTTGAAAACAGATAAATTATTATATTTTTATTTATAGTTCATACCTTCATTATTTTCTGACAAAATATGTAAAATTAAAATGCAGAATTTAAAGAATAGTGAGTAATATATATATATGTATATATATATATATATATATATATATATATATATATATATATATATATATATATATATATATATATATATATATATGAGTCAGCATTTGGTGACATACTTGTGACTTCCAATGTGTGTATTGACTTCCATACGTCTAAGCAAACATCGTACACAGTTAATAAAAGTAGTTAACATTTCACCATAAAATGGTGCTAAATTTTCTGCAAGTTTTCTATGGAGGAACGTTGAACTATGATGTGGTGCTTAAAACAACATTTTTTCATAGAAATAATGCTACTAATTTGGCTTACAGTGAAACTTTCAACTATTTCTATTAATTCTGTTGGCAAACGTCTCTGTAAATAGATAAATTATACTTAACCGAGACGAATTCAATAAATATTGTAAAATATTTTACCACACTAAATAGCTCTTTCATGCAAACGGTGTCATGATGCCACAGTGTCTTTATCACCCTGCAGCTCTTTCATAATTAAAATATTTTCAAACATAAAATCAGACCTAAAATTTCCCTTACCACTTAATATTTGACTTGCAGACGTATACGTAATATTATAATTTTTACCTGCAGCGCTTTACCACTTCACATTGCAGTCTAGTATGTGACTGTCTTTAATTAAATAAACGCCATGTAATTGTTTCCTCCGACGCCAATATTTCCAGACCCGATCTGCATGAGTTTTGAAAAATTTTCATTTTGTACTTTATGACAAATTTTAAGTGCATGTTACTACCTGTGTAATGAAACGAGTTTGTGTACTAAGACTTTCGTTGTAGGTACCACGTAATCCTTTCCCACATCAGACAAAACATCATAAAAAGAAATATTGGACGATAAGCCACGCACTTAAATTTTAACATTAAAAAGTTTAAAATGCTTTAAATACCAAACTAAATATCTGTGTTTACTCTGAGTGTAATTTAATACAATTTTATAGTTAAAGCTTTCCAAATTTTAAAGGAGTTTTTGTGATTATGACGTTTAAATAGATCATCAAAAATAGCTTTGTGTTGGTTTCAATACGAAAAAAAAAGAGTTCTTAAATGTTACGGAATGAAAACGAAAGAACCAATGAAACACAACCTAATAACCGTTTTATAAGAAAAAATTGCAAATTTACAGTATTTTATCCCTGGACCGATGCCTTTTCAGAAATTCCGTAACTCTGCAGAATTAGGACATATGTGATATAAATATTTTTATACACTTTACGATAACTTAATACTGCCTGTTCACTCCTATCGTTGCAAAGAACCTAGCGAGACTACCTCGTGCTGCTGCTTAAGGACCACGAGAGATATTTTGTGCTATTATTTCCTTTTATCAATTGCAATTAGAAACTCTATTCTCGAAAATATTTTAATCCAACCAAAAATCTACACAGGAAGAATAATTTTTTTTTCAATATTAGAAAAAAAATTCTTTAGGTATAACCGTGATAAGTTATCACTCCGAGAAAGAAGTTAACTCGCTTAGTGTTAAAGTTATTTTAAAAACATAGAGATTTTAATTAAATGTCATCCGAAGAAAAAAAAAAGTTGGAAAGCTAATTTTCTCTACGTTTGTTTTGCAATTACATCTTGAAGGTCGTAAAATGAAACATTTTATTTGCTGTAAAAAATAAATTTTCTGCTTGAAGTATTTTGAAGAACCTAATTTTGTTTCCACGGTGTTTTATTTTAAATCCGCATTGAAAAAAAGATTTAATTTAGATAATTAATTAGTAATTGATTTCTGTATTGAATCTACAGTTCTCTACTATTTTAAGTACAAAATATTTTAGAAATTTATAAAATTGTTTAGTTTCCTTTCAATTGCTATGGGGATTGTTGAGATTTTGTTTATAAAAACAAATAATATGCTTTTATAAAACATAGCTTATATTGCAATAAAGCCCTTAAAAGACGGTTTTATTGTAACTTTTCCATTTAAAAGCATTGTTTGATAAATTGAGATCAAATAATGGTTGTATAAGATCAGGATATTGATGAACAAAGTGTTGATAACATTTACAAACGCCAGTACATTTTTTAAGCAAACGTTTAGGTTTAGGAAGAAGAAAGAATGTAACTTTTACAATGTTGGATTTAACTGGTTTGGTGATGGCATGCTGAAAAATAGGAAAGCAAAGATTTATGAACATCGGGAGTTTAATGAAATGAACGTTTCTAAGTAGAAAATATAATAGAATTCAGCAGAAAGGATACACTGAATTAACTACGCAAAAGCGACAGTTGATTTTCCTCCAGTTTCATGAAAAAAATAAACGCCATTGTGGTTAGAAGGCCAGTTGATTGCAAAATACAGGCTGCTATGTAAATTCGAAGATTAATCCTTTATATTACAGTGTTGCATATCTGCAAAGCTATATAAATTAATCACAAAGTTTAAAAAGATATTTAAATGACTGTTTTTCCCCCTATAATAACGTGATCATAAAATAATTTTTAAAAATTTGAAAAGTTTTTGATATTTAATTAATATTTTAACACGAAATGATATTTTCTCTTTCAGCAGTTGCAGTATTGTTTATTTCAACACATATAGTGTTTTCTCGTAGCCCAACCTTACAGGAATGTGAATTTTTTTTTTTTAATTCTCTGCTTAAAATTCGATAACACTTTGTCTTTAGTATACTACAAATGTATTTTCAACTAAGGAAAAATAAAAACAATCGTTTTATTGAAATCTACAACAAACAAATTTCGGTCAATACATTTTACAAAGCTGGAAATACAAAGCTGGAAAATAGGAACTTTCAGGATATTTATAATACGTTTCTGTTCATTGTAGTAAAAAGTTAATTTTTTTAAAGATATAAAGTATTAAACGCGTTAATCTTTGCACGTCCTAAAAGTAGTGAGAAAGAAAATAATTCCTCGATATTCTTCTGACAAATCAAGTTTTAATGATCTTAAGCTAAATTCAGCACTGAACATACCTTAATAGTGACAAATTAGAGATCACTATAGATTTTTTAAAAAACTGAATAGGCGTTCTCATAATGGCAAACTTTAGACGGCTTAAAAACAAATCTAAATTTTGCAGAGTCAGGACAAAGAGGATTAGAAAAATCCATTCTGTATCCACTCTTTTAATTAATCCTGTTGTCACTAACTCATCAAGTTAACGTTTAAACTCACGTTGTACACCCTCTAAAAAGCAACCTAGTGGAAGTCAAATTTACTGCATCGGTCTCATAAAGTACTGATCGATGAAATTTCACCATTTTTATATAATAGTTTCTTGCGCTCCCAATTGTGTAATTTAAAAAAATTAAATAGTTAAAGTAATGATTTAACATAAATGCTGAATACTTTTTTGGGTGGGTGTAAAGCCTGGGGTATTGTAAAAAATAGGTTTTAAATTGAAAAATCATGAATAAGTGATGTTATGGTTTAATTAAGTCAGTATGTTCCAAAGCTTTATGGTATTTTAGATAAAGCAGAATACTATTACATGCACAGGTTGAATAAAATAGAAGTTTAAAAAGTGTTGAAGACTGTGGGCAACAAGTATTGTTTTTTTTTCATTAAATTTACACATTTTCATCACGTTAATCAGTAAAATTACTAAATGGACGTTCTATTTCGTTAATTGCATGAAAATGACGAACAAGATTTTTTTCTTTTTTTTAAATGTACAGCTTTGTTTGAATCCATATACATATATCATAATGAAATTGTACCTTTTCCATGATTTTGTCCTTTCAACTGATTTAAAACCTTTATTGCACAGTTAAGCATAATAACTTCAGACTCATTTAAATGATTATAAGACAGATAAATACAATAACTAAACGCATTTTTTGTTCTAACACTTGATTCTAGCTCAGGGCCGTATTTTTAAACAGGCCAGATTAGGTCAAAGCTTAGGGCGTCAAAATTTTAAGGGCGACTTTTTCTTCTATATTTTGAATCGCAGGCGAAATGTAGCTAATGCAGATCTCATTTTTTTCCTCCTAGCTCGTATTAAATACATTCATTTAGTCGAAACTGGTCACTTATGAAAATGGATTATACGTATCGAAAAATCTACATCATTGAAACATTAAACCACTTCCGAAATAACTTCCCAGAAATGCCCATTTCTATTTAAGTCAATATTTCTCTCTAGATATATATAAGTAAAGATATATAAAAGTAAAAGGAGCATGCTTTTAACTATGGTTGTCATGGATCTAAATGCTGTCCCGGTGTAGCGGAATTTGTAAAGCACAATCGAGACAGAATTTGATAAAGGATTTAGAATGACTTGACGTTGTTAAATGAAGGTGTATTAGAGTAAATCAGCAAAATATGTTGAAAATAAGAGTGAGGTTATGAAAAAGGGTTGTCAAAAATGAAAGTACTCGATTTGAAAAAAATTTCGACACATGAAACAAATGGCACTAAGAAATTTACAGTTAAAATAAGGACAGAGTGAGACGCAAACCTATGTTATAAAAACGCTTTTATTTCATTACGAGTATCTTGACTTAAGCCGGGACTTCATATGGAAGAAAGTAGAATTTTCTCGGAGAACAGAATTATTTTCTGGATAATATTTCTGTCCACACAATCCGCTTTAAGTTTGACTCCACGTTACCATTATGCCGTAGACAGATATCGCGATCCACGGGTCATCTATCGTCTTCATTTTGAATTATTTATTGTTCCCTATGTGTGCATGAATTATGAATATTATCTTTCTATCAGGGGCGTAGCCAAAGGGGGGTTAGGGTGGTCTAACCCCCCCCCCCCAATGAGGAATTTTTTGCCAAACAAAATGTATATTCTTCACTCACTTATCACGCACATGTATGCATATATGTGAGTTGCCGAAGTCGTAACCCTCCCTCCCCATGAAAAATTTCTGGCTACGCCCCTGCATTCTATAATGAGCTTTCCCATTGTGAATCTGATGCCTTTGATTGGAAAACATGAAACGCAGATTCTGAGTTAAAAAGAATTTTCTAGAAAGAGGCTAGTATGGAATTCACATTATTAATTGAAGGTCTTCGAACTGTAGATGAAGAGTTCTATTTCGAATACGTAAAACTTTGTTTAAGGAAAATCTCCTTCTTTTTCTCATTTTACTTTTTTTTTCTGATTGCATAAAAATTTTTAGGGCTCGCCCCCTGCAAGTGTAAAAAAGGCTCCCCCCCTTTTATGCTCTAGATCAAGATTTTCTCAGTTTTTGAGTTCGAAATTACGCCTTTTCGAAGATGGCGCCACGATGCGATGATTACCTTGCTTAATGTGTCGGGCTGCGATTGCAAATGTTATAGCACAATGTGGAGTCCCGGTTTTAATAAAGATATGCTACAACCATTATCAAGAGGAAACGTAACTTAATGCGTTTTAAAAAATAATGAAACCACCAGCCGAGGAGACAGTACCAAGAAAAAAAAAAAAGGAGTAGGATCAAGTGGGGGTAAATGCGCTTCGTAAAATCTACAGAACAGCTTTGACCAAGTCTAAATAAACAACTTTTAATAGTACAAATTTAACCCCTTGACACCCAGACCGCTTTTTGCAAGTGTATACCAACGTTTAGTGTAAATTTGTATTTTCATATTTCACATGAAATGAACTGAGAATATTGTTATTATTTACTATTTATTATAATCAAATAAGAAAAGAGAGAAAAAACTTACAAATGATTGAAAATTACAAATTATCATGGTAACGCAACTCTTCACGTCACAAGCGCGCGCAACACGTACATTCTGACTGGCCACACCTCCTCATGTGATCCAAGTTATTAGGTGAAAAGTGATTGACAGGTCTAACATAACCCCAGATGTCTTTTCGGAGAAGGGAGAACTTTACTAGAAAATGAAAAACGACAACTCACATACAAATAAAGCAGGACGTACGCGCTGTACGTCTGGTGGTCGTCTACAATAAAATCAAGACGTACGTATCGTACGTCCTGGTTGTCAAGGGGTTGATATTTTTACTAAGCAACATCAAAGATATTCTTTATTGACCATGACATTTTCATGAAAATACGACAAATTTCTCATGTTGAAAAAAAAAAAAAAATCAGCTTTCCCTACAGAGTGTATGTAGTTGCCCCATCTAGTGGGGCAAGGTTACTGCACCTATTTCCTGCAATAGGTGCAGTAAGAATTTGGTGAAGTCAGGGCATATAGAACCTCCTGAAAGTTTTCTAACACTTTTTATAGAACTCAATTATCTCTCATAGTTTTTGCGTTACAAATGCTTTTATGTGGCGAGAAAACTCTATCGTTAAACTGATTTCTCTTACTAAATTGGGTAAAATCTAACTCCAGGTGGTGTTAATAAATGTTTTTGAGCAAGGCAGTTCTCCTTAAGTGCACATTGGAGTTTGCACTTGACCCGTATCAACGAAAACAGGGGCAAGTGCAAAACTCCCCTCTTTTTTTTAAACAATAGTTAATGTAATCAAAATCAAAATATAAAGTGGAGTTTAAAATGTAAAAGAAGAGGCAATAACATACAAAAATTTTAATTCACTTAAAAAAAAAAACACCTTTCTGAGCTCCCGCTTGGAGAATAAATGACACGACCGTAAAAAAAAATATATGTCACAAAGCGAAATCACTCCATAAAAGTATAATTTTATAATATACATAAATATAATAAAAAAGGAAGTTTTGGTGCAAATCCATTGCTATAGTGCAAATAATAAGCTACTAAAACCCCGTGTTTGCTCTTACTCCATTTATGCCCATACTCCCACCCAGGCCCGTCGAGAGACAAACTCGAGTCCGGGGGTGGATATCTGCCGGGTCCCCCCCCCCCCCCGAAAAAAAAAGTTATTCACATTGTAAAATACAAATAAACTACTTTTTTTTCACTATTTGGCATTTTCAAATTTTGGTTTAAAAAAAGACGCTTTCATTTACTAGTTTAATGTTGGTCTTTATAATACGAATAATTGGATTTTTTCTTTACAAAATCAAAACTATTAAAAATTAGCTTTTCTCGTTTTTTTCTTTTTTTAGGCTAAAGTACCAATAATAATTTCAAAGTCTAGTTCTTTCGCTAGTGCCGACTCAATATAAAGAGTTCCTAAACTGGAAGTACGTTTTTGAGTCGAACAAGTGCGGTGGATGTTTTTTATTCTTTTCAGCACACTGAATGAACGCTCAGCACTAGTGCGTTTGCCCCCTCCCCCTCAACCAAAAAAAAAAATAAATAAGAGCCTTATTATCGCATGGGCAAATCGGGACTTTTCCCAGGTCCCGTGTTGAAAGGGCTCCAATATCAAATGTTGATCTGAAATATACTTTTTATATCAAAATTCAATGAAAAATAAAACAAATTTCATAGATGGGGGCCCCCAAATTCATCAATGCCGGGGGCCCCTGTTGGTCATAATCAGGCTCTGAATAAATAAATAAAAGTGCGTACATGACGTCATCAATCCAGTTTCATTTAGGACCTCGTCTAGTCTTTACATATTTCAGTCGATGTTGGTTTTCGCGAATTCTATTTCTGTCTACACAGAATTTTTTTTTTAAAGTTTAACCCGGGCCCGGGAGGAATACCCCTCTCCCCCCCCCCTCTCGACAGGCCTGCTCCCACCTCACCCTAACTGTAAAATCGAACAAGTAAATGCTCCCAAAAAAAAAAGGGGAATAAGAAAATATTTTAGTATGAAAAGTTTACTTTGCAAAGTGTGACTCGACCGATACGTATTTTTAAAATACCCATGTTGCTTGACAAGGAAATGAGGACATGACAAACATAGTGTTGCAAATTTATTTACATGTTGTAGCTGCAGGTGTAAGTGTACCCGTATAACTGAAAGTGTAATTCAAGCACACATTAAATTTTTTTTGAAAACTTTTAAGAAAATTAAACTTACTTATAAATTACGTTCTACTGGATCACATTTATAATATGTGAGATGTTACATACGCGCACAGATTTATGATAAAATAAATAAATTGGTGCAAGGATTTATTTATTTGTAATTATAACTAACATTCTCAAGAGAAAAGATTTTAGTTCATAGATAAATTGTTCGTGTAAAATTCTTTTGTCTTCCATTTTAAGCGTATATAGATTTCTACTTAGGAAAGAAGTCTATTAAAACAGCCCTTGGGACTAGAAGACTAATATAAGTGATTTTAGAAAGATAAATGTATTGTACTGTACAAACTACAATTTTCTCTTTTAAAAAAGATAGAATTTATTTCCTGTACATAAAATGGTCTTTAAAAAATTCCAATTTAAGTATATTTTAAATATTTCATGAAAGTAAGTTATCAGCTAAACTTTTAAAAGTATGTTTTAGCTATTTGCTTTAAGAAAACGATATTAAGATAAGGGTAGCATTTCTTCAATTGTATTGATATGCTAACTCAATCCTCCCAAGAAAAGTCTTTTGCTGGCCATATAGAAAAGTTTCCAAAAATTAAGGAAAAATCACAAAAATAGAGATTACTCGATCAAAGTAAATAAATAAACAAAAAAGGAATCCTTATGGAATTGGTATATGTTGTTAAGTAAATCTGCAATATGCAAATTAGTGCCGTTCCAGCCAGAATATATAACTTGCAAGGAGTATGAAATTACGTTCTAAATCAAGCCTCCAATTTTTGCTTATTGTAAGGAAATAAATCGCGGATAGACAATTCGTAGCAATGACTTTCAAGCATTATTTGCCCGAAGAACTCCAATGGGGAGTTTTTGGGAGACTAAAGCCAGGACATAATAGAGTAGTCAGATGTCAGTCCTTCTGTGTTTCGTAGATTTTGGGCAATTCGTAGAACATCCGTGAAAGATATGCATTCGCAGGAGGCAGTGTCTGTGTTTGGGGTGGAATCTCTTTGGTGAGCTCACATACCTCCTTATCTTCTCGCATGGAACCGTGAATGCATAGACGTATATAGTGATGGCATGATTGATACTTATGCGCGCCTTTATGCTGAGGCAATAGGTTAAGATTTTCTGCTTCAGGAAGACAATGCCAGACCGCACAGGGTCGATGGTTAAGTCGATGGTTATCTTCAGAAACAAATAAAGGCCCCTTCAGTGATCCAGAGACATGTCGCGGCTACAATGTATTTGAACGGGGAAATTTGACATGGTTAGGAAGCTGCGGCTGGCGGCGACACTTGGGGTGTCCTCTACCGAAAAATAGATGGGGGATGTGCGAAATCGCAATATTATTCACGGTCCCCAATTATCTTTTGTTGGTTTAATACCGGAGTATCACCACCTTTTTAAAGGAAATGGTTACACTATTGAAGAATTGGTTCCGCTATTGGCACCCTACTGCTAGCGACCCGCGACATGTCTCTGGATCACTGAAGGGGCCTTAATTCAGCGCATGAAGTGTCCAGATCCCTTATCGGACCTACCGAGCATGACTGGGGTAATTTAGAAAGGCGTATATCCACTCTTAATGCTCTTCCTCAGACCCCTGCCACTCTTGCAATTGTTTCGTAAGATTAATGGCTCTCGCTTCCAACGAAACTGATAGACCGCATAATTGACAGCATCGCACATCGCTGAAGGTGCCATATTGCTTCTAGGAGGGGAGGGAGTATCATATTTCTTAGTGAAGGTACTTCTCTTAAACCAAACTGACACATCCAATTCGTCGATTTTATACATATGCTATATTCTATAACACCATACGTGTCTGGTAATTTCTTTGAATGTTATTTTATAGTTTACTATTTGTTGTATACTTTGTGTCAGTTTCACTAAATAGTACATGTAACTTTTTGAGTGATCGTCATTTTTGTGATTTTTTCCTAATTAATGACAACAATAGTGTATATTTTTAGAAAGTGTAGAGCCATTCAGTGTAACTTTGAGCCATAGGGGGTAACTTTGTGCCACATCCTACTAGTTTTAAGAATGCTTGGTTTCACACTGCTGCTCATAGTCCACTTCTGTACTCTGCTGGAAAGAATGCAAAATTTGTTTTCAGCTTTGTATTTTAGAAAATAAGTTTCCAATATGGTATATAGTTAATTTGGCTATTCAGCTGTTTTTCTCAAGTACTGTTTTCAAGCGCTAATTAATATTAATTTTACAGGTTTAAAGTTATTCTGACTTGTATATTGAATAAAACAAGATATTTTGTATGCAATTTCTGACACTGATTCAAAATTACCCTGAATGGGAATGTAACTTTGCGCCAGGTAAATGAATTATTATTTTTAATTTTTATCATCAGCATTTACTAATTTGTGCAAATTAAGCTAAAATTTAGGGTTTATTCTTCCATTTTATGGAATTTGGTCAGAAAATACAATTAAAACATAAGGGGGCCAAAAGACAGTACAGAAAATGTGGATCAAAGCTACTGGGTGATTCCATGAAACTAGGGACACCAATAGCAAAAAAAAATTCGAATAAAAAAATAATACTTTAGTCCCGTATGAAGTAAAAATATGTGAATTTCTATGAAATGTTGCTTAAAAAGTTGAAAACACCTTTTTAATAGTTTTATACACAATCTTTGGCAACATTACTCCTTTTACATGAGATCTTGTCTGAAAGAGGTGTAGGAAGTTCATCTTGTTTTATACAAGAAATTACAAATATGAATGAAATCTTATTTTTTTATTGAAATTTCATTTATATATGAAAAGATTAGACCAATGCAGAAGTCTTTAACTGCAATACTTATCTTAAAAACAATTTTTGTAAATTAGGCCAAATATTTAATGTAACATCAGTCACGAAATTCTATTAAAGTTTTTCTTGCTTAAATAAAATTAGTCCCAAAAATATGAAAAGTCATTTTCTCTTCCTTTATGAAGATATCTTTAATGTTAGTCTTTTGAATATCTAATATTGGTTCAATTTATGAATTTTAAACTTATAAAATATATGTAGCATCAGTCACATTTCTGTTTTTAAGTAGATACCTACATAAAAAATGTAGGGAAAATCGCATTGACTACTGCAGAAAGACAGAAAAGGAGGTGAGATAAGTTAAAGAATGAAGGGAAATATGAAGATTATAAAAGAAAAACAAAGCAGAACCAAAATAAAAAGGAAATGACCTAGCCAAATTACCTCAATCAATTCAGAATAATACTCTTTTTCAAACATTTTCTCCAATTTCAAGATAAATTAATCTTTTAACCTTCTTTTGAATTGACTGAGGTAATTTAGCTGGATCATATCCTATTTTATTTTGACTGTTTATTGCTTCTGCTTTGTTTTTATGATCTTCATATTTTCCTTCATTCTTGAATTTATCTCATCACTTTTTCTGTCTTTCAGCAACACTCAATGCTATTTACCCAATATTTTTAAGTAGCTTTCTAATTGAAAAACAGAAATGTACCTAACGTTACACATATTTTATAACAGACATTTACACATTTTTTTATAACTTTAAAATTCACAAATGAAACTACGACTTTTTATGCTATTAGGAGTGATGTTATTTTAATGTTAGGGCTAATTTATAAAAATTATTCTCAAGACAAATATTGCAGTTAAAGCTTTCTGCGATTGTTTAATCTTCTCATAAATGAACGAAATTTCAATAAAAAATAAGATTTTATACATACCCGTTGATTTTTCTTAGAAAACAAGATTAACTTTCTACACCTCTAAAGATAAAATATATGCAAAAATGTTTTGCCAACATTTAGTCATAATTTTATAGAAATACACAAATGTTTACTTTATAGAGGAAAAAAATATTATTCTTTAAAAGAATATATTTTTTTTTCACTGGTGTCCATAGTTCCATGAAATCACCCTTTAGTGGAATGCACTAACAACATTATTTTTAAATTTTATTAATGAACAACAAGCATTACTTGGATTTATTTATTATTATTAAACTAGACTAATTCTATTTTAAAAGTAAATTTGGTAGTTTTGTTTTTAAGAAGAAATAATACTTAATTTTAGCATGTTTATGTGAATGTAACATCAGTCACAGGAATAAAATATTTTCTACAGAAAAAGTTTTTTAATTTTTTAAATGAAAGAAAATGTTTTCATATTGAAATCTGTACTTAACTAGAGAAAAATTATTTTACTTCTCACACTATTAATTCGAAGAGGATTTGATTTTATATAAAATTCATTTTTCTCAATGTCTCTTCTGTGTAACATCAGTCACGTTTTTAGACTTCCCTAAAAGAAAAAGACTTTATGTTGAAGATGGATAACAATATAGTACTTATTTATGATACTCTTGATCAATTTAAATAAATAAATATACATATTTCAAGCCACTGGGGAATTTCAAACGTTACAAATGTAGTCAAATTGTAACGTCAGTCACTATGGGATGATCCTACTCTGAATTACTGTATGTACTGTAAATTATACACCTTAAATATTTTAATTTACCAATCAAAATATAAACATGTTTCTGAATATACCTACTTTAATTATGAAAACGATTAAAATTTATACTAAATAATTTTTTAGAAATATTATTATAATGTAACATTAAAGACACATTCCATTTCCCTGAATCAACTACTTCCCACAGAATGAGGAAAACTTAAGAGGCTTATTATTTCTTCCTTGCCAAAAATTCTGTATCGCTAATGTACGCGTATGTATTGTCTGAGTTTATTTGTTAACGAGATAATAAATAATGTTAGGATTATTTTAAATATTTTAGAAACTTTATGGGATAAATTTATGACTTGAAGAGAACGAAGTCAAAATTCTTTTCCCCCTAAGACTAATAACTAAATAACTGTCTTTCTTTCCGAAAAGTACAGGAGAAATTATGGCAATTACGAAAATAATATTCAAAGTATCGCGTTAATATTTCTTAAAGAGAGGTACTTAAATTATTTGCAAGAGTAATTAAGAGAAGTTGCTGGGGAATTATTTATTGTAATGCGGTCTTAGACTGTAAAAGAAGACATCAAATAAAACATTTGGATTAAATTAGGTTTCCATGTTCCTCTAATTCCTTTAAATCAAGGATTTTACAAAAGTAACTTAAAAATGAGAAGAAAAGATAAAAAAAACTGTGATTTCTTTCACACTCATAAGTGTTTCATCTCTGCTAATATTTAATTAATAACGTTTTGGATTCGAAAATGAATTACGGGTCAACGTGCATACAATTAATCCAGTAATATAATGGTAAATATTAAATAGACTTTTACTTCAAAAATAATGAACAGGTATTCTTTCTCACAAGAAAAAATTAATTTATTTTAAAACACTTAATTAATATCTTTTATAAGACAATTACCAAAGTAAAATAACGGTAAAGGAAGACAAGATAGAAGATGAAAAGAGGCAGATCTGCACCATTTATTGGAATTATAAACTACATGTAAATAGCAGCTTGCTTGCTTGCGTCACGTTTGTTATAAATGGCTGGATTTTCATGATATAATATCTAAAGTATCATTAGTATATTTATTACCAGATCCCACAGAAAGAAAGTCGATGTTACTTAACCCTTTAACGGGCAGTGTTCCCGCTCTGGGAACACCAAACTCTGACGTTTTGACTGTTGCCAGTCACGAGGAATAGATTTGATTTCTATAAAAATAGGTGCGGGTGACATAGCTCCACGAGAATCCTTTACTTTTTAGCACGCCATTTCCCGTCAAAAAATCGTCCCGATTATTTTTAACAGCACTGATTTCTGCTGAAAAATGGAAGAATGCGAGATCAGCTGGATAGATTGCCCGATGCTGAAAAAAGGGCAGCCGTTGCCATCGCTCGACTTAACTACCAGCAAGATGGCGGAAGATCAAAACGTTCATCGCGTGCCACAGAGACCCTCTTTTGACGAGAGCTGGCTGTGCCTGTGCACAGCCAGCTGTTGTCAAAAGGATTAAGGTAGTAATAAGGTGGCTTACAGATATCGAAACACACTCCAACTACAGTAGTCTGGATAATTCGAGGTTGGCGGACCGTTCCTACATCGAATTATCGAAAACTTGAATATATCGAAATCATAAAATTGTATAAACAAATAAATGCACTGCAAAAAAATCTGTTAAACTGACAGAAAAAAGCTGTCAACCAGGGAGCCAGTTTATTGCACAGAAGTCCTCCGTATTTTTTTTCCGTATACGGAAGATTTCTGTAAAATAAATTGAGTATCTGTAAAATTTACGGAAGACTTCTGTAAAAAAAATGGAAATAAACTGGAGTCCTGGCTGATAGTTTTTTCCTGTAAATTTGACAGACGTTTTTTGCAGTGTGGAAATAAAGCAATTTTTTTAATTTCCGTGAATATTTGAATGAAAAAATTTACTGACATATTATGACATGGCTCATGATAACAACAGGTTAATTATATCTGAAAATAATATTCAATTGTTTTTTGTGTAAACAAGTTGACCCGTTTCCGCAGAACAATATCACTCCATCATCTAAGCAGTAGATCGGCGACCGTCCCCCCTTCAGCACATCATCATCATCATCGCATAGAAACACTACGTAGAAATGTCTGTAAAGGCATGTATAGGAAAAATACACATAGTTTGTTTGGGAAGGGGATTTCTGAAGATGGCTTCCGGGTGCGCCAGGTATTTGAATTTTAGGATGCGAAATAATTCTTTCACGTGTTTTGTAGGCATTATTCATTATTTTGTAGCTAAACTGATTTTGTTTTTTATTAACTCAGATTTATGGAAAACTCGAACCATCGAGACTCTTAACTGTATTTCGAAAACAAGCCTGAGTGAAGGAATTTCGATTCGCAGTGTACGTTTTCCAAAGATAAAACTTCCACAAACAAGACTATTTTACTCATTAAACGCACGAAATGCTAGCATCGATAATTGCTGAAATCATTTTACACGCGATGTGTTTTGCGAATAGCTGTTTATTTCCAATTTAAATTTTTCTATTACGTTTTGATTCGTTTTTTTGCTTAAAAGAAAAAATTATGGTGGAACATTTTCGCAAAATATTCTTTCCAAGAAATGCAAACAAAGTAGTGCGCAGATGAATTTAATCTCACCCTTTTTTTTATAAAGTGAAAGCTAACCTATCGCATAACTAAATGTGCAGTACGTTGTTGGGAAAAAAAAAGCCTGTAAGTGAATCATTATGAGGTGTAGAACACTTCTACTAACACACTTGTTGTTTCACAAAGCTATAAACCACGGTGCTGGCATCTGTGAATGACTACGATCCAACAATTCCTGAACACACTTGTTGTTTCTACAAAGCTAGAAACCATAGTGCTGGCATCTCTGAATGACCACGATCCAACAATTCCTGACAAACAGGACTGATAATGCATTTCAATGAGCCCCCCCCCTAGTTTTAGCATAAATAAAATGGTACTAAATTCATTTTTCTGGGTTATTGTACTCAATTGCATTCGTCAAGCAAATCATGACAGTGATTTTCTAGAAGTGTATTATTCTTTTAAACACGTTAGAATAATTTCAACTGATATTTTCAACAATCATTTTCTGGGTTCAGAACAATAGAAATACAATAGCAGAAACTTTGCAGAAGTATGTAATGGCTTTGTCACTTAAATTACATAAAAAACAACAACAAAAAAGGGCAGTTTTAAATGATCCAACACTATACAGTTGAAAGAAATCGTTAACCTATTTATTTACGATGATTGATTGAAATACGAGAGTTAAATCACGCAATTTTGAGATGTTTGAGTTTAAAAAAATAATTTACGCTATGCCACTGTTGGGGCGAATTATAAACGATACAGACACTTTTCGATGAAGATCATTATTTTTTATCCTTATTATCACATATCAATTTCCATTTGTTTGGAGGGCCTATAACATGTATAATACCCTTTAAAGAATGATTACCTAATGTATTGGAATTATTTTGACTCCTGCAAAGGAACCGTAATTGCTACATACTCTCTTTTTAATATGATACATGGTGTTGTGCATAGGAATAATATATATAGATTTTGCAGTAACTGATGCATATTTACGGGAGCACGGACAGACGGACAGATAAACAGACACGCAAACCAAAATCGTAAAACCTCAGCCTCGTATCGCACGGACAGGGAGAGCGAGGAATTTGCTCTTTTGATGTTCAGCACTATAAAATTAATGTTCCATACACTTAAAAATCAAAAACTGCAATTCTGTTGCATGCAAATCTGTTAATTAGAGCGACAGTTTCGCATCTACAAAATTCCCATTAAAATCACAATACCTTAATGTTATCACATTAGAGATTTTAAAAATTTCCCTCCAAATAATAAAAATATCTTCAAGCTGGGTTCATTTATGGAAACATTTTTTCTCCCCATATTTGGCCATTTAATGTCAAAAATCGCCAGAAGAGCTTTATCTCGTAGTCTTTAACATACATACAACAATTTTGTTTTGTTCAAATAGCCAAATATCTCGAAAACATGATATAAAGAACTGCCCACAGAGCGTGATGTACTGAAATCTTTTGGATTGTAAAACGATCGCTCCTGTAAAATATATTGTAAATGCTACGAGCACATTTTTTTCAAAAGGGTACATTGTACAGAACATAGGAATAACATATTTAAATTTCGTAGTAATCGATGCATATTTACGGGAGTCAAAGCATAAATGGACAGACTGACAGAGAAACCAAAATCATAAACACTTCTCAATCTTGCCGGTAACCCTCCTCTTGGTTAAAATGCAGCAACAAATCTAGAAATTATCTGTTGTTTTTCACAGTTTTCTTAGCCCTTTGGTTTATAATGCATCAACTTTTCTTAATGCCTGTCAAATTTCACTATAATTGCGAAAAAATGAAATTATAGCTGTAAAACATAGCACATTGAAAATTAATAGCAAACAATTTGTTTTTGTACATGCTAGAGCTTTGCGAATATTTTTTTTAGCGTTCCGTCTGACATTTAGAGGGGAAAAATGTTTGGAACCTAAAATGTACCATTTCTATTTATTTTATAGCGTATACCACACAAATTTAATTGCTTTTAATTCGGGCAATTTGAAAGGAATGATTTCGAAGTACAGAGTATGCAATCATCAATTACACAAGAAATTTCAAAGATACTGCCAACTTACCGTCAACGTTTTTTTTAAATTAATTTTTGAATGGGTCACACAAATTAATGAGTAGAATATTTTGAGCATCACTCTGCAGAAAAATGTTGAATTTAAAATTTTTTCAACGAAACTATGAGAAAAAGATCATTTTAATTTAAAAAGATTATTTGTTTAATGCCTTAGAGTAAGTTATAACCATTTTCGTTTGCTTTAAAAACATTTTAATCTTGTAATTATACATCCAGAATTCTTACGTGAATATAATTATATTATAGCAAAAAGATAATTTTATTCGTAGTGCGATTTATATCATAAACATATCTTGTCTAATTAATTTTTACAATTTAAATCATGCAAATTTTATAAATCCTGATTGTTTCATTTATTTATTTACTTATCTATTTATTTATTACCATTAAATATATATTGATGAATAAAATATTACAGCTAGTATTATAATATATTTTAATACACAACTCTGATTTGATACGATATGCATGTTTGTACGAACCTTATTTCATCTAAATACTTCTTGAATCACTGCCAAGAAAAAGCCTTGGTCTGATACTTTTTTATTAAACAATGAAATTTCAAAAACTTCAAGACCATAAAATTGTAATTACAATTTTTTGTATCAACTTTGTTTTTTACAGCTCTAAAAGAAATGTTTTCCGAGATTACATTCTACTATCAACTACATCGGCATCTTGATAGCGGCAAAATGCGTTTACATTAAAAGCTTCCACACATTTTACAAGAGTTCCATTCAAGCGAAAAAAACTTTGAAACGCTAAAGCGCCATAAAAATCTCTTTTAATGCGTAAAAAGTTTATTACTTTTAAAACATCAAACAAATATCCCAAAATTTTCATTAAGTCTCTTCTATCTAGACAAATTTTGAAATTTACAGCTGTTTGAAAAGTTCCAAATATACAAAGAAAATATTTGCTTAAACGTAACCGGAGGAAATCAATTTTAGTAAAACCTTGAGAGAAGGAAGAAAAAAAATGTACTTGTGATTATTTAAATGATTTTTTTTATGGAGAATATTTTCCAGAATATGAGATTTAGTATTTAGCTACAGTACCAAAAATCGGCTTGTTATTATCAGTTAAATATTTGGAATAAATTTGAAAATGTTTAAATATTTAAACATTGATAATTCTAAGAACTGTATTTAAAATTTAAAAGTTTAGTATACATTTAAATTGTATGTGGTGCCCAAATACTTAAAATTTAAGGTAATATAACATCTTCACCAAAAACAACTAGCAAATAGTGATCAGCAGGCAAAGATGGGACTACAGGTGTTAAATTATTGTGTGTGGCATACAACAAAAATATAACTGAAAGGTGATATGCTTATGAACTGAAATTTATGATAGAAATCAAAGAATCAAGAGATCCTAGAGTATAAATTTCACAGTGCCAGATGTATCAATACGTGTGTCAAAATTATAAATATATTAACTCTTAATGCACAGAAAGGAATAATATGTGCATGAGTGGGTCATTACGCACTTAAACGCGAGCCATTTCAATTTCACCTTTGAAATTAGCCTACCGATTAAGTTTAAGGCTTTAAAATAATTCTCAAAGAAAACGTCACCCCTCCAGCTACGCAACCAACAATTTAACAAACTAGGCATAACCATTCACACGTTTTTAAACAATTATTTTGCTTTATTTGTCATTTATACAGTTTAATAAGTTTATCTGTACTCTAAGCTGTTCACGGTTTTAAGCTCATTTGATGTTACAGGGAAAGAAGGAAACAAACTTGATATGGAACTAACAATAAGAAATAACATGAAAATCTTTTTTAAAAAATTTATAGATAACTTTTACAGTGGAGAAAAATATAAAGATAAAACTATTTTTTTATGTATATAAATTAATTTTAGGAGCTGTTGAAATTATATAGTCTGAAACTGAATCTTATATTGTGAAGTGCATTATACACTGTAGGTAAAAATTTATCTAAATTAGAGACGCTAACCAAATCTGTTAATCTCATTGAAATTGGGGAAATATTTAGCCCAGTTTTCTCCTATTTCTGAAATACCCATATTTTTTTTACTTTACTAAAGAGCATCTGGGAATTATGACAACCACGGCTGTATGGTGGGTGGTCCGCATCGTAAATAATAATAATAAATTTTAAAAAATTAAAATTAAATTTTAAAATGATTACCTGGTACAATATAGCTAATAAATACCCTCTCTTAGGTGTCTGCTATAAAGATACAACTTAAAATCGCGATGTTCATTTACTTGTTTCAATTTTATTATAAGTACTGCATCGTTTTACACTAATACTAAACGATAACAAAAATATGTAATTTGTCAGTTGATAGAAAGAGGTGTAAGTAGTTTTTAGATTGTTTCAAACGCTATGATTTCCTAATAACATCAAAGTCATGCACCACGTGAGAAGGGGCAACATAAAAATGCATAAAAGACTATTTGTTTTTTAAATTAGCTAATTCCAGATTTTCAGTAGCATAATAGGAATTAGTGAACGTTATTGTTACGAATTTTCGGGGTAGTCTGTTCTTTTAAGATATAGTTAGTCTAATATTCATGTTCTATGTGTCAAAGAATAAAACGTTGCATTTTATCGCATGTAAACTGGCTCATTAGAATGGAGGTATTGCTCTTTAAAATTTACACTGATTAACATTAGCGTTGATGATTTTCTACCGAATTTAGCAATTTCAAAATTCGCTAAGCTTGGTGATGCATGGGATTTTAAGCTTGGCGTCTGTATAGTTTGCTTTTCTGCACAACAGAAATTGAAAAAGGACAGCAAATCTGAGAGATGTCTTCAGGATATTCAATAGGAGATCTGGTCTGATCAAGTGAGTTACCGGTCAGTCTTTCACGTTCTTTGCAGTTTGGTGCGAAAGAACTAATCGTTTATTTTGGCCGCGTTGTGCAGCAGTTAGTGAAGACTGCTTGTGTGAATTTTTCGCGAAACGGACTTGGGTATATAAAACTTTGTGCAAAAGTTGACGCATCTGCTTGAAGCTAAACGGAGTTTTAGCTAAAAACGACATGCTTTTGTACAGGAATTTAGGAGAGATATAGAAAGGTTTTTTGTGTAGTTTTTCTATTGTACAAGAATTGTTGTTTTTCTAAAATCGGTTGCATTGGATTGGAATCCATTGAATTACTTTTTCTCAATTCCTGAAAGTTGGGTTGTGACGATTTTTCAGTGTGCTTCTATAAGCAATGAAGTTTGAGTTTCGTCTGATTATTCAACTGGTTCCCGGAGTTTCCTGGACACACCCTGAGCTTTTAAACACTCACACCAGTACGAATCCGTCAGCTTTTCTTTCAAAGCGTATATCAGGATTTTTGGATTATGCTTGTCTTTTTTTTTTTGTATTTGCAGATTCATATTTTCTGAATATTCGAACCGCATAGAACTCAATTCAAAGCATACCGTGTGCAAAATATCGTAAAGAATAAAATGTATTTTCTAAGATACCACATACAGTTCTTAGTAATAACACATTGAAAACATGCAAGATCAAGTAGGAAATTCAAATTTCAATATACGACGAAATATCCTTAGTCACCGGAATGTTTCATATTATTTACCGTATTTTGTAACTACTACGTAGTAAAACTTATTTTTAATCGAATCGAAGAATATCGATATGTTTTTCCACGAAAGCGATCCGTGTTTTTATTGTTATTTTTATTTACGTATTTTTACTTCTTTGTACGAAGTAAAGGATAGAGAAAAATTTTGGCATTCAGACTTGAACTGATGAATTCATTCCTGAACTGAAGAATTAATTTTAGCCATCTCTAAATTTACTTTGACGAATTTTTGCTTGACTCCTCAATGTACGTATGTCCGTACGTATAGAGCTTTTGTGCCTATTTTCTGCTTCGCGTCTACGCTTACGCATAACTCAAAAACGATTAGCTGCTGAATGTTGAAAATTTCTATTTAGGACTGTTTTAAACATATGCTTATGCACCTCCCTTTATGACTGCAATCGAATGAGTAGTTTGAAGAGTCATCAAAAAGACTTTTAGTTACATCGCCAGCTTCAAGTCATTAAAAATCTATGGAGAGTCAGTATTTGAGAAATGTACAAACCCACTGACCTTTGCCAACCTTGGAGAGTTTTGGCGATATCTCTTAACCGATAAACCTTAATATTATTGAATTTCTGTTTTTCAATTTCAAATTAAATAAGTCTGAATGAAGTGCATCAAGTGTTTATATAATTTAATAGGTGTATAAAGATGTAGAATGGTTTTCACATCATATTTATTTTTTCTTACGACTGGCTTCCTCTGGGATGAATACTTGTAGCTTGTTTTCGCTTTTGTGACCACTTCAGAGCCTTTGGCACATCAAATAGATGTTGTAGGAGTGTGTTAATCTTCCCCATATGGTCTATTTAACTTGACTCCCTCTAAATGGATAAAGAATTATTGTTTCAGATTTGAACAGGTCTGGTTTTTCCTCTCATAATGGTACATATCTAAGCATTAGAAAGTAAATGCAATGATGCAATATGGGAACAACTGTTTAAATTATTTTTGTTGAATTTATTTTTATTTCCTTATCATGATTGACTTAAAACTTAAATTTTACACTTTTCTAAAAATAGGTATCTTTTTTTTTTTAAACTCGGAAACGTAATGAGCACTTTTTAAAAAATCTTTAAATGATACATATTGACGAGCTCTGAACATGCAAAGAATTACTTAAATGCAAATCGAACTTTCATGTATGGAAATTTCAATGAGCAGAATAATTCTATTAAGAAGTTAAAAATAAAATCCTTCCGTGCTTTGCCAAATGACTAGGGCAAAAAGTTTCTAAATGAATTCCGGATTGAAAGAATGAAGACACATTTTGGGAATATAAATCAGACAGCTTTATTTAAATTCCCTTCCCTCAATCGGAAGATGTTCATTACTACAAGAAAACGTTTTGCATAAAAATCATTTAGGTGATTTTTAGCATTTATTTTATTTTTTTGAATTTCGTATATGCAATGAATTATTTTTTAATATTCAATAGGTTGGTAATTAATTTAAATATATGATTCAAATGCAAGTGGGTCTTCGCATTTTTTCTGCAGAGAGATGATTATTATTATTATTTTCTAGGATATGAAAATGAATTGATTGAAATTTATTAGACTAAAACAATTGAGGATTTTCCGAATTTTTAAAGTAAACATGTTTTTAAAATATATATATATTTCTTCAATTTCGAGCTAATAGCCAAAACTGTGACTCGAGGACGCTTTCAAATCCGATTGTTTGTGAATATATTTAACGAACATCAGCAATATATCGTAAGTCTTCAATTATCCAATTTGCAATCTACAATTAAGAACATAAGGACGACGAGTACAAATGTATTTGCATTTTTCAGTTTTAAAAACTAGATTATCTTTTATATACTTTGATAACTGCATAACGAACTTTCATTAAGATATTTCTTTCAATCTTCGAAATTGAGTGTAATCCGATATTGTTTATTTGTAGTTCACTATGAGATTCTCAGTTTTGATTTAGGCTTAATTACTAAATGTATGAAATAAATAGACAAAATTTTTAAATTTTTACATAAAGAGCGTCATATCATTATCATAAACAACCACCAAACTTAGCGGCCATCTGAGAGATTTTGAATATGACTCTCGAAAGCTGTATCACTAGGCATATAAATTTTCGTGACATTTGTTAAAGAGCTACAAATGTCATGTTCATCTATTTTAATGAGGAATGAACTTTTATAAACGTCTTGGATTCTTAATTTATGAACTTGAATTAAATTACATCACAGACCATAAAGTATTAGGAATCTTTTATGTACTCTTGTAAAAAGTATTGTGCAATTTTTTTGATGAACATAAATCTATTAGAACTTTTGAGTGCTCCAATACAAGAACTATTAATGTTACATACATCATTTTCAAGTCACATGGTACGATGTATAGGACAGTTGGATTATTAACAGATAAACTGAAATTTTAAAATCTTTTAAGCTTTATTGGTAAGTATTAAACAATAGTGGGGATAAATGACTTAAATGTAAAAACGAACTGAAATATCTAAAAATGTACAGCAATCAAAATGAATTTGCTTCACAAAAGTTTAAAATGCTTTCACAGGATACCAACGAATTTTCTATAGCTGTAAAATTTTCATCCGCTGAATTAATATAAATTATTCATGACCATCTACACAACTAGAGATAATATTAAATAAATTAACTTGAAAATCACTGTGTATTCTTGCTTTAAGCTTTTTTAAATTCTTTAGACGTTTATGAATTGATCTTTAAATCCTCTAATTTCGTCTGCTTGTAGAAAAGCTCATATGCCAATTCATTTAAAAGCAGCATATTAGTATATTAAATATTGATTTAAGATGAAAATAATTATAAATAGGAAATAACCTTGCACAGATATAAAAAAAAACCTGTTTTTGTCTAAACTAACATAGATTAAAAACATCATGTACTCAGCAGTAAAATCATCCAAGTACTCAGTATATTCAGTCTATTAAAATAGACTGCACTATAAGCAAGCCATCTGCTAGAGCATCCATACTGTTTGGTATGAGTAATTATTTAGAGCATATGCGCGATGTTATAAAAAAATGTATAAATTGTGCCAACTCATAAATTAACAAGTTGTTAAAGTTGGATAGTATCTCTATAATTATTAATAGAATTCCTAATTAAAAAAACTAATGGAAATTTATGGTCTTTCATTCTGTTGATTAAATATCGATTAGTCATTAAGGCATTCTGATATTGCAAAAAGTTTGGAATAAGCTAAGAAATGATTTTCCAGTAAGATTTTACTTAACAACGTGTTATTCTGATTCAAAAATCAATTATGCTACACGCACATATATTATTATTATCACTATTATTATATTATTTTAAAAAAAGTTTTAGACATGAATATATATATATATATATATATATACATATTGTTAATCTTTTTTACATATTTATTTATCTAAAATTTTATTTCAATTTCCGAGAGAAAGTTTTAAATTAGAATACTCGGTCTAAAATTTAAGATAAATAAAATGATTTTAAAAAATGTTTTCCTTTTCTAAATCAGCAAACTTTGTTTCATCCAATTTTAGCATAAATATTAAAAATGAAAGAAAAAAATGAAGGAAGGAAAACGGGCTTAAAAACCTTCCTTAAAAAAGGCGCCTTAAAAAGTCAGATACACCGAATGTAAAAAAAAAAATAGACATATTCTTAAAACGAGTTGGTCCACCTTTAAATCTGATTTCAGCCAATGTTTTTTTTTTCATGATGGTCTCAACAAGTTGCTGATACCGTTGCTGAAGTCCACATTGGCGTAATGGCAGCTCTAATTTGCGTCAGCCACCAGCATAAACAGATGTCATTTGGAAGGAGTGGTCCATGATTTCATATTGTTTGTGCTCTCTTTTTTTCCTGTCATCTGTGTGATGTCGCTGGAAATGGAATTCATGGGACCAAACTGCAAATTTCCAGTCTCCAACTTCGAAACTTTGACGTTCTGGGCACACAACAGGTGATTTTTCCTATTTTTCTTTCATGCGGGAGTGTTGATGATCCCCTGTTGTTAAAGATGATATTTTACAAGGTCTATTCTGTTGTGCTTTGAGATATACTTTGCTATGTACCTTTAAATAGAATTTATCTGCAATAAAAGTTTCATGTTATTCGTGTGCATCTGACTGTGGGGCCAACTGCATATTTGCTTTGGTAAAAATGAAACATTGTGAATTTATCTAAAAACATTTATGCAATAATTATCCCTGATAGTTAGTTTAATAAATATGGTGATCATGACATACTTATTTTGCAAATACCTTGAAATGCATTCAGGGATTGTATAGTTGCAATTAATGGTATGCAACTATTTATGTTATTTTATAATTTGGAGTAAGCTGGTATGGGTTGTTGAATGCATTCTAAAATAGTGAAGATTTAAGCATCAATATACATTCTTAAAATACAGGAAAACATGTTTCAACCAACAAGTGATCTCCATTTACAGATTTCTAACCAGGAGGATTTCGAAACAGGCTAGGCTATGTTGTAGCCTAAGGAGCAAATTTTCGAACACGCCAGGATAGGTGGAGCTTTGGTTAAGCCTATAGGTGACAAATTGCCATCTTTGTTCGTCTCCTTATGTAAACATAAAGGAACATCTTTAATTTAAAATTTTCTTATAACCCTGATGAAATCCTGTGTATTGTTATAAAACGCGGACTATATTTTAAATTCTTGATACTGCGGCGTAGGTAAGACTTGAATTTAAAAATTAAAATCACCGGTTTGAAAAAAAGTGAAAGAAATTAAATTACTGAAGACTGACTTTATGATGTTCCTCTTAGTATGACATATTATTTAATGTAATCCACAAATGTGTTTGTTTCAAGAATGCATATTCGAGGCGTATCTATATGTAAATACCTTAAACTATAATATAATTAATACTGGACATCTGAGTTACTGTTTGAATTGTAATCAGTAAATGTATACCTACTAAATGTATCAAATTAACTCTTCATTAGATTTGCAAATTTAGTGACACGTTTTATTGAATGGCAAACAGACATTACGATGGCGTGTGAATCATTGGTTTATAATTAATCATCTAATGCCCAGTACAACAAATTTCAAAGAAACATTATTCGTTGAAATGGTGTTATTTTGAGTTAAATAATATCACTAGGGTAAAAAAATTCTCAAAAAGCCTTTTCTTAATATGCTTTTTCCAATGGTAGCGTATATGCGACCAGATTATGGTGGATTGGTAGGTTAAGGTTGTCAAATTAAGGTGCAAATGAAGTGAGTTTCACGATTTAAAAAAATGTTATTTTGACTTTTTTTTTTTTTTTTTTTTTTTTTTGCATTTCTATATATGAAAAGCTTTAAAGCAAATTCTTTCTTTTAAAAAATAAAGATATGTATTGCATTTGTGACGTTTAAAAAATGTACATCTGTGATTTCATCTATGGAATGCTTATATTCGTTCGGAATGTATAGCATTGATTTTCTCTAAGATAACTATGCTTAGACAAAATATGCTTATGATTTTTCAGAATTTTATTCGTCATTGGAGATCATGTACGAAATAGTTTTTGTTAGTAATATTTAGAAATCCCATATATTTTAAAAATCCATTTCGATAAAACTTTCACAATTTGTTCATACCATATCCCATCTTCATAATATTTTCTGATGTGACATGTCTGGACCAGTCCCATTTGAATAAAAATTCCCACAACTGAATCCTTCTCACTTTCCCTCAGCATAATTCAAATTTCTCGGGTATTGTATGCATTTGTTTGCTCTACTGATAGTGGAATTATGCCTTTTTAAATACACAGTGGAATTTCCAGAGCAGATGCTGGAGGCTGTGGGAAATCAGGAAAATAATTATATTTTGGAAAAGAAGAAAAATTCGACTCTTTTTCCGAAATAAAACTTTTCAAAGTTTCTAGTGTTGTCTTATCATCAATATACAAGGTGATTGCAAATTCATGGTACAAACTTTGAGAGCTGGTACAGGACACTGTAAGAATCACATTTTGTATAGGAATGTATGTTCAAAAGTGAAGCGTCGAAGCACACAGGAAAGAACAAATGTACGAGACGGAGGAGAAACGGAGTTAATAGTTACTTCCGTTGCCGGTAGATGGCCAGTTGGCGTTGATTTGGGGAAAATAGGCAATTCTCGTTTCAGTTTTCAAAAAACAGACATTCATTACATGTACGGCCGTGCAAATGGAAACGGCAGAGCTGCGCTACGAATGTGTCGTGAGCAGTATCCTGACAGACGAATGCCGGATCACAGAATGACATCGTCAACTTTGTGAAACAGGTTCATTTCACATTACCAGACACGACGCTGGTCAACGAACAACTGTACGCACTGCAACAGTTGAAGAAATAATCTTGCAAATGGCTGCTACACCCGAGTAAAGTACAAGAGCTGTTGCACAAGCTGTAGGTCTGAGTCAATACACTTTTTGGAGAGTGTTACATGATAATCGTCTACATCCTTTCTATTATATACGTGTACGTGTTTTGAAACCAGAAGACTATCTTCTGAGCAGGAATTTCTGCTAGTGGTTTCTGCAGCAATGTGCACTGCAGACAAACTTTTCCACCCATGTGTTATTTACCAATGAGGCGACATTTAAATGCGATGGTGTATTTAATGTGCACAATTGCCATGTGTGGGCAAATGAGAATTCTCACGCAACGCGACCCCATGCGTTTCAAATACGCTACAGTGTCAATATGTGGCCTGGTATTGTAAATGACTTCTTGATTGGCCCATAACCTACTGCCACAGCGGCTCAATGGCCACTGTTTTCTCGTTTTACTTCAACAAGTTTTACCAGATCCGATACAAAATTTTCCAATCACCATTAGAAACCGCAAGTGGTTTCAGCATGATGGGGTGTCAGCCCACTTCACCCTAGATGTTCGTCAGTAATTGAATGCGGCATTTTAGCATGCGGCGGATTGGACATGGTGGATCTATGTCTTGTCCACCTCGGTCTCCCGATTTGACAATCCTCGATGTCTTTTTATGGGGACATTTGAAGAATGACGTTTATGCCACTCCAGGAGAGTACAATGAAGATCTCGTTGCTCGAGTATCCGTAGCTGCTGCACGTATGCGTGAAATTCCTGGTATCTTTGAAAGTGTTCGTCAATCACTGCACCGACACTGTCAAGCATATATCAATGCTAATGGATGCAATTTTGAACACTTATTGTAAATTATTTCCACCTCTAAACGAGGTTATGAAAATAAATCAAATTTCCCTATCATTTGTTCTTTCCTGTGTTTGTTCTTCGACGTTTCACTTTTGACAATACATTCCTATACAATATGTGATTGTTACAATCTCCTGTACCAGTTCTAAAAGTTTGTACCATGAATTAGCATTCACCATGCATAGCATATATCTGCTATTTTCAAGAACATTTTCATCATCATCTTCACTTATGCTTTATCCAAAGAAAATATCATCTCTGATTATGAGATGAAAACTCGTCTTCAAAGTCATCACATATGTCTGATAAATCGATTTTCATGAGTTTTTCATGACGATTTTCATAAAAGATGTAGCATCTTCCACGTTTTTGGAGACTTTTTCTCATTTTCGAAAGGAAGTACTGTCTTGACGCAGATGGCTGAAAAGAAATAAAGAATATTTTCAAAATGCTAAAACTATAAATTCTTTTTATTTATTTTTTTATATGATAAATTAAAGATAAAAATTAAAGTTCATTAAAATTATTTTTCTGAAACATTTCATCTTTAAGTTTATTTCCAAATTGAATCTTACTGTAATTCTTTCTGTTTCATTTCTTTTTTACAGGAAAAAGTATTTTTGAGAATTAAGAAATCAAAATCTACATTTAACACCATTTAAATGCTTTAGTATTATTACAAGCACATTAAATAGCAATATCACAAAATTTAAAGAAAAAAGAACTATCAGAAATGTACCTTTCTCTTGTAAGAACAACAAGGCTTATTTACACGAATGCCCGTGATAGCGTACATGATACCATGATTTTAAAACTCTTCCAAACTTTATAAATTAAACTTTTAAAATATGATTTTGAAGCTAGTAAAAGAGCGTATCTTTTCTTACATATACATGACAATTATCAATTTTTCTTTATAAATTTTTTTTTGTAAAATAAAAATGTACCATTGAAAACATATTTTCCTTGTTTGCTTCATTTATACTGCTTCTAAGATATTTTTCATCTGTTAATGCTGCCTTCGCTTAACTTAAACTTCTTCCATTATCCATTAAAGATATTCGTACAATGAATAGTTTTATGAGACGTTACAATTACATTTTGAAATGTTTTTCTTGTAAAAAAGTAACGTTTAAAGTATGATAGCATTTATGCTACCATGGACATTAGAGGGTTAACGCAATTGTTGGTTTTATAATAGTGAAAATGTTATATACTTATCATCAATTACAGCAGTGGATTAATAACTGTTTTAGAAAAAAAGTTGAAAAATCCATAATTAATTGCTCACATTATTTTTTCTCTTTTCAATATGAATGAATCCATGACTTCTTTAATAATATTTCTCCATTTTTGACGAGACAGGTATTGTTCAAGGCATTATATAAAAATTTCATTCCACAAAATGGTGAGTTATTCAAAGTTATAATACACAGAGATAATAAAATTACAATAATAGTGTATAAATCATACTATAACTCTACTTTAATTAGTGTGTAAATGTGTCTTTATCTACTTCCGCAGTTGACCACGGCAAGACTTGATACCTCTAATAATAATAATAATAATAATAAAATTGCAGCAATATTTTTAGCGTTCTGAACGTTTTCCACGTTGCATTACCCAATTCACATTGCATATTACAAAGTCCATGGAATCCATCATCCTGCTTGATTTATTTCTCAGGCAAACCCTAGAATTTTCATAATAGTAAGCCTTTCAAGAATGGAAAAGGAACAATCTGTCGGCTGCAAACATTGGATTATGTGGTCAGGGAGAACGATAATGTCGTTTGCCATTGTATTAATTTCTATTCGGAATTTCGAGAAATTTTATTTAAAAATGTAAAACAGCAACATTTTGTTATCATCCGTCCGATGGTACCAAATTCATCATCCCGATGGTACCAAATGTAAAACATCAACATTTTGTACCATCGAGAAATTTTATTTAAATATGTAAAACAGCAACATTTTGTTACCATCCATTTAATGACTTTTTAGAGCGGAGTATAGAGTTTAGCACACAAGTCCGCGTCATTAAATATTAATACATAATGCATAAAATTTGACAGAGAATTTAAAAACCGCTGCTGCTAACGATTATCGCCTCCATTATTTTTATTAACAGAATATATGTCTTTTTAATTTATTTGGTTACAAATATTATCAAAGATAGAATAGTTTGTTTAGTGCTTTGAGATAGTTTGTCCACAATCGAGTTAATTGAGCTTACGAAAGCAGTATCCAAGTTTAAATAAATCTTCCTTTCACATCGCCAAAACGGCTGCAAGTGATAAGATTACAGAACAACGCTCACATAAATTCAAACCTATTAGCAAATATAAATGAAAACATATAGCCTGGAAATGATTATTTCAAAAAGTCTGTTAAGTCGGGAAGAAGCTACTTATATCCTTTTATTCTTTTGTTCTTAAATTACACTTGCGTGCACTAAATTAACTGAAGTTTTCATAGAGTATTACAGACTTTCGGCTTCTTTCTGCAGAGAGCACATGATAACAATCTCCATTTGGAAGGAAGCATAAGTGGGAGTAGAATCCTGGAGCAGCTCTTTCCCATTATTTCGCTTAATTTGTTTACAGGCGATTATTTCATTAAAGAGTGACGTTAGCAACTGGAAGCTGAGATTTCTTGCGTTGTGTCACTAACAGTTATATCTTGTGTAATTAGCTGTGAAAATCCTTTAAGCTTTAAGGAATCTTTGTAAATTTTCAAATCTTAGCTTTGAAGATACTATCTGAGCCGCATGTGCATCCAAACCATTCACTCTTGCTTCTTAGTAAAGTTTTAGAAAACGGAAATAGCATCTGCGTAGGAATGCTTCTAACTTAATCAAACGGAAAATATGCGTTAGTTATTGGCGACAAACGCAAAGTTTTAAAATGGTTTATTCGTGAAAAGATTGTTTCTATGTTTAAGGGACGCATTGATTAATTGCGGTTTTAAACAATTATGAAACAAAATGTAGCATTTAAAATTATTTCGGATGTATAGGTACAATGAATAACAAAATACTGAATGACATATCGTGTATATTATGGCCTATAACAAAAAGCTTTCAATTAATGACATGGATATGACTGCCAATCAAATGAAATATAGTTATTTAAAAAGTTTTGTAGCATTAAAATTGCAGCATGTGGGTTTAAAATGTTTTGTTGCACTATATAAAAAGTTAGGGTTGTTGCGACGTATTAAGTGCTTGCCCTCACGAACCTTTTTATAAAACTTTGGCAATATTTTAGAACATGAATCTCCAATGGAAGAAAAACAAACCCAAGATCAATAACACATGTCGGAAACTCGAGCGATAATAGAAACTAATTGTGACAAATAAAAAGAATTAATAAATAAAGCATTTTAACGAATTTTAAATTATTAAATATAAAATCCTTTTTTTTTGTGATCTCCTATACGTTTTATCATATTTTTTTAACTATACATTTCTTTCGCCTTTATTTTTCTACTTTTTTAAGTAATGCGGAATGTTCCATTATGTTGGTGCATGAAGTCATCATGCCCGTGATTTAGCTATATTTGCATATCTTGTTCCATAAAACACTTCTCTGAAATCGAAATTTATATTGCTTCTGCCTATTAAAGCTATTTTACGATGTTCGCCAGGTATGTTCTAACTATTCTTCACTGACCTCAGTGTCCAAGTCTAAATGTGCTCTAAAGCTAACAAACAGAACATTAACTAATTGGTGCTTTATAAATATTTATTTTTATCCATTTTGCATTTTAACTTCTCCATATTTTCGGCACCTAACGTTAAATATTAATCCATGAAAACCTGAGTTCACAAATACTTTTTTAAATGTTTGATTTCACACTCACAAAAAAAAGAACAGTCTAAAAGAAGGAAAATAAAAAGTGAAATTTTCATTATTTAATTTTCTAATGGACGTTATTTTGAACTGCTGAGGGAAAAATCTATTCCTTAGGTTTTTTCTGCACTGAAGAAATACGGCAAATTTAAAATAAGAAATTGAAGAATACTTTCACCAGTGGCAATATAGGGTAATTCCGTTAAAGTCGCAGCATCCGGAACAGATGCCGCACCCCTTGCATTTCTTGTAATTGTCGATAGATAGCAGTCAAACGCACAGTATAGATGTGAAATGAGATTTCCTTAACCAGTGTATAGCTTGAATACGTTTTAATGTTTTACCTGTAATTATGCAATCCTTATATTGAGATAGGCGAATGATTTCACTATAAAAACTTTTAAACACTGTATGATTAAGTGCTTTTTTACACCAATTAATGAATCCATGCATGATTTCGAAGTCAAAACTAAGTGTATAACCAGCATAGTGAACTGTGTATATGGTTACACCACTTTACGTTGCGAGGTTATGCAACTGTAATGTGTTACGTCTGTACCATACTAAACGGGACAGATGACGAACTGCCATTCTGATATACATGCCGCAGTTTCTTTTGTGCGGGAGGCCGCAATTAGCAAAATGTTCTCTCAGTGTATACTAGAGTTGCGGGTTTGATTAATGTTTTTAGCTTTTTTCCCCTTTACATTTTACACAAACGGACCTAGCTGGGCATGTTATTTGTCATTAATTGTAATAATTCTGCATTATAGCATTCTAGCTTAAATGGACTATTAAATTGCTTTTAAAAATCGGATAAATTATTTATTTGTTTACTGATTTTATTAGAAACGCCCACATTTAAAAAATAAAACAATGTTAAACCAAATAAAATAATCTAAACACCACTACTCTTTACTCTTTTTTTGCCTCTCAAACTTATGCTACGTTATTGATGAAAAACAACAATTAAAATCCAATAAAAAATATAAGAATTTAATTTTACTAGTGAACTAAGTAGGCAGGCTAATATTGATTTAAACCTGCTAGTACGTACGTCTCTTTATACTAATTTAAGCATCTTTTTGTTATTAAAAAGGTAATTATAGTCCAGATATAAATATTTTTTCGAGTATTTTTTAAAATTTATTCTTTCATTCTGTTCTTGTGACAGGCGCGGTAATACTCCCGCACAAGAACGGCGTCTCACCAGCAATGCTATATTTTAGGAAAAAATTGCTAAAAAATGATAATTATTTTTTTAGATTTTTGTTTGCCTCAGTACACATGTTCTATATCCTACTACAACTAGAACAGCATCATTTATTTTACTGTATGTGCAGCCTGGGATTTTGTACACAAATTCAAAACAATATGCTGCATAAGTTCCGAAATTACCCTATTTATGCCTGAATTTTCATCCATAATTGGATTTCTAAAGCATTTTTTAATTCGTGACATCAGAGTAGCGTCACATTTACAATACCTATCTTTATTACTCAAATGATTCAAAGTTAGCTATTTCTGGGGCTGAAAATAGCAAAACATCGCTAAAAATTGGAAACGGGTGGGTTTTTAGACTTCTAATGTATACTAAAGTTTTTGCAAAGTTGTTCTGCATATCTGTTCGAAATTTCAAACGAATAAGTCAATTCGTTTAGGAGTAAACTTTGAGCATATACACACACATTCATTAATTTATAGATTAAAAACGATAACTTAGAATGCTACTGGTGTAAAATGTATCCCATATTTGTTATATTTAATTTTTTTTCATTCTTATGCATACAGCTGAAACAAGAATACAGAAGAATTTTTCAGATATTTTATTAATTTATAAGATTATAGTGAATTTATATGAAAAGACGATTTAAAAAAAGAGCAAATTTCGAATTTTGTGCTGAAACTATCCTATGTTTATTTATCAATTCCATTCAAAGTACGTTAAAGTCCTAATACATTTTAAACGCTAGTAGCCTGCGACCAACGTTTTCATTAAATTCGAGTTTGGCGCTAATAACAGGTTACACATTCATCTACTATTTTATACCGTAATAAACTTTCAATTGATACTTCACTGTGAATTGCTTAGTGCGTAACGCCGAATGTATTTCAGGTTCTCTCCAGTTACACAACGTAATGAGTTGCATACCAGTTACCTGGTAACCAAATAACTACGATACATACTTTAGTCTAGGCAACAGTAACTTAAATTATCTCGAATACCTTTATAGTTGACATGAACCAAGTGTTGTTAGGGGATAGGAAAATGATTTGTATGCTTCGAAAACTAATCCCTTTTGTTCCGATTGCTCGGACGAACGGATTTTAAGTTTCTCATAATCATGTTTTTAGCTGTAAAACTGAGTACAGTCAGGAAGCTCATAAAAATGATTCGGAAAAGCAAAAATATATACTCATGGCTTTATATTAAAGTATTATCTGAAGTTAAGAATTTCTTTTTCTTTTTTAATCGGAAGGGGATTTTAAATAGTAATATTTATATGGTAGAATATTGTTTTATAAAATATTTGCTTAACTGTGATTAAGATTTTTCCCAAGATGAACTTTCAGCATTCGTTTCAGTATTTACACACGCATTTGTCAAATAGAGTTATGTTCTATATAAGCGAGTGATGTATTTTAAGTTCGATTGCAGAATTATAAAAATATTTACAATATTTCTAAGGAATTGGCTGATATTTCAAAACTTAATGGTCAGAATTCAACCAATTATTTACTTAATCATATTCATTTAAATGAAATCAGAGGCATAGTTCTCGTTTATAAACCTTTGAAACAGGATTTTATTATTTATGATGATACAAAGAATATTAAAATTTTAATAGTGATCTTTGAGCTTTTGTAATCCCTTTTTTTAAGAAAAAATATAATAAATAAATAAAAAGCTTATCTGATATATTAAGTGTTATGGTCTGAAATTTTGAAAATTCTCTTTAAAATTCAATTTCTTTTTGCCAGTGATCTGTAACAGATATATTATCAGTTGAAGTTCATTGATTTCTTTTAAATCTTGTCGGATTAAACTTTAATATTAAGCAAAACATGCGATTTCTATTAAACGTTTAAAGCTTTGTTTCTCTTTACACCGTTAATAGAAGAAGTTCAACATTTCACCATAAAATGGTGCTAAATTAGATGCAACCATTCCATGGAGAAACGCTGAACCATAATTTGGTTCTACTAATCAGTTCAAGAACCAAATCATGGTTCAACGTTTCTGCATGGAAAGGTTTAGCTAGTTTAGCATCATTTTATGGTGAAACGTTAATTACTATTATTAACAAATATATCTTTCTTTCATATGTACTTTATACCAGGTGCACCCAAGAAGTTCACTAAATGAATGGATATCTGAAAAGCAACGGCCGTTGAAAATGAGGACGCACATGCGCAGTAGAGCGATATTGAGAGACACCATATTCAAGGATCGGAAGAAACCGACCTGGATTAGTCTGCTACCAGCAGTCATGTGCGAAAAAGCTAAAGCCAAATTAAAATGGAACAACGAAAAAAAAACATTAAATTTTGTTATAAATTGAAAAAAAAAATTTCTTGCAGTGCATATGAAATATTGCTCCACCTTTATCGACAACGCCTGCCTGCAAACTCCGATCTATGTACGGAAGGTCTTCGTCCAGCCTCGCAATGCTTTGTTTCATGGTAGATGTACGTACTTGCCTGATCTAGCTCCTGCAGACATTTTTTTTTCTGAATGAATAAGAAAACAATAATTGAGGTAAGGGAGTCTCACAATATTTTCTGAATTCAAGTCACAACTTAGCTTAAGTATGAGCCTGGAAGGTAATGACCTTTCATAGGTAAATTTAGAATTTCGAAAAGTGCAATTAAAATAGCATTTATGATTCAGGATTCTTTTTGCAATTAGGATCATGCTATGTTCTTGAATCATGTTTTATACTGTTCGAACTTCTTTCTAAGTTGTTGAGTGTTGTAAATATATAGAAGGAATATGCTTATTTCATTCATAAATTAAAATAAGTCTCATTTTTAGAGTTTGGAATATATTGAAAAAAGAAAGCTGACAATTTTTTTTGCGAAATCGTATTTTCAATTTTCAAAATGTGTTCTTAAAAATATTTAATTTTTTGAGTTCTGAAATTTTATCTTTTGAACTAAGCAAATATATATATATTTTAATTTTATAAAGCATTATTTCCGCTGACTTAAATTACGTAATCCGAATTAGTTTAGAAGATATATTCATAGAAACTGAAAAATTAGAATTGTGGCTTCCATGTTCGGCGTATTTCGGCAGAGTAAAATGATTTGGGTTCTTATTTCTAAGCCTCGAACAAAAATACTACTAGTGGAAAAAAATTGACAATCATGAAATTTTCTCTTTTGCTTTAATCAAGATATTTTCTGTTTTTGAAAAGAGAGAGGTAACGAACTGCTAATTAAATGAAAAAGGATTATGCTATATTTTCCAACATATAATGAAATAAAGACAAGTAGAAGAGACGCATGGATCATGATAAATTTTAAAATCAGTATAATACATATTTAAAATATAAAAGCAATGGAGATTGTCATTAATATTATTATTTTTTGAGGGGTTCAATTTTTAAAGACTACAAATGTATAACACCAATAGCTTTCACACACAGGACGAAATCACATTTCAACATTTTCTAGGGAAATTGATTTAATAATTCTACGGCATAAACGTCCCATTTCTGAAAAGGTAAAAATATATATCTGTGATGAAACGATATTGTTTCTACTTATGTTGATTAACTTAGAACTAAATGCAAACTTTTCACGCTCATGCTAAACGATCAAAATTGGATTCCTTTTGTGCTTGAAAGTTTGCTTCTCATTTCTGAGTGCCGTTTAATCTTACACAGAAAGATGCAGTAAAAAAAAAAAAAAAAAAAAAAAAAAAAGAAAGAAAACGGGTACGACTGGATTTTCAGGAAGATAACAATCGAAAAATGGTTTCTGCGACATAGAGCTACAGTATGAGCAAGGTACTGAAGATTCCTCTTTTTGGGAACTGTTAAGTTTGTAGAAAAACGCTCGTTTGAGTTAGGCGTGTTTTAATTTCTTTTACAAATCGCTGTAATTTGAAGTCTGAATTCATTAAAAGTCTACTATAATATGATAAGTAAATTAACAATAGACTCATTAATGACATGCATTTTTTTCACTCCAGAAATAAGAAATTGAATGTTTATATTCAAGTCATAAAGGAACTATTTGTTTTTAATTAGATGGCTATAGAAATAAGAAACGCGAAGCTGTAATCCTAAGGAATGAAATATCATGTTTCATTATTATTGCACAAAAGAACACTAGTTATAGCTCATAATTATTGTTTTTATAGTGTTTTTTAGCGAAGAAAGGAAAAGTAATTGAAATCGTTTTGTTCGATAATGAAATATCTGTGAAAGTCACAATATGTAACGGATGTTTTATTGAAAATAAACGGCAGTTTGTCAAAAATAAGAGTCTGCAGATATATTTGCAAGAGCTTTAACGTCAGATTTGCTAAGAAAGACAATAAGAAATGGATAATGTATTTCAAACACTGTTTCATTAATTCACTTAATAAGATAAGCTATATAACATTCAAAGCAAATAACATATCGATAATAGCTGAAGTACCCTTCTTGTATGAGGATTATTAAACTACCTCATTCTAATGAAGAAACAAATTATACATTTATATGCATATCTCATCAAATTTTTGTCTCGTAAATAATTTGTATCTTTACATCTAGTTTCATATTTCATATTTGCGAAACTATCTTTTATTAAAAGTATGTTTTTGGTAAAGTTTGTCAGCATTTAACATACTAATTCACTTTCAAGCGCTTAACATAAAAACAACGTCAGAGAGTAATTAATTTCATTTCTAATTTATGCGTTGCCATTTTTTTACCATAGCAACAGTAGCCTCGGCATTCCATTTTCTTAAGCGAAAACACTGCAAGAGGAAGGTATCAAAAACATAAATTTTAAGTATGACTAATATGTGCTGTTATTCAATTTTAAACAGATTAGTTAAGAAAACTCATTTCTAGGCCGATATTTGTTTTATCCTTTAGTATCTTTCCGTCACTGCCTTCTAAACCTTTCCAACCTTAAAAGATAGCCAGTATCACACCGCTGAGTGCCCAAGAGCCGTTTTCTTTTGATAACTACAGCTTGGTTTGCCGGTGCAAAACAACATCACTCCGATACCAGCATACCAATGGCGACGCCGAACCGTTGTAGCCGGTGTCATCCCGTTATTTACCCGATAGAGCTGTATTTTCTGGATACATTGACAGCTCATTCTCACTCGCCGACACTAAATTGCCATTAAGATCTTCAAATACAAAATTTGGACATTTCTCCTGATCTTGAAAAAATTTAGTTTCTGAATACTACTTTTCATTTTGCCAATAAAAACTACGATAATACTGCTTTATTACAGAAAAATATCCTTCCTATAAATGTGTAATATCCTTCAGTTCCTTTAACCAGTTAAGACAGCTCATTTCCAATGTCTGTATAGAAAAAGCATCAAATGTACATTTTTCAACCAATCAGTTTATTGATTTCTATAACTTGTGGTAGCGTAAAGAGTGGAAGAAGAACAAATAGTAAACACCAACTTGTACACGATCTGAGACGTTTTCTATTGGATTTCGAAATGTATTACGATCGAATTTAACCCAACTTCGTGACCAACTGAACCCAAATGAATTGACACTCTTCTTCCTCATTTTTTTTGCACCATAAATGAATTTACTAACTTGCAAAACTCTGTCGGTTTTCGATTTTATTGCTGGAGAAGGATGTACCATCTCTAATATCGAACACATACGTATAGTTCTGTTTTTAGGATTATGGTTCTTAAATAAAGTTATTTATTTTTAACTGATTGAAAATGCTTTATTATAAGCTTCTATCAAGAATTTCATATTACTTTTAACTAGTACACCAGCACATCCTACAACTTTTCCTATTTCACTTATCTTCTAAAAGATTGAAAACATAAGCTTAATTTTAATTAATTTAAAACATTTGAACTTTTTTCAATCATAACAATGTATCTATTACATTATTTAAAATGATATTTCAATATAACGTACATTATATTTACTTTTGTACCTTCAAAAATGACCTAAGTCTTTCATAGTCACTCACTTATAGTTTTTAATATGCAATTCCTTTTGAATGTTCATTAAAAAATTTTGAAAATAATAATAGTAATAATCATAATAGTACGTCAAAACTGTGCATAACGATAAAAAAATTATTGACTGATATCCAAAACAATTTTTTTAAGCATGAATGACTTACTTTTCGTCACAGTTGCGATCAAATTTAACTGCCGAAAAAATAAGCTGTTGTTTTAAGCTTGAAACTTTAGATATTTTAGTATGTGATCAATTTGACTTGAAGGCTCTTTTGTTATACTTTTACACGAAAACTGGTTTAAAATATTTCTGTAAATATCTTTGTCTATTGTCAGCATGCTTATTTATGTTCCCGAGCTGTACCTTAAATATCAAAAGCCTCACCATGGCTGAGTGGTTATGTCACTCGAAATGCTAGACGGAAGGTGCCTGGATTCAAAACAGTGTCCCGTCCGTCGACCTAAGCGTTCGGAGTTTTCCATGATTTTCTCCGAAACATAGCATAAATACGGGTTAGGACCCCTTAGTAAGGACCCCCACGAAGGGCAACCTCCCCTTGTGTTGTCCATATGACGTGGATTTATAAGCAGGTTTCGGGCCAAGCACACAAGTCGGAAATACATGTTACACAAACAAACAAGACAAATAAATATTTAAAAAATCTACCAAAGTTAACAAAAGTGCTCCGAAGTGTGATAAAGCTAAAAGATAAACGTAAAAGATATTATAATTTAGGAAATAAAAAAATTATATATAATCAACATCAAAGCAAGCTATTTTGCTCATGTTACAAATTAATCTGAACATGCGGCGTATATATTGTTTCCTAAATGAAGTTATTAGTATTTGAGTTTCAATGTTCCAAACACTTTAAAAGGTCAGTAAATCCTCTAAAAATTTCAAGAACAAGCATGAGTGTTAATTCTTACTTAATAATTTAGACCTTTGACGCATATTATCCATCAAAGTGTGTTTTATATAAACTGTCATACAACTTTATAAACTAATTTAAGTTTTAGAACGCCCTAATAAATAAGAATATTGTACATAGATTAAATTAAAGCGTAGAGATATTGTAAAAAGCAAGTATTCGAAGAGATAACGGGAAGCATAACTTCTCATGTAACAGGGAGTTAACCAATGGCTTCATCAAAAGTCTTTTGGCTTAACCTTCAATGCTAGCGATATATGCATCGTAGTTTCAGTGCGATTAGAGTAGAAGCCAAATTTCTTATGTCAGTTCATATATAAATAGTATTTTTATAATAAATGTTCATAGGATTCATCAATGGATGATTTATATGATTCATACGTGAGTAATAAAGTTCACAAATTCTTCAAACTGTTGTCTTGAGAATGAAGTTATCTAAACTGATATAGAAATTTAACTTATACTCGTGCTACGTGCGACGAGAAAAAATTCATGCATTAAGGTTAATTATTCCTGAGGAGTTGAAAGTTCGATCAATGAAAGTCTTATATCTGAATAATGTTACTGGATAAAAGTGTTAATTCCGTTCACAGGACTCCATATGAAATTAATAAACGCAGCTGTGCTTAAAGAAAAAATAAAGCCTGAAATAATTTAATCGTATTGCTTTTACATGTAGAACTTAATAATCATGCAAGGTCATATAGGCCTTTGGAAAGGATAAACAAGACATTGAGTCAAATTGTAGCTCTACACGAAGAACAAAGCAACACTGGTGCTAGACTGATTTATCATACTTTTTTACTCAATATTTTAATGACTTTTCTAATAATATTTATTTAGGGCATTAGCAAAATTTTATATTTTACCACCGTTTAGTATTTTTTTCTTTTCCTGAATAGGGGAATTCACGTCTCTGTTGTTACTGTTTAGGTCTTTTAAAGCTTCTTGCAGCTTTCGGAGATTCTTTTAACAGCTTCGGGCATCCCCAGAAAGAGAAAGGACTATAAAATATCAGCATTCCTCTTAAACAGCTAAGCAATGCCATGAAGATATAAAGAAAAACGACTTTTAACACGCATGTATACAGTTTAGTTTTTACAAATTGCTAGACTGGATCGCCTAAATTACATCTTGAAAAAGAAATTTTTCGAAGATAGTATGCGAAACGCGTCGCTTGTCAGACAGAAACTACTGACATCAGCTACCAACTCTCTGTTTAATTTATTGTGGATGTCTTGCTTACCTTACTAATTGACCTCTCAGTTCTTCGAGCCCGCAAATGTATTAGAAAGGATATGTTTAGATATTCCCTTTATTATTTCAGGCTAATTTTATGCAGTACGTGGTGTTTATGTGAATTGTCTAATAGAATAGTTTACAGAGATTAGGGATGTGGAATGCTGGAAAAGAGCTGATATTTTTTTCATGACTTGTATATTGCATAGGTACCAGAGGTTTTATGAAGTTACCTCCAGTTGTGGTTATATGAATAACACTTGTAATTCAAACATGCTGTAGAATTAGGTGGTTTTAGCATATGACCGATCAACTCAATACTGTAAACGTAGAAGAATTTAGCTTGAAATATATAATTAGTTCTTGTCACGCAGTAATTCAATCACCCAATTCTGGATACAAATTTATATGAATTGACTTTTTCTTTTTCCAATCGATTTGGTAAATTTTGTTGAAAACTATATCACGCATAGTATCTAAATAGTCAGTAATCACTTCTTACAACCATGTTTTTTCGATGAAACTGTGGTGCACAACACTGAATTATGAAAATGCATTTTTGATAAGTAAGCAAGAATCAATATTTTACATAGTTTTCTTGTTATCTGCATTACTCTGTAAATTACTACTGAATGTGTAATGCCTATGCAGCCGTTTTCGGACGCATTAAACTATGCTAATTTGGAAATGTTACAATACTCTATACCACAAATATTTAGTGCATGTGGTTGTTGGTGCATCATTTATAAAGCCTCGAGGGTCTACGTTTCCACCAAAACATGCATATCAATAGTGAACTTTGACAACCTACAAACATGTGGTGGAATATCTATTACATTGTAGCCGATTAATCTGTTTAGATATGTTGTTATTAGTGGATAAGGCAATTAGTATTATTCAGTAGTAATTGGGTTTATCAACTAAATATTTAAAATAGAGCAATATACTTGAACATTTTTTTTTCTTTTAACATGTCTTAGACTACATGTTTTTGAATTATATAGATATATATTAGACTAAAGGACTTATGAATTTTAATGGCTTCATATTCTGTACTTCATGAAACATTGCTGTGTTTGAAACTGAATTTTGTCGTTAATTTCCCATCAGTGTTTTAAATTGTATTGCTACTAATCGCAACTATGAAAACTTTTAAAATTTTATTAATTATATTGAAATTTAAAAAAATCTAGGTATGGTTTAAAATTCGCATTTTATTTTAAAAGTTTTGTCTAAAGAAAGTAATTGATTATGTTTTCGTAAGTTTTAAATCCGAACGATGCGATATGTTTAAACATAAATAATTACATAAGTCACTTCCATCTTATTCCGCATCAACGGTTTATTACGAAAAACTACATCTAGCATACATCCTTGTGAGCAGAAAACATATTTTTACCCTGAATTAATCAAAGTCAAATTATTTTGTGCATAAATAGATAAAATAAAGAGTACGCAAGGTCTATAAAAATTACACAGAGCTGCAACTAAATAAATAAATTAGTAAAAATATATGTGCTTTAAGTGAAGGATATAAACATAGGCTCATTATATTCGTATCTCGGGTTCTCAATGTGCTGCTTCGGAAATACAAAATATTTGAAAACATATTTTTTTTTAAACTGCGTACAAGTTAAAAAATAATCAAGATAACCGGAACAAATGAAATATGCGTGTATTTTGAATTGTGAGGTTGGCCGAATAATTACGAACAATTAGTACCTATAACTATCTGCGATGCTCTCTTTTTATTACCCCTCAATACTTGAATCTCTCCGATAACCTTTGATCTGGGTGGTATCGTAAAGTCCTCGACATGAAGCTATTGATATTTGATAATGGGCAGTTCTGACGTTATAGAATGAATAGATCCCTGAAGGCTTCAAGGGCTCTTCAGAATTTGGCACTATAGCGGCGTGAGAAATCTCATAACTTTCGAACACTATCTTCAATCATTCCACGTGATCGAAATCCACTTGAGATTACAGCCAAGAGCCGAGATGAGCAACTCAAAGGAGAAGAGATCGGTTTCAGACAGTGACCAGTGCAGAGGTAACTTTCCTCTGGTGTTAGGCCTTTGAAGCTGTTTTGTGAACCCAGCTGTCTAAGATATTGTTAATTCTAACTCCATGTGCTTGCATGTGCCGTCAGATAAAGTGTTCTGTTTGAGCAAAAGGGCTCCATCTCTTTATTTGAGCAAAAGGGCTCCATCTCTTTATTTGAGCAAAAGGGCTCCATCTCTTTATTTATGAAGCCCCAGCACATTAGAGTTCAAATAACAGGTGAATTTCAAGTATTTTATAGTACTGTATTGTTATGATATGGCGAGCAGATCTTAAGATTTTATCTAATAAGGTAACATGCACTCATGCGCATATTGATGCACAGCAGGGTGGAGCGAAAAAAGTCAAATTGATATTTTCGAGTCGCTATAGTGCGGAAAAGTTGCGATTGGTGAATACAAGAAAAAAAAAAAATTCAAATCGGACTTTATCTTCCGATCGCGCAAACTGTCTAAAAGTTAAAAAAATTGAAAAATTCCGATTTTTTATAGTTGCGAAAGTTATTAGTGGTAGTTTCTGTCAGCCGTTCAGCGGCACAAAAAGTAAAATATATTTATGAGAAAGCGTCAATTCCTGCAGTTTCTAATTATAGGATCATTCAGCTAATTAAAGCCTACTATGATAAGTATTGCAAACTAATGAAACCTTATATTCAAGACAAGAAAAACCAAACTTTATAAAAAAGGTTGATGACTTAAAAAACAAGGAACGGAACTGTTTGATATCTCCGCCTGCAAATTTGTGATGACTTTAGATTGCTGCTGTAAAGCAACCCCACAACTGTGTGAATGTCTGATTCAGATTAACTGTATGCGTGAAAAACCAAACAAAATTTCAGTCATGGAGCATAAATTCATCTACCGCCAGAGAAAGTACGGAATAGGAAAAATCGGTAACATAGATCAAAAAGGAGACGAAAAACTGAGTGCTAGATTTGGAAGACGAAACTATGCATTAAAAAGGCAGCCTTCCAAGCCTGTGGAAGGTAGGCTGGGGATAGTAAATAAAAGAGCCTGGGGATTTGGATGAAATACAACAGAGTTTTAATGCCAATATAGAATTTGATGACGACCATTACAAGCCTAGCAGCTCTAAGAAGAAAAAATTCCCATGGCAGATGAGAGTGAAGTTACAATCTACATCTTTACATTGTGATCGCTACGGGGTATCTAACCGTGCAGCTGTCTATAGCATCGAGTGTGCTGGAAAATATCGGTATAATAACTGAAACAGACTTCTCAAGTCATTGATCGACACAAAATTAGAAGAGAAAGGAGCCGTACTAGAAAGTATTTACAGGAAAGTCATCTAGATTCATATGAACTACATAGCATATATTTTGACGGAAGAAAAGATGATACCTTAGTTATAGAAAGAATCGGGTCGAAGCAGTATCGTCGAACTAATAAAGAAGACCACTATTCTATCATAAAAGAACCAGTCTCAGTTTATTTGAATCATGTGTCTCCAAACTCCGGTTCTGCTAAAGACATTGCAGCTTCAATAGTATCGTGTCTTACTCAACAAGGGGTTTCGCTAGAGTACTTAGATTTGGTAGGCTGTGATGGTACAAATACCAATACTATCAGACAGCTGGGAGTACATCTCGGGCGACCACTCCAGTGGGCTGTTTGTTTGTTGCATTTTACTGAGTTACCTTTTCGCCATCTTTCTCAACATTTGGATGGTGAAACAACTGGCCCAAGATCCTTTAGTGGGCCTATTGCGCAGAGTCTTATTGGTTGTGAAAAGCTCACAATCACAAGACAAATATTTCTTTTCGATATAAGTCAAGCTATCAAAAGTGGCAAGTTTCCAAATGACTTATTAAAAAGGGACCTCGGCCCAATTTCACATGCCAGATGGCTCACTTGTGCAAATAGAGTCCTTCGACTTTACGTGAGCGAAGAAAACCCATAGGATTCCGTGAAACCTATAGTGACATTCATTTTAAAATGTTACACGCCAGTTTGGTTTGAAATAAAATGCAGTAAGTACATTACAGACGGGCCTATTCACCTGTACAGAGCAATAGAAACATCTCGATACTTGCCTAACGACCTGAAGAAAGTGGTATTCAGTATAATTGAACGAAACTCGTTCTCGCTCATCCAGAAAAACATACTCATGGCAATGATCTTTGATAAGACAAGGCACATAAGAGAGCTAGGGCTAAAAAGAGTATTAAAAGCCAGGCAGACTGTTTCAAAAGGTAAAGGCATCAGAAACTTTATCATACCTACTTTAAACTTCGATGCGGCAGACTATACAGAAGTAATTGATTGGAATGCAGCAAAATTATCATCTCCACCTCTTCTTCGGAGAACAACCAATGAAGAAATACATTCCTTTATATATTATGGTGATATTCCAGACTGGGATGTTAAAAAATTTCCCTCCCACACGCAAGCTGTCGAGCGGTGGTAACGGAAGCATCGCTCAAGGTATGTGTGCCCCAATCAAGAGATGGATTCATCAGGGCCACACTGAAATAAAGATCCGTGATACAGGAATTTGAAACAAAATCGCAGTACCAAGTCGAGTCTAAAAGTAAGACTTAAACAGATGAAATAACAAACTATAGATTTAAGTAATGTAAATGCAAACACTCCCATTGGTTGGATGGAGTGAAGAGTGTGGGTGGAACTCTAAGTGCAACCACCTACCCGTGGGGAGTTCTGGGTTGCTAAGTATCTAAATAAGCAAAGAGTTGCACACTTTATATGAAAATGTTAACATTGGAACGCAAACTGACATCAAAGAATTAGTTTCTTAATACATCAAAATCAATCAAAGTTGAGTTTTTCCCTATTTTTATTGAGCTTGCGCCATCGGAAGATATTCCCTAAACGCAGTCATTTTTCATTATTATTATTATTAAACACTACAATCTGTCAATATATTTCCATATAGCGATAAAAAATATGTTTTTAATCCAGAAAAAATCGGAAAATTTCAATTTTTTTTTTTTTTTTTTTTTTTTTTTTTAGTTTTAGATGGTTTGCGCAATCGGAAGTTAAAGTCCGATTTTAATAATTTTTTTTTTCGTTTTTCTTGTATTCACCAATCGCAACTTTTCCGCACTATAGCGATCCGAAAATGTCAACTTGACGTTTCTCGCTCCACCCTAATGCACAGCATCTTTCGGTCACCAGCTGAGCACTTGAACAAGAAGCTGACGTATAATACCCCACAATAAATTCAGCTGAATATTTTTTCCCGTTTGATTAAAACATAAAAACCAAAAAAATTCAGAATATTAGGGTGGGATTTCAAACATTATTTTACGTGTGTAAGAAGCTGAGGGGGTACATCTACCGCTACTGTGCAATGTGAGATCACTTTGTTTAGTATAAATACTAAATGAATTACAGGGAAAAGCTCAGAGTTCTTAAAATAAGTCCCACAAAATAGAAGCTGGTCCCGGACTATTGGTATAAAATATCGCGGCGTTCTGGGTGATTTATTAGCAATTTTCTTATCTCTTGTTCGAAAAATGTACTTAAAAGTGTCATAAAAGACAAATCGAGTGACTGCAGCCCATGTGCCATCACACATTTGCTACTAAATTGTAACATAATGTAATATATTTCAATAACATTGCATAAAGTCCATAACGGGAATGATCCCATTTTAGACTTTCATCCATCTCCCCATTTGAGCCACCAGTGACGCTTAAAAAGAAATGGATCATCTTTGGTCAGCTGTTGGATAATTCATCGCTATGTCTATTAAGATTTAACTAAAATCTAGAAGAATCAATTCTGTACTTACTAGCTCTTTGGTGACTTGATAGTGCCAAATACAGTAAAAAGTGCGAATTAGACAAAATTTTTGAAAATTTCCCACAAAAACACAAACCGTCAAACATGTCAATAACTTTATTCAATGGGGTGCATAGACGATAAGGAATGATATAATTGGATTTTACCGATGACGGCAGTACAAGTCATTGAGAAACTGAAGGTCCCATTTCAACCACTGTCTCCGGTTTAGACAAGAATCTTCCTTGTAAACTCAAATAAAGTAACTCAAATAAAATACAAGCACGTTAACTCAAATAAAAGCCTTATGAGTAAGAATTGCGCAAAATGCCATTAGCACTGCCCACACGAAATAAGAAGAATTCCTGTTATATAACCGTTATGCAATACTCGAATAAAATTTTTAAGAAGGGTTAGTAAAAAAGAACATAGTAATGTTACGTTTGGAGAATATGTTTCTCAAAGATATCTGAAATGTTCAGTTGTGTTATGCAAGTGAAAGATTGCAACAATTTTGTGCTTTGCTTTTGTGCTTAAGATTTCGAATTCTGTGTCGTGTTACTTCGAAGTCCGGGAGCTTTTCAAAAGTGCATTTGATTTAATGAAGGAGAAAAGCAATTGCATATTACAAAATAACACAGAATATTTAAAATAGTCGACTTGACATTTACACTTTTAAAATGCTTTTTTTAATGCTTGTATGTATTTACTTATTTTGTAAGGCACGTACATATGAAAGCAACCGACGATTCTTGAGACCAAAAAAATTACATTCAACGCACAAAGTACAGTTCTCACTTTTGATACCTTAATATGATCATGAATAAAGTAATATTTTCTTTTCAAGTACAGTCTAAAGTGACATAAATCATTTTGAAAGCATCCTTCCCTCACGAATGTATCGCCCTCTTCTTCTAATCCAATGAACGTGGAAGCTTAATATTAAAGTCATGCTTTCGAAGTATCGTTTTTATTTTTAATGCGATGTCTCCAATACTTAATATCTAGAGACATGGCTTTTTACTTACATTTCTATATAAAAAGCAATCCATCATTAGAAAAACGTATGTTAGATGAAAGACCTTCATTTTCTGAATAACCCACGTAATAGCATGTCGCATTTGTGCTTGCTTTTTTGGCGTAAAGAAAATCTTCTGCAGTGCATAAAAAATATGACTAATAAAATGTAATTTAGTTTAATATATATGGAATTCATTGAATATTTTTCGCGATATTCTTCTTGTATATTATTGCACATGAAATCAGTTGTGTAAGAATAATTTTTCCTTTAAAAATGACCTCTATGCAGAAAAGAAAATACAGTACTAATTGAAATCTATTTTTTTAAAACAAGCAACAAATTTTACAGCACTTAAGTTATCAAAAATAATGTTTCTTAAAAGATATTTATATCAAACTGACGCATTTTCAAGAACTACTTTAGAACTTGCCCGGAAAAGTAATTCATCGGACATATCTGCTTTGTACAACATATGTTTAGGAAAATATTAATTAAGATAAGTATTATAACCAATTTTTCACAGGAATGCTAAATTAAAAGAACCCTTACTTTAATCATTTTTATTAAAATATCATGTTTCGCAAATTAATGATGATTCATTGTGATATTTAAAGCTCTTAGTTTCGAGCACATCCCATAATAAAAATATTTAACATATGTCGTTCAAAATTTCACGATATTCGAATTCGAATAATGAAAGTGCATTGTGCGTAATTGTGCGAAACTATTTATATAAAAATGCATAGTTACTATTCTTTATTAAAGCTACTCTTTTAGAACAGTTATCTTCTTTGAAACCAAAAATTAATGATTGTAATTTTGACTCTACAATTTGTAAATAGGGTAAGGTGGCGCAAAATCATCCTAGTGAGCAAAATGATCCACACATGTTTTCTTCCAGGCTGGTAGTGTTATCTACTGGCAGCACATAAAGTAGTTGTGTCAAATCAAGAAGAAGCAATGGCAATATTTAAGTAATCGGTGTATTGCGTGTTTATGTAGAATTTTTCAAAAAATGGGTTTCATCATGTATTTTATAGATAAGCCCTAACTTTCCCATTTATTTAGAAATACAGTCTTCAATGTGCAGAAATATTACTTGGTTTACTGAATAGAGTATATTTTATATGTGAATTGCGTGTGCTTAGTTTGTTATATTTCTCGGAGGGCTCCAGTAATATGACTTAAAGTGGGCAGCCATACTGCCGGGTAAAATGATCCATCGACTGAAGAAACTGCAGTACCGGGTCTTAATCATCATGGCAGCCCTTCAGACGTTCTCAAAATGCGCGAATCAACATTACATTATTTAATTTATTTCTGTGTTTATTGTAAGTCATAATTTTTGAATCATAAATTTGAAATATTTCATTTTGTTGTTAGTAACCCTTTTTATTTTAAAATTTTCATAAAATAAATTATGCATGCTATATGATTGTAAAACTTATTTTATTTCATCATATATAGTCCTAATTACTTTTATATCTCTTATTTTGCCTCTAAAAAACAATTTAGAATTATTTTCATATGAAGGATTCATTTGTCCTTGCTTGAGAGTAAAATGATCCTTTAGACTCTTTTTCAAAATTCTGTGTTTTTCGTTTCTCAAATTGGGTTTAAAATATCACTAAAATATTCGTATGATGCAAAATATAGTGTAAAATATTGTGGGAAAAGCCCAAAGTTTTACTTAACATTTATGCTATTTCATGCAAGTTTTCCAGTTCAGGGGATCATTTTGGACCACCTTCGACTACTTTATGGATGAAATTGTACTATAATCGTACTTATACTTACAACATTTACATAGATTCAGAATCCTTTGCACTGTGATAAAAAGTACAGAATTAAAAGGATTAACAATACCCCTCCCTAAAAATACTGTAATTTTGAAGTATAAACAAGCGCTTTGACTCAGAATTTTTCAAATATTGCTATAGGATGGCAAATTACCTATGAGATGACCAATGTAGATTACCAGTTTACCTTACCTATATCTAATCACATCTTTACACTAAATCACTAGAATAGTTTACGTTAAAAAAATGTCATATAATTGCATTGATGGAGCGCTATGTAGCCCTTTTTATGTTATGAAATTGCAAAATTTATGCTTAACTGATCAATTTGTCATTTTAAAAAATGTTTATGAATTACTGAATTTTGCTTAAAATGGTAAACATCAGTCTAATATCAATCAGTTAACGAAAAGTAAATGAAGGTGCTAAATTATTAGACACAAAATAAATTATTTGCATTCAAGAAACTATTTGTTAAAATGAAATATAAGATACAATGGAGAAGAGGGAAAAAAATGGATGATATATAACGTAGACATAGAAATCATGTCTTCCATTTTAATTTTAAATTTTTCGTTTTTATATGCCGTATGCAGCAAACTGAAATTTGGAAATGCAATTCTGAATTAAATGCATCATTTCCATCGCACGTAGCTATATCTAAATTCATGAAATAAAAGACTTCGGTGATCGATGATATGGAAAAGAAATCTCGTATTTCATAAGTTTTAATTTAAAAAGGAGCATAATTCACCCACCCTTTCAAAAATATATTTCAAAAGCAGCCAAGCGTTATGGCAAAAGGGGAAAAAAATCTGAAGATGTCTTTTAACTCTTGATAAAAAGACACGGATTTTTACTTAGCCACTGATGGAGTATAAACACATTCATCATTAAACGAAGACAGGCAGAGAAATATATTACAGTCTATATAGATGCATTTCTCTTCAGATTAGTGTAGTGCTTCTTATTTAGAAATGATCTACTCAGTATATACTAGGTATAGTACTGTAATTAGTTATTCACAAATATTTACATAGTTATTTAGAGTAATGGATGCGTTTACAAGTCTAAAATTTCATCCAGTCAATGTATAATTACTCATTATCCCTTTTATGTTCAGTGTACTATGTGTAGGACTTTAACTATACTATACTTTACTAATTATACGTTACATACTTGGATAAAACATTAACATTTTCACTGTTGGTCGAAAATATTTATTTATTAGCGTTAATGAATTTACCTGCCCTTAACTCATGAAAATTCAATTCGACTTTTGCAAAATGCTTAAAATTACACAAAATAAGGCATGTAAAATTTTCACTTTCATGCATATTTTTCAAAGAAAAATATCACTAGCTCATGCAGTTCTTGTCAGCAATTTGTCTATTACAGCAGGCATCAGCAATAATTGGGGAAGGTGATGATAATTATTTCGGATACAAACAGCTTATTTCAGTTAGGTTGAAAACGTTTGTTTTATTTGCATGTTAAATAAACAAAGTGTTTCATACTCAGTTTAGTAAAAACGATGATGCTTTACATGCACGTTTATCTAAACAAATTAAATTTTTAAAATCAACATAATAATTAGAAAGGATAAAATCTCCTATAAACTAGATTATCATGCATCTTTTATTTATTTCCAGTACTAAAAACATTTGAATGAATAATTTACGTTTAATAATCTGATTTTTGATAATAATTGCAATAAAATAATGTAAATAACTATTGTTTAGAAGAAGCATTCTGTAAAGCTATTAGAAAAACAAAATCCTGAAAAACAAACAACTCCAAGGTTTAATAGTTGTATTTTTTAACGTGTGTTTGGAGCAATAACTAACCTTCTAGAACATTCCATAACTTATTTTGTTATTCCTGATAGTTAGGGTGGAATTTCATTTATAAAAGATAAGAAAACTTACGTGATGGTAATAGGATATAACTTATTTAACAACCGCAAAATATGGTCGGATGTTTACTGTGTAGGTTATATCATTGTAAAGAAAAATATAAATGAAACAAATTCACAACAGCAGTAACATAATATATTACTGAAAACCATTTAAAACCCATTTGGGAATATAATTATTGGAAGCCTTTAAAAAGACCTAAAGATATTCGTGTCCCACCATGGTCGAATAGATAAGCCGCTGAGCATAGTAGATGGCTGAAGTGCCCCTTTGTTCGGACCTACCGCAGCACTGTTGATCCAGCAATCTGGAATTTTGGTAGGTTTTCTGCAGATTTTACGTGAATACGCGTTAGAACCCCTGAAAAAGTCCTTCATCCAGGGCACCTCTCCCTTCCATAGGCAGATGCCCCTCGTGTAGGCTAGCCATTACACAAAACGATGTAAAGTTTGAAAACAACTACATGTATATGTAAAGTAATTTGAAATATGCAAAAATAAATAAAAATGGTTAAGATTAGTCTATTTTAAACAGGAGTCATCTAAAATGATTTTTTTTTTATATTCGTATTGGCACATGAATGTAAGTTTTATATTTTGAAATAAAAATGTACTATTTGTTATATACTGTACTTCATGACTAAATTTGGTATCAATAAGGCACATAAAAAATGTACTTGATTCAAAACAAAATTAAACAGAAAACTCTTGTGTTTGAAAAATTCTGATGTGAAAAAGACTAAAATATTTTATTTTTCAAAATTGCTGTCCACTACAATTAATAGTTTCATATAATTTTGAATCATGTTTAACCTTTAAAAATGCTTATAATATTCTGTAAGAAAATAGTTTGGGACGAAAGTTAAAAAGAGCTGAATTCTACACTGTTCACCATTTAATCATTTTTGAGAATAATCGTTTCGTGTAGCGAGTAAACAAACAAAAATACGTATGTTTTTTTTACATCCATTAAAGAACAATCATCAACCATTCCTTCCCTTCTCTTACAGATTCATACATACACCTTATCTTTTTCGTGTTCATTTTGTATGTGAACTGGCCTGCCTCCAATAAAAAAAACAGAATCTTGAGGAACAACGAAATTTCTGCTTTTACTCTCCCTTACCGCATACAGCGTAATTTCCGCTCGGAAGAGGAATGAAATGTCACTTCATTTTTGGTAAGGGAATTTGTAAAGAAGGAATAAAGCTTTGCAGTTTCTTAAAATCTGGAAAAATTAGTTTTTAAAATAGTTCTGAAAAATCTGATACAAAACAGATCATTAACTCTATTTACGGGGAGACATTTTGTTGAATGGGTCGTGTAACTCAAGTTTTATAGGAAATTAGTTTCATGTCCGAGTTTAATTTGAAAATGTTTTTGATTGTAATTTTAGATAACACAATAATAATAAGTGGTTTAAATCAAAGTATAAAGTCAATACATTGTTTATTATAATTTTAATCATCGAGTTAATATAGAAAATAAATATCTTTGTTTGTAAATAATATTTACTCATTGGATGCACTTAAAATATACTTAATTAACTATCAATATTTTAATATAAGAATATTCATGTTATAAATTTATTTATTTATTATCTCCAAAATAACGAAATTACATAACATTTATTAAGATTTGAAAGGAATATTAAATCTAGAAATTTTAATTCATGGTATTTATTTTTTTTTATCAAATGACATTTAAATTTTGAATTGTAAAAATGAATAAAATTGTTCTTAAAATTATCTTCTTTTCCCAGTTTATTAAAAAAACAATTTTGGTAGAAATACCAGTTTTAATTACAATTTATTGATGAATATACCTTTAGTAGTAGTTCAATGTTTCACAATGGAGCTAAATTAGCAGCGTCCTTCTCATAGAGAAACGTTTCATCAAGATTTGGTTTCATTCAACAGCTCAAGCCCCGAATCATGGTTCAACGTTTCTCTATAGAAAGTATGCAGCCAATTCAGCTGCATTTTATGAGGAAACGTTAACTACTTTTATTAACAGTGTATCAAAGGGAATATAGTAATAGAAAATATAGTAGCCAATAAATTGGTCTACCTGCATTTTGTCAATTTTAACATTAGCACTGAAAAGGCAGAAAAATATAATTATTTATTTTAATTACATTTTTTGGACATTGATTTTTAAAATTTCTTTATTGTTTTTGTTTTCTAGCTTAAAGAATTTTAGTTTTTTTTTGCTTTATTATATCGTTGCAAGCGACATTTCCGGTTATTTATTTCCGCAATACCTTCTTTGTTTGTGTGGGAAAATTATATATACTGCTTGCTGTAAATTTATCCTATACATATAATTTTGATGTTATAATTTTATATTTTACGAATAGGGAAATCAAAGGGAATATCAAAGGGAATGTTAAAATTAACAAAATGCAGGTAGACCAATTTATTGGCTACTATATTTTCTATTACTATATTCCCTTTGATATTCCCTCGAAATAGAAGTAATATTTTTGATATAAGTATACTTTAACAATATCAAAGCAAAATACTCATAAAATAATAAATAAATAAATCAATATTAAAAAAATTCAAATTTAATGTCTGCATAAGTAACTATACAAAATAAAATAAATTGACAATACTTATCGATGTATTTAAAAAATATCAGTTTCATTCCAATACCTCAAAATCAAATATCACATCTGGAAAAGAAAGGGAAATAAGAAGTATTACCATATTTTCATAATTAATTACAAAACACACACAAATACTTATATAAAGCACACACATACTTATCGAAAACCATAATAAGAGCTATTCACATCTACAAGGACTTGGAACATAATGTATAATAGTCTTCTGTCGGATTAATAATTAATTTTATTGTTCATTTATAACACGTGTCTTTACTTTGGAGAAACACCAGGGAAGAAATTAATCAAACGGGAGAGACGGCGTTTGGATAATATATTGCTAAACAGTATGAGCTTAAGAAATGGATTACATCCTGTACAATGTCCTTCCCTATAACTATCCGCATATAGTTAATGTTCTGGGTGAAAGACATGGAATAATGGAAACTATTTTTAAAATTAAATTAATCTTAAAAACATTCATTATGCTTAAAATCAAGAGCTATTTTTTATGAGATTAAATGGGTAAAAAAATAATAATATAAATAATATATGTAGTTAAAGGGCAAAATAATGTAAATAATCCCTGTGTGAGTGTCATGCTTAAACAATGCTAGAGTTTCCTCTTTCAAGACATCTTTCAAAAATTGTTTTTCTGGAGTTTTTAGTTACATTATTAGATAGTAAATTATTACCGAAATATTGACAGCAGTCGTTTTTGTGTGTACATATATATATATATATATATATATATACCACACACACGCACATATGTGTGTGTGTGTGTGCGTCAGTTACAGAAAATACCAGTCCAATATGAAAATTTCTTTTTGTATTACAAAGTACAATTCTTTAGGAAGGTTATAAGCTATATGAAATATGACATTTTCAGAGTTTGATTCCTTGCTGAAAGTATTTTGTGGTTCGCTATTCCAGAGCCGTCAACTAGAAAATTTTCATATATGCCCTAGACAGTATATATTTTTGAGGGCAGAAGAGGGAAGATATTACATTTCGTTTTAAGAAATATACCTCTAGCTGATATTTACTCAAAGCCTTAGATCAATTTAATCTTGGTTTAGAATTATAAAACTTCGCTAAAAACCCACGAATTAAATTTTTAAACCACCGTAGTCTACCCTCTGCCGTTTTACATGTCTGTTTAAAATTTCAAGCCAATCGATTGAGCTGTGTGCATTTCTATTCTGGACAAAGAAAAAAACTTTCAATAAAAACGCTTGGTAGCTGTAACTTTGGGTGTACGACGAACGATGACCGTAAACGGTACAAGGGGAGGTTTTTCTTCCGCAGCTGCACATTTGCGTCGATACTTTAATTTTGAATAAATTATATTAATACACGTGAATCTGTAAATCCTACACACTGACAAATTTTGTAATAGGTTTAAAAAATAATTCTCAGATTGCTTTTTAATTTGAGATGTGAGATTTTTGTCGGGTTTGAAGAGGTTAATCCATGTTTTCTATGCTAACTGACTCGCATGGCTTGTTCTAAGGGCTAGAACCTGGAAATTATAAACAATTAAGTCTACATAACATGAAATGATGCTAATTTCCCGTATAGCTGAAAAATATAGATATAACGAAATCCTTGATATATTTATCCTTGAAGGATCTTCCCACAAAATCCACATGTTCTCGCGAGATTTCACCAATCTTAGCGATTTTTCTTAATTGTTTCTCGAGTGGATTTCAGTAGCCGCTATAAGCCATAAAAGTACCGCTTATTTAAAATTCGAATTTTAATAAGTTTTTCTTTTAAACGCTGATGAAATCCTCATCAACGTGGTGACATCTTTGGAAATTCGTCAGCAGAGGATCTTTCCAGTTCTGGATAGTTTATAGCGCAAACTTAGTTCATCTAGGTAGGGACGTGCCCCTGATACCCTCCCTTTAGATCTCCCAAAGTACTTTTTAACTTAACAGAATTGTGGTCCATCAGATTACTTAACGAAAACGAAATCGCCATGAGAACTCAGCTCAGTTTTAGATGCATTTTAAAGTAGCTGCTTTAATCTTGTCGCCAAAGTTAATTTTTTTTCTACTAGTGGATAAACATTTACCTGCGTGGAGCAGGTAACCCTGTATATAACACATTTAACCATTTTTGGAAGTATCGGCCAAAGCCGGCTCTGAGGGTTATGGCAGAAAAGACGATTACGGCTGCGGAAGTAAAAAATACGGGTGTTGTGCACTTGAGCACTTGAGCCACAAGCGCACTTCGGATGATGCCATCCATAAAGGGTTAAAAGCAAGAACATCTCTTCACATTTTCCGCTTCCAAAAATAAATAAAAAAATAAATAAATAAATAAATAAATAAATGTAATTTTTTGTCAAATACCTTTTATAGGGGTGAATAATAATAATAAAAAACTAAAAATATTTTAAAGTTTTTGCGTTCGTTTCGTTTTAATGCAAGAATTTTATAGCAATCGTTATTTACATTTCAGTTATGAAAGCAAATGAGAAAACAATCTTTTGCCCCCTTACACCCATTGGGTCTTTTGAGGTATTATGAATGTATTGGACATTACTGGGGTGTACGTTGAGGAGGTGGATTGACGTTGCGCCCCGTACTTTAAGCTGTAGATAGGTCTTATTCTTTACAATTTTACTTCTCATAAGGAATCTGTAAAACCTGAAATATATGTATTACCCTGCACTAAATGTGAATAGACTTGAATACTTATGAATGAAGTTGTTGTTCTATTTATAAAAAGAAAAATATGCAAAATCGCAATACATAAGATTTTATCCGGATTAATTAATAAATTGATACTTTACAATTTAAGCGGTTAGTACAATTACGCAAGGGCTCTTAGAGGCAGAGTGGAAAAATTCAAAGAGATGTAAGGCGCAGCATAACTAAAAGAATCACACAGCAATATAGATGTATAGGCGTTGTTTTCCTACATCAGTTCATAGTAACTCCGCAAACAATATTGAAATGTTAGACAACTTTCCTTATTAATTTTTATGCCAAAAGAATCGATTCCCCGAGTATCGCATTTTTTAAAACGAAATACGATTGATAATTATGAAATTTAGTTTAGAATATTTTACTAAAAATCATTAGAATTAACCTAAAAGGATATTTAACTAGTAGTTCAGTATGTTTTTTAAAATAAGTATTTACTACTTTTCTTGCGATTCTCAATCCTTTTGGAATGCCCCTGTTTCTCCTTAAAGTTTTCCGCTCTATTTATGGGGATTCCTGTCTATTTAATTAAACAGAGTAATCTTTTGTTCTTCGATAAAAAATAACAGTGTAATTAATCTACACTAAGAACACAAATAAAGGAGTACGTCCTGATTCCCTGACATATCAACTCCTGGCCAAATCTACCGGAGATACAGACTTGGAATTTTAGGATCTTACACCTTTTGTGCCTCAGAACCTTTTTTTTTTTTCTAAGAACCTTTTTTTTTAAATTCGCATCCATACGGGAGTGACAGCCTTAAACGTTCTTTTCACGTTTCCTTTCATATCTCAATGAAAAATAGAGCCCAAAATCTCTTGCTTTAAAACATAACGAATCGAAATACTTTAAAATCATTTTAGGGATTTCTTTTAGAATTCACTTTCAAACTGGGGTGGTGATCTAAAACGTTCTTAAACTTCCTTTTCACACATCCCTTCATGTCTGAATGGATAAAAAATGTAACCGTAAAGTTCTGCTTTAAAATGTAACTAACACGAACTTCCAAAATAATGTTTAATGTTCATTAGCTTTGAATCTCAAACGGGTTAGGAAGACACAACGTTCGTTTTACATTTTTCTTCATATCTGAAAGGAAAGTAAATCTAGCCGTAAAACTTTTAGTTTAAAATGCAACTAACACAAAAGCCTAAAAATCATTTAAAGGGCCTTTTAGAATTCTTACCCAGTTGCGGATGAGAAGCGAAAACGTTCTTTAGCGTTATTTTTCTTATTCATATCTCAAAGGATAATAAAGGTATTCGTGAAATTTCTTATATAAAACGTAGCTAACTCAAATAATCAAAACCCGCTTACACAGTTTATCAGAATTATGTGAGCCAAATCGGGTTAAGAAGCCTAAACGTTCTTTAAAAAACCAGTTTAGATAAACCAACTGTTTAGCAGTTTTGATAGAATTACATTTTTTGTTTATGATAGAATTATATTTTTAGTACAAATAGGAATATATATATAATAAAATTATTCATTTGGAATTGAACCGAAAACCAAAAACCGTTACTTTTGGTGGGACGAAAACCGGAAGTGAACCGATGTATTTTTTTTTTTTTTTAGTTGAACCGGAACGAAAATAATTACTGTTCGAAGACCTGAATCTACCATTGTATGTAAATTTTTATCAAAATCTCAGTAAGTTTTAGGCAATAGGATACCGGAAGATATAGAAGGATTTAAATATTTTTTTAGCATTTTTTGAGGTCCAAATGCATAAGAATTTGAACTATTACATTCAGAAACAGGCTATTTTAAAATATTAAAAACCGTGGTAAAAACGTGTCTATTTCCTAATTTTAGCACATTTTAGAGCATATGTGCAAACGTAAGATATAAATAGATTTTATTTATCCATTTTTTTTTATTTTTGACATCTTTTTAGTCACTCGAATTTGCATCTTTATGCAAAATTAATAATCGAAAAAAAAAATAGTTTTTTTCGACCCACCCTTGTATCTCTGAACGAAACATTTGATGACGTGAGCTCTCTCCTCTTGGAAAACAAACACTATGCATTGCTATTTTCGACAAGCAGAAAACATCTTATAAATAAAAATGAAATTCTGTTTGTTTGTTTGTTTGTTTGTTTGTTTGTTTATTTGTTTGTTTGTTTGTGGATTTGAGTTGTATACAAATCCACAAAAATGGACCTATCGGCCTGAAATTTTGCACAGATATGTAAAATAATATAGAATAAATCATAGTCCACTTTAAAACTTTGAAAGTCCACCCGTTCCCGGAATTTAAGAGATTTTTTATGTTCTGCACGCAAAAAGCTTTCCGTAATTGTAACCCCTGTAGTGAAAAAAGTGTGAAATAAGGATCGTGGTTGCCATGTGTGGCGATTTTGCCGAATAAGATGTTTTAAATTCTCAAAGTAAAAATAAAAGAATAATAATGATTTTTTTTTGTTAGTTTATATTCGTAAGGTTATATTTTTTTTTAATTATAATATCGTGTGCATGGGAAATCGGAGCAGGAATGAAATGTTTTATACGCAAAACAATAAGAATTGAAGATTTCCGAGGCTAATATGTTAAAATTTTTTAGTTTGGCGAAAAAATAAAATGGCTCAAATGCCGAGAAAGTGAGTTCTAGCGGTTTGCACAGTTTCCGGCTAGGCGCAATTTACTGAGAGCTTAAGGAAACGGATTTTTGAAAACAAGTGCAAAGGTTTTATTAGAATACAGCGTTAAATTTTAATGATCCGTGCGAAAATAACGCAGTTATTAAGGGATTTCAAGCGATCTATCTTCAGCATTCTCGCGATTTTGAGGAGGATTCTAACGCTTGGCGCTATTTATCGTAATTTAATCGTCTGCTATTTGGGTTATGAATACACCTGCGTATAAGTTTTTGAAATTTTCATTCAGTTGGAATTGTGCATTTTTCTGAGCAGCTTTTCTGCATCTAATGTATTACATCAAGAAAAAAGGATGTTAGAAATATCAATTTTAATTTTGTTTAATCACACTCATGAATAATGATACACTTTCCAACTTAATGAAAGAAGGAACGAAAATAGGGAAGACCCATGGATTATAACTCTTTTTATATATAGCACTTTAGTGCGTATTTAAAAATCTGAAAGTGTGTCAGATTTTCTATGATTCTAGAGCTTGGCGCAATTTAATGAGAGGGTATTTTTAAAAACAAGCGTAGGTTATCTTATAAATAAAAATGAAATTCTGTTTGTCAATTTGTTGATTTGGGTAGTATACAATTCCACAAAAATGGACCTGTCAGCCTGAAATTTTACACAGATATGTAAAATAATATAGAATAAATGATAGTCCACTTTAAAACTTTGAAACTCCACTTTATTTCCGTTCCCGGAATTTAAGAGATTTTTTATGTTCTCCACGCAGAAAGCTTTACGTAATATTAACCCCTGTAGTGAAAAAAGTGTGTGAAATAAGCATCTTGGTTGCCATGTGTGGCGATTTTGTCGAATAAAATGTTTTAAATTCTTAAAGTAAAAATAAAAGAATAATAATGATTTTTTTAGTTTATTTTTTTAGGTTATTTTTTTTAATTATAATATCGTGTGCGCATAAGAAATGAGAGCAGGAATGAAATGTTTTATACGCAAAACAATGAGGATCGAAGATATCCGAGACTAATATGTAATTTTTTTTAGTTTGGCGAAAAAAACAAATGGCTGCTAGGCCGATTTTTAGAGAGTGAGTTCTAGCGGTTTGCACAGTTTTAGGCTTTTTGGCGCAATTTACTGAGAGCTTAAGGGAATAGCATTTTTGAAAACAAGTGTATAGGTTTTCTTAGAATACAGCATTAAATTTTAACTATCCGTGCAGAAATAATGCAGTTATTCGGGCATTTCAAGCGATGTAGCTTCAGAATTCTCGGCAATTGAGTACATTGATTTAACTTGGGGGAAATCCGCCAAATTTCAGAAAATTAAAATCTTCGCATTTAGTACATCGAGGTAACGATGAATAAAACATGTTATAGTTGATAATTTAAAAAATGCGGCTGTATTAACGGATTCCACTTTACAAATAAATGCCTGGCGGTCGAACCATTTCCCATTTTGATTGCTGCTAAGGCAATGCTTCGAATGATTCCCTGAAAAAACTCTTGCAAAATGGCGTAGCTGGCACTTTGGCGAGGCTTAGATTTGAAACTGGATTTTACTTGAGACTGGTATATACGTATAATAAGACTGGTTATAGATAAAAATGAATGTTGGTATGTGTGTAGGAGGTTGAAAAACTCCAGCACCGTTTCAACGATCACCATGAAATTTGGTTCACCTAAGTCTTTTATCATGGAGAAGGTTTTTATGCCATCCGTTTTCCTCTAACTTTTCACTAGGTGGCGCAGCAGAACGTCGAATTCTATTCCGTTTAGCCGTTTGCTATGCGAATATCGTCCAACCAATTTCGATGAAATTTGGTACACGCGAATATTAGAACACGGAGAATATTTTTCACTATCCATTTTGCTGTAACTTGCCGCTAAATGGCGCTGCAAAGCATCAACTTCTATACCGTTCGACCGATCGGCATAAAATTTTTTATACTTACACATTTGAGCACGAAGAATATATTCTAACTGCGTTACTTTTGATGTTACTCGCCACTAGATGACACTGCAATGCATTATTATTTTAACTCACCACTAGATGACGCTGCAGCAGGCCAAATTTTTGACCATTCAAACGGTGGCTATGAAAATCAGTATACATAGCTATTTGAACAATGAGAATATTTTGGCGTTATCCATTTTGCTATAACTCGCCACATGACGGCGCTGTAGCAAATCATTACTTTAATTAACCACTAGATGGCCCTGCAGTGTATCACTTCTTGACTGTGCGAATGATCGCTATGAAAATAGGTATACATAGATATTTGAACACGGGGAAGAGTTTGGCACGACCCATTTTCCTATAACTTGACACTAGATGTCGCGTCAACACATGAACTTCAAGACTATTCAGCCGATCGTCATGAAAATTCGTATACATCGATATCTGAATGCGAAGAATATTTTTGACGTAACCGTTTTGCTAAAACTCGCCACTAGATTGTGCTACGCCGCATCGCCTTCTGCACCGTAAAAACGATTGCCTTGAAATTCAGTATGCATGATTATTGAACACAATATAACGCGATATCCATTTACTATATCTCTTTATTACAATAAATAGTAATCACAACAAATATTAATATCAAAAAGTCCATTCATTCCCGTGCGAAGAACGGGTACTTCAGCTAGTTATCTATATAACTGAAAGCTTTTTCTTTCCCTTGAAAGTTGTGCAAAGAGCTAGAAAAGAAATGAATTGGCCAACCGCTTTTCACGTTTGGAAGAAAAAGTATCGCAGGACGAAGAAATTATCTCAAGTCAAATTTATCTATGGCATACGTTTTATCCGCTTACTGATATTACGTATTTTTTTTTATTATCATCGACCTAAGATATAACGTTGAAATGAAAATAAGGCAATCTTGTTTATGATGCTAGAATGAAATGTATTTGGTGAATTACAGCCCAGTCCTAGTCCACAGAAAGTTCATAACGACTAAGATTGTTCAAGTTACATCAATAGAATAATAAAGAAAACGTCAACCTAAGTTCTAAACTAAAAACTTTGCAACTGCAAAGGCTGGAATGTAAGTGCAATGCAACATTTTCATTACATAAGCCTTCATAGAAGCTTTGATAAAAATTCGAAGCATAGTAGATGCAACATGTTTATGCTAGGACTAATTTCTGAAAATTGTAATGCATATATTTGCATTAAATCCATATTCCTTTTGTAAAATAATTTAATTTTTATTCCTTCATTTTTCAAATAATTAATGTTAAACCTTGTGCAGTAAGTTTTGTATTATATAATTTCATCACATTATCACAATTCATAAACTATAAATGTACAAGGTTTGTTCAATTTTTCATACAATTTTTAAATCAATTGTACAGTAAACATGCAGAAAAAAGTTTCAACCAACAATATGAAAAATTTGAATGCTGTTAGACAGAGCATTAAATTGAACATCAAATACAGTGTGTTGAAATGATAGTGAAACATTCTATTAAAATAAATAATTTTCAGGCGATTTCACACTTTTGCACAATTAAAAATTCACTAATTACATGTTTATACAAATGAACTCATAAAGAATTAAAATGTAATCTTGCTGTTAGACCATTTGTTTTTACCAAGTTCCATAAATAAGTCATTAAGATATGTTCGTTATTCTTTTTAATTTCAACAATAACACGCGAATTCTATTAAGAAGTTAAATGGTCTTCTTACGTGATCAAAAAAGTGGAAATTTACATTAATTATAACTGTTTTTAAGAGTTTTCATTTTAAACATTTATATCTTTAATGCAACATTCAAATAAATTGCTCTTTCAAAAACATTTTATCAAGATAAAAAAAAATGAGTTGAGTTATTTGTTCAAGCGCAGTTATTTATACTTTTTAAATCTAATATATAAAATTCTCCTGTCCCAGTGTTAGTCACCTAACTCCTCCGAAACCACTCGACCAATTTTAATGAAATTTTCTATGTATATTCGTTAGGTCATAGAATAGGTTTTTAACTATGTCTCATACGCCTAAGTCATAAGGGCTGTCCACCCCAAAATATTTAGCCCCAGAGTGCTATTCATTTCAATCAGGATTTCTGTGTACACATTAGCGTGTCGAATCACTTTTCAAATGTGTTTGCCAGATAATGTGGAGAGGGGGGGGGAAGTTAATAAAATGTTGAAAGTCGCACAAGGTTTGCAAATTTTGATAATTGATCGCTAAATGTGGTGCCAAAACGCGACAATTTATTATAAATATATTTCGCGTATAGTTAGAAAACGCCTGGCGTATATTGTAAAAGAGTTTTATTAGGCGATTTTAATATAGATTTCTATTCCGAAGAAGTTCTCCGTGGAACAAGAAAGGAAAACACGGTACACTCGTGGATTATGATGCCCATTCCAAACAGCATTTAAAATGTCTTTGCGGTATAGTTGGAATATGCCTACAGGAAGAATATGCCTGGCGAAGATTGTAAAACAATTTCAGTAGCCGATTTTAAGATAGATTTCGATTCCAAAGATGCGTTTTATGGTAAAAGAAAGAGTTGATTCCTATTTTAACATCCCCACTCTCGCCAACCTAAAAAATCCCCGTACTTTGGCGAGCTTTGCAGTCATGGGTCTCTGGGAGTTATGCACAAGTTTTAACGGTACTTACGTATTATCCCGGCGGTCCGGCAAGGCAAGCAATTTTTCACCAAGATAAATGCCGGGCTCATGAAATTGTTGATGGTTTGGAATACGATTGTACGATACGGTAAGCACCGTTTCAACGCTCCCAAAAGAACCAGATGAAAACTAAAGTAAACAAACTAGCGATAAACGCACCAGTTAAGGAATCTGAAGACACTTAATTATTAAAACTACATTAATTGGCAATTCAAAATAAATAAAAATGTAACGGCATGCTTTACTTATATGTTGTTCCAAATCGCCATTTTATTTCTAAATTACGATTGCCACATTAATGCAAAAAATCGTCATGGTAACTGCATATGTTTAATGATCGCCACCTTGGCGAGAGTCGAGGCGTTAAAGTAGGAATCAACCCAAGAAAGACAAACCGGTACATTCATGGATTATGATGCACATTTGAAACGATATATAAAACGATGAAGTATATTTGTAATATACTTGGCGAAGATTGTAAAATAGTTTTAGTAGGCGATTTTAAGATAGATTTCGATTCCAAAGATGGGTTTTACGAAACAAGCAAGAAAAATACAGCACAGTCATGAATAATGATACACTTTTGAAACTTAATGGAATAAGTAAGAAAAATAGGGACAACGTATAACTAATGATACGATTTTAATATATAGCACTATAGTGTGTATTTAAAACCTGAAAGTGTTTCAGATTTTCATCCTTTTTTCTTTCCGAACATGTACCCTGTAAGGAAAGTATTGTAATCATGAAAAAATTCGACTTCGTGATTTTGATGTATTAACACGTTTTGAGGTCTTCTGAATTCATTTATGCTATTTTTACGAGATGTGTGTTTGTGTGTGTGTGTGTGTGTGTGTGTGTGTGTGTGTGTGTGTGTGTGTGTGTGTGTGTGTGTGTGTGTGTGTATATGAGTGAACACGATAGCTCCTAAACGGGGCATTCGATTGAGCTCAAATTGTGTATATATGTTATAAACCACCATCGTAAGACCGACATTGATTTTGATGTGTATAGAACTTATAGTTTTTCTACTGGGCTACTACAAAGATTTCTTTTACATTATGGCTTATGGGGGGGACATTCTTGAAAGTGCTCTAGCGTTTAAACGGTACATTCGATTGAACTCATATTGGGTATACCTAATAAATAAAATTCTCATGTCACAGTGTTAGTTACCATACTCCTCCAAAACGGCTCGAGCGATTTTAAAGAAATTTTATATGTATATTCGTTAGGTCTGCGAATATGATTTTGTCTCATACCCCTAAGTCACAAGGGCGGTCCAACTCAAAATTTTTAGCACCAGAGTGCTAATAAGTTCAATCAGGATTTTTGTCTAGGCATTAGCGCATCGAGTCTCTTTTCAAATGTGTTTGCCAGATAACGTAGAGAGGGGGGGGGGCGTTAATAAAATGTTGAAAGTCGCACAAGGATTTGCAATTTTTGATAATGGATCGCTAAATGGGGAGCCAAAACGTGACAATTTATTATAAATATATTTCGAGTATAGTTAGAAAACGCCTGGCGTATATTGTAACACAGTTTTATTAGGCGATTTTAATATTGATTTCTATTCTGAAGAAGTGCTTTGTGGAACAAGAAAGGAAAACACTGTACACTCATGGATTATGATTCCCATTTCATGTCCCTGCGGCATAGTTGGAATATGCCTATAGGACGAATATGCCTGGCGAAGATTGTAAAACAGTTTCAGTAGGCGATTTTAAGATAGATTTCGATTCCAAAGATGTGTTTTATGGTACAAGAAAGAGTTGATTCCTATTTTAACGCCCCCCCCACTCTCGCCAACCTAAAAAATCCCCGTACTTTGGCGAGATTTGCAGTCATGGGTCTCTGGGAGTAATGCACAAGTTTCAACGGTACTTACGTATTATCCCGGCGGTCCTCCAAGACAAGCCGGGATTCACCAAGATAAATGCCGGGCACATGAAATTGTTGATGGTTTGGAATACGATTGGCAATAGTTTGCCAGCAAATTTGACGAAAAAGTAGTTTGGCGGAAGTGACCGCCGGGATAATACGTAAGTACCGTTTCAACGCACCCAAAAGAACTAGGTGATAACTAAAGTAAACAAACTTGCGATAAACGCGCCAGTTAAGGAATTTGAAGACATTTAATTATTAAAACTACATTAATTGGTAATCCAAAATAAATAAAAATGTAACGGCATGCTGTACTTACATGTTGTTCCAAATCGCCATTTTAATTCTAAATTACGATTTCTACATAAATGCAAATTATCGTCATGGTAACTGCATATGTTTAATCATCGCCTCCTTGGCGAGAGTCGAGGCGTTAAAGTAGGAAACAATATATAAAACGGTGAAGTATAGTTGTGATATACTTGGCGAAGATTGTAAAATAGTTTTAGTAGGCAATTTTAAAATAAATTTCGATTCCAAAGATGGGTTTTATAAAATAAGGAAGAAAAATACAGCACAGTCATGAATAATGATAACACTTTCCAACTTAATGGAATAAGGACGAAAAATAGGGACGACGCATAAATTATGATACGATTTTAATATATAGCACTATAGTGCGTATTTAAAATCTGAAAGTGTTTCAGATTTTCATCCTTTTTTTTGGGGGGGGGGGCAAAATTTTTTATGGAATGACTATGAATAAGTCTCAAGGCCAAATTATGTCTGTTTGTGGATTAGATTTGAGCACGCCATGTTTTTCACACGGACAGTTAAACGTGGCATGCTCTCGAGTGGGCAAATCATACAGTGGGCATCCAGTTTGTTTGTGTTATCTAAAGATGGGATAACAAAAAATATTGTATACTCTATTGCGTTAAGGGATTGATATTATTTTTTAGTAAAATTATTGTAATTAGCGATATATATAAATTTAAAGAACAAATTACAATGAAGTAAAAATATATGTTTGGTATTGTGTTATTTTTATATTCCAGCATCGTTCACAGCGCTCCCTGCCTCTTCCACTCATATACCACATCCTCACAAACTTACAATAAGTTAGTCATTTCTTTCTACTAAAATAGTCCTAGGAATAATTTATATGGCAAAACAACGTTTGCCGGGTCAGCTAGTTAAAACAATAAAAATAAATATTAATAAAATGTTTTAGATTCGGATGATTACCTTCATGCAAGTAGTCACCAGAAGATTCAAATGAATTTCAAGGAAGAATACGCCAGAAAAATTTGGAATCACATAGATATCTCGAATTACAAATGTTGCCTGAATACATGAGTTATAATCATTGCATGAACCGTTGAAATTTTAGCATTTCAAGTTTTGCTGCATAAAGAATGGGGATAATCAAAAAATGCTTCATTTAAAAAGAAAACTATTTCATTCATTTAGAATAGTCAGGCATATAAAACCCTAAAATGTAAAGTATAATCTAGATTAGAACATGTCTACTGTAAAATGAATGTTTTAATGGATTTAGTGCTATCCACGACGCACGACGAGAGACTTCTAATAAAGTCTCTTGTAATAAAGACATGTTGTAGTAAACTTTAAGTTATAGTAAATTTTAATAGAAAGTTTTAAAAAATTGCCAGAATTTGTCCAGTGTTCTGTAAAACTCAAACAATATTTATAACAACAAACTCTGAACTGGGATAATGCTTTGTTACAGTAGAGGAAACGTAGCTTTCCAATAACGACACTACCTCCACCGCGCAACTAAATTTATTAAATCTCTATAAATGTCAGCTATTGCGCACGGTTGTTGCGACAATTTGTCGCCAGCACGATTCATCTTAACTTTTAATAAATAACTATTTACTATCCTCTTTTCGCATCCGAACTTCGGACCGGGAATGGCGGATTTATAAATGGCAGGAAAATGGCACTAATTTAGAATAATCACGCTGATATCCCCGGTAGAATGAACCAATCCGTGACCTGATCGGATCTGTTCTGTCTTCTGCGATCTCGTTGTAACGTCTTGGGGAAATTCAGGCAAATGCTGTACGATTTTATTATTTTTTTATTCGGTCACGTTAATGAAGGAAAAATCTGGATTATATAGTATGTATAGCTACCCATATGAATGATCACTCATCTCATTGATTGATTTCAGTATTAATTACTTTTAGTAAACTATCCAGAAGTTTTGTGTTTTAGACATCTTAAGAAACAGGAAATGGGAATATGAATTCGTTAAAAAAAATATGTGTGAGATAATAATAATGTTTAGGAACACCCTAAAAAATAGTAGATTTAGAATGGTTTTTATCATTTTTCGTACATTATTTATAGCAATTAAACATATTTTCACAAAATTATAATCCTTTATTTAAAAATTCTTGATTTTTAAAATATTTTTAAATCACGATTTAAAGACTGATCGATAAATTTAAATAAAACTATTAGAAAATAATGCAGTATTTTGATTAAATATTAATTTAAAGTTTAAATATTCAAAGAAATGTACACTGATTTCTTAATTAGCCTATACTTAGCCGATTTTTCTCTTAATGTATATCTCTGTATTTCCCGGTAGCGAAAGCTTTTAGCAATAACTTGAGCAGCAATTTAAAAAATAACTTTCGTTCCTGTCGGTCTAAACCTTTGCACAACGCAATGAAAATTGATATTTTTACTCAATTCACGTTTTCTGCTTGAACGACGGGATAAAATATTTGCTGAGTTCTTCACGTGAGGAAGAAAAAAACCACAAAATCTGGCAGTTGTACATACTCACAGTAGTTTTAAGTGGGAAATTAATTATCATAACAACAGACATTTTTCGAAAGATTTCTCTGTGAGACAAGAATTAAAAGTTGTGAGCTGAATCTTAAAGGGGAAACCAAAGAATATTTGTAAATTAAGTACTTTCATATCAGCTAGTTTCTACTTCAGAGGTTAAAGTGCAGTGTAATTAATTACGACAGAAAAGATATATTACGTAACTGCCATAGCCAACACGTAAGATAGCATAAACTGCTGCTCAATATTACGTGTATACACTATTTTAATAGAAATTTGATAATATTTAGTATTTCCAGAGGCAAAAGTACGGCTTAATTGCTTGAAATATATAAAATAAAGTCATTCAGAATACATAATTAACATGTCTTAATAATTGTCTTGTATTCGTGCGCATTTTTCTTGAAAAAAAAAAGAACGCCACTAAAATACATTTTAAGAAATTACTGCGGATAAAATAAAACATATTTGAGTTATTGGTACTACATGCTCATTTCCCAAAATATAATGTGTATAACGTTGCTTTTGCCAATTCCCCTCTGAAATTCGATGTCTTATTGTAAAAACCTGGGCATATTATGATTCAATAGGTAATACATATGATTCCATAGGCGTAGAGTTATATGGGCCCGTGGGGTTCCAGCCTCCCCAATAAATTGTGAATAGGGGCTGAGCCCACCCAATAATTTACCACTAAATACAGAAAACTAATTTATACTAACATAAAAAAAATCTCGGCTGTTCGAGCCTCGTCAGGGGGAGACCCCCCACTGAACCCCCCTAATTATTTAGTTTCATTATTGCCACATTAAAACGATATTAACTGATTAATGTCATTTTATCGCTCATCTTTCGAGTATTTCGCCTGGTAACCCTATGTTGAAATTTTTATGAGTTTAACCTATTGAAAAATACATGTGATGCATATTCTGCAGCTTACGAAATATTGAGAAAAATAGATTAAAGCTGTTGTGAACTAATAGTATTTAAATATATGTAAAAAAAATACATGTGAAGCATATTCTACAGCTTACGAAATATTGTAACAATAGATTAAAGCTGTTGTGAACTAATAGTATTTAAATATATTTAAAAAATACATGTGACGCATATTCTACAGCTTAAGAAATAGTGTAACAATAGATTAAAGCTGTTGTGAACCAATAGTATTTAAATACATGTAAAATTATGTCGCATTTTTGGGACACATTTTTCAATAAAGGGTGTTGAGAGATAAAATGACATAGTCATTAAAAGTATTTCACGCCATTTACAAGCGTTTAAAAATAAACCTTTACTTGTACTTTTTAAATTTTTCTTCTTTTGATTTCAATCATGATTTAGTATTCATTGTGACACCACGTAACACACAATGTTACTATAAGTTGCCCTCGCCAGGCTCTGGTTAATTAAAATCAGGTTATGCAATGTAAAATATGAAATGAAGAAAAGTTCAGATGTGTCGAAAATGCACTATCTCATCGAAAATGTTTTTTTTTTCCTCCTTTGGATTTTTTACTTTGCTTCTATTTTTAACTTATAACATAGTAGGAAGATACTAACATGGATACTTACCTTACATAGGTGTAGAATTCTATGGACCCATAGAGCTCGATCGCCTGCAATAATTTACACTTATATATAGTCAGTCAAAGCTGCCAACTACTACGGAATATAATTAACCACTTTTTGTAAACAGTATATTTTTTAATTATTTTTTTCAAAATAGTAACCAGCTCGCGCGCGCAGCACAAAACTTTTGCTATATTTTAAGCTGAAAAATCATGTAGAAAAAGGGGCTAATTATATTCCTTAGTAGTTCGCAGGTATGAATATGTTACATGTACGTGAATCAGTGGCGTAGACGGAAATTTTTCATGGGGGGGTTACAACTTCTGCAACTCACATATATGTATACGGGTGTATGATAAGGGAGTGAAGAATATACATTTTGTATGGCAAAAAATTCCTCATGGGGTGTTATGACCTTCCTACCCCCCCTCCCTGGCTACGCCACTGATGTGAATATATGGGGTTGTGGGGCCCGGCCCCCCCAATAATTTTGAAAACTTTACGCTTATGTATGATTCAATTGACTATTTGACAGCATTCTATGAACCGCAGCAGCAAATTTCTTAAAACGGAAAATGAAACCCTCCCGCTAATGAGTTTGGTTCGTAAACTGACATTTTCAATCAAGAATAACCTTATGAGTAAGGCCAAAATTGACTGCTAATTTCATGGAGTCATATTAACAAATGCCCAAGTTTGTTGCGTTACGTCAAAAATCTATTTATTTCGGCCATTACTTACTATGCTAGAATGCAATATAGATAAATATGGATGTAATATACAGGGTGTTCCATAACTATTGGTATAAAATTTAATGAGAGGCAGGGCGCATAATTAGGAATAAGAATCCGATAGCAATGTGGGTTCGGAAACGTCATCTTCATGTAGCAGTTAATAATCGCTTGGAAACAAGGGCTGAAAACACAGTGAACTTTTTTTTACCATTGTTCCTCAAAATTAACGTATATTTCATAGAAAACCCGTGATGAAAGCTGATGGTTTAAAAGTTCTATTTCATTTCATAGATGAAGTTTTTGGAGACAAGCCCATTGTTTATGAAACTTGGTTAAGAAATTAGACGAAGACTTTAACACAAGGGATTATTACCTGGTAAGAGCAGACCAGATTATATGGTGAGTAAAGCACCGCACTACAGTTTCGGGTTCACCGCCCGGTGGTATGGGTTCGATCCCCGACGAGGCGTGGCTGTGACTGTGTCTGTTTCTTCATAGGGAGCGACGTTGGTCTACCTACTAGGTACCCTCAATATAAAGAGATCAACAACTCCGGACTTGGTAGTGGCCAATGCCTCCAAATCAGGGTCTTACCATTGTAAAAAAAAACAGGTAAATAAAAGCGGCGTTTTTTACCCACACTGTTACATAATTTTGGTCCCTTATTATGTGCCCTATCTCACCTAAAATTTTATACCAATAGTTATGGAACACCCTGTATTACGTAAATATTCAAATAGTATCCAAAAACTCACGATCTGAGAATATTAATAACAATGAGTTTAAAATCTTGGCTGATCTAATGAGTTGTGCCGGATGCTGTAAAGTAGCTTTCTAATGCCTCGTTTACATTCAGCCCACTTTTGCAGCAGTGAGCAGGAGAAATAGCAGTAACAGCAGTGTGAAAACCTCACTCTTCTTGCTCAATCCATGACCTTTCTTCCTGACCTTCCTGCCCAGCGCGCTCCACACTTGAAGGGATATTGAAGGCAGTGAGGAGGGAAGTACAGTACAAAACTATTCCAGGAGAAGGCGAGTACAGCTGAATGCAAAACATTCCCTGCCTTTGGAGATGGTGCAGAAGTATTTCCTAGAAAAAAAAGAAGCAGCTAGAGGAGAAGTAGGAATGGTTAAATGGGGTATAACCGGGGCCATCGTGATTCTACTGGGCTTGCTGGTGCACTCCGATGAGTCATCCAAAGAGGCATACGGATGCTCACTCATTGGCTCCAGTACTTAGATACGTCATCTAACGGCCGAATCTAGCCAATGAGGAAACGTCCGTAGTCCTCTTTCGGAGTGCACAAGCAGGCCCGGTAGAATCACGATGTCCCCGGTATAACACCTAACAAATACTGAAGACCAGCATTAATAGTTGTAAAGTGTTTTATAGATTGTGTCAGCCGTCCATTGAGCTGAATTTAAAGCATGTACTTCAGAGAGGTGGTGTAATATGCCACGTATTCTTTTCCACCATTCTAAAGACGGTACGGTTTGGGATTTTCAATTATGTGCACAACATTGCATTTTCCCCGCACCCAAAGAGCGAAAAAAACGATACATTGCGGAGCGATCCGTTTCCATGGAAACCTACCGGTTTTTCCGCGAAAGTACTCTTTAAGTAGTCGTTTTTCTAAGAAATCCTCTTCTCGCTTCCTCTTTTTTCCGAGAATTTCCAACCTCGCTTATTGTTATATTCCGCTCCGCTCTTGTGATCGAAAAACGCTGCTAAAGGAGAAGCTCACTTTTGAAAACTGGCTCAAAAATCGCTCCGACTGATCGAATTTCGCTCGTTTGGTTTAAGCTCGTTTGGTTATACTACCATCCAAAGGACAGAACTTGTAAGGATCCCTTATAACAAGAAAATCTCCATCATTCAGATTTCGCAACAGTGTGCACATGTAATTAATTATGCAGTAGAATGTGTATAAATAAAATTAACTAATCATTTGAATACTGATGTACAAAAAAAGAAAAGTATTCCGGTTATGCGTGTTATATTCTATGTATTTAACAACCTTTGTTGTTTATTTATGTACATAATTGGAAGTTACTTTTGCGTTTGATCTAGATAGTTCGATCTAGGCTAGATATACTAAAACATTTAATTTCGGAAAATATATTTTTTCAACAGAAAAATATTATAAAAATGTGACATTTTCAGAACAGCAATTGCATGATTATTGGTAAGGAAGTCATCAGCGAATTATAAACCATCTACAAGAATACTGTACTATAAAATAAAAAAAGTGTATTTAATTTATGTTGTCAATATTGATGTCTCAATATCAGAGAAAGCGAGCAAAAAGAGAAAAAAAAAACTAAATGGTAAACTCGATTTTTATTATTCTATCCGGTTTCTAAAAGATTGTAGAACATCTTATTGAGAACGTAATTGGATAATAAGAAGATTTGAAATTAAAAGCTTCTCTTCTAGCATTTTTCCGGTTTCTGAAATGAAATTAGTGGAAAATTAATTAGTTTTAGAGTTATAAACTTCTATCACTTTTGAAAGAAGTTTAGGTTCGTAATGGTTTAGATAATGTAAAGTTCTATGTGAAATTTTATACACACGTATTATCTTATACAGGAATGAGGAATTATGTTCCATACAAATTATTTTAAAAACTAATTGTGATTTAAAAAAAAAAGAATGATACTCGAAAGATAAAGTTTTAAGTTACTATGCACAGTGTTATTATTAGTAGTATTATCTGGAATATTTATTTCGTACTCGTGTGCTTGGTTTCAAGAAGATATTTATAAATCCTCGTTGAATGAAGTGGACAATACTATGACAGTTTTCACTAGCATAGAGAAAGGAAATTTATATTTCAAAAGACAAGTACAAACGACCAAAAGATAAAGGGGAATCGAACCCACGACAGTACGTTTAAGCGATTAGCGGAGATGTGGACAGGACTTTAACCTCTCATCCACTGGTTCTACTTCCCATGCACAGTAAAATATAAGAAGTATAAATATTTACCTTACGCACAGCGAAAGTATTTTCAGTTTGTTAAACAAATCAATTTAAATACACATTCTTTTCAAAATACATTAATTTTATACTTACATATGAGACAAATGCTGTAACTAAAGAAAAAGTTATTTATACCATAGTTCTAATTAAAAAGAAACTGTAAAACCTAATTAAAACTAATGAACTAATAAATAAACTAATTCTATTCTTTTTACTACCGCAATGCAAACGAAAATCTGCATTACATATTAACCAGTCAACAATGGATACTTCAGCTAGTACTCAAATAAGAATGTCCATTGCGTATCTTGAGATACTAGCTAATAAAAAACAAGTTGCCGGATTGTAGCAATGTAAAGCATTGAAGAGAACCAATAATTGTATGTTTTAAGATTAATGAAAAAATCTGTAAGTAACAAACATTTTTAAAATAGTGCGTTGCGAACGTTCCGGATGGTACAAAAGATCCAGCAAACATTCTTCATCAGTAAAAATTTCCAAGCTCCACCTATACCGGAAAAGTCTTGTAACACCTTTTAATACCAGATTATTTTAAGTGTTATTATTATTCATAAGATGTTCCAAAAACAAAGAGGATTATAATCCACTACTTGTTTATATACTGTTCTAAAGTTAGCACTTTAAAATAAAGGAATGAAAGTCTTCAATTACGGCACGTATAAATACTTATTATACATTCTATTTTTGATGAAGTATATTAGCAACTAAAGAAGTTTTATACAGCAAATTTTACTTCCATTTAAATATGACTTCAAAAAGGATAAATAAATCAAAATTAATGTATTGACGAGGGAAAAAAAAAAAAACAAGGTTTGTATCTGTAATACAAACAATTTGGATTGTATTAAAGAGAGCCTACTTTAAAATTTAAATACTTATCTTGAAAAAGTCGTAATAATTAACAAAAAATTAATTGTATAAAAATTAATTGTACCGAATAAAACTCAAAAAATATTAAACAAATGACTGCAATGATTTTTTTAACCGATCTGAATGTGCAAAATGATGGATCATTTTCATTTCTGTTATACATTTGGGCTTCCAAAATTATTATCTTAATTGCTTAGTTCTATTTATTTGTATGTGACTCTGCAGAAAAGACTCTCGAAACATTTTAACATATCGGTTGTTCAGAAAATCAAACGCCTCATCTCATAAACCAACGGAAAAAAATTTCTTGCCATATTTATCTGTATCCAATATGATACAACTTCTGTTGCAGTAATCATGGTTGCGTGTTCTATTACGAACAAGAAGTATTATCTATGAATCAGGCTGTTATCGTATTTTCTTTATCCACAAGATATTTTGAGAACAAACAAGGCAACACTGAAGTTGACATATCATGATCTATTACCTATCATATTCACCAAGCCATATCAGTAGGGATAAATGTATTCTGTAAAGCAATATATCTAAATTATACAGGAATATTGGGGATATTTTATGAGAATAGCATCAGACATATTTTATTTTATGTATTCAATAACCCTTTACTTATGTTTAGGAATACGTCTATGAACATAGCTTTGGTTTCAGTTTTTTCAATAATTTTAAGCAATTTTAAATTATTATTACATAATTTTGACTTATGTTTCTTAAGAAAATTAATTTTGAAGCAGTATCACTAACGTAGATAAAAAAGTTTCTAAAAAATGCAGAGATGATACATATGTATAGATAATAACTTATAGGTGATATTAAAATAAAGTATATTATATACAGTTTAGTTATGATAAAAATATATAGAAGCACTAGCTGACCCGGCAAACGTTGTTTTGCCATATAAATTATTCCTAGGATTATTTTAGTAGAAAGAAATGACTAACTTATTGTAAGTGTGTGAGGATGTGGTATATGAGTGGAAGAGGCATGGAGCGCTGTGAACAATGCTGGAATATAAAAATAACACAATACCAAACATTTATATTTTTAATTCATTGTAATTTATTCTTTACATTTATATATATCGCTAATTACAATAATTTTACTAAAAAATAATATCAATCCCTTAACGGAATAGAGTGAACAATATTTTTAGCTAACACAAACAAACTGCATGGTTTGCCCACTCGAGATCATGCCACGTATAATTGTCCGTGTGAAAAACATGGCGTGCTCAAATCTAAGCCACAAACAAACATAGTTTGGCCTTGAGACTTATTCATAGTCATTCCATAAAAAATTTTGTCCAAAAAAAAATAATAATAAAAGTATGAAAATCTGAAACATTTTCAGATTTTAAATACACACTAAAGCGCTATATATTAAAATCGTATCATAATTTATGCGTCGTCCCTATTTTTCTCTCATATTCCATTAAGTTGGAAAGTGTATATTATTCATGACTGTGCTGTATTTTTTTTTCTTGTTTCGTAAAACCCATCTTTGGAATCGAAATCTATCTTAAAATCGTCTACTAAAACTATTTTACAATATTCGCCAAGTATATTACAACTACACTTCATCGTTCTATATATTGTTTCGAATGCGCATCATAATACATGCGTATACCATGTATGTCTTTCTTGGGTTGATTCCTACTTTAACGCCTCTACTCTCGCCAAGGTGGCGATCATTAAACATATGCAGTTACAATGACAATTTTTTGCATTTATGTGGCAGTCATAATTTAGAATTAAAATGGCGATTTGGAACAACATGTAAGCACAGCATGCCGTTACATTTTTATTTATTTTGGATTGCCAATTAATGTAGTTGTAATAATAAAGTGTCTTCAAATTCCTTAACTGGTGCGTTTATCGCTAATTTGTTTACTTTAGTTTTCATCTGGTTCTTTTGGGAGCGCCGAAACGGTACGTACGTATTATGCCGGCGGTCACTTCCGCCAAACTACTTTTTCGTCAAATTTGCTGGCAAACTATTGCCAATCGTATTCCAAACCATCAACAATTTCATGTGCCCGGCATTTATCTTGGTGAAAATTGCTTGTCTTGGAGGACCGCCGGGATAATACGTAAGTACCGTTGAAACTTGTGCATTACTCCCAGAGACCCATGACTGCAAAGCTCGCCAAAGTACGGGGATTTTTTAGGTTGGCGAGAGTGAGGGGGCGTTAAAATAGGAATCAACTCTTTCTTGTACCATAAAACACATCTTTGGAATCGAAATCTATCTTAAAATTGCCTACTGAAACTGTTTTACAATCTTCGCCAGGCATATTCGTCCTATAGGCATATTCATACTATGCCGCAAAGACATGAAATGGGAATCATAATCCATGAGTGTACAGTGTTTTCCTTTCTTGTTCCACAAATCACTTCTTCAGAATAGAAATCAATATTAAAATCGCCTAATAAAACTGTGTTACAATATACGCCAGGCGTTTTCTAACTATACTCGAAATATATTTATAATAAATTGTCACGTTTTGGCTCCCCATTTAGCGATCCATTATCAAAAATTGCAAATCCTTGTGCGACTTTCAACATTTTATTAACGCCCCCCCCTCTCCACGTTATCTGGCAAACACATTTGAAAAGGGACTCGATACGCTAATGCCTAGACAAAAATCCTGATTGAACTTATTAGCACTCTGGTGCTAAAAATTTTGAGGTAGACCGCCCTTGTGACTTAGGGGTATGAGACAAAATCATATTCGCAGACCTAACGAATATACATATAAAATTTCTTTAAAATCGGTCGAGCCGTTTTGGAGGAGTATGGTAACTGACACTGCGAAATGAGAATTTTATTTATTAGATATACCCAATATGAGTTCAATCGAATGTACCGTTTAAACGCTAGAGCACTTTCAAGAATTTCCCCCCCCCATAAGCCATAATGTAAAAGAAATCTTTGTAGTAGCCCAGTAGAAAAACTATAAGTTCTATACACATCAAAATTAATGTCGGTCTTACGATGGTGGTTTATAACATATATACCCAATTTGAGCTCAATCGAATGCCCCGTTTAGGAGCTATCGTGTTCACTCACACACACACACACACACACACACACAAACATACATCTCGTAAAAATAGCATAAATCAATTCAGAAGACCTCAAAACGTGTTAATACATCAAAATCTCGAAGTCGAATTTTTTTCATGATTACAATAGTTTCCTTACAGGGTACATGTTCGGAAAGAAAAAAGGATGAAAATCTGAAACACTTTCAGGTTTTAAATACACACTATAGTGCTATATATTAAAATCGTATCATTAGTTATACGTTGTCCCTATTTTTCTTACTTATTCCATTAAGTTTCAAAAGTGTATCATTATTTATGACTGTGCTGTATTTTTCTTGCTTGTTTCGTAAAACCCATCTTTGGAATCGAAATCTATCTTAAAATCGCCTACTAATACTATTTTACAATCTTCGCCAAGTATATTACAATTATACTTCATCGTTTTATATATTGTTTCGAATGTGCATCATAATCCATGAATGTACCGGTTTGTCTTTCTTGGGTTGATTCCTACTTTAACGCCTCGACTCTCGCCAAGGTGGCGATCATTAAACATATGCAGTTACCATGACGATTTTTTGCATTAATGTGGCAATCGTAATTTAGAAATAAAATGGCGATTTGGAACAACATGTAAGTAAAGCATGCCGTTACATTTTTATTTATTTTGAATTGCCAATTAATGTAGTTTTAATAATTAAGTGTCTTCAGATTCCTTAACTGGCGCGTTTATCGCTAGTTTGTTTACTTTAGTTTACATCTGGTTCTTTTGGGAGCGTTGAAATGGTACTTACCGTATCGTACAATCGTATTCCAAACCATCAACAATTTCATGTGCCCGGCATTTATCTTGGTTAAAAATTGCTTGTCTTGCCGGACCGCCGGGATAATACGTAAGTACCGTTAAAACTTGTGCATAACTCCCAGAGACCCATGACTGCAAAGCTCGCCAAAGTACGGGGATTTTTAGGTTGGTGAGAGTGGGGATGTTAAAATAGGAATCAACTCTTTCTTGTACCATAAAACGCATCTTTGGAATCGAAATCTATCTTAAAATCGCCTACTGAAACTGTTTTACAATCTTCGCCAGGCATATTCGTCCTATAGGCATATTCATACTATGCCGCAAAGACATGAAATGGGAATCATAATCCATGAGTGTACATACAGTGTTTTCCTTTCTTGTTTCACAGAGAACTTCTTCGAAATAGAAATCTATATTAAAATCGCCTAATAAAACTCTTTTACAATATACGCCAGGCGTTTTCTAACTATACGCGAAATATATTTATAATAAATTGTCGCGTTTTGGCACCACATTTAGCGATCCATTTTCAAAAATTGCAAACCTTGTGCGACTTTCAACATTTTATTAACTTCCCCCCCCGCCTCTCCACATTATCTGGCAAACACATTTGAAAAGTGATTCGACACGCAATGTCACAGAAATCCTGATTGAAATGAATAGCACTCGGGGGCTAAACATTTTGGGGTGGACCGCCCTTATGACTTAGGGGTATGAGACATAGTTAAAAACCTATTCTATGACCTAAGGAATATACATAGAAAATTTCATTAAAATTGGTCAACTGGTTTCGGAGGAGTTAGGTGACTAACACTGGGACAGGAGAATTTTATATATTAGATATGATAGAATTAAAATATTTTAAGATAGATTTCAGTTCCAAAGAAATATTTTATGGAGCAAGGATGACAAATTTGGCACACTCATGGATTATGATACATTTTCCAACGTAATAGAACAAGGAAGACAAATAGAACCAACACATGGATTATTGTACGCTTTTATACAATGAAGTGAGGAAGACGAATTGGGCCGACACAGGCTTTATGATATGTCTTTAATAAACTCCTGTTTGTAAAAAATGCAACAGTATGAAAGAATGACGCGATTGAACTGAAATGCAAATTATACTGTGTGAAGCAAATGATTAAAATTTCATAGCCACCACTCATGAATTTGTTGAGCAGCGCCCTCTGCACTGCTGCTGAAACCGTAGAAATAAATGGCTGCAGCGGCTTGTTTAAGATAGTATATGTTTACACGTTTGTGTTAAACGTGAGGTGAAACATAACTATGCCCTGTCGACGGCAGAAGGCGAAATTCGGACAATTCATGGAGTTTGAACGGGGAGAACCATCGGCCTTCGTTAAGGAGGATTTTCCTATCGCGCAATAGCAGCTCTTGGGCAGCGTAACAGCAGTGCAACGATGCAAGCTTGAAAGCGGGCAACGCTACGGCAACTCAGAAAATCTGGGAGTGGACGTCGAAAAGAGGCGTCAATGTTCGATGATAAACACTTCGTCCGCATGGCTCTGAAGGAGCTTACAGCTATATCTAGACAGTTGTCAGAATATTGGAAGGCTGCTTCAGCTGTATCAAAGTCTGCTTCGTCTATTCACCCATGTCTGCTGTGTCGTGAACTGGGTGGACGAACTCCATTATACAGGATCCCCCCTTTACGTGAAACCATCGACGCTTCCGAAGGCAATAAGCTCTTGAACATAGAGACTGTCTTGAGGATTGACAAGAAGTGGTGTTTTCTGACGAATCCAGCTTTAATTTGTGACACCATGAAGACTGTATTCATTACGGCAGTCCAGCATATGCTAGACGCTATGCTGGACTTAACGCTATATTCCTGAGTTCATTATCAAACGCCATAGTGGACGAACACCCGGAGGTATGGTCTAGGGTGCAAATGCGTATCATGGAGATCTCAGCTGCTACGAATCGGGGGTAATCTTAACAGCGACAGGTACATAAGAGAAGTGCTGGAACCCATAAGCTTCCTTTCCTTCAAGGCATTCTTGGAGCTATCTTTCAGCGGATAATGCCGGCCCGCATTTGACAAGGAATGTACAAGAATCCTTTTAGGCCGAAAACATAAATATTCGTACGTGGCCTGCTTATTCCCGGATATGCCATATTGAACATGTGTGGGATTTTGTTGGTCGGCATCTCGCCCGTGATCCTCGTCCTACAGGTTTAACAGATGAATTTTGGGTACGCCTACACGAAATATGGAATCCTTTTCCCCAAGCATACATTCAAAATTTGTTTGACTCTATACCATGTCGTATAGCACTTATTACAGCGGATAGTAATACTGATTTAGAATACTTAATATTTTTTTTTAATTTGAAAATTTAATCATTTATTTGTACTAATACAAGTCGTTTGAGCATTAAATTTTATTTGATTCTGAGGATTCCGTGAAGGTGTTGCATTTTTTACAGGAGTTTATATAGCTCTTTAGAGCGTTTTTAAATATAAAAGTGCTTCAGATTTATTTTTATATTCTCTTTGAGTATAGGGCTATTTTATCAAAAGCCATTTGTTATCAGTAATCTTCCCCTCTCCTGGAGAGGTAACAAAGTAGATGGGATGATAGATATCTTATAAGAAGGTGAAAGAACACATTAGTAGCACACATACAGTACTCATCTCGTGTTGTAGTCTTGGTTATTTCTGGTACAGCAGTTTTATATTTCAGAAAGTTAATAATGTTATAGGTAACCATATATGCCTACCACACGATAAATTCAACGGTCAGAAGTCTGAAAATAGCAACTGCTTCAAAATTTTCTTAAAGGAAGATCTGTGTAATTTTAGATATTTATCTATTTCAGACTGAATGAGTTTATTCTGTGCCAAGTATATTCTCTTAAAAATATTATTAAACTTTCTATTTTTAAATTTCTCGAAATACGCTGCCCTCCAAAAGTTAAGGTACAACCAGTTTTCTGGCTGCAATCTTCTAATTAATGAATGTAGAAACGAAAGTTTATAGAAAATTAGGGGCACTAAACAGTTATTTATTGAATGCAGCATGGAAGTTTCTATAAGTTAAAAGCAAAAATGATTTATAACATAAAATGCAATTTTAGTAGCAAAGTTCATTTTTAGAAAAACAGTAAATTAAAGTTTTATGGATTAGAATGTCATAGAAACACAACAAAAATGTGTTCTAATAAAGATTGTGTACACCTTTAACTTGGATGCATTAGCAGCATCGATTCTCCATGTTCTCAATCAAGTTGTCGGACACCAAAATTTAAAGCGAAGACCACACACGGAGTATGTCTTGTTATAGCTAACGACCTTGGAGGAGGACTTAAAATCTGCTAAGATATTCCAAAGATGTTCTATCGGATTCATCTCTGAAGATTGAGTTGGCCATTCGATTCGCTCTTAACAATGACTCTCAAGATAATCCTCAACAGCCATACCTCGGTGAGGTCGTGCATTGCATCCAGCAGACTGAAATCATTGCCAATAGTACCGGCATATGGGCGGACGTATAGATCTCAAGAAGCTCATCCGTTATCTCACACCCGTCAGCGTCCCTCCATGGAACACATGCAGGTCATTGTGACCGTCGAATGAGATTCCAGCCCAAACCATGATTCCATCGCTTTTGTAATTTTGACTTTCAGCAGTGTTGGATAGATAATATCTCAAGAGTTGTTCCCTCCAGATCTGCAGACGTCCTGATTCGCTCTCCAGTGCGAATCTGGGCTCGTTTCTGAAGAGGACTTAAAATCTGAAGCCCATCCCCGTCTGGTCCAGGAAACATATTCTCTTACTCAATATAAGAGGAACCTTCTCTGTCGTCCGTTGAGGGGACAGACACAACTAGCTGCTTTTCATTGAGACCTGCATTGTGAAGGTGTCTTTCACCGTAGTAACGGATATACTTCTCCATAATGCTGCAAAGTGATCTGCAATGAGCTGACAATGTTGTGTAGTACGCAGGTGTTGTAGATCTTGGCCAGTCTGGAACATATTTTCTAGACACAAAATCACTTAATTGATATTGATCGTAGAGTCGGTGGATCACACTGCGAGACGCATTGACACACCTAGCACCATCAGAGTGTGACAATCCCATTTCCATGCATCCGACGAACCGCCAACTTAGCGAAGCGGTAATCTGGCTTCACCTAAAGATTGCTGAACTCTACTGCCTATTGTCAGCGAATCTGCGAAAAACAGTTGTAAATTAACAAAAGTTAGCACGTAATTATGAAATCCTAATGTATGCTTATTTTTCTCATTGATATATACCTGCTCTTTTATGTGAAATGATTATGGTAGCTATCGTTTTTGCATGTTTTTTAAAAATTCGTTATTATCATTTATATTTGTATAAACTATGAATTTTACTGTTACTGCCATTTTTTTGCCACGAGATTAGAAAAGCATAGTGTATCTGAACTTTTGGAGTCCAGTGTATTTTGAAATGAATCATTTAAAATTATAAGAATTTTTTTACCCGTTTTGTTTAAAAAGTTAATAAAATTTGATGTATTCTGAAAACATAAAAACATTTATTATAATTTTTCATGTTAAATATCTCTGAAATTGGTATTATTTAGTTAACAAAATTTATTGTTACTTTTACTATAAATATACTAAATAGTTTAATGAAATGTACAGAATCGTGGTCTTAAATGAATTTTCAAAATTACAGAATGTAAAGTTCAGCTGGTCGATATAGATATAAGATGTATAAGATCAACTATTGCATAAAGCATTTAGTAGTATATAATCTCTGATCTCTGACCTGTTTGGGGGACCCATGGCAGAAAACTAAAGGTCGTATAATCAAGCACATAAATGTACTTCGGTGCTTATGAATTTGTATAAGTCTGAAGAAATAATACTTATAATTTGTGACTGTACGCTTAAACTAACAAATATCTAGCAATGACAACAAGTTTTTTAAGTTCGAATGAATATGCCCGGAAACATTTTAAGATGATAATATAACTGAAGTTTTATTTTTACTTTTATGATGTCCATTTATGTACATAGAAGGTTTTTTATTAACTTTGTGCAGTTCGACAAAATTGTCATGCTTAGCACAAAATCACCCAAGTGTCTATTATGAACAATAGAAACCTTTTAGAGAAAAATCTATTTGAGAGAGGTACTATCATCTACTATTTCGGATAAGCCAAAATTTTTGTGTTAGGAGTCTCAAAAGTTTCAAAGCCTAAGGTCCCTGACAGGATATAATCTAGCTCTGTGCAAACATTAGATATATGTAAACAAAAGAAAAATAATCGAAGACAAAATTTGATAAAAATTATACGTAATGCATATTTAGATTATTTAACAATTTACGGTAATTATTAAGAATTTGCTTAGGAAAAATATTCTTCCCCAAAACACTTCTGTTTGGCGGACACCCGGATAATAATACAAAACGTTCACAATTAAACACTTCTTTCACCAGGCACAAAAATTATGCATCTATGTTCAATAACTTCTATTTCTCTGCTGACATACTTAAGACACCCCGCTGAAAATAAAAGAAATTTTCGTCATTGTTGCTGTCGAGATAAAACTTTTGTTTCCCGGGTAAACTGGGAGGACATACATTCCTAACATATTTCCGTCGCTTGTTGGCAAGCTTATAATATATTGGACGTAAAAATGCCCCCACAATGCAACATTTCATAAAAGTATTCTTTAGGATACACACAAAACTAGTACAGGATAAGGATCTCAGGAACTTTCGGAATTTCACCCAAGAAAAAGAAGTTTTGCGAGGACATAAAGATGAGGAAGCGAGCTGAACTTTTCCTGAAATAAATTCAGGAGATTATGGACAGGCAAACTTGAATATCAATATTTAGCGATTTTATTTCGCGCCGTAAACGCCTTGTACGTCACGGGAAAACTTCCTGAATACATTGTAACCGGCAAGGTATCAAAAAGCTCCTTGAATTTTATTCTATTTTATTTTTAGTCGAAGAAAAATCACTGACTTAACTGTTTTGGGTAGTCAAGTATTTTTCACTGTAAATTTTATGATGTAATAGAATTTATAGTGAATAATAACGTGAATAATTTTTAAAGTTTGCAGATTCTATGAGAATGCTACAAAAGTTATAGAAAACAATAAATGATATAAGTGTCTTTGGTTTTCCATCTGGTTCAAGTTCACTAAGATTTCTGTGCTGCAGTAAAAATATTCGAAATGTGTTTGTTGAGACGTTTTAAAAATCATTGCTGTTATCTTAATTTCTATTCATTTAAGGTAATGAACTGTAGAATTGTCATGAGTAAATGGGTCTTTGTTTGTTTTTTTAATTCACATTTGAAAAGTTGAGTCATAGATCCAAAAAACTCTTATAATATTTATACTTATTGATGACTTCAACAGTATATAAGCTGCCCAGTCGCTTCCATTAAAAAGCTTTTTACTGTCGAGACCTGGTTTTTTAAAACTGGGGAGGTGAGAGATTTTCTGTTTATGGGTTTTCATATGTATTCCGATAAAGTGGCTTTTAATTACAATATACTAGCATACGAAACAATATGCAGCCCTAGTAGACTCCAGATAAGTCACTACAAAGTGAAATCTAAAATTGCTCGCAAAGAAAGCCTTCCATTCAAGTAGGCTGAATCATTAATGACAGTTCAACATGCATGTGTTTGTCTATAATTACAGTTCATAAAAAACTGAAATAGCACTAATTTTAAAGAATAAATGTTTGAAAAATAAATGCATAATAAGTTCACAACCGTTCATCAAAGCATTCATTTCTCCTTATTTATAATTAGCACTATAGTTTTTATGTAGGGTTTTTGCGCATTCTAAAATATCGCTATTTTTTAATATATATGTTATTAAAATAATCAAATGTGATATATAGTTAAATAGCTTGTGTAGCTAAAACATAATTTTCAATTAGTGTGCCTTATTGTTTATTCTTTTTTTCTAAATTTTGAATAATCGATAATGTGTATAATTGTAATAAAATGAACGTAAAATAATATAAAATGATGATGAGCTGAACACGAAATTCATGTGATAAAAATTGGAAATTTACTACTTAAAGACCTTATAAACTTATTTTATATAGAAATCTCTAAAGTTTTGGAAGATATAACTGATTTATTGGGAGCGGTCAAAATGACCGCTTCCCGCCTTTCGAGGTATACGGAAAACGCCGCCTTTCTAGTGTTAAACCACTTTCCCAATTTCTAAGCATTTGGTTGCTCTTAATCTAACGCCAGGTATTCATGGTTTGGATCAGAGTTTAAATTTAACAGAAAGGCAAGTAGGATTAACTCATGGATTGTGATGCACCTTTCAAAATATTGAAACACGGAAGACAAATGCGTCCCTATCATGGATCATGATGCACTCTCTAATTCAAACACAACTAACTGAAAACACACTAACACAACTAACTCAAACAAATAGGAAGCACTCATGATTATGATACTCTTTCAAAGATAATAAAACAAGAATGACCAGAACGTACCACTCCTGGATTTTGATGCACTTTCAAATACAATGAGGCATGAAAGACAAATAAGGACCATGCTTGGATTATGATGCACTTTCCAACATAATAAAAAAATAAATGGAAAGCACACGATTTCGTAGTTAATCTGAAGAAATTTCATTTTATTAAATTTAAAATTGTGTCTAATATTTTAGACAGTATTATGATTAAAAAAATAAAACATCGTTGAATTCTTAGAGGAAATGAAAGGACAAAAAAATATGAAAATAAAAATGTAACACGTTTATTTAAAAAAATGAGGAACATGAAACAATAAATCAGAACTTTCAGTCTTAGCAAACCATATTAATAAATAGCAAAACCTATGTCGTCGCACAGAAACTTCCAAGACGCTTTTAGTACACTAGGAAAAAATAATATGAAACATATTTTCCAGGAAATATCAAATAGTGTTACATAACCATTCAAGCAAGTGAAGTTTGTTTTCTTTAATAGTTAAAGTACATTTTAAAGCCCATTTTTTATTTCTCCATAGAACGAATCCCTCTTCAAAAGCATATCTTTCTACAATGTACATAAAAAATTCAGGGTAAGTCTTTACTTGGAAGTTTTTATTGGAGAACAGATAGAGTGGAAATAAACAAGTGTTAATACTACTGTTAAAGGAAATTCGATAGCGGCATAGGTGTACCTAATGTGTCTTTTTTGTGTTTTATCTAAAGAGATTTTTTTCTATTTAATGTCTAGGATAATGTCTGTCCTTATTTGTATTCTAGACTTACTGGGAAATTTTTTGAGACTGTTTAAAAATACATTAAAAGACTTTCTTAAATGTTTTCTTTATTTTTTGCCCATTATTTTTCCTTTGTTGTTTAATAGATAAAAATGGTCTTTATCCATGCACACATAAGAATGAGAAATACTGTTTTAAAAATTCCTTGCATATTTTTAAGTATTTTTAAAAGAACATTTCTAGAAAAGTATTTTAAAATGCAAAATAATAATAATAATAATAAACGCTTTAAGAAGTATTTAACTGTTACAAGTTGTTTCATTCATGAATCGTTTTTCTTTTTAGCACATTAAAAAATATAAAATAATATGTTGCTGTTTTTTTCAGTAAAAACAAACAAACAAAGAAAAAATACTGAATACTTGTTTTTTCCTTAAAAATACGAAACCATACAACAAATGAAATGATACCTTGGAAATAAGCTGGATATGTATGGTTAATTGAGTAATAAGATTATGTACGTCAGAAATCGGATTTGAAATAAAGCATTAATATAGGATGATAAATATCTGGACCTAATAACTTAAAAAAGTTAAAGTAAAGCTATAGATAAAAAAGATTTAAATAAAAAACTATCAGTTAAGACACAGCCATAAATAAATAAAAATGGCATCCTGACATCCATCACAAGCATAGATTTTTACAGAAATTTTGTTATTTCGGACTAACATCACATGACTCAAAAAATTAAGTTACATTCAAACGTTTCGCAAAAGGCTAATAAAACCCATTTTTGCTAAGTTTCACACCGATTTGAGCACTTAAAATATCATTAAAACTGACACTGCATTTCAAATGAACTTTTTTCATGTTATAATTATCTTCATCTTAAAATAGCGAAATCTAAAAGGAAAATTAATTAATTACTTTAATGCTTTTGTGAAGTGGGTGAGGTTACAATGAAGACAAACTTTTGAATTTCGTTTGAATTTGTGAACTTAAGTCTTTTGAAAATAATCATAATAATAGCACTGATAATAATCGTTTTAAAGTTGTATTTATAAATGGCGTTTGCTTTCATTAATATTTTTCAAGCTGATTAAAACATCATCAACATTTAAGGTTTTAGGTGTTATTATTATCATCATCTTTTAGGAGTTCTCATTCACTTATAGGCGTGAATTATCATTTCAGCATTCTATTCTAGAATTTTTCTTCTTTTTTTACTTTTTTGACAACGGAACTAGTTTCCTAGCTTAAAAGCTGCATGAAAAGTAATAAAAATACAGATATTTTGGCATAAAGTACTTGTAGGTACATAGAGAGATATAGAGGGAAGAAGCAGATACAACAAGATAACACAGAAGAAACATCAGTAATGTGATGGAAAAAATGACTGCATTGATAGATCCAATGAAAGAGCAAATAATGAAAAAACTTGCCATTTCGTTAGTTTTTCAATGAATGTTTGGAAGTTTTCTCACAATTCTCAGTGATTTTTCTTTGAAATTGAGAGTTTTTGGGAATACTCTCAATTTTCAAGTACAAATCCATGAAAAAATTTTGGGCATTCCTAATCAGTGTAAAATAATGTCACAATTATAAGTATGGTTCTCTAACACTAAGATTTCACACCTTGCAGTACAAATTGATTAGATTTCTTGCTTGCACGTTGCATCACATACATGCAAGAAAATCATAAATGTCCGACGCATGCGTCCAATCCCGTTTATTTATTGCTGAGAATATATATATATATATATACACATGCATAAATAATCAACTTATTTTCTAGAAAAAGAAATAAACAACCATGAAATTAAAATTTAGTCAGACCCAGGAAATATTTCATATCAGCGAAATATTAGTCCAGCCCTAATGAAATAACAAAAACAAGTAATTGCAATTCGATACTTAATCGCAGGCTATAAGCACATGCTATGTTCCTACCCACTTAAGAGTTACTGCATTCCTTTAATGATTAATCAATATTTAATCAAGCAAATAGAAGGAAATGGGACGACAAAACATTTTGTTATCTGTCTCAAAAACTAACATATATCAAGTAATACAAAAGCTCTGACATCTCTTTTCGTCAAGTTTTAAAATAATTTATGAAGTGCGTTTTACTTTTTGATGTTTCAATCATTTTCACTTCTATGAAAAAAAAATACTTTTGCGATGCAGAGGATGTAATGATTCTTCTCCGTCTCTTTGGTTTATAAATGGGTAATTTTAGACGTCAAATTAATTTTGCATCGTCATATTTCTTAATTTTGAGAATCATTTGAGGGGAGGAATATTTCATCGCATTCTACTAAATGTGAAACTGTAAATATTCTTTATTCTTTAATTATAAGTATTTATTCCTTAAAATATTGCATTAGACATTTATTTTATAATTAATGATTCACAAAAGCGTCGATTTTAATAGTTCTTATGAAAGGTATACGAATTTTAAGTGTTTTTACAATTAATAGAGATTGATTTTTAGAGAGATCTATATTCGAAACTAATGTCTAAATTAATTTGATAATTAAAATATTCCTAAATTATTTCTGTAAATTTTTTAATGAATTCTCTAAAATTTCTTTAAAAATAATTTTAGAGAACATTTTTTGTTAAAAGAATTAATTTTAAATAAATTCCGCCCGCCCTCCCAATAAAACATTTTTATTACATTAGAAGAACATTCCATTCATTGATATTACAATCGTCGTTGGTCAGTAGTCTGTTATTGTTTTTTGATGCCGTAGAATGCCTTTGGAAGCCTGATATATTAAAAAATTATCAAAGTGAGATTAAAAATTTTAGTTAGATTAAAAGTATTTCTTTTGAAAATTATTTGTAAGAAATTAGGCGCACAAGGATGTATTAAAGTGTATTGTGTATATAGTGATAGAATTATTTTAAAAAATGGGAAGGGATTCCTTGCGAGCAAAATTGTCTTTTACGTCTCAACAACTTTATCCTTTGGAAATTTGTGGGACCATTATAGAAATAAAAGAATGTGAAAGTCAGACTGTAAAAGCCAGGTGATGATTAGGGTGTAGCAAGAGTACTGTGAACTTGAACTATAATCTACAAATGAAGATCATCGGGTAAATGTTGTGAGATGTACAGAATAAATGCCTAACTCAATGTACCTTTTCACCAATCGTTAGCAGTTTCCAAAGGTTACTGATTCCAGAAGTCCACCACTCCGTTTTAAGAATGAGATTTGAATTGAAGAAATTTCTACCAGGAAAGGATTATGTTCGCACATCATATTTATTGATGACATGCGTTTGTCCTAAACGACGGTTTCAAGTAGCACATCTGTTGTGTGAAGGATACGTAACGTGGCCCTAAGCAGCACGTTCAGTAACGTGAACTGCCCTTTCTGTATGAATAGATGTGAAAATCCTGTAATTAACAGATTGGGAGTTTTTTTTTAACCACACCACAAACTCTAAACAAATTGGAAAAATCCATAAAATGTATTGAATTGAATGTCTTTTGGGTGGCCCTGTATGTAAATTACTTAGCCGATTGCAATCAAAAAAGAGATGCACAATTAGATGTTAAATCTCAGCATTCTACTGTTAAAAGTTTTAGTCTAGAGTTATGAGAAAGGCGTAATTGTTTTTTGCACCGAATTTGGCGATATTTCGGCAGAACTCGACGATGTCGATGACAGTTAGCGAGATTTGGGCTTGGCTGAAACCAAGACTAACTGTAGATGCAATAGATTAAAGATGCCCAAAATGTATTGAAATCATATAATTTGTATAGACCATAATGTATTGAAATTAATTTGGGCCTTGTAAATAGACTATCCAGTAGACCAGAAACAAAAACGAAGGTGCACAACTAGATGTTACAACATCCTAAATATGTTAGTGTTCCGTTGTTTGATATTTAAGCACTTTTGTTTTCCGATTGGTTGGTTTCCTGTTTTAAAACAAATTATTTAGTCCAAGAGCATTTTTTGTTTAATTGCTGAATTTAGCATTAAGTTGCAACATGCATCTCCTTACTGCGGCGACTATAATGTTGAAAAATCAATCAGTTATTCTATGGGTTTAAGTAAGACAATACATCAGTTTTCTAAAATAAAATATTTTAACATTAACTTCGCATGGGAAGCTCTGGGTAGTTTGGAAGATTTGTTGTCACATACGCAAAGGAGATAAAGTGCAACATGCATCTCCTTACTGCGGTGACTATAATGTTGAAAAATCAATCAGTTATTCTATGGGTTTAAGTAAGACAATACATCAGTTTTCTAAAATAAAATATTTTAACATTAACTTCGCATGGGAAGCTCTGGGTAGTTTGGATGTTGTTGTCACATACGCAAAGGAGATAAAATGCGAAACATATGCAGTACCATAAAAATCAGAGAGTTTGAATGGTTAGTGTTTTATTTGTACCACATTCATGTATTCTTATTTACTGAATTTTAAGTACTTTAGAAATTTTCAGTTTTCGTTTGATTGAAGCATTCAACGACTTAACGAGTGAAAAAAATTGAGCATTGTTACTATATTAACCAAAACGTAATGTTGAAAAAAAAACAGCATTTAGTACTCTTTGACTTTATTTTTGGCATCAAGTTTTTAAAAGTGAATTAGTAAGTTAACTGCTAAAAATCTTTCACAAAAGAAGAAGACAATTGTACTACTATCGAGTTTTTTTCCAACATGAAATGTGGATTCAGACAGGAAGATATAAATCATTCACGAGACTAAAATTTTGCCGTGACATACATATAAATATATAACGAAAAAATATTTAGTATTTATTTATTTATTTATTTTCCGTTTATTTTTGTTGGTTTAACAATCTCCATTCATGGTAAATAACGGGTGCTTCAGCTAGTATGTAATAAATAATATGTTTCAAGCTAGTACAGTAAACATTTAACAGTCTTTGGTTATTTCATGACTTGATGAGGTCTTGAACATTTCAGAGACGAGTATTTATAAGCTATTGTGTAGCACATTTATTGATAGTATACTATCCATAACGATAATAACGAAATACATCCCGAAAATAAAATATACAGTCAACTCCGGTTATAGTAAACCCGGATATAGTGAACTTTCGCGTATAGTGAACGCAAATCGTTAGTTCCGATTCACTTACATTAGAAATGTGCATAGCATTTTTCGGTTTTAGTGAACATGACTGCGGTTATAGTGAACCTTAAAACTGAACTTCGAAAATTCGGGAAATGGCGGAGACGAAGTCTTTCGATGTCTACATTCTCAAAGGTTGTCATATGTCACTCGATAAATACACAAAGAGATTATCAAGCACCTGTTCCGAAATACAGGGGAATTGGCAGTGGCTAGGCTGAGGTCTGTGGGCTAACATGTCTAGGATGAGAAGGGAACAATAACGCACTAGAGAAAGGGCTTTTAGACGCTTGACCGCTGTGAAACCAGGAATTTATTCATTGCATTGATGCTTACTAAGCTTTAGCTCTTCAATTCCCTTGCAAAATAGTCCAAATCTTGTGGTGTATTCCTCTCCGTACTCCTTTTATCCGATACCCCTAGTGCTTAATAGATAAGCTCATCTTTTCCACCCTGCATCTAAGTCCGTGACACCAATACTTCCACAATATAGAAGGTAGCAATGACAATTTTTAAAAGAAAAATGCAACTTTTTTCATTCTCATTCCTGACCAGAAAGAGAAGACCACAAGCGCTTCAATCAAATTCTTCAAACTGTGCCCCTCCTAATTGTATTCACGCTTGCTACCCGAGGATGTCTGAAAAAGAGGATTATTAATTCTTATTCGGTTAGAATCAGTGGCATTTTTCGGCTACTAAGCACTTAACAAAAAGTAGGGTACCTTTCATGGTAAACAAAAACGGACATATCTCTCGTTCTTGAACGATTGCATTTTACATTCCCGGTGCATTAGCACAGGTTAAGGATTACTACTGCTCGCTATTGCTTGATTGGCTATAGCACTTTCTGGCCAATTGAATAGAATCTCCTAAATTATTGTAGCACTTAGGAATAATAAGACATTAATACGATTAATTATGTTTGATTTACACAAATATACAGTGGGGGTATAAAACACTATTTTTTGCTTAGTGTATATAATGCATTCCTTGCTCATATGGGGGACACTTCGCTTATAGTGAACTTCGGATATAGTGAACGAAATTTGCTGGTTCCCAGATGTTTATTATAACCGGAATCGACTGTATAATGAAAATATAGGTAATATTTATTTATTTATTTCGCATTTATTTTTGTTGGTTTAACAATCTGTATTCAGGGTAAAAAACGGGTGCTTCAGCTTGTATTTAATAAATAGTTAGTATATTGCAAGCTAGTACGTTTATTGCTGTTTAAGCTTTACAGTAGGTTTTTCAATTGTAAACCTACCTAATATTGATTCTACTCTGATTCATCCTCTGTGCTTGATTTTGCTAGATAAATTTTGGTCTATTAGAACTCTTTTAAATTTTTAAATGGGTTGTACGATTTTAACTCTGCTCAGTATTAGATAATTTCATCATAAAAATATGTTTATTCTGGCATAAAATTTATGTATGTATATAAATATTTATATGTAGAGTGAAATTACAATACTTTAAAAGTCACATTTTATATTGCAGCTTTCAGCATTGCTCGTAAAGACATATTTTGGATGACTTTACACTTCATTTAGGTTATTTCACGACTTGACCAGGTCTTTAACATTTCAAAGACGGGTACTTATTAACGTTTTTCTACTACTTTTAATGATAGTGGAATATGCATAACGAATATCGAGCCATTAGGTACACTAGCACTGTCACGCGTTTGGTAACGTTTACTTGGGAAGTCACTTATCTTACTCAACAGTAATATCGACCAATAAATGTATCAGAATGATGCATTGTCCTTAAATCAGCTCTCATTTTAGATTGGAAATCAAGGTAGTTGTGACATGATAAAGTGGTTGCATAACAGAGTTTAATTATATGTATACAGCGACTTAATGTTTAGTTTCCTCAAGATAAATGTTGTGCTCTATTGTAGCTCATAGTATCGAAAAAAAATACTTAAACCTTACGTGGACGTGCGCAACGAATTGCGATACCACCATGGCACATTATTCTTAAAAATTATAATATTGAAAACGAAAATTAGGAAACAGTAACAAAAATGTCTCTTTCAAATAACTCTGCTCACATTTAAACTAATATGCGTAAGTTTTAAAATGTCTGAGATTTATTGCATAAGAAATGCTTGAAATTACATTATATACACATATGTGCATAATAAAAAAATGCATTAAAAATGTTATATAGAATTTGTACACAAGTTTAAGAAAGGTGGCTAATTATAACAAGAAATACTGACTAAATGAAAATAAGAACTAAAAAGTGCACGTTAAATGTTAATTATTTTTATTTTTTATAAAACTTTATCAATCATTTTTCATTTTAATCGCTTTAAGGAAAAATACCCAAAAGCTCGATTGTAGAGTAAGGTCAAAGCAATTAAAAGAGATTACTATGCCTCAACTGGAATTGGAGTAAAGGAGCCCATAAAAAATATAGTTCTAGTTGTGTGAACGTTAGAATTTGGCTAACTCGAAAATCGCATGTTTATTCTGTGGATACAGCAGTCAACAGATATATAGAAGAGGTAACATTTTATTAGTTAAAAGGCAATATGGAAACATATCTGACAGCTTACGAAAGCGGATGTTTTCTGAGGTCAATGAAAAATATAGAATAAGATGCACATTAATTTTGATTGCATTGTTGAAATGTAAAATCGAAAAATGAATAAATTGTTTGAAATGTCAGAAATGTTAATCAAAACCGCTAACCTTTCGACTTTGCAATGTTACTTCATTTTTAGTTTAATGTTGTATCCTCTGCCTAAGAAACATTTCTAACAAATTCCTACCCTAATTGTCTTAAAGAGTTGAAATTTACTGTATATGCACTGACTAAAACCTGGAAGACTTGCAATTACCATTGCTATCGGAACACAGTGACAATCAGATGTCCCGACTACTAATAAATTAATTACCTTGAACTCAACATAACAACATAAATTTCTTGTTAGACTTACTAGATTTTTCTTCACTTAGAACTAAAATTAGTCCAAATTACTAAGTAGACTTTCTCTACAAAAATCAGCATCTGATGCCTATCGGATTTCAAGCGTCATTCGATGGCTCAGCCTGCATAGATAAAAGCCACGTTGTTAGAAACCAAGTGATTTTAATATCTGACCAGTCTAAACAAAATATGGCTTACTAATACTAAGATAAGTTTCGCCGCTTAGAGCGATCCCTAGGAACACTATTTAGATATGTATACTTTTAACATAAGTAGAAATTGGTCTGATTGAAATTGGTAAATTGTCATATTCTTGACAGCACGTAGCATGTGTGCATGAAGTTCAGCCTTGACTTAACTGAAGGGGAGAGAACAATCCTTATTTTAAAAGACATACATTAATCATAAGTGATGTTCTATGTAAATATTTAGCCTCATGCAGTGCCATGCAAGGAGCAATCTTCAACCTGTAATCTGCACTATGTAACAAAGTCACATGTAGCTATGGTCACCCTAATAGCAAACGGTCATCGGTTCCTGAAATGCCGATGATGAATTTGGCAGGAAGCGAAGCGGAAGCGGTGGAAGGTTTTCGATATCATGGGAGGAGGTTAGGTGGATTCATCTCGGCCCTTGTTTGCGTGTCCGCTGGGCAACAGTAGGAATAAGTCATGGGCACTGGGAAAAATTTGCGACTAACCGAGGCAATTAGTAGCTTCCTTAGTCCGGAAGAGATAACCGTCTGCAACTTAAAATGTGGAACCCATGACCTTTGTTGAAACAGTGCAATTGACGAAAATTTGGGAAATCGTTGCACTGTATATTGGCTTGTTCCTTTTTTCGTGTTTCAATTTATTTATATTTTCATACACGCATTTACTTGTTTTTATATACTTAATAGGCGTAGAGTGGCCAAAAATTTTCAGAATATATTAGATATTTTTCATAATGTAATGAACATTGCCTTCGAAATTTCGGGAGAAGAAATAAGTTGTTTTAAAGAAATATTACTGAGATTTAAATATACAATTTTCTTGTTAAAGTTCATTTCTATTCAGTGCTCATAGAAACTGAATTTTTGGATGCATTTAATAACAGACATCACACGAGTACACAGCTACTTTTAATTGTTTATTACAATCGATACGGGTTATCATTACTGCAAATTTTTAAGAAAGATTATGGTTATGTTAAAAGTTGATTATGTAAACAATTCAGCAATATTGACCTTAATAAAAATATCTAATCTTAAAAAAAATGAGAGAATAAGTTAAAATAAAAAATTGTATGCAAAATTCATTTATTAACATTTTAATAATGATTGCAGTCATTCCCACTAACCAGTCTGAAATCAACTTATCTGGAAATAAATCAACAGTACAAGATCACACAAAAGTAGCTATTAAGGGGAAAAAATTTGGGGGAAAAATTAAGGGGACAAATTTTTGACATCCAAAAGACTGTAGTACTTGCGTCCGTCAGCTTTTAAGACAGAGAGAAGAATGAATGACCTTGTGCAATGTCTTGCTGGGTCACCTCAGCCCATCTAATGCTTAATCAATCAGCAGTCTTCTCACATTTATGAGGGAATAAGGATCATGAACTGTTCAGGAACTTGTGAGAAAGTGCCGATAAGGATGGGTTTTTCGGCTTTACCATCCACAAACACTATCGCACCGATCAGTTCTGTGTGTAAAGATTCGATCATCCCTAATCGATAAACATGCGAAAAATTAAGGATGATCAGCAATGATGAGACGATGATTACCCGAGGCACCGATGATAGGCCGGGTAAAGCTCAATCAAGAATTGCTACTAGGGTGAGCAGGCGAAATGTCACCTAATTTTCTGGAACTCCTGATCATAAGAAATCAGCAATGACTATGCATCTCAAATACTGAGACAGTAAAAATTGAGGAAGCACAATTCATAAAAACATGCGTGCCACGTTATTTAACATGTTTAAGAGATTGTAGTAATCTCTTACGTATATAGATATGCTTGCATAAATTCAAGTCGACACACACACAGAAGATATATAGAAAGATAGCATTGAGATGAAAGAGCACATAAACATATATAGTGTATTTTTGCAGTTACATAATTTAACATGTTAAAATATTTTGCTCATCTTTCTTACAGAAAGGCGCATGCTTACGTAAGTTAAGATACACTCATACATTACACATATTACAAATAAGAAAAGAGGATATTGATACCTTTCGTAATAACAGCATTCTACATTTCACCAGACAATATTTCATTACTAATACAATTAAATGAATACCACTATTAATCAAGAAGTTAATATCGTTGTTAATAATCATTCCGACATTTAACATCGAGAATAATTCATAATAAGACCGATCCTGCATCATTAGCTGGAAATAAGAGTCGATTATAATTGCAGATTTTAATTTGTTTATCGCATGTCGGGAATTCTGGAGAAACCGCAGTTCTTTTCTAATGGTTAATCGATATTTAATTAAGTGAGCAGAAAATAAAAGAATCGGAGAATACATTCTTCAAATGTCGAGTGAAAGGAACAAAATTAAAAAGCAAATAACCGATTTAGGCTTGAATAGGTTTTGTGAATTTTAATATGATTCAAACGACTTTTAATTTGTTTTTAACATACTCAAAATAACTGTTTTTGCTGTAATCTCTATTTTGCATATATAATTCCCAAGTATTATTTTACTTGCTAAATATTATTTCATAAACCAAATATCGTCTTTATTTTTATTTACTACTGCTAAAGCAAGTTTTATGTCCCTCAAATGACGTGCCCAAAATTAGCTTTACAATAAATAAATGAAAATAACCATTTAAAATATATGAAATCATCTAATATTTGGAGAAGGTTTTGGGAGAATTAAAAAATTCTGTGAATTAGAGAAAACATTTCATGTAATTACTTTTTTTTACTGTTTCTACGTAAACGTTGAAAGTAATATCAGAGTGAGAAACCTGATTTGCTAAAAGTAATGTGTGGTAAGATGAAAGGAATACCGCCCAATCTCCGCAGAGCCAGATTCCTTGGTGGGAGTACATAAAAATTCCCCAAAGAACTCTACTTGTGCGATCCATAGTTTTCGAGAAAAATAGGAAAAACCAAATATGACGTCACATCCGGTGCGAGGACAAACAACTAGAAACATTAAGTTGGATACTGGATTACATATGGAGGACTCGGTGTTATGGCCGCTACAATCTGGCACCTATGGATTGCTTTCAATGAAAACGATTGAAAGAATGATCTATCGAGTCCGAATTACAGCAACAAATAGTGATTCAGTCCCTCCTTTTCGTGCTGGTGAATTTATGTGGGTAACAGATGGAACGTAAGCAGTTTGGCATTAAATTGCGCACGCATGCAAGCCTCGATATGCACGGTGGACCTTTTGAGCATCCTTTTATGAAAGCATATGAAAAAAAAATTGCTCATGATTCCAAAAAAGGTTCTTTTCGTGCATCGGAAATGACGTTTCTGCTTTTTTCTCGCACTTTTCTTGAAAACTACGGGCGAACAGATATGGTTCTCTGGCCAATTTTTGCATACTCCCAACGAGAAATCCGGCTGTGCAGAGTTTGGGCAGTATTTATGGGACACTCTGTATATACCGGTTACCGGTAGAATTACTAGGGCAGTTACAGTCTTATCAGCACATACTTTACACGCGAATCAACCTAATGCCGCGTGTTAAAATCATAGGTTAGATATCTTAACTATGCGTGTTTGGATTAACTTACGTGTAAAGTGTGTAGTGATTAAATCCGATATAAATAGACGTATATGACATTACAACAGAACAACTGAAGCATTGCAAGTTGAGTCTCGCTTGCAAGTTCCCAGGCGGTCGTCGTTGCATTTACCAGATGTAGAAGTATGAAACCAGAATTTTTTAGTAAAAATTATACGTCTGTTTGAAAATGGTAAAAAATATTTTATTCAAAATAATCTCAATTGCTATTTATACATTTCCCCCACCTCTCCGGCAGTTTATGAATGCCATGCCAAAGAAACAAGTCTTCTTTTGAAGCGAACCAGTTATCGAGCTATTTTCGTGCATTTTCATACGCATTGAAGCGTTGTTCAGCTACAGTCTGTTAAAGTGATGCGAATAGATGATAATCGGACGGAGTTAAGTCTAGAGAATAAGTCGCACGTGTTAAGGTGGATTCATATCTGCCGCGCCGCACCGCAACCATGCCGTACTGATTCGCCGTTTTGGACCGTTGGCTGTCCGCGCGGCGAGCTTGCGGTGCCGCAAGTAAATACACCAATGCTCTTCTGTAATTGGCTGTAGCGGTAAAAGCTCATCTGTAATTGGCTGTAATTTGCGGCCGCTGCAGAATATCTGTTCTCGCCAGATAATGCGCAAACCCTCGGCGCTCGCCGCACGGGGGCCGTGTTGCTCCGCCACGTGACGTCATTGCGGCGTCTTAGCGGTGCGGTACGGCCAGTATGAATCCGGCTTAAGTATTTCTCTGAACGCCCCGACTGTTTCCTTGACCCGCTTTGCCGTGTGTGAAGAGGCATTATCATGGAACAAAATGATTTGTGTTACCTTTTTCCACTTTCCGGTAGTTTTTCATGTAATGCTCGATTGAAATCGATCATTCCAAATCATTCATTTCCTCAATCGATTCCTGTTGGTAGAGATCCGTATTAACGGTTTCAGCAGGTCATTTGCTGTCTTCAAACTTTTACGGTGGTAAGGTGTTTCGGTGGTTATCAGGTCAGAATAATCCCTTTTGAATTTTTTGAACCACTCGAAATACTGTGTTTTACCAAGAGCATGTCCAGCGTAAGCTTCGAGAAGAATTCGATGCGATTCTGCAGCAGTTTTCTTCAAATGATAACAGAAAACCAATGCTGTCCACAAATCGTAGGAAAAAAACTCGACATGTTTAAGGTTATACAAAAATATACCGGTGAATGGATCTTGGGGTGTTGTGTGCTGAAAATCTTCGTAAGAGGGAGATAATGGCGCAGCAGAAGCAGTCTTGCGGTCACTGAACAAATGGCTCACGCCATCTATAGTGAAATTCCGGTTTCATACTTCTACAATTGGTATATCAATGACGGGTAATTATTCATAACTTGCTTTATATATACTTGTATATCATCAGCTTTGCATGATGGAGATTACTTGTTTTGAATCAATCTCCCAATTCTTCAATTTAGACTAAGTGTTGTAAGTGTTAAAGCAATGGCATCTTCAGAAAACTATTTATGTATTTGTACATTTAAAATTCTTAACTGTAAGCTTTTGATTTTAAATAAATGACCCTGCCGTGTTGGTTCATGCAAAGCTCAAAACCAAAAAGGTAAATTGGTCTGGCGTGGTGAAAGGTGAAAAGTTTTGCCGAGTTTGTTTCGGTTAAAGCCGTTGAGTATGTAATTTTATTTGTGAATTTATTTTGTTTTGCGTAATTTTTATCATGAGTTGTAAGCTGTCTCAGGTAATTCCGTTGCTAGAATATTTGTTCAAAGTTTAAAATATTTTCATGTTAAAAGGAATAAAATGTCATTGTCTGGTTTATGAAAGCTGGAGCTGAATAAATTTCGCCCGTCGCTAACTCTGCCCCGCCTTGTGTTCACTTAAAGTGGAGTCTTAGTGGAGATTCGCTGAACGACCTCTAGATGACCTCGGAAAGTTCAGCTGGTTCTGTCCAGTCGACGGCTTTACACCGACTATTTCGTATACCACCGAGGTAAATTCCACACTTGGTTAACTGCCCTGGTGGTGCATGGGCTAAAGAACCGTTATATCACGCCTCGGACCTAGGTTCGAATCCCGACATGAGTATGGATGTTAACCTGTCCGTCCCTTCATAGGCGGTAACGTTGGTCGCCCATTGGGTTCTCCCATGATAAAAGGGTCAGTAATTCCGCCCCATTGAAAAAAAAAATGAAAGTTGGTTCCATAGCAAGTGTGTATGTTGTTGCAAATGTGATTTGAATACGAAGTTAAATGAAGCATGATAAGTTCTTATTACACGAAGGAATTTTCGTGCGATTTGGTTGCAGCAACCAGTTGCAGAAACTTCTTTCCTGGAAATTTCCCTCGGTTACCTAAGGAACAGTCAACTACAACTTTTTCGTTCAAAGGCGAAAATATTGTAGGTTGCTGGAATTCCAGCCAATCGTAGTGCTTCCTATTTCTACGTCACAACACAAGATGGCGGAAGAGTCAGCGTTAGCCATACCGCTCGTAGTGAAAGGGTGCGAAAAAAAAATGTCCGTGAAATGGAATATCGATATGGAAATAGATTTGATTGAAGAAAATAAAAATAAACAACAATCCGATCCGAATATAGACACCGAATAAGAACCAACGCCATGCTATTTATAAATACATGCTCTAGCTACCGCCAATTCGGCGGTAGCCCTTGGGTTGCGTTTGAACGCAACCCTGTGTTCTCATCTGGGCTCACTGACTTGCTGGAATGAACTGCAGGAGCTGGTTGCTGCAACCAAAATTGCTCTAAATTTTGTCCGTGTAATAAGGCCTTTAGTGGTGGGTGTGTTGATGCTGATGACAAGGGCGAGGGGAGGGACTAGTGTAAGACAATAAAGGTGCGGGGAGGAATAAGGTAATGGTGAAGTCGGAGTTGCATAGAGAAGATATCGTAATGAATGGTAAAAGAAGTAACTGAAATAAAAAATAAGGTAATTGCTTTTATTTTATGAATGTTTTTCAATACTTTTAAAGTGATATCGAATGTTTTTTTTAGTGTTTTTTGTGTTACTCTAATGATGCTGATTTTAGATTAACCCTATAATTAGGTAACGGAGTTATTTTAGGTTGAAAATGGTTCACTGTTAACTTATTTTAGATTCGCTGTTCAGCGAGTTGCTAAATTTGCCAAAGTTTTCTTAGTTTAAAAATGGACCTGTGCTTGAAAGTTTTGTGTTATTTCGTCGAGAGTTTGATGTTTTTTATTAAATTTTGTTAGTGTAAATTTAAGTTGAATTTTAATTTGTTTGGTAAAATTATTTTAGTTTTCTTTGCTGACCATGGAAAATGCTTGGCGATAGTTGCTGGGGCTAGGTGACCGTCTATCTCCAGCGACTTCTGCCGTGTTTACAGAGGTCCCGTATCAGCTCAGGAAATTACAAGTAGATACTTTCAAATTTTCGGAAGACGATATTTTCCGTTTTTTTTTTTTTCATAGCATGTAAAGTTTCAGATATTTCTTCAAACTTAAACTAAACTTACTGCTTTAATACTGCTTGTACTAAAAAGTTTTTTCTTCATGTAACTATGCGTTTGGTTTGCAAAAAACTTACCCCGCCATTTTTTGAAGTAGTGTCAACGATCCAAAAGGCGACTAAGGCAGGTTTTTTAACAGCATACGGGGCACATATTCCAATGAATGCCTCGTTGAAAAGCTTGCTTGTTAAATTCTACGGAGGGACTCAGCTATATTAACTGATACTTCCGGTAAAAATCAGCTGAAAATTTACCTTAAGAAAAAGAAACTGCAAAAAATATAAAAGGGGAGAAAAACAAAAGGCAATCCTGGTTAGAAAGCTACTTGGACCTTCATTTTTACATTTTATAGACATTTATAGTAGCATGGTATGCTGTCTAAGACAAAAGAAATGTAGCTGACAGTCACGGAATGGAAGAAATGGGCGCACGAGGACTGCAGCAAAGGAGATGATAACATCTTTTGTTTACGTTCACTGTAATTTAGACAATGACGTCTTTTGTTAGAAATAAAAAATTATATCTTTGTAAAATTGATAAGTAATAGTTTTTGTAAATTTATTAAATGGCATTTGTTTTCCAACTTAGTTACTTTCTCTATCCCTCTTTTATTATCTTACCCACTATTATTATGCCAGTTTATTTTACAATAAAAAAATATATATAAAGTAACAAGCAAGGCTTATTACCAGTGTTTTACTACTTAAAGTATAACTGAAAAGTTTGTCCCTGTACATGTTTGGTTGTCTGGAAATTTTGCCCGCATTGTCCAAACTACTAAGATGAACTGACTAAACTGTTCGCTATCGAAAAGTATGTTTACTTTTTTTCAAATAATTTTTTTAATTTGTAAATAAAGGTACAGGAAGTACAATTATATCATGTTACCTGTAAGTAGATAAAAATAAGAAAGTAAAAAAAATTGAAATTAAAAAGAAGTATTAGAGAAAATGTGCCCCGATCTTCCCTACAGTAGAATCAAGATTATCCAAAACTCCCTGTTAAAGAAATTCATGTTCAAGCATTTGTTCTTTGGTATTTTCCCTCTCTTTCCTGTTTTGCTGAATAAAGTAATGTTAAAGAAACTATGTGACATAGGTGCCAAACGAAGGCCATCGAAACTTCTCGAAACTAAACTTACTTATTAGAACTACACGCATTAAACAATTACGATTTGGATAGCTGCGTTGCACAATTAGCGACTAATGTTTTTTTTTTTAACTTTGTGATAGCTTTACTTTTTATAAAGCAATTTTATCCCAATAATTTACGTAAGCTGTGCAGTCTCAAAACTGAAGCAGTGTCTCGATTATCCAAAAATTTTAATTTTCAAGAAACTTTTATTCCCAATTATTTCTGATAGTTGACGTTCTACCGTACTTCGAATTATCTAGTTGAGACGTACAGGTATATTAAAGACGTTTTTTATAATGCATGAGTATTTGAGTGTTATTATTTAGTTACACAGCAGTATTATTTAATTCATTCATTATATTTATACACTTTTTGAACATGGAAAAAAATCTTAATATTTCACTGAGCTCAATTTATGAACTATAATTCATGGCAGCAGCCATATAAAATTACTTCATACGAAAGATAGATGTGCGAATTTAAATTACATTCTACGAAAGATACGAAAGATAGAAGCGTGAATTTAAATATATTAAGAAATATCAAAATTGTATACGATTGAGATTAGTATTAATACCGAAAAGTGTTCATCAAATACGTATTAAATCTTCCATTTCAATTTCATTTTTATAAAAAAAATAACAAAACTATTTTCCTTGTAAAACTTCTTTATGTGTTTTGAGTTCAAAATTAAGTACAGTACCTGTGAAGCTAATATAAAGCCATTTTTTCCCTAGTTGTTCTATAAAATTATGAGATACAGATCTTTAAAAGGGAAGGAATTTTACTTTTTTCAAAAATGTGTGCATACAAATCAGAATTAAGTAGAAGAAAATCTGTGTTCTGATTTACTTAGCGTATATTGTGTTCTTTATTAAGTAAATAGATCCTAATACGGGGAAAAAATAGTAAATACAAAACTCAGTTTCTTTCTTAAAATTATATTTTCCAAAGCTTTCACAGTTATAACCAGATATAATCTGTGTAATAGAATTTATTTGTTCCTCTTCTATTAATTTCAGTTGTTTGTATTATGCTGGTGACACATCCGCTCGAGACATTAGAGTCAAAGGGGCTGCTCTGGTTAAATAGATGTTTCAATAGGAAGCTAGTCAGGCAAAAGAAACCCCTGCGATGTATAATGACTGCATTTATTCTAATTAATGCCATTATTTTTTTAGAACTGTTTTCTGAATAAGGTTTATTATTCATTCCCTAAGGTGACAAGATGAAAAAGAGTATCTAGCGCTCGGCTCTGTTAGTTTTAGCAAATGAATGTCTGTAATTTTGCTTTCACGGTATATAATCAGTTAATAATTACTTTTTATTCATTTATTTTACTATTAATTTTTATTAACAACTATAGCGTTTTTAAGTATTGTAATTGAATTATTTTTAATCGAAACTTTTTAAATAAAGGTGCATAATTACTAATTATATATGCGAATTAAAAAAATTGCAGTTATAATTAATTCTTTTACTAGAAAGTATTCATTTCCATTCTGAGATACTGCTAGTTTTTGCTATTCACAAGTTCCTTTTATTTATTCATTTTGTTTTACATATTAGAATTATCCTTTTTTAAAATATATCATCTGTACTATACATTTACTGTATTTGCAATAACTACAGAGGAATAACTTATATAAAATTCCGTAGTAATCAATGCATTTTTACGACATTTAGTGCTCGGACTGACAAACAGACAAGGAAAAAAAAAACCAAACTATAAACTCTTTTAAGCTATGTTAGAATGCATTAAAAATAACTATACCATTCTTTGTTTAATAAATGATAAGCTAAAAGTCTTGAAAAAATATGCTTTGAAACAATGCTTGAAAGAAGTTTCGCTTATTTCCCAAATCCAATCACTGACTTAGTCTGAAATATTTTAAACGAATAATGAGTAACTATTTGAACACCAATTATTCTTCTCTGTCATACTGCACAGTGGTATTTACTCATTTGTAGAAGTTCCCGCAATTGATATAGCACTAGCAGCGTCATCATGCGTTGCCCCTGGAATGGAAGAGAAATGCTCATTGGCCTTAAATATAGATTGTAAAGGGAAGGAATGTGAATTCTCCCGCTGTAATGATAGAAAAAGGACACGGGACTCCCCGCTGCAACGATAAAAAAAGGAACACGGCACCTGATAGCGTATAGAGGTTACCGGGAATTGCACGTAGATAGGCTGGAATGTGAATCCTGCCGGTACAATGATAAAAAAAGGACATGGGACTTCCGCTAATAAAAAAAAAATGAATACGGCACCAGACGCAACCTGGGTTTGAACCAGGCATCTTCCTCTCCCAGTTCTTGGCGCTATGTGCTCAGCCACTGGTCGAGCCATTTAAAAATAATATGAGTATTTAAAAATATACTCACACTGCTAGTGCGCCCAAGCCACGTGCATAGTTCAATTATAAATTGTTAAAAACGAATGGATCATATGCTTTAAGTAAAAAGTGCAAAAATCCTGTATAGGCAGGCCTAGAACGTCAATAAATAATAAGTATCACATATATCTATGATGTATTACATTATAGGGAAAATACAACTTTCTACCACTGAAAACAAAATATAAATTAAATGTTCACGAAAACTGGCCTCTTTTTGTAAAATTTAATAATTATATTTCAAAGGTTACATTCCAGAATTTTGTCCCAAATAGCAGACATGTAAAAAATCATTACTTTAATTATTTTGGGAACGTAAATATGTCTTAGATATTTAAAATATAGTGTATAAAGTTTTCAACAAAACGTACTTCAAATCTGAAAATGCAAATAAGCATTTAAAACCTATGTATTCCACCATTTTTTTAAAAATATGGAATATTTTGATTAAGGATTCGATCTTATTAAACTATAGGGAGACTGGGGTACATTTTCCCTCGGTTCAAATATCCAAGTAGGTTTCGCTTAGAAATAGGCCGCTAGATGATGCCCGAGAGAGAACAAGCTGAATTATTGACCACATATGATGAATTAATATTATTTGCTGCTGTCAACTTGTTGTAAGAAACTGTTTTTTGAATTTTTCCTTGTGAGTAAACTTTCAGATCTTTATTCAATTTCAAAATAAATGTACTACTGTTAAACTTATTTTTTTTATACTTATTGTATTAAAAAAGAAGTTTCTTTCTTTACGGAACTATGCATTTGCTTTTTAATAACTTACACCAATCCTCGTCCAGATAAAGTTCGAGTGTTGCATATGGGACAGGTTTTCCAACAGCATACGGAGCACGTATTCCAACATGACGTGGAAAGAAAAAAGAAAAGGAAATTAGCTATACTGATTGATACTTATGTTGAAAATCAGTTGAAAAATTATCTTAAAACAAAAAGAAACTGCAAAGAGAAACATATAGGGGGAGAGAAAAAACAAAGGACAAACCTGGCTAGCAAGCTATATGCTTCGTCTTCTCATGTAAATGGCATGTGAACACAAAGCATCAAATACTGAAAAAGAAAAGTGGCATGGCATGTTGCCTAAGACAAAAGAAATTTGGATGAGATGCACTAAATGCAAGAAAACTGCGATTGAAAATCACTAAAGGAGATGTTATATCTTTTGCTTGCGTTCTCTGTGATTCATGGACGTCTTCTGAGGGGAAAAAAATCTGTTTTTGTAAAATTGTTAAGTGACTGTTTTTGTTAATATAATTGAGTGACATTTGTTTTCCATATCAAGTGACGATATCTAATACTTTGTTATTATTTTATCTACTTTTGCTTTGCCTTCTTAGTTTATAATAATAATTGGTATTAAGGAAGAATCAAGGTGTATTACCTGTGTTTTACCATTTAAAGTATAGCTGGAAAATTTGCCCCTGTACACTTTTGGTAGGCTAGAAATCTTGCCGAGTATGCGGGCACATATTCAAATTAAAAAACACATTTAAGCACCGGCTGTCAAAAAATGTACTTATTTTTTGTAAAACAAGTGTGATAGTTTATAGATAGCTGCAAGAAAATACAGTAATAAGCTGTTTATCTCAAAACTGATAGAAATAAAATAGCACAAAAAGTAAATCGAAAACAGTTGGAAGATTTGCCCAGGCTCCCTTCACTGGGTTGACCAAAGTGTCAACCCATTGGTGATAAGAACTACGTACAATGGTGGTAGAACTACAACGGTAATATTGACTAGCGTCTTTTCGTAAGTCGATACTTTGCCTCTTGGCAAGGCAAAGTATTGACTTACGAAAAGTATGTGGGAATTACGAAATGTATGTGGGTTTTTTTCACATTCGAGCTAGATTTGACATTATTGTCTAAAATTTGTAACCTCAGGATGGTGGAGGTAAAACAGTTTCTTAAACTTATCCCGCATGATTTCAAAGAAAAAAGAAGAGATCCATACACTAAGCTTTTGCTGCTAAATAAAACACTCAATAAAACTTTTACATTAGTTTCAAGACATTTGAATATCGTCCTAGAAAATGGACACAGGTGAAAATGTTCAAGGGTGGCCATTTGTAACCCTCTCGTCAGCCTGGACCTCATATGAGGCTCCTACTTCAAATAGCAATATTTAGAGAGAGAAAATATTAAATTTAGTATTTTCTCTTTCAATGATATCAATATCATTAATTCATGTATAAAGTATATGAGGCTCTTAACTAGATGCATAAATGGTGCCTAGATTGCAGTACTAGTCAATTTAGATCATTTTTTCAGTTTTCGCTTCATTGTTTCAGGAGAAAAATTAAGATAGTATTTACGATGCTTTTTTATCGTTTTTTTTTCTTTTGAGGTAAGTATAGTTATTTTCTTTTTCGTCAACCTTTACCTAATATGTGCATCCTTTTAAATTAATTTTAGCATTACAAAAAGCTTCAAAAATGCAGAAATTGATATTAGAAAAATCGACAATAAAAAAAAAATTGCATGATTTATAATAGTATTTCACATGCATTAAATGCTAGACAGATTTTTTTCTCTGATTTTTCATAATTCGGTGACGAGAGGGGTAATTGAAGAAAGAAAGAATATTACCTGTAAAATTGTTACTTCAAAATGTAACAAGTGTTATTACTATGTTTAGGCATAGCTTGCTTGTAGTTAAAATCATCTTGAAAATTTATTTGATTGAATTCATGTAAAATAACGCAATTCAGTTTTGGCCAACCCAATTAGTTAGTGTAAATTTTTCTTGAAATTAAAGAGAAAATAAATATTTCTTCCCCCAATTCTACAGCGCACCATACCTATCGTAAATGCATTTTCTTACGTTTATTATTCAACTCTAATTAAGTGATTTTTTTTTAATCTCTCAAAAATATTTCGCTTTTTGTGCTACAGTAAAAATGTTTCTGGTGTTATTTATTTCATGCTAGAAAATAATGAAAGAGGGATAGCATAAAAAAGTAAAACTTTAAAATATAGATAGAATAAACCATACATTCTTTTAAATGCAAATAATCTGAAGATTTCTTTTTTAAACTGACCTACTTGATTTTTCACCTCTTTTTTCTTACTTATATATCATACATTAAGTCTACACCGAAAACGCTACAAATCAATATAGGCTAATAAAATATACCAGAAATCGCCGAATGACAAAAAATTACTGGGACTTTCCTGGAGTTGGATTCGCGAGAAAATGACAAGTTTGCAGAGCTTTTTTCTCTGAGAATGGGAAGTGTCTGATGCTAAAGCTTGGCCATTGTAGTAGTAACAGTTGATCGACTTATTTTTATAAGGTAATCATCTGTTAGGTGGCCAGCGTTACCAAGATCCTAGTCCGGTTTTGAATTTGAGCGTCTGACTTCTAAGCAAGGTTCGTGAAATTGGGAGCTGGAAGGCTTTTTTAAAAAAAAAGTTGTAGGTAGGATTATAAGATGTTTTCGAACTGTTCTTTGCTTGTCATAACAAACCAAAATATATACAATAATTGTTTGTTGTATATATTATGGTGCAATCTGAGAAAAGAATTTGCAGACACCATTGCAAACATTCAGCTGGAATGGGCGAGTACGTAGAAGAGTATTGTTAAAATGGTGCAATCACTTGTGGATTTTGCCGTTACAAACAGCTTTGGGGATACTCCAGAGACTACAAGAATATCGTATTATTACATTTTTTTTTTTACTACACAGTTCATTCTCTCTCCCTTTATTTTTGTTTATTCGTTTGTTTTCTTAGTTAGCAGTGCTATCTGTACATTTTTTCGGAACTGATGAAAATCGGTTACATGAAGTGGACTGGTTTTCCAAGTATATTGCATCAAACAATAAATTTATATTCCCTATCGTTTTTCAAATAGATTATTCGATTCGATACGCCATTTTTAAAACACATGTGTACATAGAATGTGAAAACGAAATGTGAAGATATTTACTGGTAAAAGTATTCAAAATATATTTGAAGTAAAAGTAGGTAATAGAAAACCAGTAGAAATCAAGCTAAGATAAAATAAAGAGGAAGGCAGAGATATCCAATGAATATAAACACATACGAAAGTACGTGCCAACTGTATAGCACGTAGATGAGAGAATAAATAATTAAATGAAAAAAATACGCATGCATTTGCATACATAATGTAGAAATGTATTCGCGTTCATGTGGTATCTGCTAAAGCAGAATATTCAGTACAGCTGAGAAGTTTTACAGAAGCTAAACACATTTCCCATAAAGGAATAATTCTAGCATAATAAATACGAATTTGGATCTTCTTCCCCTGAGAAAGACGCACTAGCGAACACATTTATTGTAATTAGGCATGTTTCTCCTCAGTATCATTACGTAAAATGATTATTAATGGGCGTTTTACATATCATAAAATGGAAATCTGAAGAAGCACTAAACAGTACTTTTATGAACAAAGCATGTTTCCTATAAAATAGTTAGATTTACAATTTAAACGTTTAAAAATTAGCAAGTTTCGTTATTTCTAAAAATTAAAACTCAATTACAGTAGAACCTCGATTATCCGAAGTAATTGGGGCAGAACCTACTTCGGATAATCGAGAATTCATCAATAATCATCTAGTTTAATATGTAGTATCGTCATTGAACTGTTATTATGATTGTTTTAACTGTTAAATAAATTAAAGTTATAAATGAAAACAAATTTATTTCTGAAACAAAAACTTACAATGTTTAAGTGGAAGCTTTATCTAGTATATCTGGCCATCCTTTGACGTGCAGCTCTATCCCGAAGTTTTCTTAAAAGCATGATTTCACAAGGATCACACTGCTCCTGTTGTTCCAACCAAAGAAGGCCTTTTGAGAACCATTCAAAAGCACCATTGTTAGTTATCTTATTTACTCCAGAATCATTCTCATCTTTATCATCATCTTCTTCTTCTTTTGGAGATTTTCGGACTACGGCTTTTCATCCGAATCATTGAGCAACTGGAAGCTTGCATCTTCCACGTCACAATTCAACCAATCTGGGATTTCTCTATCCCCCACAATTTTCAAAACCTTTCATTGTGCTGAAAAGGCTTGAAAACTCAGTAACACTGTCTTTCACAATGTCTGCAGCATTTTCATGTGAGCCAGTTGAAAAATTTGCCAAAAGTTTTCGCTAACTTCGTCTTAGTGTTGATTGCGGCATAGATTCCCACGCGACACCGATCATATAAATGCGGTCTTGGATATTGACAGTTTTCCAAAACTCAATTATTGAAACTGAACCAGATCAGAATCTCCTTCAAAAAGTAATTTTCTGATGAAAAAAAAAAAAGTGAAGAAGAAACCGACTTTGGTTAACGGAGAGTTTCGGTTAAAAGAAGTTCGGATAATCGAAGTTCTACTGTAGTTTCTTTTTCCTGAGATATTGCTACGTATACATTTTTTAAGTTGATCAGAAATATTTTGAAATTTAAAGTAATTTTAAAAAGGATATTTTAATAGAGAGACGCATTTATTTTATAGTACTGAGAATTAAAGGTCGAATGTTTCTATGCTGAAAAATGCTAATAAAATTTCTTATTTATATATATTTTAAATACAAAATCAGAATAAAGTTTTACTATGTGTTTCAGAAACTACTATTTTGTAAGTTAACTTTTATAACCAAATTTTTTAACCGAAAATTTTACATTCAATCACTTACTCAACCTTAGAATGTGTTGTACTTATGAGGTCAAAATAAATTTTCCCTATCACTGATCTTTTGGGTGATCAATAATAGAATTATTGATTTGCCCACTCATGACAATATTTATTGCCTTGTGTTACAGAATTCTCGTCCAAGGCATTAAAGTTAAACACGCCATTTAGATTCAAAATTGCTTGTCATGTGAAAACGGAATATAATATTCGATCAGGGAAGTGTTGAATGGTTAGATTTAATATTTTCGAAACATCAAAATTTGTTCAGGAAATCCTTCTTTTTTGAATTTTGTTTACGAAGAGTCTTACGTAACATTTTCGAAGGAATTTTATTTATACGAGTTTAATACTTTAGTACCAGTAAATAATATTTTGCGTAAAATGCGTAAAATAATTAATTTCGGTTCATAAATATAAAAATAATCTACTAATATAACTTTGTTGTTGTTGTTGTAAATTAATGCTTATAAAGAACATTTGTTTACATTAATTCATAAAAATATGCGCGCAAATTCATTTTATATAAATTTCTTTAATTTTATTACTATCTAAAAATGATTCTTTGATATGTAATGAAAATGTTTTTGCCATATTTAAAATTCCGTTTTAGTTATTTGGCTTACACAGACGCTTAGATTTATATATATATATATATATGTGTGTGTGTGTGTGTGTGTGTGTGTGTGTGTGTGTGTGTGTGTGCGTGTGTAGAGATAGATGCTTGAATAGATATAGATTTTTTTTTAATTTCATCTAGACTTTATGCAATTTCATGTTTTTAAGAGGTTTGTTGAAAATAATTACATGAATAAGAAGATAATGTGATTATACGCTTAGTTAAGCACTCATAGGATATGTAAAAAGCTGCTATTTTGAAGGAAAAATTAAAATTGATTAAATAATAGATTTTAACACTACGGTTCCACTTTATTTATCTTCATATAAACATTCAATAAAACAGTAAAGCATACAAAAATAAATCTCCAAAGCTATTAATTGCGTTTATCTATATGTAAATAAATCAAAAGTAATTATTTCATTTAAGTACACGGGTTTTTAATATTTATGTTTAGGTACTAAAATAAATGTAAAATGATTAGAAAAATTTTTAATGATTTTAAAAAATTAGTTAAGCGTATGTATTTTTTCCTTAAATAGTTTGCAGTGAAAAGGAGGTTTTTGCTGTTCTGGTTTTCTGAAATGAAAATAATAATTACAAAATGCATACAAATTAATCTTGATCACTTTTGTTTACACTTAAGTTCTAACAAAATAAGTAATATCTGCGTAGATATTTTTCAATATTTTCATCATTAATCAATATCCGACTCGAAAACTAAATTTAAGGATTAAACATAATAATAAATATAACACAATTACATTTTTCTTGTTCTAAGTAGATTATTATATAGACGACTGAAAATCTAGAGACAAAGAAAAACTCTTATATTTGTTATTTAGAAAATTACCTAAAATTTTTCATGCAAAATTGTAAATTTCACACATTTTTTCTACGCTCTGAGAAACCAATAAGCAAAATTACCTACATTGATTTCATCTCACACATTGTTTGATAGCTAAAACACATGAATGTCATAAATCATTTTTTATTTTTAAAGTTTCAGAGTAGCATAGAGAGACTTTTTCTTTTAATTGAATTTATTTTATCAAAATTCATTGATTTTTTGTTTTAAAAATTGAATGAATTCAGTAGTTTTCGACCGAGCTGCTAATTTATATCTTTCGAGTTAAATTTAATGCGTTATATTAAGTGCTTAGGAATGTATTTTCTGAGTCCCTTAACAACATGATTACTCTGCAACATTTCTATGTAGGTTGATAACAAATGTGATATCAACCTTCCCGCTATGTGTGCAACTGATTAAACTTAGACTGACAAACTTGCAGGGGATTGGGGGGTACACAGACGGTTAAGAATCATATAGCAATGCGTGGTAGGAAATAATCACTTTAGAAGAAGTGTTCAAGTGATAGTAAACTTTCCGACCGTGCTTTTTCAAAAACTAATCCCTCTTTCGCCGATCTCACTAGATAAAAAATTTTATTTCAGAGTTGTTTCTTTCATTACATTTATGAAATTGTCTGGTCTCCATACATCGAACTACTCAGTGTAAAAGCTCCAAAATTGTTAAAATTACTATTCAAGACTTGGGAAAACAGATAACGAAAAAAAAAAAACAGTTCCAGACACACCGATAGATGGCACAGTACAACAGAGAATATGCTGAAAAGACACAACTAATTACAAAGAAAAGCAAGAAATAAACACATGCGGTATGGAATTCTTCCTTTTTTATTTCTATTGCTGTTATGAAAAAAAAAAGATAAAATGTAAAGAAACTTGAACTGCCATTGTAACTGCAATTCTACTTTGTAAACTCAAAAATTTGTATTGCTACAAACCTTTGGTCTGCAGCTACTGTTCGGCGTAAAAAGAGGACAAAACTGAGAATATTTCATTCTCATGAACCATAGCTCTCACTCTGGCAGTATGCGTGAAGTTGTTTTACGAAAACAGAGGAAAATGATGCAGTTGCACTTAGAGGGTTTCGTCGACTGCAGAATTCAAGCAGACGAGCATTACTCCCACAAACTATCCGGAAAATGATCACTCCATTCGAGAAAACTGGAGAACTTAAGAGTTCTGCTGGGTTGATGATGCAAATCTACTCATTCAGATGTCCTTAAAGATCTTGGCATTGCTATAACTGAACAATCTGTGTATAGCATTGCAGGCTGCAGTAGCGCACGTGCAATGTCTCGTCTTCCCTCTACAAAGCGGAATGTACTGAGAAAAATCGTCCCTTTTTTTTCCTGCAAAAAATTCGTTACAATTAACAGGAATGATGGACAGTGAGTAGCGAATGATCTTTCCATTGACATTTCTGGATAGAGTTGAAGTGGATTTATTATGGATATGGGAGTTCTATGGAGCGATGTTGCGTATTTCCATCTAAGTGGAACAGTCAACACCCATAACTTTCGAATTTTTGATACGGGAAATCTACGACCCTTCTAATAGATTCCACTTCACTTACCGAAAGTTACAGTCTGGTGTGTATTCACAACCACACTCATTCTTGGACCTTTTCTTCTCGAAGACGCTACTTGCAATGGCTCTGCAACATGCACCGTGACAGCCAGGAGGTATCAAAGCATACTCGAAAATATTGTTGCACCCCGCATGCAATAGCTTCAATGTCTTGATTCAATTACTTTTTCATGCAAGATGCAGTACTTCCACACATTGGACTCTGTTTACAGCAGTTTCTTTGGCACATTTTACTAATTATAGAGTAATAAGTCGTGTGTTTCCCATAAGCTGGGCATCTCGTTCTCCACATATTGATTCCTGCGATTTTTGACTCTGAAGATGCACAAAAAACCTCGTTTACCGAGGACATCAGGTAGCCTTGGCACATTTGAAAGACAATATCACTCAGGATGTGAGAAACATCTCAGTCGACAAATTTTAGTCAGCAACTGAACAAAACAGTCCACAGACTGCAGATTTTACGTTTTGAAGAAAGGAATTATATTGAGCAGCATTTCCTGCATCGATTAAGTCTTTGTGGTATGAAAGTTCGGTATACTGCTATAAAAATTTACTGAAATAAACACTCATTGTCTGGCAACAATGCTGCCAGATAATAACCGTTTTGCATTTCCAGTTTCGGAGAAAACGATTAATTTCCCTTCACACGTGTTATCATTTTCATTGAACTCGCCAATAAAGAGGGCGTCACCATGCAGAGGATGATTCGGAAATAAGTAAATAAGAAAAAAAGGGGCACATGAACTATTGACTGTTCGTCGGGAAAAAGAAAAAACAATGTAGCTTACTGCGTAGTTATGTAGAATGTAGCTGTGGAATGATTTGCAATGTTTAATAAATGTTGTGCTGTTAATGTTTCTTTATTAAGTATGGTTAATCTTTGTAAGTTTCTTTAATTTAAATGACTTCTCAGAAAGCAAAGCGAAAAAGCTAACACATGTTATCTAACGAAATGTTATCTCTCCGTTATTTTCAGTCACACAATCAAGTTTGTCTGCCTCAGAAAAACAGAATTCTTTCCGTTATTTTTATTGAAATTTTATTTTTTTGTTTCCTCTATTAGAGAAGGGTATTTTTCTTTTTCCTTATATCTCAAAGAAGGATTTTAAGCATTATTTAAAATTATGGAATCAGGTTTTGCATCACATTTGAAAGATATTATGCCTTATTTTCTAATAAGCGACATTACTGCACAAAACCAGGTACTTACATAGTTCAACAAGTGATTTATTTAATCGAGAATGTAGTTTCTATCCATAAAAAAACAGTCATTTTTGAAGCCAACGTTCTAATTCATTCAAATACATTGTAATACATACGCTCTTTGCAAATGTTTCGTCTTTTCCGAAAGAATGGTAGTCGAGGTTGGTTGAGGTTAATCTAGATCCTTATCATTTTACATACTTGGTAGGAGAAGGAACGGCCACCTACGGACACACTTGTTGCGTATTAACTAGGCAGTTACTATATCGAAAATCCCAGCAAATTTCTTGCTCCTGACCTACATACCCTCTAGTATCCCAACTTGTTGCTAGGCGCAACTGCGTTACCCGTTCTCTAATAAGTTTTCTGAAGTGACGTCATTTACTTACTTAATCTAAGAATTTTAGGATGGGCCACTAGAAACCACAAACGCCTGCAAATTTAGCTTAATTCGCACTTTTGATTCTAAGTACTCTCAAAAAGTGTCTCTGAAAGTAATAGTTATCCGGCCGAGAAGCAAACCTTACAGTGAAAGTACTCTGTTTCACAAAGATGGTTTCTCAGATGGCTTTAATTAAATTAGATTAAATTGTCAAAGGCTATTTTTTATTACATATTATGGCTTTCTGTAACGAAAATAAAAGCAGATATTAGTTTTATGTTTTCAGATTTAGCCGATTGAATGACTGACATAATTTGGGGAATTTCAGACAGGTTCATTTTGACTTGTTTAAACTCTTATCCCTTGAACAATTTTATCAATGTTACAACACTGTAGTTTTATTTTATATTGACCTTCTAACCCATAGATATTATCATTTTTTAGTAATACAAAATACAAAACATTATTTACGATAGAGAGGAAAATTTCACCAGTTATTATATATTACAACAACATTTTTTTTTTCTAATTTTTATTGCTATTATTATTGTTGTTGTTTCTAGGCAAACAATAATAGTCAGACAATTTAAAAGTACACAAAATAATCACATTTTAAAAATAATATGTTATCTCACTTGTCCAATAAATCGCAGTATGTATTTCCAAGAATAAATATTTCTGAATCTTAGAAGGAAAAAACACTTCCTTCGCACATAAATAAATTTAAAAAATATCAAGTAGTAATTTTACTAAAATGTTGTAAAATAACTTTTACGTATTTATGCCTCTGACATCTAAAAATGATGACAATGCTCAATCACCCTATTCATAGTCCGGAGTTAATTTCCGTTATCTTGCAGCAACTCTGCTGTGAATAAATGAAAACATCGCCAATTCCTTTCTCGCAGCTCTTCGTTTTATCATCACAGTCCTCGAGGGAAAAAAAAATAACACATCGCTTTCCTCTTTAGTCAGCTCACAACACTGGATGAACACGCAGATAGTTCACCGTAATGTTCGTAGCTGTATCAGTTTGATGGTTGGTTGCCGGATATTCCGGATCTCCGGACGTCGTCAGGAATTGGAGCGGACTGGAGCAACGTTGCCGGACGTCAGAGAGCAGGAGGAATGCACTGGCTAATACGTCGGCTGGCACAGCTGGAAGTAGGCTTCAGAACAGGTTGTTCTGTTAAGACCCATGACAAAAACTGATGACAAAAAGCAGTGCGACCCACCGTGAAACGTAAACATTAGGGAGCATGAGATAGACGCTGTCCTTGATAGTTGAAGCGGGGGAATTCTTCGGCGCATGCCCGAAGTCTATCGCTAGAGGTACGCTAGTCCAAGTGATCTCTCCCGATCGCAAAAGCAAGACGTGCCGACGGGTTTCGCCACGCGCGCTAATATCCTGCCGATTTACTGTAAAGAATTTCGGGCTCTCTTTTTGCAAAGACTTGGTCTCTTTCGAAAACATGGCGGTCGAGGCTGGTTGAGGTTATGCTAGATCTTTATTATTATTTTTTTTTACTTGGTTGGAGAAGGACCGGCGACCTATGGACACACTTGTTGCGCATTACCTAGGCAATTACTGTACGAAAATCGTCGCGAATTTCTTGCTTCTGACCTACATACCCATTCTATAATTGGTATTCTAAAGTGATGTCATTTACTTACTTAGACGAAGAATTTTAGGATGGGCCACCGGAAACCCCAAACGCCTGAAAATTTAGCTTAATTCTCACTTTTGATTCTCAAGTGCTCTCAAAAAATGTCTCAAAGTAATATTTGTCCGGCCGAGAGACAAACTTTACTGTGAAAGTACTCTGTGTCATAGAGATTAAAGGTGGTTTTTCAGATGGCTCTAAATGAAACTAGATTAAACTGTCAAAGGATATTTTAATGTTACATACATGTAGGTAGGTAGATGTATACATAGCATCAAACATTAACAAAGTTTTTATGCATTCTTAGTTGTTAAAATATAAAATTAGCTTTTTGTAACTGCACCACCTGCTTCAATAATAATTTTTTTCTTTTTTTTTGGGGGGGGGGGGTTGAAAGTGGTCCATCTAGGTGCTAAAACACCAGAGTTGTTTTAAAAAAGTTTACATACATGTACTTATAATGTTATAAATAGTGCACAATTAAAAATATGTTTGAATTATTCGTTTTCTTCATTTTTTATCAGAGCTATAATCTACGATTACAAGACCGAGAAAATAAATTTTAAATTGAGGCAAATACTTTACATATATCTTAATAGATTATACAAAAAATATTTTTTTAATAAATAGAATATTATTTCACTAAGTTTTCTAGTTATAAAACGAATTCTTAGTACAGTCAGAACACAGAAATCTGTGAGATATAATTAAAGCAGCAAACAAATTTATTTACATGAAAGGTAAAATAGTAGATGCAGTTCACTTCCTTGAGTCGAAGTACTCAAAACTTCATTTGTTTGACAACAGCTACCAGATTTTTATAATCCAACTAGCCGACTCCGGCGACCAGTTGGTTCGCCATCTTAATAAATCTTGTTCGGAGAGACTCCTGTTCTTCACCGGCTTCCTTGGCACTCAAGTCTCTCAGATTCTGAATGGAATTAAGATGGTTACAAACAGGGACAGCCCTACTGTAAGTGTCGTCCCTACTCATGTAAGAAAGACGCCGCCTTTTATGCTACTTAGTTTTTGAGTTCGAAATGACGCCCCTTCGAAGCCAAACTAGATAGCTAAACTCTCTTTCTTTCCACTGCAGGGTTACAATTGCGAAATGATGAGAACAAAAATGATCATTTTGCGACACATTTTTTATCGATATCTCCTAAAATAATTCGAATTTCGAAAAAATCGCTTCGAGGTGTGTCGAGACCCGCCTTGAAGAATTACCGTACAAAATTTGGTAGGTCTACGATCATCTGTTTCGGAGCTACGCGAGACACAGACAGACAAACTAACGGACAGTTTATATATCGCTTTATTTATATAGATGGTAAGAAACTATTAGTCTGGGAGCCAGCGACAGATTTTTGCGACCAAAATCCTCTCAGCCCATAATTTCTCAGATGATTAAGACGGTTGTGTGTTGAAGCATGGTGATCGTCAGCTGCCGCGCCATGCGTGGGTTGGGCGGCGGCCGCCTTCCAGACACGTTAAAAAAAAAATCAGTCATTTCCTCCCGGTTGAAAATTTTATTTTATTGGACACAACGCGCTGATATCCTCAATAATCCTACTATTTTTCATAATTATGTACAGAAATATAAAAAAAAAATCTGTGCTACTTTAAAAACATGAAAACCACCGGTTTCCTCATTTTTAAGCGATTTTTTGGCATATTCAGCTCCATTTTATTTCTCCGAGTCAAAAAAGTTTATCATTTGTTTGACAAAATTCGGCTCTGCAAGCGGAAAAGGACGTTATATTGACGTTATATCGGCTTTGAAGGAAAAATTGTGATTCCTTTCTTTTAAATTGCTTTTCTTAGATTACACAGTTTAATTTTTCTTCTCAAAAATAAATCGAGGCTTTATAAGCGGGCTCAGCGAGCCAAGCAAAGAAATCGACTGCCTGCATATAAGAATGGCTATGTATACAAAATGAAATCATTCGAATGCGAAAATTTTTCATGTTTTCAGAATAGCATAATTTGATCGTTTTGGGAATATAAAAATTAATATTTTGGATTTGGAGATATTTTGAAATAGTCAGTAGAAACAGATAGTCCAAAACGTTTCGGAAGGATGGATCTTAAAAAGACTGTCGAACTGCTTTAAATTACTTAATAAAATGTCGATTGTAAATCCGTTTTGCGTTTTTTGCAAAAAAGGTTACTTCGAAATTGAAGTCTTTCAATAAAGAAAATTTGGGGAAGTGCAGCGAAATTCTAATTATTCGAAAACAGAATAATTTAGTTGGAAAAGAAATAGTAATTCCTGCACAGCCGAACGATTTTCATATATTTATATTCAAACTTAATTTTTGTTATTCGGTCGCTTGATTATTTCTTGATTATGCTTGCAACTCACCTGCAGGGCGCGTTGTGTCCAATAAAATAAAGTACGTTATTTCTTCCCAGTTGAAAATTTGTCAAATAATAGTTGACATAATTCTTGTCATAATAAAAAAATTCAGCTCGCCGTATGCCGGGGGAAAACCCGTCAGCTGGTGCATTGAAATAGGCTAGCGGCGGCCACACTACCTTTCCGCGTCACACTTTCACTGTGCCAGCTGACGGGTTTTCCACCGGCATACAGCCAGCTGACTTGTTTTTTTTTATTTAAAGTAGAATGTAAACTAACATCTGTTAAATTTTCAACCGGGAGAAAATCATTGAAATTTTTTTTTTTTTTTACATGTTCGTATGAGCAGCTGATGTATAATCCACCGCCGCTTGGCCAGCTGACGGTTCTTTTTTTTCAAACAAGTACTATGCCAACTATTATTTCAAAAATTTTCAACCGGGAGGAAATGACTGATTTTTTTTTTTTTTTTTAACGTGACTGGAAGGCGGCCGCCGCCCAACCCACGCATGGTGCGGCAGCTGAGGATCACCAGGCTTCAACACACAACGGTCTTAATCATCTCACGAATTATCGGCGGGGAAGAAATAACTGACCAAAATCTGTCGCTGGCTCCCGGACTATATGTCCATTAAAGCAAAATCTTTACCGAAAGCATACCCTCCATATTTAGGTTGAATTTATTTCACAACTCTCAAGATGAAAATGATGCATTTGGTATTCGGTTATAAAATAAAGTTATCACAAACGAATACACTGAGAAATAAGCTTCGTCGTGCCCGCTGAATTAACGTAGCACCCACGAGCAGCAAAGGGACTTAGCATGAAGTAAAATACTACTCCAGTTATCTGCAGTCGTCTGTTACATGCATAAATGCGACGATATTTTTGTACGTTTGAGGAATCTTAACTCCAACTTAAACTGCAGGCAGAATTAGCAAGAAAGATCTTGAATTCAAAATTGCTAAAATCAGCTTTATGGGTATTATGTTGATTGCGAGCAGAAGCGACTCGGAGACATTTCATTAGTCCAAGCTCGCAGGTGCCGGGAGAAGAACGGAAAATGCCCTTTTAGAACGAGACTTCAGAAGATTCACGGATAATTTTCGTTTTGTAACAGAACTTCCTTTAAAAAACTGCAAAAATGCTTTATTCACCAATAAGGGAGATTCTCCCGTGTAAACCAATTAGATATTGTCTGTGAAATTCAGATGTTTTATAAGTGTACGTTCGAATAAAATGTGTTACAAATGTGTATTTTGTGTCTTTTTCGCATACTTTATGTTGCACAGCACCCTCCCTTGGTGTTTCTGGAAGTATTTTTTTTCGCGTAATACGTTTTCTCATGTCTTAGTACAATATTCAACAATTTCGGAGCTTTTACAGTGAGTAGTTCGACGTATAGAGAGATTTTACAGTAAGGAGGTGTTGTAATTCTGACCACCTTGTATAAAATGGCGAGCCAAAACTTAGACCACCCCCATATTTTTCGATGAACTGGTCTGGATTACATTTAGAGCACATAATTATGTTGGAATGTTATTTAACTGTTGCTTTAGAAGGTAAGGAATCATTCTTGTACTTGTGTTTTTGAGTGATGGGAAAGGCTATTGATGGGGGGCAGATTACAATGTCCCGAAGACTTTGAAAGAATATCTCCGAAACTGCACAACTGGTCGTTTGTTCACGATCTGCCGTTTTTAGTATTTATTAAAAGTGGATTAATGACGATGAAAGCAGCAGTAGAAGCGAAGATGTTGGGCGTCCACGCATCATCAAAAAAGAGAACGTCGGGGACTGTCCCGCTTAGTTCAGCAAATTCGGCTGCAGACAGTGGCTCAGCTGACAGCCCAATACAATACAGGTCGTACTAGTGTTTCAGAACACACAGTTCAGGCGAACACTGTTGCACATGGGACTGCGGAGCAAATGTCTCTCTCATGTGCCTCTGGTTGGCAAGCGTCATTGTCAACTACGCCTAAAGTGGGCACGGCAACATCGAGACTTGGCCATGGATATATGGGAGAAACTTGCCAGGTCGGATGAATCCTGGTTTCTCATTCATTACGTCGATGGTCGTGTCAAGGTAGGCCGTCTTCCCGGAGAACAGCTGCTTCCCTCTTGTACAGCAAGCTATGTACACAGGCTGGTGGCGGTGGTATTACGTTTTGGGAAACGTTCTCTTGGGCGGCGGTTGTTGTTGGGACCCGTAGTTGTGGTAGAACAGACTATGAATGCTACGTACTATCTGAACATAATTGCGGATCAGCTGCACCCTTACATGGTGTGTGTCTTCCAAACAGGAAATGGTATCTTCCAACAGGACAGCGCGTTATGTCAGAAGCCTCTAATTGTGTGGCGTGGTTTGAGGAGCATAGTGATCAATTCCAATTAATGTCCTGGCCATCTAACTCGCTGGATGTTAATCCTATAGAGCATCTTTGGGATTACAAGGAGCGGCAGCTCAGAGCTCAAGCACCACCATGTTCCAATATTTCGACTTTGCGTGACCGCTGCTTAAATATTTGGTTCAACCTACCTCGCTATCTACCAAGAACTCGTGGCATCCATGCCCAGGCAAGTGGGAGCTCTTTTGAACACCAAAGGAGGCGCAACGCGTTACCGAGTAGATGGTCATAATGTTTTGACTCTTCAGTATATAAACTTCATCCACTGTTTAAATTTCTGTTTTAAAGTAAAGATAAGATTCATTCTGTTCAGGGAAAAGGCATATTTTGGGGTATCTGAAGGAAAAACATGTAATGTTTTTTTTTTTTTTTCCCTGTAGAGAGCAGGGTAAATTAGTACTTAAAATAAATACAGAAAGAAATAAATAAAAACGCAGGGCTTCTCGGCATTACTAGAAAGTCGGTTAGGGAGTAACTTCTTTTGTAAACGGGAAGTATAAACGCTGTGCAAATAATGGTATTCTGCAACTACTTAATTTTACAAACATAAAGAAAGAAACTATATTTTTTATCGACATCTTTAATTGATTTTTATTTGACTGTATATTATCTAGACCTTGTAAGTTCAGTTTTAAAATTCCAGGATTGTACTGAAGCTTTGATCGGCGCGGGGATGGAGACTATTCACAATCGCTTTCCTCTTGAAGCATGGTTGCATATATTTACTGACGGCTCAAAGCTTGAGACGGATGTTGTGGCCGGAGCTGCTATTTACTGTGAGCATTTTGCTCATTATCTGTCATTGGAGACATACAAGACCGCTTTTGACATTGAGATCGAGGAAATTAAAGCAGCTCTTGCCTATCTAGACGCTTGCCCTTCTCTTTCCGAACAGGGCCAGTTTGTCATTTTTTCAGATTCTCAGGCTGCTATTCTAGCCATTTCCAACTGCCTTCAAGCTCCTGACTCAATGTCTGTAGTAGATCTTTAATAAGAGAGATCTTTAATAAGAGAGATGCACAACAAATATAAAACGATTGTTTTACAACGGATCCCATCCTACTGTGATATCTTAGGTAACGAAAAGGCAGATGAGCTGGCCAAAAAGGGCTGTTTTGTTAATCAGGCCCCATGCAATCTGGTTAGCTATAAGTCTGTCGCATCAAAAATTAATCAAATATTTAATACAACACATATGTCATTGCTAAAAGATCAAACGAAGGAAAAATCGTAGAGAAATGCCATCCTCGATCCTCCCGACTGTCCAAGAAGGAATGAAGTGACTGCCTTTCGACTGGCATCTGGGCATGGCTGTTTATATGCCCATCTTTACCGCTTCAATTTGATGGATAGGCCTGTCTGCCGTGGTGCGACGATGGATGCCGATCATATCCTCGTTTGCTCAGCTCTAAGAGCTGTATCTATTCCTGATACTGGGAGGCTAGGGATTCTGTGAACAGTTTAGTTACCTGATTGTAGGTTTTTAGTGCTTCTAATGTTTTAAATATTCTTAGTTTGTTTTGGGATTCTCTGATCTCTGTACGGTGTAAGGATAAAGTCTCTAATCTCCTGCTGCATTGGGGAAAAATAATCATTTTGCTTTAAGTTACAGAGAAGAAAATACACATACATATTTTTCAGTTTGATAATCTGTATTTTAAATATGCTTATGCAACTTAAGCTGCTTGCGTAAGTTGAAAGTGTTGGGAAATATAAAACTATGAAACTTTCGAACTCTTTCCCTGACCCAGTTTCTCCTGCACGCGTCGATGTCCGCACATGTAGATGTATGGATCTGCATGTGATAATTACCCAAACGAGGGCCCCTTACTTAACACGTGCTATGGGGCCCCTGGCAACCGTGGGGGCAAGAACGCATGCATGCTGTACTTTCAAGTCACTCTCTTCCATGCGCTGCTGCTAAGCGGTCGACATCCCGACCAGCCAAAATTCAATCTTTGTAAACATGATATTCCTCTTAAATGTATATTGTATAACCTAGACGGAAAATAAATATATTGTACTCATTCAAGAGCACGAAACTAAAATATATACAATTAATAATGTCGTCTATTCCAGTTTTCGTTCCAGCTAATTTAGAGGGATGACGGAGGAGTAAAACGGACTTACGCCTTTGAAGGAGGTAAGTGATACCTCTTTTACCTCCTAAGTTATTTAATAGATTATGAGACTGAATAGTCTCAGTGCCTTGAAAGAATATTAAAATTTCTGAGGACATTGTGAAACAAAAAAAAATTAATATGGCTTCATTTAAAGAAAGCCAAGTGGTTGAGAAATTAAACCAACATAATTATTCAAACTGGAAATTCAAATTGGAGATGCTGTTGATAAAAGAAGATTTTAATGATCTCTTAACAGATGATCCGCCAACGCCAATAACCGATACATGGCGAAAGAAAGATAACAAGGCTAGAGCCTTAATCAATTTATTCATTGAAGATTCCCAAATAGTACATGTGAAAAATCTCACAACCGCAAAGGCTACATGGGAAGCTCTGAGGACCATACACGAAAGGTGTAACCTCTCTAGCAAGCTGTATCTATTGAGAAAATTATATAGCACAAAACTTGACGAGAGAGGAAATATGCTAGAGCATACGACTAAAATACTCGAACTGGTTGAGAGGTTAAAGGCCATAGGGGAAAAGATCAGTGACTCTCACATATCGGCGTTGTTTTTATGTTCCCTGCCGGAGAGCTATGACACGCTGATAACGGCACTAGAAGCGAGACCTGAAGAGGAATTAAATCCGGAGTTTATTAGAAGCAAGCTAATAGATGAATACAACAGACGTATTGAGAATAGCCGACCGTCTGAAAATTTTACTAAAGCATTTCAAACAAACAAAAAACACAACAACAATTATAGACGAGAAACTAAATATTGTTCACACTGTAAAATGAAAAATCACACAAAATTAGAATGCTGGCACCTTAAGAAATTACAGAACAATAACACAAGATACAAAAATCAAAATTTCACATCCAAACAAGCTAATTCATCACTATGCTTTGAATCAAACGATAGACACAGATTTGAGGAAGAGTCGAACCGAAATTATACAGATAGAGCTAGTGACACCGCATCTAAATTTAAAAATTTAGCACTATTAGCTGGAAGTCCAGGTAAAAAGTGGATAATAGACTCTGGCAGTTCATCACACATTTCAAATAATAAAAATTTATTCACTAGAATAAATGGCACCAATATAAGCGATGTTGTAATTGCTAACGGAAAATCGTTGACCTCCTACGGGTCAGGAGACATAGAATTCAAGGCAAAAACATCGGGAGGAGAGATTAATAAAATTACACTGCGTAATGTTCTATTTGTACCCGAAATCGAAGCAAATTTACTGTCTGTAAAAAGGGCAACTGAGAACGGTTGTACGGTGGTATTTGACAAAAACAAGTGTGAAATTATACATGGGGATAAAACTTATATTGAAGGTTATGTAAATAATAATTTGTATGAGTGTAATATAAACAATGCCGCATACCACACCGCAAACTTAGTTAACGTATGTGAAAATAAAAATTGTATATATAAATGGCATAAAAGATTGGGTCATAGAAATGTCAATCATATAAAAGAATTAGTGAATAAAGATTTGGCTATAGGGATTGAAATAGATGAATGTAAACATGATAATGTATGTGAAACCTGTATTATGTCGAAACTTTCTGATAGTCCATATCCAAAAATTGCGAGTTTCAGAGCCACAAAGGCGATAGAATTGGTACACACTGACCTCTGTGGACCAATGCAAACCCCAACAATTGGTGGGAAATACTATTTTTTGACCTTCATAGATGACTTTAGCCGGTTTACTGTAATATATCTATTAAAAAATAAACATGAAGTTTTCTCTAAATTTAAGGAGTATGTGGCAATGACCGCAAATAAGTTTGGAAGAAAAGTGCAGGCAATCCGTTCCGATAACGGAGGGGAGTACATAGGGAAAGAATTTGATGAATATATGAAGAGAGAGGGAATAGATCACCAACTGACAGTTCCGTACTCTGCACCTCAGAACGGGGTTGCGGAACGCAAAAATCGCACCTTGATGGAGATGTGTCGGTGTCTCCTTAAGGAGGGTGATTTACCTAACTCCTTTTGGGGGGAAGCCATTAACACTGCGACGTATTTGCAAAATAGGCTCCCTACACAATCCTGTGATTCCACTCCCTATGAGAAATGGACTGGTCGTAAACCAGATCTATCAAATATTAAAACGTTCGGTTGTCGCGCATTTGCATATATTCAAAAATTACATAGAGGAAAACTTGACAACACCGCTACAGAAGGGATATTCGTAGGTTATGATAATAGGAGTAAGGGATATAGAATTTGTACCAACGGTAGAAATGTAATTATAAGTAGAACAGTCAAATTCCTAGAAGACAGAAATCAGGAAATAATTAAAAATGATGAATCACATAACGGGGAAGGAAAATCAAACAGCGGTAATCCTCAACCTATACAGCAATTGATCGGTGTTGAATTAGATAGCGCCGGCGACAATGTACAAAATCCAAATAATATTCCTGCTAACTCAAATGGTACACAAAATTATCCTCGCAGATCAGAGAGGAGTAATAAAGGCGTTCCTCCTGATAGATTTGCATATGTAATAAATAATACCAGGATAGTAGAACCTAAAAGTTGGGATGAAATTCAAAAAATGGAAAACCCCGTGGAGAAGGAAAAATGGGTAAACGCAACACTAGACGAAATAAATTCACTTCATGATAATAACACATGGGATTTAGTTGTAGCCCCCCCTGGAACAAAAGTTATTGGATGCAAATGGGCTTTTAAATTAAAATATAATAGTCAAGGCTCAGTAGAAAAATACAAAGCAAGGCTTGTTGCCAAAGGTTTCTCCCAAAAATACGGAGTAGACTATGACGAGACCTTTGCACCTGTTGCGTCTCATACAACGATAAGGAGTTTTTTGGCAATGGCTGTATATAAAAATTTAAGTCTTAGACATATCGATATAAAAACTGCATTTTTACACGGAGAATTAGAGGAAGAAGTGTATATGCATCAGCCCGAAGGGCATGTAATCCCCGGAGAGGAACACAAAGTTTGTAAACTTAAAAAGGCAATATATGGGCTGAAACAAGCTGCTAGAGCTTGGAACTTAAAAATCCACCAATCTCTAACCAAATTCGGCTTTCAACAGAGCTCGGTTGACAAATGCATGTATAAACAAACAGTAAATAACAAAACGACATATGTTATTGTTTATGTAGATGATCTACTAATCGCAGGAGAAGATCAAAACATTGACAAACTCATAAATAAATTAAGGGGCGAATACCCTGTAACTGATTTAGGCGAAGCCAAATACTACTTAGGCATAAACATAAATCGACCAAATAAAAACACAATGACACTTGATCAAACTAACAAAATTCAAGAACTAATAACTAAATTCAGTTTAGAAAACTCAAAACCAACAGAAACACCCATGGAGCCAGGCTACATTAAAACACTAGATGACGAAAATCTCTTGCCAAACAACACTAAATACAGACAGGCTGTAGGTGCACTACTATATATTTCCACCATATCTAGACCAGATATAAGTGCCGCTGTGAACATCTTAAGCCGAAGAAATCAAAATCCCAGAGCGAAAGATTGGGAAGCCGTCAAAAGAACCATCAGATACCTCAAGACAACAATTGACCTTAAACTGACTTTTACAAATTTTGAGGAACCTGTCCTAAAAGTTTACGCAGATGCGGATTGGGCCAACGATCCAGCAGATCGAAAATCCATCTCTGGAAATCTATTTATGCTAGGAAATAATCCTATTTACTGGGTTTCCAAGAAACAGCTGTGCGTGACATTGTCATCAGCTGAGGCGGAATACGTCTCTGCTGCCAGTGCTGCACAAGAAATTGCGTGGCTAATAAATCTACTAAAGGAACTGGACATGCCGCAAGACTATCCAGTGACCGTGTTTGAAGACAACCAATCGTGCATTAAATTGGCCAAATCAGACAGACATCATCACAAAACAAAACATATAGACCTGAGATACCATCTTCTCAAGCATTTGGTAGAAGACAAGGTGATAACTTTTCAATACGTCCCCACTGACTCAATGACTGCAGACATCCTGACAAAAGCTCTTCCACGAAGGAGCTTTATAGGACATAGAACTGTCATTTTGAACGATTATTGAACGTTTCAAGTTTTAGGCAGGAGTGTTGGGAAATATAAAACTATGAAACTTTCGAACTCTTTCCCTGACCCAGTTTCTCCTGCACGCGTCGATGTCCGCACATGTAGATGTATGGATCTGCATGTGATAATTACCCAAACGAGGGCCCCTTACTTAACACGTGCTATGGGGCCCCTGGCAACCGTGGGGGCAAGAACGCATGCATGCTGTACTTTCAAGTCACTCTCTTCCATGCGCTGCTGCTAAGCGGTCGACATCCCGACCAGCCAAAATTCAATCTTTGTAAACATGATATTCCTCTTAAATGTATATTGTATAACCTAGACGGAAAATAAATATATTGTACTCATTCAAGAGCACGAAACTAAAATATATACAATTAATAATGTCGTCTATTCCAGTTTTCGTTCCAGCTAATTTAGAGGGATGACGGAGGAGTAAAACGGACTTACGCCTTTGAAGGAGGTAAGTGATACCTCTTTTACCTCCTCGCTTATTTAATAGAAAGTTAAATTAATCTTTATGTGCTTGCTCATTAATGCGCGCATGATTCAGTAAAGTGATTTCACTTATAAATCTGCTTCACCTTTTTAATAAAAAAAGTGAAACTCGATTGAAAATATTTATTGGTAGCAAGCTTCTTTACTTTTTACTTATTTTCCTTTCATGAAAGCAGTATTCAAAATACCATACTGAAAGTTACATGAGATCAAAATTTAGAATCTGTTCTCAAGCGTTATGAGTTTCTCTACATTTTTTTTCCATTACCTGTTGTGCCCTAAACAGAAACGAAAGCTTAATGCATTCAGAGAATTTATTTGTGACGTTTTCTAACTTTTTCGAATATTCACATCCCTTCTCCTCCTGTCTAAAATTTCGTCGTCATATTCCAGGAATATATTAGTTTTGAGAGAGAGAAAAAAAGTTTACCGTTTTATTGAAAGCTTAAAATGAAATTCACGCAGTATGAGAGTGTTTTCATTTATCTGTTTTTAATATAGGAAAATATTTTTGTTTCACATTTTTTCTAAGTAGAAGAAATCACACTGTGTTGAAGCTGCTTTGCAATGACGTATTTTTCAGCTTACCTAGTAGATAGATAATTGAATTTGCTCATGCTTGTCATTTTTATTATGACAGAAAACATACGCTGCAAATTTTTGAATGACGAACATGCTAAAATTTATTTTATTGTGAGAGTCTGACATTTCTCATTAAAATACGCAATGCATATATTCTTTGAAATATGCATACAGGGTAAAGTCGGGAGGGGTTGGGATATTTTTTACAAAAATATTTCTTACAAATTATTTTCTACTTATACAGCTTTGAAAGTTAAAGAAAATAATATCTTGAAACATTTTAACATACTTAAAAAATATAAATTTGAAGGTAACTATTAAAGTTCTAGTTACACGGGCAAACTAAAATGGTAAGAAAAACACCCCTTTCCCCCCCCCCCCTCCAAGTTTTGCGGTAATATCTTCTATATCAGTGATGGAACAGTCATTTTCTTGTGGGAAGATAACATTTTTTTCTCACTATTTTTCCTAAGTGCCCCCCCCTCTCCCTTTGCACAACGAATCTATAAAAAAAATTATTCCTAAAAATATGCTACTGCTGGGTTTCACTAAACAGCTTTTTATACAAGTTATACTCTTAGGTCTATATAACATTAAAGAAAATTTTTGTTAGTTACAATAAATGAGACTGAAAACTTGCATCAAAAGTATAAGTTACATTCTTTTGGTGCTGAAAAAGGCTTTTTTACCACACAAACTCACATAAATTTTTAACTGAAAGGATTTATCGCAAGAACTGTGATGTTAAGCTACTAAATCCAGTGGGAAAATCACAAATTAAAAACAATATTTCCCTAAAGAATAATTGATGGTGTCCCTCCCCCGACTCTCCCCTTTAAGTTTTTTAGGCCTTAGTTTCACCAATTTTTAATAACTTAAATAAATTATCATTTTGCTCTTTTTTATAAATTTTAAAAGACGTACATAAGCAATAAAAAAACAAGATAGGTTTAATATGTTTTTTTTTAAATAATTTAAACACATGAAATTTTGAAAATACATGATAATTTACAGATTTCTTTAAACAACGAAAAAGAGCCAAATAACTTGTTAGTTATTATGGATATAAAACAAAAATAAATAAAGAGTGAAAAACCTATTCGATAGATAAATTACCATATATCATTTCTTGTCACAATAGACACATTTTTCTATGGTTTCTTATAAAAAATCAATCACAAGACGCCAGAAATATTTATTTTTATACCTTTGGAATGATGAATCACTTTACAAGCCATCATATATTTTGAATCTGGCTTCATGTATATTTACGAATACATAATATAGTTACGTCTTTTATACAGCTAGCCATATGAAGTCAGTAGAAAATGTTCAGCACACGTTTTTAGGCAAATTGAACCAAAATATGAGTTTATTCAACTATAACAGCATTAATGTTAACAATATATGTTTATTTATTTTTAATATTCGACTCACATAGAAGAGAAATGGAGAAAAAAGAACTACAACAACTACAAAAAAAAAATCCTTGTAAAACACAAACCTTATAATGTTATGCTATACCACGGAAAAAAATGTTAATTTTATTTCATTAATATTAAACTTGTTGTGTACACTTTACTAATTTTAACCTTTTTATTTTTCAACAATTTCAAACAATTTCAGCCATAACTGTGCTTAAATTACAAAATTCGCTCTATTTCTTTTCCTGAATAATTTAATTTCTCGCGAAGACAAAAAAAAAGTAATATTAAGCAAGTCAAAACATTTTTTTTACTTACATTTCTTTAAAAAGGAGCGATTTTCATATTACCAAAGCACATTAATGCCAGTTTAAGTTTGAAAAACAAATTGCTCAAATTGATATTCTTTCCCCCCCTTCTCAAAATAAAATCTTATCATTTTTATTAACATAGAAAATGAACTCAGCATAACGCAATTGAGACAAATTAGAAATATTATTTTCATCTTTACCAAGTTCATTTTACTGTGAAATTCCTAATTTATCCTCATTTGCCTGTAATGATTCTTTTAAAAAAATAATTTCTTACTTGTTAAAACAAATATTAAATCCGAAAAATGTGTACTGTTATATAGGTAGTGTGTGTATGAGAATTTGCGAATGATTCTACTCGCTTTTATTAATTTTTTTAACAGTAGGGGATCATAAGTAATGCTTCACGTTTAAAATAGAATATTAAGTATTTATATGAAAGCCGTGAGAAAATTTAATTATCCAAAAGAGAAAAAATAATAATTTTATATTCAAAGTAAAGTAATTAAGTTGTGATTTTCACGCCAAACTAGCAAAACATGGAAAGCTACAATATTTTGTGTAGTGAATATATTACTGCAGCAGATTATTTCGACATTTTCTTGAATACATTAAAAGTAATATGTTACTTTTAATGAATAATTGAATTTTTAGATTTATATCGAAAAAAAAAGAAAAATTTAACATGATTGTAGCATTTTATAGCATAGCTAAACTTATGAATTTTTTTACAATCTACAAAAACTTATTTACTGTAAAGCGAAATGAATCGGGAATCTTTCCAGTGCTCCTGTAAAAGAACTGTAAATGCTTCATACAACTTTTTCAATTGGGTACATGATACTGTAGATAAGACTAACATATAAATTAATATTCAATGCATATTTACGGCTGCTAGAGCAAGAGGGGAAAAAGACTGATTGACAGACAAACATAAAAACCTTAGTCTTGTTGGAAGGTGTTAAAATACAAAAATCCCTCTTAAAAAAGTAGTCGAATCGCTTAAGCGGAGAAAGAAGAATTGCTCCTTTAAGGTTTAGCAGTCTAAAATACTCCACGCGCTAAAAAATCATAGATCGTAATTTTGTTGGATGCAAATCGGTTAATTAGAGGTCTCCAACTACGGATTTTCAAATTTTTCGATTAAATTGCCATAACTTAATGTTACCCATTAGCAGTTTTTTGATTTTCCTTTAAAGAAAGAAAATATTGTCAAACTGCGTTCCTTTTTCGCAGCATTTTTTCGTGTCTTGGCTATTTACCTCCAAAAATCGCCAAGCTTGGCGATTCTTGGTGCAATATTTGAAGGAGACACACAATCATTGATGGACCATTTGCTTGCTATATGGTAGAATGGTAATGTGCTTGAATGGGTGAATGTCTGTAAAACTGCCATCGACAATAGAAAATTGAAAATCTTTTGAGCACTCCTTTAGAGGAACTATACAGTATTACGTGATAGACGCACTACTTTTAATGGACAGCTTTATCTTGTAGTCCACAGCAAAATATATTGATTTTATATCTTTTGAAACATCCGAATATCTCTAAATTAAGCTTTAAGGAATGACTGCACATAGAACGTAATGTGTAGGAACTCTTTTGAGTACTCCTGTAAAGGATCTATATATGGTGCATATACCATTTTCGTTAGGGTACTTGGTACCGTACTTAGGAATAACATATATAAATTAGGTACTAATCTATGCATATTTACGGAAGTTAGATCACGGACGGAGAGTAGTGCTGTAAAAGTAATGACAAAAGGAGTATCCGTATGTATTTGTTACTTAAATGTTCTCTATTCGTTACTAAGTATTCGTTACTCGTTACTTTCGTTACTACTAATAGAATCGGTAATAGGGTGTTATATAGTGCCCCATAACAACACATCCGGGACAGTGTTGTTATGGGTATATGCCGCCCATACATAAACCCATAACCAAAAATAATTTTTTTTAGCGAAGTTGTACAAAGTTGTATTTAGAGCTTATTTTCTCTGATTTACAGATTGTTTTTATACACATTTATGGTTTTATATAATGCTAAATTATCCGAATTACTGAGTGCACATAGAAATCTTCCAAAGATATATGCCATTCTTTTTTTTTCTCAACCCCCCCTTTTTTTAAATTCTGAACGCTGGTTTAACCTGTTCATTCTTATCATAAAAAGTGTAAAGGAAAGCTTGTGACTCGTGTTTTTTCTGGGAGCGGGTTCTCGAATACTGAGATCCAGGGATTGGGCCACATATATAAAATTCACAGGGCAGGGGATCTCAGTATGATATCAACTACTTTGCGTCTCTAAAAGCATAATATCTTTATTATTTGTGAGTTCTTATTTCATATCAAAAACTTCTTTTGCTGAACCATTTTTCGAAGTAAATTAAAAATTACCATATTTTAAATTAAAATTGTTTTATTCAATGAGAATTACCTATTTTTAAGATATTTCCAGTTCTATTTCTGCACTTTTGGGATGAAAGGGGTTAGCCCCTTCTGTGGGTGCATATATGAGAGCATTCTTTAAACAAAAATTATCACTCCTTTCATACAGAAAGAATGGTTGCACCGGGCTATGCGTATTCCATGAGTTCATGGAATAAAATGTACCATAAAATAGGGCAGATGGCCCCCTAAACGCCGACATTTTAGAAACATACTGAACTTCATTGAATTATTTTAATACCAGTGGCTTACGCAGGAGTGGGCATAGAAATCCCGGGTCGCTCACAATTTTTTATATATTTTTTAAACAATTACTTAAAAAATGTGTTTAGGTTTCCATGCTAAATATTTTTTTTAGTTCCAAATAATATTTTAAATAATAAAAAATGTGTGAATTCGTTTACTTTATAAAAATATATTTTTTAAAAGGTGTATTTAAATAATTTGTTATTTATTACTCATATTTCGATTCTAGCTAAAAAAAAAAGAAAAAGTTAAGTTCGCAATCCTGCTTCGGAACCACCCTGAAAGAAAGAATTCTGATTGCACCACTATTTAGTACCAAAATGTTAGAAAGCCCGAAATTAGCACCCCTTACTAACATGCTTCTCTTATATGTATTGCTCCTCTACAATTATAAGAACACCCCCTTCCCCCCCCCCCGCAAAAAAAGTTCAACTGCGCATAAGAACATGCTATACACCGGATCCTATCCCCCCATTGTACGACCCATATCAATAGAGCAGCAGATAGTATATCCATCTCCATAACTGTAACGATACATACGGATTCTTCCAAACCTCATCAAAACGATACCATTCGGCTCGGCACAAACGAATTGCAACCAGAACATACTACTCCTCAAATACCGAAACTGATTTTTCCCTTCAAACAGCGAGAATCCATAATACTTCCGGTATCTAGTAACGGAACGGAACATACTATTACTCAAATACCGAAATTCATTTTCTCCCTCCGGCAGTTTTGTATTCGAAGTTCGAACCTGGTCGATCCGAAATGCACACTCGAAAGTCATTTTCCCCCTTGAAACCGCGATCCGATATCCAGTAACTGCCAGTAACAAATAACAGAAGATATTAGTACTCGATTACTGGAACCTGTTTCCCCCTAGTTCGCCTCGCCTGGCAGTCTGTATTCGAAGTTCGAAGCTGCTTGATCCGAAACCTTCGGATCGAGTAACGATATCAACCGAAAAGTAACAATTCGTTACTTCGAGTCTGAGTGATTATCCGTATCTTAGTACCGAATACATGCGGTTTGCTTCAGCTCTAACGGAGAGACAGACAGACAAACTGGAACAGTAAACCAAAAAATGTTAAAAATGATTGGTTCGCCGTTATCGAGATAACTAAATGAAATTGTCCCCCCCCCCCTCCTCTGCTTAAGTGAGAGATACAAAATGGGTCAAATACAATAGACTCCTCTCCCTCCTATAACACGGCAGATAATTTTCGTGTGCTATGAATCGAAATGCGTCTTGCTCGATTCAGGTTATCTTTCAAAGGAAAGGAACTATTAGGACATGATGTACAAATCCCGCGCACAATCAAAGTTGTGTGCAGGTTTATCCAAGGTGATTCAAAAATACTATATAGCACAACTGCAAAGGGTGGTAGAGAGAATGTGGAGAATTCGGAATCATAATAAATTAGCAATTCAGGATCAAATAATTTGTTTTCATAAGACGCTTAGTAAGCACTTCGGAAAAAATTAAATTGCCAGTTAAATTTTCTTATTTAGTCTAATTACAAGTGATTTTACTATCCAAATTTTGCATCATTCAGAATGAAATACAGTTTATACTTTTCATCGAAATCTCGTTTGCAAATAAATAAATAAACATAGTATTTCATATATCTATTAAAATTTAAATTTCAACATTTTTAGAAAATTGTTTTTTTTCACTTAAAAACTCAATTAAGAACTTTAATTGAGTGTCTGTGTACTCTTGAATACAAACTTTTTTGTGTTTGTTTGTTTTTTTTTTATTCTTTTATTTTATAATTATCAGGTTGATTTTACGAATTTCTATTTACTGTATTTTAATTTTTATTCGTTTATTTTAGTTCTTACTGCCATTACATCCCATAATCAAAAATATTTTTTAAAGGCTATGCAAATAGAACCACGTGTCATACATAAATTAATCCTTCAAAACACAACGCTACCCAGACACACACACGGGTTTTATTTTAATCCTAGAAAGGTAGTGCTTGTAAAAGTTACGTTAAATTTAACGTTCTTCTCTATAAAACTGAAAAACTGAAACTTAGACAAAGATTTCAATCAAATTGCCAAATATTTTTTTCTTTTAAATCCACACACAAGCAATAACATTGAAGTTATATTTACAGCATAGTACTGGTCTGCACTTATTTTTCCGTACAGTCCTGATCGGAAAACATGCATTTCTCTAATTTTGTTCTGGCCTTTGCGACATCAGCAAAATTTGACCCGTTCACTAGGAAGGCTATTTTTCTTCGTCTTCAAAAATTGTCACTGGTCCTCTTAAATTTATTTAGAAATTTTATTTATTGATTGTGCATTGAAAATCAGGTTTATATTACGTAACAGCCACAAACGAAAACCAAACTTACCGTGCTTTGCATAATAGGCATAAAAAAGCATTAAGACATTAATCAAAACACAATTTTATAGGAAATCTTTATTTCACACATGTTATACGATTTTTTTTTTATTTGATTACCATGAATGTATCACACGCCAGGTTTTGTGTTAAACTAATTTCGAATTGCTGGGACAGCATCAAATTCAGTTACATTTTTTCAAGTGACAGCAATTCGCAGTACTGCATTCAAAACTCACCAAATGCGTCGAACTAGGAAGGGAATAAACGTTGGCAAGGAAAGTTGGAACAAGTTACGTTTGCTACGTTTTCCAATCATAACATTCTTGGTTAGGGAAATCACAATAATTTTAAGATCTGTGATTTTTATGACCACTAACATGTTCAGGTACAGGTTCATGGAGGAATGACAGCCCACCCTGTAAGAGAGTTCACAACTGTTAGTGTCAGTCGTCAATATATGTTAGACAATCCAGCTAGTTTAGAGTCCCCGACCGAGCCCATGGGGTCATCCAGGATATTAAATACAAGCAGTGGCGGCTCGTGGGTGATTTAAAAGGAGGTTCACAAAACAAATTTCGAAAATTAAATATGCAGATACGACGCACTTTACAAATTAAAATATATTTGCGTATCCAGCAGTTAAAGGAAAACAATGCACGCAACTGAAAGAAAACGAGTCATCTTGAGTCTTACATTTCGTCACCAAGATAAGTTTTAGCAAAGGTGCTGTCTTGACTCATTTTATTTCAATTTTTTTCAAAGGATAATATTGAAAAATGCCATTGCTTTAGCTCCGAAACACGTATCTTAGTTATTTACACTAGTTTGTAAAAAAATAATGTAGTGAAAAATTGTAGAAATAAAATATAAAGAAAATGAAATAAAAATTAATTAACTAACCGAACGTAACAAACCAAGTCAAAATCCGGAAACGATACCGCAAAAAAGTGGCCATGGGTGCACAATGAAATTGTGCGAATGGACAGATTTCATGAGTGCTGTGCTTCCTCCCAGCTGTCTGTACTTCTTATCCCAGAGAGCAATTCAGAGGGAAAAATTTCCGTTCGCACGTGCGACTGATTAGACTGTGTTGTAGTGTGTGCTACACTACAATGCGTTCGCTATAATAAGCGTATTTAATAATAGTGGGAGGAGGGGGGAGAGAGTAAAACTCGCGTTTTAAATTCACATAAATCGAGAAGTGTGCTTAATATTTGCTTTAAATTTAATTTGTTAATATGTTTTTTCTTCAGTTTTTGCTTTGGGGGTTGACGTGCTAATGTACTCAAATGGAGGAGCCGCCACTGAACACAAGGATGGGTTTTTAATGTTTTGAGCTAATTAATATGAATTTTTTAACTACTTATATATTTATATACGATTTATACTACTTCAAAATCAAGACAGAGCGGTAAAGCCAACAACTCATGTATCTCCCAGTGACACAGATGCTGATTTATCTATAGATATTAAGTTTTGTGTCTTTCTTGATTAACTTGATTTCCTTTGTTAAAAAGGAATTAATTAATCAAAGAAAATATTTAAATTATATATAATAAAAAGGAAAAAATACAGTATTCAGTTTTAATTGAATAAATGATAATTATTAAACGGTTGCCCATTCAAGAGGATGAGGACTAAAAAAATTTGACCGTTCTGTTGATCTGGAAACCCAGCCAGGGCGGGCAATTTTGCAAAGCCTGTTTTATACATAATTTATATTTCCGCAGTTGAAGAACTTCCCCTCTCTCCTAGTAAATAATTTCTAAAAACTTTAAAAGTCGAATAACTGAGTGAATATTTTAGTTACGCATATCTAGCTTTTGCGAATGATTTTTTAAGTATTATAGGAGTTTAAATAAGTGTGACTTTATTTTTATCATTAGACATTTTTGTACATAGATCCATCCTAAAGAGTTTTTTTTTTCGTCTATTTTTAATATACAGCCCGTTATTAAACGTACGGTATTAAAAGTTAATGCATGCCTTTAGAATTTTTTTCCCAACAGAAAGTACTCTAAAGTGAGCATTTAAAGAAATGCTACAGAGTGAAAACAGTTGGGATCACCAGATTTTATAAATCTTTCATCTAATATTTACGTAAAACAAATATTGAACAGATTTACACGTGCTATTTGTTGTGTTAGCCGTTACTTGAAACATATTTCAGTGTTATGTTATTTTCCCAGTGCAGCAGGCACAAAAGACATTAGCCTTGGCCAAAATCAAATACAAAACACCGAATTAAACAAAAAAAGACAAGTTCTCTAGCATCCCAACTGTGGGACAACACAGAGCAAACATGAACTCGGCACAACTGCAGAGGAGATACAAAGGACTATTCAAGACATTGATTCTATGGAGATGAGCGGCAAGGCAGTCGTGTCCCATCTCCCGTCTAAAAGCTGCCACAGCCAGATCTCCTCGGCGTTCGGGTAACCGGATAATAGGTAAGTACCTTGGCTTATTCTTGACCAGGTCTATCTGCTCCAGCCTTTGAAGTTATTTCAGTTTCAAATTTATTAAATGTGCAGCCGATTGCAGTCAACTGACCTATAGGAGGCTTGGGTGATATTAGTGACTCCCTTCGCCAACACGTCACCATAAATCAAAATGGGCATTCCAGACAACGCTTAGCGCCAAAGTAAAATATCTGTCTGCAGCTTTTTGCTCATCTGTGCAAGGGAATTGTATGTCACACTGGGTAACAGTGTGATATTCTGCGGAGACTTGTTGATAATTCATAATTCATAATGTCTCTTAAAACTGCTCCTTTGCGTTTACTGCAGTGGAATACGGGGCGATTGCACCTTTCTAAGAGAACAGAGCTTTTATAGTTTTTTTTAATGTAATGCAATGTTTGATTTTTTTTTTGGGGGGGGGGCATTTCATCTGATTATTTAATTTACAAGCTATGAGAATTAAATTCCCCCTTCGACTATCAATGTTTATTTAGTGCATTTTTCCAAATACAATTCACGCATGTTTGCATGAACATTATGTAATTTACGTATATATTGTCCGCTAGTTAAATTAAGTTAATTAAACGAACTTATTTTTTATTTACAATAAAAGTTGGTTTAATTATTCACTTACTGTATGAAAATCATATTAGAAATTTAAAGCTTGCTTTATGGCAAGCTTTATAATGAGCAATATTTCATGGAAGTACGCATCTATTTATCTCTCTCTCTCGACTATATATATATATATATATATATATATAGTCGAATTTATCTGAAATTTAAAAGCCATCCATAAACCACTATTTGAATTACAAGTATACAATCCTGGTTATCTGCAAGAGCTTTCAGCTAAAAGAAGGGTTAACTTGTTCCAAAACCGCAAGAATAATTCAGGGGAAAAAATCTCATTTATATTTGTTAAATGATATTTTACCAATACAATTTCAAACTAAGTGTGAGCTACATTCTGCGTATTTTTATTAAGAGCTTTTCTTAAATATAGCGTTAAAAATGTGTCTTTCGGATGTAGATTTAACTTAATTAAAGTTGAGAAAAAGTTTGCTTGATGTTAATCCAAAAATTACAGATTTCTTTTCTTTCTCTCTATATAAATTCAAAAAGGCACTATTCAAGCAAATATATTTTTGCGTTTTAACGAGCAAGAAATACTTTGAATCTACTTGTGAGTGGTACTAAATTTTTCCCTGCATTAAATTTAAGTAATTGCATTAAAGTCTGAATAATATATACATATATATATATATATATATATATATATATTTAAACCTGACACTCGGAAGAAAAAGTTAATTCTCTCGCGCAACTTCAAGGATCTTTTGTCTAGGTTAGTTTGGAATCCTTCATTTATTTAAATTTTCTTTTCTCGTGGCAGATTTATAATGAAGAAACTTCTAAAAGGCTTTTCTGGTTAAGGATGAATATGTAAGTTTTTTTTTTTCCCCTTCTGTTACGTATTTTGGCTGAAAAGAGGGAGGAGTAAGAAAAAATAAAATGTTTCAGGTTGCAACGTTGTAATTTTAAAGATTCCAATGTTGAATTACTATAAAATTTCGAATTACGCCCGTTTCAGACACAAAGTAATACTTTAAAAATATCTGCAAAAATGTTATGCTACAAAAAATGTATTTTTAATTTTGCTTAAAAGTTTTATCTAAGGCAGGGTAAAATATATTTATATTTAATGTTGCTCATGCATTTTTATTTTAAACTAAAAAAGACTATTAGCGCGATTATAACATGACACCAAATATAATGGGACTCAAATTTTTATTCAAGATAACTTTAAAAATCCCAAATTTAGCACGAGTAAGGTTTTTAATGGGAAATGATCAGTCAAAAAATACCGCTTTATATTCAGGCTAATAGGGCTATGCTTAAGATTTAGTATTTTTCTCAAATAAAGAAGGGTGATCCATTGCCCTTGGAGTAAATTTATGGGAAATGTAATCCAGTCAAAGCCGAATCAGAATAGCAATATTGAGTCGCAAACATTGTCTTAACCAATGGAAAACATTTACAAAATCTGCTGTTATGATCCAGATAAAAATAAAAAAATAGTTTGTGAGAAAAACACATTAATTTAAAAATAGGAAGGACGTATGTTTTGGGGAGAAGGCTACAAAGGCCCACTCTCCGTCAGCTGTAAGAATAACAACTAAAAAATAGATTGGAACGTACAGAAAAAAGAATCATGTTATCTGTTGTTTACAGTTGTTTCAAATTGGTGTTTTACACCAATTTGAAACAACTGTAGAACTAACAGTCAAATTTTTGACCACTTTTTCTAAAATATTATATGTTTTTTTCACAGAAAGTACTCAATTAAAATGGATTTTTTAACAAGTTCATTTCATTTTATGAATTAAATTCTGGAAGATAAGCTTGTTGCATATGAAATACAGCAAAACATTAGACGAAAGGTTCACCACTTCTTTCAAACTGATAACTAGCAGGTGCATGAAGACGCGGTTTTCGACACTGTGCTGTTTTACCTAATGCAGAAACATGGACGATGGGGTGCCCTGGGACCCCGCCCTCGAAATTTTGGATGTTTCGTAGTTTAATGTCAATAAATCAAGCATTTTTGTGAAAAATTCTAGATTTTTCAACTTTTAGGATTCCCTTGAATTTTTTTCTGGCCACATCTCCTAAAATATTTTCCCTTTTGACTCTTTTTGATAAAGTTTCTCTAGCGTAGATTATTTGCCGCACGGTTAATGAATCACTCTCAATACATGCTATCAAGCCGTCAATAATTAGTTTCGTACATACATAAAAATTCTTCTTACTGTTTATTTATTTTCAATGCAGCAGGTAGAAAATATATTATCCTTGGCCAAAAACACAAAATACCCAATACAAAATGCACAATTAGCCGTAAACAGGCATAAATTCTGTAGCTTCCCCAAACCAAAAGAACCATAAAACGCCGGAGCAGGTGTTAAGCAACCATTAGCTGGGCGCCAGTGCAGAGTGAGCACAAGGGGATACTCAAGACATTCATTCTATGGAGACGAGCGACCAGGTAATCGTGTCCCGTCGGCAGTCTAACAGCTGCAACATTCAGATGTCTTGGGCGTTCGGTTACCAGTGAATAGGGAAATGCCATGGTTTATCCTAGGTTATTTCTTCCAGCTCACGTCTTTGAAGATGTTTCATTTTCAAATTTATGAAATGGGCAACTGATCTGTAGTCAACTTAACTGCACGAAGCAGTGGCGGCTCGTGGGTGATTTAAAAGGAGGTTCACAAAACAAATTTCGAAAATTAAATATGCAGATACGACGCACCTTACAAATTAAAATATATTTGCGTTTCCAGCCGTGAAAGGAAAATAATGCACGCAACTGAAAGAAAACAAGTCATCTTGAGTCTTACATTTCGTCACCAAGATAAGTTTTAGCAAAGGTGCTGTCTTGACTCAATTTATTTCAATTTTTTTCAAAGGATACTATTGAAAAGTGCCATTGCTATAGCTCCGAAACACGTACCTTAATTATTTACACTAGTCTGTAAAAAAATAATGTAGTGAAAAATTGTAGAAATAAAAAGAAAATTAAGAAAATGAAATAAAAATGAATTAACTAACCGAACGTAACAAACCAAGGCAAAATCCGGAAGCGATACCGCCAAAAAGGGGCCATGGGCGCACAATGAATTTATGCGAACGGACATATTTCATGAGTGCCGTGCTTCCTCCCAGCTGTCTGGGCTTCTTATCCCAGAGAGCGGTTCAGAGAGAAAAATTTCCGTTCGCACGTGCGACTGATTAGACTGTGTTGTAGTAACCTACACTACAGTGCGTTAGCTATAATAAGCGTATTTAATAATAGTAGGAGGAGGGGGGAGAGAGTAAAACACACGTTTAAAATTCACATAAATATAGAAGTGTGCTTAATATTTGCTTTAAATTTAATTTGTTAGTGTGTTTATTCTTCAGTTTTTCCTTTGGGGGTTCACGTGCTCATGTGCTCAAATGGAGGAGCCGCCACTGGCACGAGGCATGGTTGACGTCAGTGACTTTCTGTGCCAACTTCTGGATGTAACATCATGGATACTTAAAAAAAGAACTCGTTAGACTATTTAGAGGGATAAAATACTATTAAGTATGGTCAGATACTATATTTTGGACATCATTATCAGGTAACATTCAAAATTTTAAGATAGACATCTCCACATGTTTAGGGGAGTGTGGTAGAAAGTGTTAAACCCTTTCTTCTTGCTCTCATAAGACTAACGGTCTGAGCTTTCTCCCCTTATTTCTCAGGTCCGTGATATTTTCGGACTGGAGCGTTTGCAAGTTATGCACCAGAAAGTTTAGAGCATTTACATTTTCTTTGCACGGAATTTTTTTTTATACCTCACTTTACACAAGAAATGGCAGTACCTGATCATTTTTAACTTACTTCTTACTTATAATCTTCATCAGAGGTGCCCTGAATACTTTTAGAGATATTTGACCTGAAAAAAGGGTCATTCAAATGTTTCATGAAAATTGTACAAATTGAAGAAAGGGATAGCTGGTTCAAGGTTTTATCACGCCACGTCAAAATTGACTCGCAACCCACAATTTGGGAAGCGTTGACACTAAGTCATCTGAAACTCTGGGAAATGGGAACATTTTTAATGGCTTCCCACGGTACGCCCGGCTCTTCGTAGGACAATCAGTGATTTCCATCGGGAATTAGTTTGTGCTATAGATTTGCCCTATGCAATGAAAGTAAGTAATCTCTTGAGCTGTGAACAGAAAATTCGCGTTAAACCAACATTGCCTCTGCCTCTATAATTACCTTGTATTAATTCACGATCGAATATAGGTCAAGTGGCAGAGAAATCCAGATACCAACAGAACTTGTTTTTGGTGAAAACATACACTTAGCTGCGATAACAAGTGCCAATTACAGAGTTGCAATAATTTTAGACCAATGAAATTAAAATGAACAAGCAGCGATTGGGTAATTTTGAAAGCAGTCGCACGCAATCAAAAGTGATTGAAATAAAGCATGCCGAAATAGTAGCCAACTGTGTGTGTGTGGGGGGGGGGTGAAGGGAATTGGAAAACACGATACGATTACTAACCGACGTAGGAAAATCTATTTCTATACCAGGTGTCGCCACATAGTCTGAAATGTGTACTCAATAACAAGCGTACGAGACACGTCAATAACAAGCGTCTCGTACCATTGCGTACGAGAAAAGCGAAATACAAATTTTGAAAACCGATGTAAAGAAATTTGAGATCAAAATAAAAACTCAAAATGCTTGACTTTAAACAGATGAAATTTAAAAGAACAGAAAATTAACTACAGTGAACTTTTTAAATATATGGTCTAAATCAAAATGTATTTCTTATTTTAACAGTTATAACCAAAAACAATTAGGCAAATATCCTTAAATGTTTATAACTATAAATAAACATGAGACAAATAATCTATTTTTTCTACTGCACTCATTTATTGAGTACTACGGTAAATTTAATTCCACAGAACCCAAATACATTTCAATTGATTTTTAAAGATGACCGAATTCAAGGCGAATAAGATGTCAGTCTTAAATTTTCCGATATTTTAGTAAGTAAATTTAAAAATGTATAATTTTATGTCACGATTATTTAACTAATGTTAACAATTATGCAATTAAAGGATTTAAAAATTTAGTTTTAAACGAATACTTCCTAAACAATGCCATCATTAATTTTCAAAGAAAGTCTTTGCGAGTACTAAACCTTTGTTCTTAAGCATCTAGAATTTTCAAAGCAAGTGATACATTTTACAAGTATCTACGTCCATACTTTGGGATCATCTCTAAAGTATGTGTGCAGTAATTAAAGAAGTATTTCCAAACTAAGCCCCGGTTCCTTGTTAATTATGATGCAGATTTCCAGAACTTCACTATGAGAAGCCATCGGTATTAATCAGATTTATTTAAAGATGCCCTTTAAATTCTTATTTAATATTTACATTATAAAAATAAAAATTATTGTATATCGTTTTGAAATAGTAAGCTGTTTTCATTAGTAAAAATACCTACTGTTTAATAATAAAGAATTAAGCCAGAATGGGTGCGGTTATTTTCTTCTTAAATATGGGAAATCAGTATTAGTTTTAATAAAGAAACAACATTAGTAAGAACCAATGAATATTAAAACCGTAGATTAGTTTCGGTAAGTGTGTGAGTGAGTTGGATCTTAATGAAGATTGAGAGATTTGCTCGGGTTTATATACAGTAATCTTCATTCTCACACTGAAGATGGTAAGTCATAATTAACGAAACCGGCAGGCATCTTTTAATGCTCATAGGTGCTTACTAACTTTATTTCTTTCGACATTAATTATTTTGTAACAAACTACGAATTTTACACAGTACTTGTTACATAACAATATTTTTAAATCAAATATATACAAGTCAAGCCTGAATTTATAATTTATTCTAGTTCTTTCACCCTTTTTTTATACATCAGCGGTTTATTTTCTTGCATCAATTAAATTAGCTATAATTAAATCCAATCCATTCTGAAGTACTATTTTGGAGACAGAGAGTGGAAATTTTCCGATCTCGAGCTTGCATACGTGTCAGTAATGAAAAAAAAATTGGTGTGGACACTACATTTCTCCCTTGTACGTCTAAACAATAAGTAATAATTTCCGTGCACGTCATCTAAACTTATTTTATTTGAAAGATATGCAATCTTGTAATATTACAAAGGTATAGCAATTTCCAGACAAATATTTGTGATATAGAAGCTGGGATAGCTTTGAAAAAAATATTTTAGGCTCTTAATTTTGCGATATTTGCCAAAAGCCGACAGGCTTGAGAAATTTTGCGAGATTTTGGGCATGGTCAAAATAGTGATTTGATTGATCAGAGACCTTTAATGAATTGAAGAAATCCATAGACCTTACTGATATGAAAGTCTTTTGAGTGACTCTGTAAATAAATTACTTAGTCGACTAGAAATCAAATAAAGAGATGCCCAATTATGTATTGCAATAGTTCTAATTACAATATCTCAACATTTTGCGGTTAAAAGTTTTAGAGTTATGTGAAATACGTAATTATTTTGCCCCAAATTTGTCGGCATTCGTCAAAACTCGCCAAAGTTGATGATAGATCGCGATATTTTGGGCATGGCCTTAACAATGACTGACTTCAGACATAATAAATTGAAGATGTCTATAGACCGTAATGTATTGAAATTCCTTTGAGTACTCCTGTAAATAAACTATGCGATTGATTGAACCGAAAATAGAGGTGTGCAACTAGACTTTTATACAATCATAAATATAAAATTTCAACATTCTAAGACTAATGTTTTTTTTTGGGATATGTAAGTTACGTACATAAATACATACGTACTCCAAAAGTCATCAAGCTTGGAGACTTTTGGCGCAATTTTTCACGTATGGTTTTGTGCTTAAAATGGGAATATCCCTAAAACTGTCATTAACTCCAATATATTGAAATTCTTTTGAGCGCTCCTGTAGAAGAACTATAAAGGAAAAAGACATTATTTTCGACGAAGAGTTCCATTTTGTAATCTTTAATAACATTTATGAGTTTTGTTTCGTTTAAAATAGCCGAATACCTCTAAAATACGCTTCGAAGAATTTCTGCCCATAAAGCGTAATATATTAAAATTCTTTAGTGTGACATTGTGTGTGTGTGTAAATATCCAGTAGATTGGAAGCAAAAAAGAGAGTGCACAACTAGATGTTGCAACAGTCCTAAATATAATATTTTAACATTCTACGGCTAACAGATTTTGTGATATGCGAGTGACGCACATATGAACGTTTGTACAGACGTGAAGAAAAACTAGTCAAATTTCACTTGTGATCGGTCAAAATGGATTGTACATACGATATACAAACACAGATGTATTGTCTTGCAAAAACTTCTGGAAGTAAGTTTAGAAATAGTCAAAATCATTTAACATTTTATTACAAGGAAGTAATAATTTACAAATGATTTTATGGATAATTGAAAAAAGAAAAAAAAATATTTTACAGTGATATTTTTGAAAAGTTGTTCATTTTACAATAATTTAAAAAATTTTGATATTCTCTACGACATGCAAAAGCTTCTCAAAAGAAAAATAATTCTTAATCAGACTTATTTATTCAAAAATTGTAATCGATAATAAGATAGTTTTAGATGTCACAAAACACACAATTATTTAAAAAAGATCTGCCTGAAGATTTCTATGTTTTCTTTTATTAAAAATTTCATCTCATATACAAGGAGAATAATTTAAACTTATAATTATTTCATTAAATCTTACAAGGTACGACAGAAATTTATCTTGGAAAATACCCTTTATAATGATTTAGAGAAAATTTATTAAAAAGTAATTTTAAAGGAATAAATAAATGAAAGTAAAACAGAACTTTTAGATATTCGCAAATAAAGTAATTCATTTACAAATAAGGGAGTTTCAGTACTTAAAATTGTATTTCTTTAATGTATAGCAAAATTCTTTGAAGAAAACACTATATCAGAATAAATATCATTAAAATGTATAACTTTTCATGTTTTTAATATATTAGTAAGTAGGAACAATTATGAAAAGTATGCTGTTTTTTATTAAAAATTATATTATTTATTTTAAAGGAATTATTTTAAATTTAAAACGCGTGTTTAAATGTTAAAGAATCATCATCATAGTCATTACTTTATAGTTGTTGCAGTTATAGTTGTTATTATTATACTTTACTTTACTTTACTTTGTTATTACTTTATACGAAGCTTATTTAAGAAATAATATAGAAATTATATAATAAAAATAATAATAGTAAAATGTAATAAAATAGAAATTACCCATGTTAATAGTGGCTTTATTTCAATTTTTGGGATATTCAACATTTGAAATTGATTTTCTTTAATTTAGGTTGTGATAAAATGAAACTGAATAAAAACGAAAATTTAAACATTTAACGATAAATCTATTTTTTATTCACTGGATGCATGTTTATTATACTTTTTTGAATTACTTTTTACAACTCCATTAAATTTTTTAAATCTTTCTAAACGAAATTCACTCAGCATTTAAGTACTTCTAATACAGTTAGCAGGATATACCTAACGTAGCTTATATCTATTAGCGATTCACTGCCATTCAGGAATGCAACTGTTTTGGATCATTTTCATAATCAGCCACTTCGGTCTTTTGCATTTTCCAACTGATTTAACCAGTTAATATGAACATTCAAATATTTTCACGTCTGACAGAATCTGAGAACTCTTTTCTCTCCTGAAATATGAGACCATTAATTTTCCTTTAAATTCGATCCTCGAAAATCCGCTCCGAAGAACTCTTTTGTTCCCTATCCTCCGATCAGCTATTAGCCGTCAAATACTTTAAAACAAGTCACAGTTCGCAAACAATGAAGAGACTTGGTGTAGTCTGCTTTTCAGTGATGGAAGAACTAATTATAGAACTTTTATTCGAAACCATGACTACTCGTTAATTAAGCTGAAATTTTAGTCTTTTTGAAGATACTGAAAGAAAGAATCTTGAAAACGCGCCCGTGGAAGGGGAAATAAGATCCATAATTTAGCTGTATGCTTAATGCGAAAAGAAACGGAACGATGGTCGTTAAGCATTTTTGAATTATAAATCATTAGAAAACGTAAAAATACAAAAAATGTACATAATAAATGTAAATTAAGCGTAATATATATGTATACAAACATCTAGAGATTAGCATTTGGTTTAAAAAATGTTTCGATGATTCATTTTATCTCTTCGCTCCAGAAGTCTATATATACAGACCTTCGCTTTTCTACTGTTAAAACGAGTTTTCAAAATTTTTTGTAGTAATTTTTTAAACTGACGTACACATCTTTGGATGCTTTAATTTTGAATAAAATGATTTTAACCTAGGTGAATATTCGAATTCTGCAAACTGACGCGCACATTTTAAATTTGTTCGCCGTTACACAAAAGAATATTTGAATGGTCTTGAATTTTCTTAAGTTGAATTTTGGCTATATTTTTCAAAACTCATGGAATAAAACGATCTTGTTGCAAATCATTTATCTTTAAAAGTTTTTTCTCTATATTCTTTTATGGGTGGTAACAACGTTTTACTACTTAAACAGAGATAGGGATTTAGGCTTTCATTCGAAAAGTTATTTGAAAATGCACTTTCTATTTGTGTTTTAAAGTATAATAGGTTTTTAAAAATAATTATGAGATTATTCTCTTTAATTTGCGATGTGAGCTTCATGTCGGATCTGTAATTTTTGAAGGCCATTTTTCTGCTCATTTTTTTTTTTCTGAATGAGACATACAGCTTTACTTTTATTATCAGTTCATAGTGCATTGGGGGAAGAGGCATTCTTTTTTTTTTCGAGTGTTTAATATCATTGTTTTGTTTTTAAAGCTGTTCAAAAGTCCTGCCATGACGACCTCTTTTCAAAAGGAACACCCTTAAACGTCGATCCTAATTTAGAAATTTGTATTAATGTAGTTTATTTCATTTATTTACAATAGCAGTTTTTTAGGTTTATGATATTTATTGTGGCATTTTTTTCAGATCGGATACATGTACGCAGTAGTTTGAATTCTGCAAAAATATGAAAGGTACTTATAACAATATATGTCGTCATTTAATAGGGAAATAGTTTTACGGATTGAGCTTTTGAAATGTAAGCCACTTACGTTCTGTCAAGAATAAAATAGTTTTAGCCAGCCAAGGATACAGCTCAAGCTACAATCATTTATTTGAAAAAGTGTAAATAGAATACGGACTTCATCACAACTCTATCAATCATCTTAAAAGAATTTTCGTGGATGTTTTTCCATTCGACGTGAAATTCATTGAAATTTACTGATAAAGTTCTTTGCAAAAGGATTCCTTTCTCTATGAGACAAGAAAAAATATCTTGATAATTTTCAAGTTAACTGCAGTATTTCCGGTTATAAATATGCTCTAATGATTTTAGTTTAATTTAGATTTAACTGCACCTCTATAAAGAAAATACAAATTCTTTCCTGAAATATTAAAATGTTAAAGGAATCTGACTAAAGTGTGTCGTGCCTTGTTATTAATATTGCAGCAAGCAATCTTTGGGAAAAAAATTCTTTATTCAATTGGTTTCTCATTTCTCGAATCATTCGAGATAGTTATTATGATGGTTTACTTGAATAGCTAAGAGGAAAGGAAAATTACAGTTATATTTAAATTAATAAACATAGCTGCAGAGTCATCCACTAAAATATATTGTTCCTATAAATACGAAAATTAAACTGTTAGTTTCCATATATAGTCATGCAAAATTAACAGAGCAATGCGATGTAAATTTTAATTCTTGAATTGCTAAAAGTATTATGTTCGCTAATACATAAAGGAATTCTTGTTTTCAAATTTCTGCTTGTTCAAGTTTCTCAGGGTATTACTATTCATTAAATATGCACTGCTTTGTGACAGTCTACAACAGATGGTGTCGTCAGATATAACTGTCGTCCGCAACGGGATTTGTTCGACATAGAAAAGGCAAATGTTTTACATCTAATGTAAGAATATTTCACAAATACCTTGGTAATTAATAAGCGCTAGACAGAAAGACATTGTTACGGTTTGTTTGATCAAGATATATATTTGATGGTTGAATTTCATTCCCTAGAATCTTCTTGGTGTAGTTGACAATCTTGCGATACTCTAACTTCATTTGCGAAAATAAAGCAATATGGCATTTAACTCACGTGGAATTTTACGTTGTTACAGTGTATTAAAACTTGCAATTTTAATTCGAGTTTGTTTGTATAGCTGTAATAATGCTTAAAAATATGGTGGATGCAAAGGGGTAATAATGTACGCCTCCAATTGTATGCAGGAACTGATTACCTCACAGGCCAACTATATCTCGTTCTCGGGCCCCAGAACAATTAAAGTGGTTTAAGCTGTATTCTTTAAAAATAATTAAAGACAAAGAAAAACAGTTGCATATTTACAGCACCTTCCTCTGTGCAAAAATGTTCCACAATTTTCAGCAATAGAACAAATCTTATGTTAAAGTCCAACGTGGCAGAAAGGACATAAAGTCTGCGGAGTTGACATTTTGGTCACACCCCTTTGGCCTCGAAAAGTCATGTGACCTTCGGAACGTGACCATTTGAGTACAGCTGTCTCGTATTAAGATGGTCTCACACCCTTGGTCGCATGATTTTCCGAGTGCAAAGGGGTGTGACTAAAATGCCAGTACCGCGGCCTGTATATCTCGTCAGCCACGAAGGTCCAAAGCATTCTACTATAGAACATTCATCGACATTATTTAACGTATAGCGTCAGGGAATTGAAAATTAATAATCGCAAAATTGTTCTTACATTGAGTTTGGGTTTTATACGGTATGGGATAGCAAGGTATGGCCGCACAGAGACATCCCCCTCCCCCCAAAAAAAGCTAGGCCTTAAGGCTCTGAATATCTCAGTCCATTCCTGCCTGTATGGCCTCAGATAGACCAGGCGGAGTTCATGCGGAGGCGAAATGCTGTGGTTGCAATGTAACAGTTTTGTGTAGCCAAAGATTGAAATGTTTACTTAGCATTAATGGAGTACATTAAAGGAAATTAAGATAAGCCAAAATATTAGTAAACTTGGAAAAAATGATAGCGCAGTGAGATTTGGACGATTATACGTGAAGGAAACATATTATATCCTCAGTACCAGCTTGGTGAGAAGTAAAAATTAATTAAAAATATTAGGCGACATATTCTAATAGTCCCCAGTTAAGAATATGTGAAAATAATGAGACCAATGCAAGAGCATAATGATAATGAGTGGTTAGGGAGCATATTTTTGAAAAGAGAAAGTTGAAAAGAGTGAAGAGATACCAGAACATTTTTAATAATCAAAAATTTATAATTCAAAAATTTAATAATCAGAAATTCATTTAGGACCTTAAACAATTTCATATTATTAAGATCAAGAAATCTATCCAAACGCATTCTAAAGTTGGTTTAATAAAAAGAATATGACTTTAATATTTATTTTATGGAGGATCCTAAATATTATTTAGGGATATTTTATTATGGCACTAAAAACGAACATACACTTGCACTTTAACTATGTATTTATCTGTCTATAAGGAAAATATATTTTGCATTTTTCTTTTATAAATATTTTTAATATTTATAAAAAAAATGCAAAATAGATGACTGGAAAGAGAAAACGAAAAGCAGATTTAGAAGGAATAATGACTGGAAAATTAACTAAACCACAGTACAACGTACAACATTCGTTATTCGTCAAAAAGGTTTAAAAAACCCCAGGTTTCTTGTTTCGATTCGCATTTAAATATACGAGGCCTTTCTGAAAAGTATTCGATCTTTGTCTGTTAAAAATATGATTTACGCGAGGGGATTGGCACCACAATGCCCTAAAAATGGGACCTTCCGTATCCAATCACTTAAATTACCGATTTCTATACGACTGAAACACTTTTGCGATCCTTTTGTGCCCCTTCTTCTCTACTCTGTAGTTTCTGTCGAAAAACTAGAGAACACTATCTTGGCAAAACATAACATCACAATATTTCCCTGATCTCTTTAATTTTCAGCCACGATTCTTTGAGACTTCTGACGCAAACGATATTGAAAGTATCCATTATATATGCAGAACGCGATGTCAGAGGTGAGCACTATCCCACATAAGAAATTCCAGAGGTGGTTTTGGGCGTAGAGGGCTCACCACTCTAAGCGCGATAAAGCGCAAGCACCTTAGTTTTTAGGGAACCAGGATTCCGATTCCATCACTTATATAGATTTTTATATTGTATAATTATTTAAAGTACTTTTCTCTGGCAAAATTCTGCAACTTTTCAGACAGGCAAGTCATATACAGAGTGTCCAAAAACAATGATCAAGGCTTTTATTCCTTAAATATCGATAATAGACAAATACAACAAGTTATAAAAAACTAAAAGAAAAAGTTCAGAATTTTGTGGTATCGATTGAAATGTTCAGGAGATTAAACCTAAATAAATACAAAATTTAACAACCACCGTACTAAGAACATTCAAAATTAGTAAAATTGCCCCACACATTATTTAGGTCATAGATTCCCATCGTAGGCGATAACGCCCCCCTGTGGGCGTTTGAGGCTTTCAGGGGGGCGGTAAAAGACCCAGAGAAAATTAGGAGGCGTTGATATGGCACGGAGGGGCGTGGAAAGATTAACCCAAATATAGTCTAAAAAAGACTTAAAAATCACTCTGATAATTCATTTCTATCACGTGTGCGAAAATTCACATATTTCGATGAGACTTCGCTGTTGAGAGAAAGCGATACCTCTCTAATATATTTCTCTAAAACATTTATTCCTCTTTTATAAATGAAGAAGAAATTCAGTAGCATTTCAATTCCAACAATGTTCTATCTATTAGTAATTTTTTTAATTTAATTCTTGTTTTCACCATGCATTATGTTACGCTCTTGTTTCTCTCGAGTGGAAGGGGGGCGGTATTGAAATATTCACTAGTAAAGGGGGCGCCAGTTCAAAAAAGGTTGGGAACCTATGATTTAGGTGATGTAAAAAAAAATCTGCCTTTCATCAAAAGTAGGCTCAAAAATATGTTTAAACAAAGTTGGTAAGGGGTTATACAATAGCAATAATAGAAAAAGTATTACGTATTTATTCAATCATTATTTTCTTTCGTAATTTGTGTACAGTCCCTGAAGAGCGATATATTCCAATTTCTTTTTTTTTATTTATTTATATTTTTATTTTGAAAGCCGTTGAAAAGTGATGTGAGTAAAAAAAAAATATTTTTATTTCCATATCTCTGCAATTTTATAATGGAAGGCTGGAATTTTGTGCATCTTCTAATCAATGTATGGAACATTTACTAATTGGGATTTTTTTTTGCTTGGGGACAGCAGGAAAAATTAAAATTTGTAATTATTTAGATTTAACCTACAGAAATTTTTTTAAGTGATACCATAAAATTCTGTACATTTCCTAGTTAACTTTTTAATTTATTGAATATGTCTATGATCAATATTTAAAGAGTAGAAGCCTATGTCAGTAGTTTTGGGACGCCATGTATGTATTTCATAGGTTTCATATTTGTTTTTGTTCCAAACATTAATGAACGTTTATACGTGTAAAGATAATAAAGGAAAATGAGGACAATCATTTTGAAAGTCTAAATTAAAATTGTATTAAGCTTTTTAAGAACTATAAAACGAATTAAATTTAAATTGAACGAAGGATATAAAACTAAACTGAATGAATTATAATCATATAAAAGTAAAATTAAAAACTTTCAGAAACATAAATCATACAATACATACACGACCGTCTGTTAAATATACACGGTAGGGTTAGGTTTTTAAACGGAACAATTTATCACCTTTCCTCTTAAAGTCTAGACGAAAAAACAATTTGTGCGAAAATTCATTCATTATGTTACAAAAGCATCATCGTGAATCATAAAAAGTCATTTGTGCAGAATCATTTAAAGCAGAAATAATTATTTTTATAAACGTTGTCACGACACTTGAAAATAATAAAAGCAGTTTAATATTCATATTTTTAGCTCGTAAACACGTTTGATTAATGACCAGTAAACTACAACAGTACATATTTCGCGGGAGACTGTGTACATTTTTTATACAAACATTTCTTTAAAATTAATATTCTCTGAGCAAGAACAAATATCGTACCATCGAATGTTGTAATTGATATTAGATAATTATAAGATTACTTTTCACTACATTAATTTTAAACAAAAAGAGTTTCCTTTACAAATTTAGAGCGAAGTTTATTTCTAAGTTCATGAACCTTTAATTAAGCTTTATAATTAAAAGTATTAATATATTAGAAATGTTCACTATTTCTTCTCTTACAAATGTCTTTATAATTGTATGTAAAGAACTCAAATGGTAAACTAATTAACATAGTGTTCTAATTAAAGCAAATAGAACCTAATTTAGTTAAAGCCGAATAGAATTTCATTTACAGTTTTTGATACGAATTATTTTCTCAATTTATGTGCCATTATAAGACTTTCTCATTGAGCATTTTGCAATTTTATATTGCGTATTTCAGAATTTTATTTATAAAATTTGATTAAAAAGTTTGGTTTACCTAATCTCTTAATTAAAATTTACCTAACAGAATATTTTATAAAGTGAAAAAGTACGGAAAACAGCATGCTTGAAAGATATAATGGAAAATGACAATGAGAAATCAAGAAAATTAAAAGACCACGATGCATGAATATTAGATTGATTTAACTTTGTATATTTCAAATTATAAGTGTTTGAATGTGTCTTATAAACTATGTCTACCAATAAGTACAGCTTTTGAACATAATACTCACGCAAATTTTGTAAAATGTTACTTACCTACCCTGATGGGGGGGGGGGGATATCCCAGAACGAAGAAGGAGATGTGCTGGATAAACGGAATTTGGTAGACCGGCTTACACATCTGAAAGTTGGCGTCTAATGAAATTTCGCGCTAGGTGGTAAATATGACACTAGCTGTGTCACTTTGAAAATACAAATGAGGTTTACTGCTGAAGTTACGCGCTGTAAAGTTCATGAGTTTTATATATCGTTCTGCTTTCTCGTAGTGAATTGATTTTAGGTGAGAATGCCTTCAAGAAGACGATGAGGTCACTTTCAACAGCTCACAAAGAATGAATGAAGTCCCTTAAAAGGACTATAAGAAAGTTCTCTTTCCGCGATGTATGGTTCCAAGGACACCGCGGTCCTTGGTATGGATATATTCCAAGACTTGGTAGGCTGTGCATGATTTAAGACAATAGTGATACGGGAAGATATGTTCACAAGAAGACTGGTCCCCGGGCAGCACTCGGCACTACTACGGCTCCGGGCGTATGGTTGTGACGCATCGTGTTGTGTCTGAAGCAAAAATTACAGCTGCTGTTAACATCGCAGTGACAAAGCAAGCTGTTACAACTTGGTTACTTTAAGGACAACCTCAATTGAGACGCAATCTCAAAAACACTCGTTTTTATACCCTATTTTATTCCTCATTTTTCAAAAAATACAGAAACTTTATATTTCAGTGAATTCTTCCAGAAAATCTGATGAAGATGGAAAAAAAAAATCATTAAATCTGAAGTTTCTTCAATTGACAGGAGAAAAAAGGAAACGGATATTCGTCAAATAACAGAGATATTTCAGCAACACTGCTAATTGAAAAAATTTTGTGAATTGTAGAAATTGTTTTTGAGAGTGCGTTTTTATACACTAATTTATTCCTTATTTTTCGATGAATAATTTTCGTACTTCTTAGAAACGTTATATTTCCATGAACTGAAGAAATAATTTTTGAGAGTGCGTCCTGTAACATGCATTCCACTGACTTCAAACTACTGATATTTAGCGTCAATGGTGCCAAGACCGATCTCTGTGGAGAACGGAGAGGATATCTGATGCTTTTTCTCATTAAATTCGGTTCTACTTTGGTACCAGTGATGTAAATTAGAAGGAGGCTAAGTGAATTCCAGCAACCAACTTGTCTGCAGCCTAGGCGGACTGAATTTACTCTAGAAGTTCTCTTCTGGAAAGCAATTTTCAATGATAACAGGGGCACTCTTTTTCCTAATCGCATAGCCTGCGAATTTGTACGTCTGTCTGGTGATTTAACCTGTTGTGATTCATGAACAGCATTCAAGGGGAGTGTTTTCCAATAGGATAACGCTTATACTCTTATCGCTGCTGTAACCTAACATGCTCTAAAGAGAATCGACAAGTTGCCTTGGCCTGCTAGATCACCAGATTTTCGCCAGTCATGAATGTGTGAGGCATCGATAGACGACAACTCCCAATCATCCACAACCAGCATTAACCTTTGTTGATTCGGCCAATCAAGCGCAACAGGCATTGAATTACATCCCACAAACTGACACCCGGGACCTGTAGGATACAATGCATGCATGTTTGCATGCCTGCATTTAAAGTTCTGCCTGTTACACCCGTTAATAAATTACCAGCATTGCATAATTGAAACGGCTTTTCTCGCTTACATTAGTTTGCGATTTCGAAATTTTGATACATTAAATATTGTGGCACAATAACTCTGCCTGTTTCCTGGGTTCGTCGTTCTAAAGTCCAGTAGGTGTAGAAAGTTTTAGAAGAGGGTCCACATGTCAGGATAGAACATAACTTTATTGCTTCTAGAACTTCTTCGAACCATCAGCTTTAAAAAATTCACAGGCACTAACGGCCAGTAGCTCGTTTAAAACAGTCCACTCAGTAACGAAGCTTTCACAAATGCTGTAATTCTCACATAAAATAAAGTACATCCGCAGGTAAAAATTCAGTGGAATTATTCGAGGGATAACACTAACAGTCCCTCAAGACTCAGCATTCAAGAATTTACGCACAGCACTTAAAATCAAAGCTTCATAAACAGACGCGAAATCACCGCTTCGTTCACACAGTCAATTCACAAAACAAAACAAGCGTACTCAATCAAAGAGATAGATTCACACACTGAACTGGGCTTCTGAAAGCTTGTATTTGCGGGTGACGCAGAAGTTACAAGAAGCTTCCAGAAAATGCATTTCTGAAAGATTCCACATAAAGCTGGAATTTTGATTACGCCATGGAAGCGAAATATTAGGCTATTATGCAAGGAAATGCAGGAAAAGTATCTTTACAAGCCCCATTGGAAAAATCGCGCCAAATGACCAAAAGGTCGACTTTTGGCGAAATGTCTCCAAATTTGGCGTCAAAAATAAGTACCAAAAATGAAGAGATCGAAGCCCTAGGGACCAATATTTCTCGAGATTTCTAAAAACCCATAGAAAAACAATGGGGAAAGCGAAACCTCCGTATCTCCGGTTCTAGTTGACCGATTTTGATGCAACAAAAAGCAAAATTTAACTATTTGAAACGTAGAATACGAATTTTGAACTATTTTAAGCCCCAGAACAGGGCGTTGCCCAGTAAATTCGTAACAATATATTACATAGATAGATGTATTGCCAAAATTTCGTTACACAACAATAGCTTTGTCATGGTGTTGTGATTTTTTTTTTCCGTCTGTGTTTTATTTCTGCTATAATTTTTAATTCTAAATATACTTTTCTAAGCAAAACTTAAAAAGGAAAACTTATTTATCATATTTTTAAAATATAATCTATGTTCTTAACTATAAGGAGGATTGATAAATAATTTTGAAAAATCTGTATAAAAAGTAATTTTCTAACTGAAGGAGAAAAAATTCCATTTCTTTCGTAAGAAAGTGATTTATTTTGTAAAGACGCAAAGTTTAGTGTGATCATATAGGAAAACATTTCTTATGTGAAAGGTTTCTTTGCAGTGCGGATAAGCTACGAGTGTATCAGAAAAATACTTTTTTTTAAAGTTCGAATAATCATTAAAAGGTCCCGTTAAAAATTTATAATAGCTCACATCTGAAGTATAAGATTAATTTTTTTATAACAAACTATTTTTAAAAATAAAATGTATACAATCGGTAAAATTTACAGACAAAATATCTGCATTTAGATTTTTACACGACTTACATAAGATGAAAAACAGCTTCATGCTATTCTAGTGGATATCGACCATTGTTTTCCTTTATGCATTTTTATGAATACACACACACACACATATATATGTCAGTCCTGAAATCGTGTGTGCTTCTTGAATTTTTAATAGTTTTATGTTCAGAGGAAAGTTTTATCGATATGAGACGCGACTCGTATGCTTAGGAGGTATGAAAACTTACATATAAGTTGAAAACTTTTCAGAAAGTTTGACGCATCGTGAAATACAATTATGTTCATACTGCTTATATCGTGTCTATTTTTTCAGAACGAAGATCATCTCATTCGAGTTCTGCTGTATTCTCGTAAAATAAGAACACATAAATATGAGACAAATATAGACTCGCCAATTACTTCCAGATTGGTTCCAGTTGACAAGTATTGACCAACATGAGACAAAGTACATAAATTTTTCAAAAAAGACTGAGTTCTAAATTAAAAACAAATTTAAAATATAACTGCAAATATTCGGATTAAGTAAATGATCTATATGATTTCCCTCAAGTGTGAAGATGTGGCTCAGACGAATTACAAAATTTTTCGAAATTCTTTGAAATATTGAGATATCGATGATTTGGATAAACTTCTAATTTTGTTTGCGGTCGCGGAAAATTACATGTGGGCTGTCAGATTACGAGGAAGTGCAAAGGGAGTAGTATATTTAAGTATATTACGGTATTTAAGTATATTATAACGTGTATTCACGATTCATCTGGAGAAAACCGCCCATGTGCTAGACCAGAACTGAGGACATTGACACTTCAGCTATCTATTAATCATCAGAGTCTTATCCACGCAGATGACTTCTTAAATACCAGTTTTAACTTCAACGGTGGTTTTGGGACCGTTTGCGTAAACTTTATTTTTAATATAATCCAACTAAAATGAGTTACAGGGTTAAGACCAAGAGAATAGGGCGATTACTCGATTCCCATTCCAGTGTCTTGTGGGTTTTAAAATCCCAGAATGCACACTCTCCAAATTACTCTTTCAGGACTTCAAATACGATCCGATGGGGCATGCGATTCGATGGGCGGGATGAAACATGTGTTTCATTTCATCTTTCATGAAACACATTATTTCGAAATTTCGGACAGTTGGGGTAGGAGTAAAATTTCGGCATATCGCTTAGTATTCACCTTGTTTTCTATAAAATTCAATTATCGAGATCTTCAATGAATATCGATTATCAACATATTCTGCGAATATCGATTATTTCGAGACTCGCACAAAAGCAAGTTACTCGCGTAGGGTTGAGAGACTTGTCGATCGCAAAACGGGGGATCTAATTCAATCCCCCGAATCTGCTCATTACGATTGTTGACAAAACTGTCAAAATGAAAGTAGATTTTGAACTAAATCATATTCACATCAATTTCTTGTTTGTAAATCGTTTCGAAAACACTGTTATAAGAACACTGTTTGACAGCACTGAAATACAAATGCATTTAAATACAAATGCAATGGGACTCATCGGCCGATGAATTTGAATTCTGTAATAAACTGCTGGTTTTGAGCAGCAAAAGGCTTCCGGTTGATTCCGACCTGTTGTGCAGCTCTTCTGATCACTTTCCATGGGCTATTTAAGAACACCGTGTTTTCCAGATATTTCATACTTGCTCGACAACTAACATCGACAACATTGTCATCACAAACACTACTATCTCTCTTAAATTTCGAGTCAAATTTCCGATCGTTGTAACTTTAGAACCTTTTGTTTTCAGATTTTACTTGGTAGCAATCAGACTGCTGTTGTTCTAGTAGTAAGTTTTTATGATTGATGTGTACTCAAAAACGATGCATTTCGACAATATCCTCGAATAATGAATTAAAATATGCATGGTCAAAATGTAATAATATGTAATAAAATAAAATAAAATAAATCCCAAAACATGTTTTGTTTTTAACCGTTAAGCTACTCAAACTGCATCTCGCCAACGTTTCAAAAGTCATGAAGGATTTCCTATTCATACCGTTTAATAATTATCACCCTGTAAATGCTGGAATATCAATCGAAGATATTATTCTTTATATTTGCGGTTCATGCAGATGGAAATGTTTTATTAATTTTAATATCGTTTAAAATGTCAATATGAGAAATCTTAAGAAAGTATTCCAATTTCCAGCGAATTACAAAAGAAAAAATACGATTATAGCGTAATTTTGACGCAATCTTTGTAACAAAGGTCAATAATATCGCAAAATTTTAAAATTTTGACGTCAAACGTTTGGCGTGGATAATAATTCCCTAGTATTTTTTAATCCAATAAGCCTGCAAAATTAAATGTCATATAAAGTTGCTAAACATTGGGGAACGGGTAGAGTTTTATATCTTTAAAGTTCAGTTGATTTATTTGTTTACTTTTTACGTTATTTGTTTAAATTTCATGTCTTTCTGTCTAATAGTGGGATTTCGTGTACGATATAAACATACTATGAAAAAACAAACGCAGAAACAAATTTCCATTTTTATCTGCTAAATTCAACGACGCATGAAGTATTTACTTCATCGAAAAGAGTAACTTGAAATGTATGTGTCCGTTATGGAAAATGCATTCCTATAATGATTACTAAATTACTAGAATTACCACATTTAACAGATATTTCTTCTTCGTCAGAAGTTTCATCCACTGAGGTTTTCCTCAATCGAAAGGCTCTTTCAACCTTCTAATTTTTTCCCACATTTTCCTGTCCTCCATTTCTACGCTCGTTTGCATTGAAAAATGGAAAATCTCGGTTAAGAGCAGAGTACAGGAAAACGGCGCAATGCCTCTTGGAAAAGCGACGTCGTCCCTGCATTTACACATCATTGAACTAGCAATCTGCTGACCCCGAATTTTCCCCCATGCAAGGGAAGCGGCGCAGAACACGGCGAAAGTTAACGGCTTTTACCCTTTTATGCCGGTGAAAGGGGCTTCTATCTCAGACGACATCTTTCCAATCTCCTTTCTTCATGTTTTCTTTTTATCTTTTTTTTTTTTTTTTCTAGGACATTTCCCTTCTGTTTCAGGCCTCTGGTTCCATTCAATCAGTGATTTGGAATGGGTAGAATTTAATTTCCATTTTTTTTTCGCTTCCGAATTATCTATATTATCTATTTTTTTCTATAAAGTTAGATGTAACATTTAACTGATTGCGTTTACAGGCATTTCATTGCTCCTCAGTCCTCATTTCCATCTATGAGTTGAGATAGCAACCCGGCTGGCAGAAAAATGAAAAATAACTACGGAAACCGAAATAAAACAAGATTTTCTTTCAACTGATGTAAGAACTATAAACCATTTGCAATTAGAGGTAGAGGTGAATACAAGTTGGAGTTAGAAGTAGTTCATATTACAAGAGGGACTGCCTGTGTAAAGAAGGATTTCCGAATTTCAAATTACCAAGTAGAGAAGATTTGTCAAACACGAGATCACAAAAGAAAATAGTTCTCAGGAAGCGTACATTCAGCTGTCATTTGCATGAAAGATGAAGAATATTTCATATTACAATTAAAATGCAACGTATTTCATTATCCTATGCTATAATTACTTATGGTTGAACTTCTATTTTTTATTTTTTATTTTTACATTTGTGTCTTTTATTTAAATAGTTATTTCGACTCATACTTGGAACACATAAAATAATGATAAAAGTTAAAGCAATTTCAAAGTTCACTAGTTTGTTTCAAGAAATAGTCTTTATGAATTTTACTTTCAAAATTTCAATTGGTTAACTAGTAAAAGCAAGAATGTGGCCAGTACATGTACAAGAAAATGTATGTTCGTGTACATGTTTTTAAAACTGTACATTACTTGTATTACTATGAAATCATTCATTTTAAAACTAAGCATTATAATTTAAATATTTTACACTGAAGTGCATTCTTTTGACTAATGCATTTCCCTCCGATGTAGAAGCTGCATTTATTGTTTTCAAAATATGCCTTTTGAGCGTAACCATTCACGTCTCGCTCGTGCACTGCATCTTTTTAGTCTCTAGAGAGTCGAAGTAATTTATTATTTACTTAATGGTCTTGTCACATAATTTGTAATATTTACAAGTAGGGCGAAACACGTAATTCAATATGGAAAACTTCCTCAAAAGAGAATATTATAAATGTTCCCATTTACCGCATTCTCACATGTAAATTTACTTAGAACAGCGTATGCAAAATAAATTATGATATTCATGTGTAATGAATAGTTACTAAATTCATTGAGTTTGCTACAGTGATATAGTGAAATCTTTACACTTTAAGGAAGCTTTTGAAAATAATTATGCAGATTTTGGGAGAATATGCGTTAATGTAAACTTATGATTATATTTCGACGATTTTAAGATAGTTATTTTAATATAAATGCATGCATTTCAGAGAAATATATTAATTGTTATGATTATTAAAATTACCGAGCAAGTAAATTGAAAATATTTTGCTTGGCAATTTATATTGAGATGCTGCTGTTGCTAATATTAAAATGAAGCTTTCATTAGAAAATACGATATCTACTTGTTACCACCATGTATCGCTCTAAGTATTTTTATCGCTTTTAATCCCTTCTTTATGTTTAGATACTACTTTTAATTACTTATGGCTGTTGCTGCTTTCAAACTAATAAAGATGTGCAACACATTAGTACGAAGTTTACTGTTGCTACAGTGAAAATCTCATCATTTGTTGTGAAGGATTCTTAAGAATTGTTTTAACATAGCAGTGACCGTGACGCATTTTTCAAATCGCTTTAGTTTTCAAATTAGATGATAGATTTCGCAAAGGAGCGAACTATCTGAAATAGCTATACACTTTAGATAATCTACTAAAGCTTCATTGCAGTGGTTTCTGTCAAATTGTAAGAAGACGTTATTTTATGCATTTTCTCAAACTGAGTAAACTTTCAGTTCTTTATTCAAACTTAAAAATATTTATTAAATTTAGTTTTGAATTTGCATATATTATGAAGATGATTTCCTTCTTCCTGTAGCTGTGCCTTTGTTTTCAAATAACTTATATCGATACTCATCGGGATAGTGTCGAAGTTGCAATATGGTGACGTAACAAATTTTACAACATACGGGATATGTATTCAAACGCGCATCTCGTTAGTGAACGTGTTTTCTTGCATCCAACGAAGAAAATACTCCGTGGAAAAAAAAGTGAGTTATACTGACTGATACTTCCACTAAAAATCAGCTGAAAATTTATCTGAAAAAAGAAGAAATTGCAAAGGAAATCTATCTAAATAGAAAAATTATCTGAAAAAGAAGAAATTGTAAAAGAAAAGGGGAGAGAAAAAACAAAATTCACTTTCGCCAGGGATTTGTAGGGACTTTCGTCCTCAAATTTAAGACACATAGAAACATCAAATCCTAAAAAAAAGAAATGTGGCGTTGTTGTGTAAGATTGAAGAAAAGTGTGTGAGGTTCACATAAAGCAAGAAATGGGGCATGAAGACTGCACCAAAGTTGATGTTGCATCGTTTATTTGGGTTCACTACTATTTTAACCTCCGTATTCTATTAAAAAAAACTGTATTTGATGTTGATTAGAAAGCTATGGTGTTAGTGGATTTTATCCTCATTGTAGTTTTATTGATGTATTTCCTAAAAAATAATTAAATGCATAAAATAATAAGCAAATAAAGAATTAAGCAGATACAAAACTCTATCAAAACATATTTTTCTAAAAAAATTGCAATTTTTTATGAATAAAGCGACCATATAACCTTTATTCATTTGAATACAATTAGAGATTAGAGATATGATATACAAGCGATATTAGAGAAATATTATTAATTTACGTAGATTATCGGTCAAACCTAATTTATCCTTAACAGTACCAGCTTTAAGTCATTTACTTCAAACATTAGCCGCGATTATTTTCCTATTTTTTTAAAATTGAAAGTACTAGCATTTTATTTACGTGAAATTAGTTGTGTTTTAATGTTACCATTACAAAAGAATAACGTGCATTGATTTATTTCACATCATACACATTTTTTTATTTACAATAAGTTTCTACAAACAATGAAATTTATCAAGTAAAAAATAGAAATTTCTATTTTAATATTGAAGGAGATGTCTTAAATGATTATTCAGATTTCTTGAAACGAGGCTCTATCTTTCTAATTACTTACAGCCTCGCAACAGAAATTACCGAATCTTTCTTCATTTTATATCTTCCAAATTAAAATCAGAAGAATTACATTTAGACTAACTTAATCCTGAATCTTTTAGCATGCATAGTTCTCTTATGTTAATGGTTTCTCTCCAGAGATAAAGGAAGTTTGTTAAACAATTTCAAAATACTTCTGATTTACTCGATTATTATTTCGTTCAGTTTAATTTTTGTATATCTAATCTTTACAAATATCTTAAATTTTACACTTTTTGGCAGAATTAGTATTCTAAAAGAGTAACAGATTATACCTTTTATAAAGTTTCTTGTGCCAAGATAAAATACAATTCCATGATTGATTCTTTATCTTTAAAATTATGATTCGACTTATTACATTTTAATCGATATCATAGTAATATACACAGAGTGTCTGTGTTTTGATGACATTATCATAGTTTCAATGACAATGTCATCAAAACACTGACTTGTGTTTTGATTGCATTCTTTGCTTTCTACTGTGCTTTCAGAATAATAAATTGGAAAAAAATCTATAGAACTCCAGTTTAGCCAATAAGAAAAAGAAGATTTAGTAGCTACTTCAAAATCCTGTACGTTGAAATGTAATACGTGAAAGCAAATAATGTATGCAAATATTTTCAATACATACACACAAATGCTTATAACCTTTCGTCTAGCTCTGCCGTCAAATACTAACGAAAGGGTTACAATTGCCGCGATTTTAGCGACTTCTTAATATTCAATTTATTAATATTCAATTGGTCCCATATAAACAGAACAAGTTTCTAACAAAAGAACAGTATACTATATATCCATAGGTGTTGTACATTAAGAATATCCTTTCTAGGTATAAACCAAACACTTGCCTTTCCTTTCATGAATATTTATCCCGTCGCCTTGGAATGATAGCATTTTTTTCAGCAGCAGCAGACAATGTGGAACCTCGTCTTTCGATGTTCTCGCTTTTGTATAATTACGACAGTCAATAATTGCTTTAGAAAGTTTAATAACTTCAGTTAGCCTTTATATATACAACCACCACAACTTGAAACTCAAATCTCGCAATTATATCAGCTCAGGCATCCACTTGTTCCTTTCCATCATTAGCGCTCACCAACTCTGGTAAAAGTTTGCTCTCAAGGTTGGTGGAATTGGAGTGCCTCTTTTTCGAGCTTTTCCTTTCTGGCCAGCTTAGCGTTGTCTGTATTCCAGTACATCGCTTTAAAATCAGACTCCATTGACGAATACTTAAGAAAAGTCACGTGATTGGTTATTTTAAGCAACATAAGGCTAGCATTGTTTCTTCAGTTATGATGGTTGTAACGCTTGGTTGAAATTGGATTTGCTATATCTGTATCATTATGGTTATGTTTATAAGGGGAAGGAAATTTTCGTTTTTCTAAGGATCGTTTTGACATAGTGGTTCATGAAAAGCACAAAACCATAAAAATGGAAACATTCACTTAATTTATACAACTTCGAATTTCCTAATATTCTATGCTGCATAGCAGCTTATTGTTGTTAGTCTGTTTCAACTTAAGATAACGTTTCATAATTTTCATGATATAAAGATCATGAGAAATTCCCGAAATTTATTGTTATATAACTATAAATTTTACATAATTATTAATACGAATATAGTTCACTATACATACATAATTTTAATGGTAGTCTCCAAGAAATTTTCTTTTTACAAACATTTCAAAAAATTTTAGTAAGGCCATTACATGTCGTAAATTTATTATATTTACATTATTAACTTACATTATGTTTGCGAAAAGGTAAATAAATATTTCTTTAACAAGAATCTTTCAGCTTTTAAAAGCAATACTTTTTAATATTTGGAAAATATCATCATTTGATTAAATTATGACATTTAAAAGAATAAAGATCGTACTATATTTATTCTGAAGAATTATATCCCTCCCGATGTGTGGTTCCAATTTTGATATACCGTCTATTGGAAATATATTTCAAGATTTATTTAATGATAGATTGAGTCTTAGAAAAGAACTGTAATTTCTACAAACTCAGTTGATGTAAAATATTTAATAGAAACATGTAACAAGTAAATAGGAAATATATAATATATTTAAACAACATAAAATTTATTGATTCTAGTTATTCCTCTACTTCTCTATATGGCAGAAGTTCCATATTTAAAGGATTCAATGTATTAAGAAGCAAGGAAGTTCGTACTTGTGAAAAGTAATTGCAAAGGTTATGCTTCATATCTTTTTTCAGTTGACAAAATGCGTAATTCAAATTTCATTTCTTTTCAGATTATTATGAAACTGTATTAGAGTCGAAGTTTTCCGTTAAGTCTTTGTAAACAACCGATATTATCGATTACTGGATATATAGAGCTTTGAAAACATAACATATAATTTATGAATATACTAAACTAAAGGGTAAATAATGAAAATAATGTTTAATGACTGTTCTTTCATGCTTCAGCCTGCACTGCTAAAAGAGACGTACTTCAGAATCATTTTAAATTATACCAATACATATAATAATAATTGTATTGGTAGCTTGAAAAATTGCAGATTAAACTTTTAAAATTCATAGCCACTTTATACTTCAGTGGTTGTGAAAATAAGACGCAGGACTAGATTAACGAGAATCACGGAATAATTTTTTCGGCAAGTTTTGCTTTAATGCCTCACTCCTACGCAGCTACTGAAAAAGTAAAATAAAATAAAAAGTATCTATACCTCATGGTCTAGAATATTTATGAGAAATGAGGCAATCATAGATGTCAAGATTCGTTTCAACGCAAAACAGAAAGAAATTTTTTACAGTGTAAGGATGTAAAATTAAATTTATAAAAATATAGCTACCCAGTATCTCATAAAACAATTTAAAGCTAATTTTTAATTATTTGCTAAAATGCTTAACATGACATGATTTCATAAAAAAATTTGCCTGTTTCTAAAATATTATTCCCTGAGTTTGAATCCTGCAACATGCTCCCAAACAACTAAATCTTGCTATAAACAATTCCGAGATATTGATTATTTATGAGAAATCAAAATTGCCAGAAATTTATGCTTGATGTCTGATTAAACTTAATAATATTCAAAGGAAATAAGCACCCTGAAGTAGATTTTTCCCCATCTTTAACGTAACACAAAAGAAATATTGATTTTGATTTAATTATTCGGAGAAAGTGTCTAATAGAGAGAAAATTCCTGCATTGTTTTAATAGAGCTCTTCATAATTAACAAAGCGTTATTAGAGTTTCAGTGATTAAAGACAAATAGTAAAGTTTCCTAAGCAAGAATAGTTTCGACACAAAATTTCGCAGGCCATCCAAAAGCTGAATTTGTCGATGTTAGGCTTACGAGACAGAAAATTGGTTTATTGATAGAATAGATTTCAAGCGTGTAAAGGGGCAGAGAATGATTGATGCACGTGTTCTTGCTTTACAACAAAATTTCTCACTTTGGAAAATTAAAATTAAGTAGTTCTACAAAAACTCTTTAAATTTTTTTATTTTATGTTATTTTACTTTTTAGGGATGATATTAATTAACTCATTACTTTAAGAATAAGGTATCATAAAAAATCCCAGACAAAGTGTATAGCAATTACTTCTTTTATTAAATTTAATTAATTTAATTTTAATTACTAATGATGCATTCATATAATCTTCCTTAATAACAAATATTTATATAAAATACTGAGCGTGTATGTTTCTTCGAAAAACCTTTTATAATGAATCAGGGTGTATGGACAACACAAAATGTTAGTTTACACTAAACAGTTTGAAGTTTACTTTAATAGTTTGAAGACACATCATTGTAAGAATATTTTGACGAAGGAAATTAGTGAAGTAAAACCGATTTTAGCAAGTAACTATCTTGGCTGTTTCTATAAATAAAATTTTGAACACAGCACATATACATGTTATATGCAAAACCTATATATATATATATATATATATATATATATATATATATATATATATATATATGTATGTATGTATGTATGTATACGTTTTATTTAAGTATACTTGCATAAAATATTTAAAATACTAATTATTATTAATACTTGTAAACTGGATCTCTGGGCATACGAGATAAATCAAGTGCATTTGAAGTGCAAATGAAATGTTCTGTAAGCTTGAAGTTATTGAATAATTTACTAAAAACTAATTCTTAGCCATTCGAGGGAATAAGAAATGAGTAATGAATTAAGACAAGAATGTAAAAGAAATAAATAGATAAAAGATTCAGAAACATCGCATACTCTTTATTTCTCGGCTAAGCATCTGCTGTATTGAAAAGTAACAGCTGTGGGAGCAATACAAAATAAGACAAATAGTATCCCTTAAGAATTTTTTTTTTTTATTAATGCATGATAGTTAAAAGCAGGTTGAATTTGAAAGGTGCAGAATTCAATCACTGAATTATCAAAAAAAAAGGAATAACATTTAATCAAAATAACTACAAATATCACAAAAAATAAGTTAAAGAAATGATTTTCACAAATGGCAACCTTATTGAAATAAGTATCTAATGAAACAGATCAGTATTTTCAGTCTAGCAATGAATTAATAATTATAATTCTGAAGAGAAAAAATATAATTTTCTATGAAATGTTAAGTTTTATCTTTCGAATAAAGGTAATATTTAAGAATACAGATTTTTATGGATCCATAAAACATTCCCGCTTAAAAAGGATTCCTCTTAGTAAAGGTTTGTTTAAGACAGGTTTTAGAGTATCACTACTTGAACCTAGATAAAGATAAAGCTAGAGTTTTATACAAAGAGTAAAAAATTAGAAGGTAAATGCGCTTCCCACACAGAAATCATGCTGTCAGTGGCATTGTGCCGACATTACATTTTGTCATGTTCGACTTATCACATATGTAATCTTAATGCACGCCTTCTGTGACTTCACTTCATATCAAACATGTAATGTTGTAGTGTGGCGTCGCAGTATAATTGGTAATTAGTCACAATATGCGGAAAAAATATAATTTTACTTCGTTAATAAAGATAAAGTTTTTTGATAAAATCCAACATAAGAAAAATATTCTTGATATCCAATTGAATTACTTCATTAGATGTAAGTTGATTAAAACGATTTGACTTGTCTTAAAATATAAATTAAACGGTTTTGTAGAAACAAATTATAATGATAGTAAAACTGATACTGCTTCAGAATATATTGATTTTTTTTCTCATCGCATTTATTAATAATTAGTTGTACAGCTGGTACTTGGCCGTACAAAAGGACAAGAATCATAATGGGACCAATATCTTTTCAGCCTTCAAATAAAAGTCAATAAGTAAATTTGAGATTAAGGAGAAAGATTCCTTTCGCAGCCTAGATTTGACTTTTCCAGATTAACTGCAGGTTCTTCAAACTAAAATAAGATTTTCGTAGATTGGAATTTTAAAGACTTTGGTTTCGAAAAAATAGTTTTTAAAGTTTAAATGCTCTCTTTTCAGTTTTAAGTCCAAGCAACTAGTCTTTAAAGCTATAATGAAGAACATTTATTCAATATTGGATATATTTTCCTACTAAAAGGAGGATAAGAAATGAAATTCAAAATCTGGTTGGCTCACAAACGATTCATCTATGCAGGCAGTTCCACTGTACGAAAAATAGATAGTAATACCCGAAAATTATATTGTTAGTAGGTAATTTTAAGTGTTATTCATCTTATTATTATTTTAAGTAAGTGCATACAGTTTCAAATTCGTGAGTCACTTTCGTATTGTAGACTTAGAAAAGCTCCTTTGACCGGGATTTTAATAAGAGTATGATATATTTTTTTAAGAACTTACGGAATAATCTGCGTTTATAATCATTAATTTAGAGTAAAAGTAATTCTGTATACATAAAATAAAGTACATCAATTAAAGAAATGAGAAGTTAAATTTTTATACTTTATTCATACTATCTATAATGCATGTCACACCATCAAGCTGTGGTAAATTTCGGGATTTAATTTTCAGGTAAATCTGGCAATACTTTGCCAAAATTATCCACATTTGGTAGCTATTATACATGGTTTTGGGGTATGCACCGTTGACTTCTAGTTTTTGCTTACAGCAGTGATGAGAAACTCTGGCGTTCATTTAAATGCAGGCCATGGATAAAGAACCTGTTCTGAAAGTTACAGTACAATTGGGGCACTGCCACAATGCACGCCGCTCAGTAAAGCTATTGTGTCCATCTTTTGGTTAGAAAGTCGGTTGTTTTGACTGAGTTTGATTTTGGTTAAGTTAGTGGACCGCGTGATCCTTTACGTTATTGACCGGTGACTGTCTTGTTTGGCTTTTCATTAAATGTTTGGTATGAAAAATAGTGTATGAAACATACAGTTTCTTTAAAAGTTATATTGTGATTGACCGATTGCTTTTATAATGAAATGCTGTGATTTACCCTCTGAGCAATCAACAAATCGATCAGTTGTCTTCTAAAAGATCGAACATTATATTTTCGTCTTTATCACTTGGTGCAGATCGTGAAGATACATTGGGCAATGTATGCTCCCATCACCTCGTATTCGATCAAAGCTGTTGTCAACTCGGTAAAAGGCATTATGTTGTTAATAAAAGTGACTAAATATATTTTAGCAGGACAGAGTCAAATTAGCCGCAACTGTTTATATTGAGAAACTTTTTGTATGATTTAGTTTCATAAGTTAGTGAAAAACCAACAAATGGAGTACCATTTCTCTAATGGGAGAATGTGGCTTATTTAAATGTTTTAAAATATTAAACAGCTTATATTTAAATTGTTGACGTATACGGAAAAGAAAGATTTCGCTATTCTTTTACATTTTCTGTTGAAAGTTTCATTAAAAAATTAATCAAATACCGTAATTGAAGCATTTATTGAAGCTTTCTTTTTCATTATAGATGTTTAAAATACTGCATTTCCTTTTTTTATAGATTTTATTCAAGTGTGTATTGCATTTAGAAAACAATGAAACAAATACATTTATAAATCTTAATTCTATTTAAAAAAGAAAATTTTTATTTTTCAAATTTATGAAGACTCAGGAAGACAGAGTAAGCGTGATTTTTTTAAAAACACATTCAGTTTTTCTTTTTTTTATGAAGGAACCTAGGCAATTAATTATCTTAAAATCTTTTGATAGCAAATTAATCTTCATTGACGGAAATTCTTGGGATTTTAATTTTTTTTAACCAGATTGAAAAAAAAAAATCTATCACCCATGTAACTTTTTTTTATTCTAACTTACTTGAATTAAAGGAGGAAGCGTAATTATTAGATGAAAACTCAAATAGATTTTTATAATTTTCTGTACTAGGAAAAGTCCGTTGTGTATAGCTAATTTAGTTTTTTAAAGCACAGAAATTTTTGTTAATTCTGTAAACGCATTTTTAAAGCTAAGCAGTTGGAATATATTCATCTTTTAAATTCAAACATTTAAACCAATTTGCATATTTTATAAGCTAGACTTTAGTATCGCCCACCCAAATTTGTCGCCAAAAAATATCGTTAAGCCTGGTGTTAAATTGTCAACCGTAGCAACCCAAAGAGTTTTATGAGTTCACCTTTAAGCCGACAAGTCGAAGTAAGAGTGATCTATCGGCCAATCAGCGAGCGTTGATTACAGTTAGGCCGCACGTGCTTTGTATGGCTTATTGAGACTAGTTTAGGCGTATTGAAAGGTTAGGCTTAGAGACTAGCGTTAGGTTTTTATTAATATATGACTTATTGAAAACTAGAGTTAGTGTTGTGACGGGAAAGTAAGTGGATTTTAAAGGAAAATTAAGAGCAGCAGTTTTGATTGTTCAAATTAGTGGAAAAGTTTGTGAAAGCCAAGAGTTACAATATTACAATATTAGTTTTCAGAGTAGCATACCTATTAAGTTTAAGGCTTTAAATGATACTCTCAAATGGTGTATTTTACTACCCACCTACTCCACCATTCTGGTAACGAACTTGGTATAATCATTAACATAGCCAAGAGTTACAAGGAAAGGCAAGTACAGGAAACTAAGGAGGTACAGGAAAGTACAGGAGCAGCCTACCTACATGGTTTAAGACTTTTTCTTGCTCCTGAAGCAAACCATTCTTTAGGGAAACTTCAACGGCAGTTGAAGTTTCACTTTACAATTAACCTGCCACTGGGGTATGCCTCGATCAGCCAAGAGTTACAATACGGTCAATATGAGCCTACGTATTAAGTTTAAGACTTTAAATATTACTCTCAAAGGATGCATTTTACTACCCAGCTGCGCCACCATTCCGACAACGAAGTGGGTAGAACCATTCACAGTTTTTTTTTTTTTTTTTTTTTTTTTTTTTTAAGCCAGGAGTTACAAATATACATTTCATGTATGATTTTGCGAAGAATTGTGTTGAAATATATTGTTATTGTCGACTATTTTTTGTCTAGAAACAAGATGGTCGACGTTTTGAAATCTGGAGTCGCGTCGAGAATTTAAGCGGAAAAGCTTTTTGAATACGTCTTTTACGATACGAAAATTCATTTGCGCAATAACTTTTTTGAGATAATAAGAGATATCATTTGGTAGAATTTTAATTATAAGCTTTAGCGAGTTTTTTTGGCGACGTTTTTGTGTCTGGAAACAAGATGGCCGCCATTCTGAAACTCGGGAGTTGCGTCAAGAATCTGCAAGGTAAACCTCCTTTAACAAAACACAGTAATTAGCGCCGGTTTTGTGAAAAAACCAAAGGTACAAAAAATGGCGGGTGGACGATACTAAAGCTGTTCTGTTTTGTATTTTAACCCTTTATAATCCAAATTTATACTATGAAATAAAGTTTGATAGCTTTTTTTTTTTTTCAAAATGTAAACGCATCTCATATTAAATTTATAAAATTATTACGATATCTGTTTTCGCTTTGATAAATCAAATATTAAAATACGGAGACTGTCATACTATCCTGCTGGACTCTTATGAGGGATTTATTTGCGACTGAGCAGTTTTACTCATCGGACTTTACAGACGCGTCGGTTCATAAAGAGTTAAAGTAGCCAATGTCCAGGCTTTGTGAGACAACGCCATGCAACAGAAAAGAAGACATTGCATAGATCAAAAGTTATGCAAAATTAGGTTTAATTACATTAAAGTGTAACTAAAAAGTTGTTTTTAGATGTTAAACATACCTAGAATATACCGAATTAAATAAAAAAACCGCAGCTTGAAATAAATGGGGTAAAAATGAAAACTTTATCATCCAATTTTTAAAAGCATTGATGTCTACAAACAAATAGCTAGTCCCGTTTCTTATATGTTAAGACTCTCTGCAACTAATTGTAATGTTTTTTAACAGATTGCGTCAGCCTAGTTGCGATTGCCTATAGCTTGACATATAGGAATTCATCACTTCTAAGAACCGAAGTGCTGGCTATTTTCTTAAGTAGGCATCTAGTAGGCGGACAACGTCACCAATAGGAAGGTAGAGAAAAATTAACAATAAAGCCCATGTTGGGATTTGAACCATATCCCATATTCATAGAGATTGGTGCTCAAAGCACCATACATTTTAGGGCGATAAAAGTATTTAAATATAGATTAGAATGTTAAATAGGTTTCGAAATTTTCAATAAGTAATAACAAAAATACGTCACAATTCAAAGTTCAAATATATTATTTTTTAATCTTTTTAAGTAATGTTCTTATTCATCTTGTCATCACATGTAATTTATTTGAGTTTAAAGCGAGATTAGCATCACCAAGAACAATTACAGTACTTCATATACTTGTTCGCTTTTAATTATTCCAAAAAGTATATAAAATTTTTCTGTGCCCCACATTCTAACTTTTTTCTTGTCCGCTATCTTTCATATAAATGCATGTGAAAATTCTTGTTTTATAATGTCAATCATGCGTTTAATCTAATTTTATGAATATCTCACCATCACCCCCTCTGATTTCTTGTATTCATAAAATTTAAATGGTACTGTGTATATTTTAGCATCTGAACTAAACTATTTTATCTAAAGAAGCGCAGTGATTGTGCTTCTTTTGCACATTGTGTCCACGCATCACAAACATTGTGATGATGTCCTATATTCTTTCCACCTGCCATCAAATACTGTTATTCATCTTTCTTAAAAGCAGTTATTTACTTAGTAACTGTCTATCCTTTAGAATCTCCATCTAATGCAAGAACAGTGGTTAAATCTTTCTTCGTGCAACCAAATTTCCGAATATTTTTCTCTTGAAATATGATACCATTAATTTTCCTTTAGCTACCGTTCTTGAAAATGCGCCTCAGAGAAATCCTTTGTTCAATATTCTTCGATGAGCTATCAAATACTTTAAAGTAAGTCACAGTTCGCAAACAATAGGTGACTTCTGTACTTTTCTTTACAGAGATGGAGGAGATAATAATAGAGCTTTTATTCAGAAATCTGACTACTCCTTAATTAAACTAAAATTTTTCAGTCCTCTCTATAGAATCTTCAAAGAGGATTTCAGGACAAGAACGCGAAAGGGAAATGGTATGTATTAATATAGTAGTTTCATATGAAAACCATTTGATTACTCTATGTATTTAATCTCTCCTCTCTAAAATTAAAATACTTAATTATTAGAACATTTACAACGAATAAAAGAATTAATAATCTATAACTTTTGGCGTTCCTTATCTTGTTCTTTCTTTTCTAAACTTGAAATATCTATTATGCTGATAATAATAATAATAATAATAAAATAATAATAACAATAGTACTAGTCATTAGTTTGAAAAAGCCAAATAACTTGCATTCGTAAAAGTAAATTTTCATTTGGTTTCTTAGATTAAAATAATTTTGCGTGTGTGCGCAGTATCATTAAAAAATAATAAACTTTTGAAAGTTGAATTTTTATAGTGTGATAGACATGTCACATTTCTGTTCTTTAAACAGAAATGTTGGAGGCCATTACCACTGTTTTCAAATAATTTTCAAAGAAAGCTTTAGCTATTCCAATATCTTCATTATTTTCTCCTTCTTCTTTAGCGTCACTTTCATTTATTTATCAGGAGAAGAGTTCTGCTTAACAATTCCTATGAGGGTGCTTACTACTGTTAATGCTATCAATAGTTTTGCACTTTAAGAGCCAGAATAACTTCTGTGAAATTAGTGATTTTGCCATTCTGATACATAATTTCTATTTCATTTATTTAAATAGTATACACTTGCGATTTTACCTACATGGGAATTTGAGAATCGGTAAAACTATGATGGAAAGCAAAATCAACTGGAATTCAGAGAGTAGAAATTATTATTATTATTATTATTTTGAGTTTTTCCTACAATAATGCCTGTAAGAACATGTAAGTATACAAGCATCTCAGTAATTATTTTTTCTGACTGAAGGCCTTTAGAAAATTAAATAGTACTGAAATGAAGTACAAGTATCAGGCACGAATTTCTCCGATAACTACAAAATGGTTCTGAAACTATTGAGGTTTATGTGCTATTGATATTAAGTGCTCCTAGTGATGATGACAACTTAAAACCTTCTTATTTAACACTAGACAGACTAGCAATGCTTGGTAAGCAATGTTGGCGACATAAGTTTGGTATGTTAGCGGTTTATTTCCAAGCAATCATGGAATGTTAATGCATGAATTAAAAAAAATCTAACTAATAAAAACGGCTTTAAAATTTGTAATATGCCTCTTTACAAGCTGTACTATACATTGCAATAACCAACTACCTGTATCAGTTATAAAACTTAGAAAAAAGTCTTAGAGATCGAAAACTTGGCAAAATATGCCACACTGGAAAATTTTGCTGTGTAAAACCATTTGAAGATTTTTTTGACGTTCTCATAAATTAGTTTATTCAAATTTGTATTCCAAGATCACGAGGCAGATTTTGTTCCCCTGTCATTCACCTTTAAGGGTTAGGTTAAAAATTACAGAAAATAATGCCTTCTATAATTATTAAAAAAATAAAATTTATATTTATTAAAGAAATATAACTTTTTCAAAAATTAGATGTAGGACGAAAAATTACGTTTTATTTCAGATTTAATATTAGTGTATAAAACCAAAACAAGCATGTTTCATGCAATAATTCTAAGAAATTTAAACCTTGAAAAAATTTAAAAGCGCAGTTTTCCAAAATGTTTGCCCTTCGGTATTTTTCCATCATTCTTTAGCACCGATTGCATGCATCGCATGTTATTTTTATTCATAAACGACACCAAAACAATACGTAATGCAGAGTTACAAAATTTGAACATGTTTGTAAGCCAATTATGTAAATATATACCTATGAAACAAATCATATGGACCTAATCTATACCTATTAAATAAATCACAACTTTCTGCCTCTAAGATTATTAATTAGCAAACTTCTGAAATATTCATACACGAGCTGAAACAATAGACTTTTCCATGTTCAGACAAAATCCCATTGCGGTCGACCGTTATATCTCTCGATAACATCTGTTGCAAACTGACATAAGGTAGAGAATATTTTATTAACATTACATCTTTGATAATTCTCTCAGCACTCAGAAATTTGCTGATAAAATTTCTATATAAGTTATGATTACAATGAGCTATTGAAGAGCATTTGTCTAGTGCTTACTGTATTGCTTATTTTCGTAAATATTTTGAAATAAGATTTTTTTTTTGTTTCAAATTTGGTAAGTTATTTAAAAAATGCATCCTTTTTGATTTTTGGTTTCGACAAATTTTCCGGTTTTCGGTTTCCTGTTTTAAAAACATAGTATGAAATGATGAAGTAAAATAGGTATAAAAATAATCATTTGGTGTTGATAGGCTGTTTTTTGTTACTTCTAATTTTAAGCGCTCAAATTTTTGGTGTTACTTTATGCAATGCATTCATCTCCTTCACACCTGAAAAAGCATTATATGGTTGTATAAGTTCTAAAGGGAAACTATTAAACTTTTTTATAAGAATTTGTGTTTGCAGGAGCTTTTTTTATGAAGTTGGATGAATGTAAACGTGATCCATTTTATAATACTTAAAATGTTCTTAAAAACAGTGTATTAATTTCGTGTATACGAATAATATGAATTTCGTGTTTACGAAATTCGTATACGAATTTATGCGGATGATTTGGATGGTGCCAATCAAGGTGCTAATAACTAAAACTTAGGAAGCCAAAAACTACGATTTCTATTTTACATTCTTTTACATTTTTTAGTTTATTTTTAGGTCTTACATTAGACAGTTGTTTTGTCTATGTATTATTGGAAAATAACATCTGAAGTTCTTTGAAATTAATTTTATCTTTAAAGTCAAATATCATCTCACTACAACTGCTTACACTATAAACGTAAAGAAATAGATTACTATGCTGAGTTAAAAAATAATGCTGAAACATTTTATGATGTGCTTTATGCTTTGTACTTTCATTAAAAGTTTCAAAGTGAACCACCCCAAAGAATTTAGGGTAACGCACTTTAATTTTTTACGTATGCAAACGTTTTAAACTGTGGTCTGCGTGTTAAATGATTTTCCTTGCATTGATAAACAAAATCAAAACTCTAAACCAAGCAATATTTTATTACATTTCACTGTTGTTAGGTATATTTCATGCAGTGAATTAAACAAGCATCTTTTTGTTCTTACATTAAACTATGTTTACAGAACATTAAACACTGAACTATACAATAAAAGGTACGAAAAATTAGTGGATAAAATTACTATGAAATATGCGTAAAACATAATCGTATTTCGAAAGAGAAAGCGATTTATAACGTACTTTTGCATCATAAAAATGTATTCTCTTTCTGGAAAAAAATCCTTTAGGGAGATCCACTGTAAATAACGAATAATTTGTTTTATTTTATCAGCTTGTGCGATATGCTTAATAGACAATGTTTAAAACCGGATACGTACTTTTAATACCTGATGTGAGATGTTTTAATTTATTGTGAATTTCAAATTTTCAACAGGTTTCATCTTCAAGATTCTCTATTGATGCGTCAGAATCATAGTTTGTTTCAGTCCTGCTTCAAGCTATTTGTGTGGTAAAACCTTCGAGAGTCAAGATATTGTCAATTCTGAACTACAAGGGAATTTAGGGCAACTGAACGACAGACAGAAAGTGTATGCAGATCATATATTTTTCGGTTATAAAATAATTTTCTTTTGTTTCGTTTTTCTGAATCAAATATTCTGTATTGAATTTTAAACTCTCCACTGAACTTTTCTGCTTGATAAAAGGTTCTTCATTTTCACCAACGATGTGTCTGCGATTCCGAGGTATTCCCCTTCTAATTTAATTTTGGTTTAGCATAAGCAATGTAAATTCTGGGGTTATTTTCAGTCTGATGCGGTCTAGTTTTACAGGGTTGTTGGCTTTCGGTATGGCATTCGCCAAATTCTGGCACTTCTGCTTAGGCGATATGCATTTAAACCGTTAGTTTGAAATGTTTTGTATTTGTTACGCTTAAAATTAAATTTGTCCATTTTTTACGCTTAAGGCCTTATTACACGAAGGAATTTTCGTGCGATTTGTTGGCTGCAAACAGTTGCAGAAACCTCTTTCCGGGAAATTTTCCTCGGTTACCTAGGGAACAGTCAACTCCAGCTTTTTAGTTCACAGGCGAAAATATTGCCGGTTGCTGGAATTCCAGCCACCTGCATGATCCAGCCACCATGTAGTGCTTCCCATTTCGACGTCACAACACAAGATGGTGGAAGAGTCAGCGTCAAGCCTTACTGCTCGTAGTGAAAGGGATCAGCGTGTGCGAAAACAAATGTCCGTGAAATGGAATATCGACATGGGAATTGATTTGATTGACGAAAATAAAAATAAATAACAATCCGATCCGAAGATAGGCACGACGTATAAACAAACAACAATATGCTATTTATAATTACATGCTCTAGCTACCGCCAATTCGGCGAATCTCTGGTAATTGTAAACGCAACAGTTTAGTATGGCAACCCTACGTTCTCATCTGGGCTCACTGACTTGCGGGAATGAATTGCAGCAACTGGTTGCTGCAACCAAAATTACTCTAAATTTTGTCCGTGTATTAAGGTCTTTATTTGTCTCTGGGCAGTGATTTGTGAGTGGCTCATCTTTTACTCGCCAAGCGTTTTGTTAAAAGTTTTTGGACTTCTTCATATTCCTCCGTTCGAGGAGGTTTGTGTTTGATTATTTATGGAATTCCGGCATTCCGAATGGCTATGCGAGACAAATAGATATGTTCCTGGTGTTACGCTTTTTAAAGCAATGTTTCACAGTGAACTTATGCCTGAAATTGCTTTTGTTCTTTCAACTTCAATAAAATATAGCCTGTTCAGCATGGTAGTCGTCTCTGTATTCTTGGACTTCAACGTTTCGTATGGATTTTAAAAACGTCTAACCGGTCAATGAACAGTTCCCATTTTCGAACTCCGACAACTTCTCCATAGAAATGTTTTCGGTTTTCTTGACTTTAGCCAGTTACTACCAATATTTCTTAATAATCCACCAGCAGTTACAGCGTATGTCCCCAGGTATAACACATCGAGTTACTATATAAAATAGGCTGTTGTACGAAACAAAAATAATTTTGAAAAATTTTATATTCAACAATTTATTTTTAAAAGAATTAAAATCGCCCTCTTCCAAACAAGCTTAAAAAATTAACCAGAAAGTATCGGATATCACTCGAAGAGTCAGACCCTCTCTTGCATGATCTAATGAATAAAAACTGCTAAATTCATAAAGAATGCAATGCTGATGCAACTTATTTCCAGTGTTCCATAATGAACAGCAGTAAACGGTATAAACTTTTAACTAAAATGTTAGAAAAAAAGCACTCAGAAATTGATAGGGCACGGTCTCTATCAATTTAATAGTTGAAACTAAATTTGTCTAAAGATCTCTTCCTTAAGTATGCATTACTTCATATCTCTAACGTTGCATTGCAATAAACGGAATTAATAAACTATTCCCTCTCAATTTCTGAGTGTTTTTTTCCTAACATTTTAGTTAAAATATTGTCTTTTACCTGAAAATAATGGATGTTGTTCATTATAGAATACTGGAGATAAATTGAAGCAACATTACATTCTTTGAATTACTTAGTTAATATTTATTAGATCATTAAGATAGGGGCAGACTCTTCGATTGATATTAGATACTTTTCTGGTCATTTTTTTTTAGCTTGATCGGAAGAGAAGGTTTTAATGCTTTTTGGAAATTTTAATTGGATATCAGCTTTTTTTTAGTAATTAAAAAAATAATTCAGCTCTGAACAATCGAATCAAGTATACTGAGTTATATGTTACAAAATTAAGAAAGCAAAATTTTTTCCTTCTCAACTCGATACGAACATGCAAGCCGCTGAACCGTTCCGATCACGACTTCTAACGCAACAGTCTTGCCGAATGGCTGTCGAAGCGTTTACTTAGATTTACGAAGTCGAACTTTTGATTCGTAAGTTCATTGAAACGGCACAATATTCGCAGGGATTTCATAATTAGGGAAAAAAAGAAAGAAAGAAAAATTTGGACGTAAATAAAAAAGAAAAAAATTTTGGCAGGTAAATAAAATATTGGCCGGATTACGAGATCTGATTAAAAAGTAAGTCACAAAGTCTGCTGAGAACGGTGCACATTCTATTTCATGCAAGCAATACAGCCATCTGATAGTACATGCATTAGGTCAGCGTTTCTCAACCTGGGGCGCGACATCCAAGGGGGGCGTTTTCAGGGGGGGGGCGTGAGAAAAACCAAAGAGCAAATAGTGATGCATGTTTTTAAAAAAATCATCTTATTTATTCTCATTTTTACTAAAAACCTATCCATTTTCGCTTAAAATGTTCATTCAAACTTTACGAATAACATTTTTTGTAGAAAATTCGACTAAATGTTCATTGAACATTAAAAAACTAAATGCATGCTGAAAAATGTGAGGCGGGCGTCACCGTAAGTTAGCCTTTGTTGGGGGGGCACTACGTTAAAAAGGTTGAGAACCACTGCATTAGGTTATTTTTCGACATAGTCTACATAATCATTTATCGCTTCGTGGGATGAGTTTGAATATTCTCTTCTGGTCAAAATCCTATTCATGCGTATTTAGTCCCGCTGTCACGAAGTATTTCGCAAATGTCTTCTGAAGCAAGTAGTTGTCCTCCTAAAATTAAAAAAAGGGGTGGAAGTTGCTTTGAGTCAAGTCCGAGCTATAGAAGAGGGCGGTCATTGATGTGCAAGCAAAACTGCTTCTACAGCGTTGTGGTTTTCTGGACTGTATATGGTCGTACGTTACAGACAGAGGAAGGCTGTAGGTGGCGGACGATTCGCTTCAGGCGAAGAAGTGTAACATTTTGCATCAAACACGCTAATACGCAGGTCGTTGGCTGAACATGCAAGGAGAGGATTTTACAATGAGCGAACATTCAAAATTATCCCACCAAGTGACAATTGCCTGAACTAATATGGAAGCAGTGTCGAAAAGCAACCTCATATACGTACTATCAGTTGGCTATATTGGTTGTATGCAATAAAATGTACACGTTTCTCTGGAGGCTCTGTAATCTTACTTTTCGATCGAACCTCCCATATAATATTTTTAATGTGCTTTTGGCAAGACTCCAGATTTCGTATGAAATATCGTTCTTGCTTTTCAGACTAATATAAGGTATTTTTCTGTTAGTTCCGTACACACAATTTTACGCATATTCTGAACATCTTACAACTGGACAGTTTGATGTAGCTATACATTTACGTATTTAAAAATTAAATTTAGTTGTCATGTGAAAACCTACATGGAAAATTTTTGTACGATTTACGATATTATAAAGTCTTCTAAACAACACAAATCCTCGATAGTAATAATACGCACTTAATTTTAAATTTACATAAATCTCTTTAAGTCATTTGAATTTATCATATTCATCTTAAGGTAAGTTCCTACCCAAAAGTCGACGTTTTCGTAAAAATTAAAAATTTTTTTTTTAGTTGCTTCTTTTATTGCCTGTACATTTAGCTTTCCGAAAATGCTTTATTTTTGTTTGTACAATAAGCAGAAGTGAAGTTATAGCGAAAATAATAAGCCGGAAGTGAAATTTCAGTGACCGGAAGTGGGCATTTAAAGTGCTCTTACAATGTAAACAAACAGTTAGCACTGCTGTTTACTTCCTCATAAAGCATTATAAAATACAATTTCTTTTTTAAATATTTGCTGAAGTTCAGTTCATTTATTTTATATTGTTTTACTTACATTTGGCAAAACTATTTATGGTTCAGTATATATTAGTTCACGATGAATGTCATTTCACGAACTGTTTGCAAGATATTGTCTTGGAATTTTGTCAGACGGTTATAAACATTTCTGGCAGTATTTGGAACTAAGATATAACATATATGTATTTATTTATTTATTTTTTAGCAAAATTTGTTTTTGAAAAAGTTATTTTTTTCGTTTTCATTGAGTTTTAGCTCTAAGTTGGGAACATTTTAATAACTTCCGTTAACACTGCAAATCTTTCAGTTCATCACACACACACACACACACACACACATATATATATATATATATATATATGTTAGTTATGCATTGTATAAATAATAGTGAGGTATATTTATTAGAATTTGTTATATGAGGTGTTGTATGTGTGACATTTTTCATCAATTTTTCCCGTCAAATTCCTTAAAATTTGAAATTTAATGATAATTCTATTCATATTATATTTAATTTTATACTTTTATATCCAACCAAAAACATGTAAATACAGCTAAAATTCCATTTAGTTTTTTAAAAATGTCCTGAAGTTGATCGAAGGCGAATTCATGCATCGAGAATTAATTTAGGGTTTACTATGAAATTACCCTAAAGACAGCTTGGCTTTATAGGGAAGTGGAAATCAGTTTATATGGAAGCTAAGGAGAGTTTGAATTATAAATACAGCGAGTTTTAAGACAATGCATTGAATAGATTTTTTTTTTATTTCGTGTTAAAATCTTTAAATGCGTTTTCTGAGAATCTGTGTTTTTCGTCAGTTTTCTGCACGACAAATGTCATTTCTCAAAATTCCTTCAATATAATGACTTGAAATTTTTACAGGATATTTTTATGATAATTAACTGTACTGTGAACTAGAATATAAGCTTTATGTAGGTATTGATTTATTTTATGACCATTTATTACTTACAAAAATGACATTTTTGAAAAAATAATGAAATCGCCCATAAAAATTGAAATATTTCCATATATATTAGAAGTACTGCAAATCTTTTAGTTCAAAGCACAAATCAATATATTGGAAATGTAATGTATAAATCTTATTAAAATATATTTATTAGAATTTACTATAGAAGGTTTTGCGTAACTGCAAATTTTTACCAAAATTTCCCTTAAATTTGCCAATATTTCCGAAATTTAATTTAATTTAATGAAAACTGCATTCAAATCCTTAATTTTACATCTCGTTTTAATGAAAAACATGAATTTTTCATTAAAATTTTACTTTTTTGAAAAAAAGTTCCCCGAAGGTAGGCACTTACCTTAATTTAAATGAGTAATTTATAGAGATTTACGAATTGCTTTTTTGAATTCATTCAAGAGTTCTGCATTTACTTTGTAATTTATCATTTGTATCCCAAAATATATGATGCAAAATGATTATATCACATTAAAAATAAATGTTTAAAATGTTGATTTTTTTGAGTTTCAGCAAATAAGCACCTATGAAACGAGCACGCTAGATAAACTTGCATATTATATTTCATACTGCCAGCAACTTATTATGTTAGAAGGTACAAAAAGAAAAACACTCTAATGTACTTTACAAGCTACACTAATCATCTTAAAAAATATATATTTATTTATCATCATTTTCATTTTATAAAAGAAACAATATCTTATATTCTGCATGCATTAAAATACAGCATGAAATTTTGCGATAATAACTGGTTAGTCCTTTAGTAGTAATAAAGAGAAGAAATATTGAAAGTGGATGCCTAACGTGTCAGATCTTTCAGTTCAGTTCTCTTGATTATTGGATATAAAAGCATTTATTATTAGCCCGAGTGATGACATAATCACAGGGCATGCGAGCTGCATTTATCCCCAGTGCTTAAAGGTAACACAACGTCGAGTACTTAATCATTTGGACACAGCAACGAGCTAAAAAGATTTATTGCCTGTAATTATCTGCCAACTTTTGGACTTGAATCATGTTCGAAGATGCTAAACGATATAGATGACTTGAGCTATGTTATTAAGATGGTACGAGTATTTCATTAGGTATTACTTTTCGATTCTTGGCAACATTGAAGCGTTTTGGATTCTCGAGATACTTGGAAGTTTTATTTTTAGATTGCTTTACAGATGTGAGAGAAGCATCTTTTATATCATTAATTATAAGAAATAAATAAGTTTTAAATTTTGATAATCTTTTTCAAAGCAGTGTCTAATTTTTATTTATATTTCATCTACATTTATTTTTATTTATTTACTTTATATGTAATGTATTTAAAAATATTTAATCTGGATGGTTGCTACACGAGTTTGCTATCCAACAAGCACATAGTGAGGACGGAATAGCAGATTACAAATTATTTCAGATTTTTTTCCCAATAACCGGGTCAGCGGCCTACTGGAGGCTCGACACAACCCAGACAGCACAGAAAACTTGCAGCAAGCTTCATTTATTAAGTCAATAAGCTTGAATTAAGCTTGAAAATTTTTACACTTGCCCAGCTTGCATTAAGCTTGACATTTCAAGCCTGAATCAAGCTTGAAATTGCAAACTTAATTTCAAGCTTAAAAAATTTTTCTTAAAAAAATTCCTAAATACACGGGGCGCCGGTCTGCCCACATATTTTACTTTATTATTACTACCACATATTATAGTTGCCCCACATATTCTACTTTGCCACGCATTTTCACCTCTACGCTGAAATCTCAATTTAATCTGTTTCCATCAAGTGCCCGTGGCTAGAATAGAACCCGGGACCTTTTGGTTGGAAGGCGAGCGCGCTATCCGTTCGGCCACTAAGCCTCGCGCAGGTATGACTAAAGTTTGAAGTGACTTATCACGCCGTTTTCTGGCCAGATTGATAAGTGGGCGATATGCTATTTGTTTTTTTTATTTTTCCATGGGATGCATCAAAATTAAAATAATGTTATATGTGATTTAGAGACTCTACTAATAGGGAAATAAGCATAATATAAACTTAAGAGCAGCACACGTTTTAAAACTTTCAATATCACAACACTCATGAGCAATACTGCTGGCCAAAATCGAGACAAACGACTGATTTTGAAATCAATTTCGTAGTATAATTGTATTTTATTTTGAAGAATTTCCATATTTGGAAATATAGAATCTTTTTTTTTTAATTCTATGGTGAACCACCCATAAAGTGAAGCATATTAACTAACTAAATTATGTTAATTATATTAAAATTTATTTTTCGGGCTAATTAATTAGTTAATGGAATTACTAATGTTAATTAGATGTAAATAAAACTAAAACTCCCCTCGTGTTACACTTCACAGGGGCTTATCCCATTCATTCCTTCCCCTTGCGTGTTCTAATGTCCAGGTTTTGTGCGTAATAAAAAAAAAACCCATCTTTTACGAACTTTCAGCAAATTTGAGAAACGCTAGACAATTAATGTCCATTCTCTTTCACAGATAGGGCGATCACTGCACACTTTCGAAAGCTAAAATCAAGCTAAAGTCAAGCTTGTATTAATACGTCAAATTCAAGGAAATGTCAAGCTTGATTTAAGCTTATGTGCTGTCTGGGAACGAGGGCCGCAGATGTTGGTCATTTCATGATGGGGCGTCTATTAGACAGACGATCTTTGTCCCCTTGAGTGGTCTCCTAATTTTGAACCAATTCCAGATGAGAGATCTAGCAGGTATCTTTTGAACAAGCAGGAAATTCGAGCCCAGAACAGGTTTTGCGGGCACCAGCTCCCATAAGGGCACACGGTCCTAAAGTAGTCCAGCTGAGAGAAGTTCAATCCTCTCAAGCATTGTACAAGCCGGTGCTGCTTCACTTCTCGTGTTCTTACAAGAACGAAGCTTAGCAACTAGGCCACCGCAGAACTTGTTTTAAAAAAGTTACTTTATGTAGGAATATTTAAATTAAAGATTAATGGAATGTTTCCATTATTTTTGCATGGTTTATTTATTTATCTGAAATCGCTTGATTTTCAAAATTCATAATTTAAAGCAAAACTTACGCAGTCAAATATTTAGTACCCTGAAAATAAATTGTGTGTGTTCTTTGTTACGCGTATTTTTCTTATATCTTAAGATTACATGAGAGATAGGTATTTTTATTATATCTTATTATAATGCAGATTAATTGTGTGTGTATATGATGATAAATACTCAGTTACATTTTAACAAAATTGGTTTAATTATTTTCCGATCGCTTTAAAATTGTGTACCACACAAACATATTAATTTAAGTTATCTCTTAAATTCAAAACAACGATTTCATGCTATACAATGTTTATATCGTTTTGTTTAATTTTTAATGCATCTTCAATTTATTGATCGTTTAATTCTATGGCCCTTAAATATTGATTAAACATTATTTTCCTTTAATTACTTATCTAATAATTTAAAGTTTGTGGAAGATTTTACTGTATTTTTTTCTGGAAATTCACATTGCGTGAATTGCAGATCGAAAGTTTCAAGAGCACATTATCTCCAAATTTCAGATTAAAATGTTGCCATCTTCAAGTTCCACATCTCAAGGGAATATATGTATTGCCTTTTAGAGCGTCTTTTAGGGTCTGCCTTTTAGGGTCTTGCGATCAGTACAATGAACACGCAATTAAGTAGAAAGTTCATGCGTATGCAAATGTCAGAAACAAAACGTCACAGGAGACGCAAGCGTACGCAAAACGTGTGCGGTTGGCGAGCGCAACTCAAGGCTACAATAAAAATAATTACGGAGACGCAATTAAAGGCATTCGCTGCAACTGAGTTCTGTAGTGAAATATCTCTAGATGAAATCATCTGGACGACCTCAAACGTGGAAGAATGATGGGAAAACTGCAGGAGGGGCGTAGTGTGACTAGTTCCCACAGAATCTACAAAAAATGTTGTTTCGCAAGCTTGGAAAGCTTTCCAAACAATAAGTACTCTTAGATAGATTAGTGGGGGCCGCCTCCTGGAAAACTATTGTGTGGATGACCGATATATCGCACTGAAGGCGAAAAGAGCCCAAAATCGGTCAGCAAGCGCCATTGCTCAGCAGCTGTGTACAGAAATGGGGTGACAAGTGTGGCAGTTTACTGTGTCCAGACGATTGCACAAAGGTGGTCTATTCTCCCGCCGTCCTGAAAGCTGCATCCCTTTGAAAGTTGGTCATCGGCGCTATCGTTTAGAGAGGTGCAAGGAGCACAAAAACTGGATATCTCATCAATGGAATCGTGTCACGTTTACGGATGAGAGTTGTTTCTGTGCCACAAGCGAAACTCAACGCCAATTAATTTGGAGAGAGGTCGGTACACGGTTTCATCCCGGTAACATCACGGAAAGGGACCGTTACGGTTATCATGAAGTTTTCGTCTGGGGAGGCATTATTCTGAACGGGCGGACTAAGCTCCACGTTTTCGACAGAGGTTCTGTAACCGGACGCTATTTTCAGGAGGTGATCCTTCCCCTGGGCGTTTGTTCCTCTGTGACATTAGACAGACTTCGTTTTTATGGATGGCAATGCACGGCCACACCGGACTTCTGCTGTTCTGGATCTACTGGAAGGTGAAGATATTACTCGCGCGACTCCCTAAATGGACACTGTTACCTCAAGAACAGCTGGATAATCTGGTGCTGAGTACGGAGAGACGATTCGAAACAACCTTTGCAGTAAGGGGAAAGCATACCGAATACAAAGGAACACCTGCTTGTTGTTCTTCCTCTTGTACAGACAATAATGTGCAGCTTACTGTGTGTTCAGTAAAGCTTTTTTTAATTTCACTAGGGGCCAAGGCCCCCAGACTCGCTACGCTCGCTTTTCGTATGAGGCATTCGGCCCCTAATAAGGCTTATTCGTAAAAAAGACATAATTTCAACAGACAAAACCCGAAGATTTTATCAGATAGAATGTTACTGAGCTACACATTGCTTGGTTCTTGCAGGTTCATTGGTACATAAAAATTTAAACTTCACACTACAGTAGATCCCCTCCCCCTCATAACACGGAAGATATTTTGTTATGGGAATCCGTGTTGTACGGCTCCTGAGCTATACTCCACCTGGAGTGCGGACTCCGCTTATAATCGCTGGAAAAATTATTTGCACTCCTCAGAAACACAATGATATTTAATGTTGCCATTCAAAAGCTATATTAATTAGGAGCTAAAGCATAATAAAATCAGAAAATATGTTTCAGCTGTATTTTTAATAATGTAAAACCTATTGGACACCTTGCGAATTTGCCACCCATGGCGATTTTTCATTATTTGGCGACTTGCGTACATGTAAAGTTAATAAAAGCTACGGAACAGATAGGATAGCTTGCCACCAATGGCGACTTTTCATTATTTGGCGATTTACACATGCTCACAACCTATAATTACTGTTCATTTAAGGTTACCGGAAAACCGTTATCCATATTTTCATTTACATAATCGTTTGCAGATTGGCGTACTTAGCACCACGAATTATACCATCTCGTCGCGCTAGCAAATATCCAAAGTGTACTGTAACTGCTATAATGACATAGTTAACGCCGCCAAATATTTCTACTGGTAGCAAATAATCCAGCTGGACCGAACAGGCTTTAAAATAATCTGCATTTTAATTATTTTTCATTTTCAAGATATTAGTTATTCTGTTTTGGAAAAACGGATAATCGCTAATTCTAAACTCTTGTTGTCTAAGCGAACTTACTATTTGAAAATTGTCAACTTTGTGTAACACATTTTGAGTTACTTATTTCATATAGTTTTTATTTTGGCGTAAAATGGGTGTATTTCTACTTCATGTTTGACAATTTCACGCGATACTACATACTTGGAAACGCTTTGTTGCAAAGGAATGAATGATTTTATGCCATATCTGGCAACCATTCTGTTTATTTTTTCAGTTTTTTATTAATATCTTCTAAAATAATTCGATTTTTGAAATTTAAGTCAGCTCATCAGGTTCCTCGGAATTTTTCGAATCTGTGGGCACCTTAGTCGAAACTTAAATCCCCACGGTTTAGGAGGAGATATGCCAACAAGCTTTGACAGCGCCAGCGGCCTTTACTTTTTTTTAGACTAGCTAGAGATACCCAAACTAAATTTCATGCTGTTCGGGAAACTCGCGGAATCTTTTCGCAATCGAAATATTTCGTTTTGTGTACACAGCTATTCTCATGTCCATGCAAACGATTTATTTGTAAAAATAAAAATGATAATAAACTGTGTAATCTGGAAAAGCTTTTTTAAAAATATTTGAATCCCAATTGTATGACGTCATATTCACTTGAAAAGGGTAATTTTGTCACGCAAATGATTTACTTTTTTGACTCTCGGAAATAAAATGGTGCTGAAAATAGCGAAAAATCGCTTAAAAAGGAGGGAACGGGTGGATTTTCAGATTTTTAAAGAACGCAGATTGTTTTCTATATTTTTATACATGATCATGAAAATTTTCAAGCGGATCGTGCAAACGGTGAAGAAGTTATTAGGCTTTTTGTGTTAACTTTGTAAATTTCACGCGATTCTAGATTCTTGGAAACGCTTTGTTGCAAAGGAATGAATGATTTTATGCCAAATCTGGCAACCATTCTGTTTATTTTTTCAGTTTTTTATTAATATCTTCTAAAATAATTCGATTTTCGAAATTTAAGTCAGCTTAGCAGGTTCCTCGGAATTTTTCGAATCTGTGGGCACCTTAGTCGAAACTCAAATCCCCACGGTTTAGGAGGAGATAGGTCCACAAGCTATTGACAGCGCCAGCGGCCTTTACTTTTTTTTTAGAATAGAGAGATACTGTATTCATTGTATTTTTGCGAAACTATGCTTTGGTCATCGTTTAAATACAAAATGCTGTCTCTCATTTCTGAATTGCATGTCTTTCAGATGATTTCTCGTGGAGTTATGACAAGAAGAGCACCTGTTGCTTAAATTTTGCAGACCAGTGTATTACAGTCTCGTACGTCATCTACTTCGATTGAAAAATGTACGCAAAACTACAATGCGAGAAAGAAGAGACGTTCTGTATATACGACTATAGCTCGTTTGCGAAACATGGTTCTCTTTATACAGAAAATGTGACTCCGTATTCAGACTCTAGTGTGATATTATATGAAGCATAATCAATTTCGCTACACAGAAACGGATTAGTTTTGAAACTGGTTGTTCTTGGGTGTGGTAGAATGGAAGCCAACGTTGGAAAGAAAATTGGGAGAGTCAGACGGTTTTAAATCTTTGTTAGCTATAAATAAGGCTGTATGTCTGTAAGGCTGTATAGGAACTGTGTCTTATTCAAGATAGCTCAGTACAGACAACAGAGTTCTGAGCCTATTTGAATCGACTGCCGAACCAACAGAACACTATAAGCTCCTACAATAATCTGTCATGAAAGTTTATCCAGATTAGAAACTAAGAAAATTCCAGGACCTACTAATAGAGCACGCCACTTGCACGGAGTGATAAAAAGAGATCATTCTTACCAGAAGGTTTTAGTCAATCGTTCACGAAGTTATTCAGAGGAACTCTTATTTTTCTCTCTCTATAAGCATTATCTTGGCAATGCTGTTAAATGAACGATTAAATATTCGAGAGCGTGTTTTCCAAAGAATACCAAAAGCAAGAAAAACTGACTGGAAGACGCAGACACGCCAATCTGATCTTGCACATATTAATTCCGAAATAGAGGAATGTTTTGAGATGATTCAGTTGGGCAATCCTATCGAGCCACCATGTACCATAAAGCTCAGTGACGAAGACATAGAAATGATTCACAATTTTAAACAGAGAATCTCCCTTGCCATTCTCAAGCAGTAGAGAGGCATGAGAGACTATTACCACAAGGATTATTGGTAACATCTAGAGCAGAAACCAGGAATGGATACATTGCCAGCGGAATCAAGTCACCAAAGAAACTTCAAGAGTTTGATGCTAGAGTTGCTTATTTTGGTCTTCATGTGAAATTCAGAATTGAAGACTGATTAAAGTAAAATGTTTTAAATAAATATGTCTCGACCAGTACATTGTAAATTGGCACATTATTGAATTTCCTATTATTTCTTTCTGTATCTGTGTGCTTTTTTAAATATTAATACTTTAAAAAATTAAGTTTAAATATTAATAGCTTTGAATGTACACGAAAAGAACTTACGACAAATTTGATGAAAAAATAGCCATTTTGACGTTTTTTACTCCAACCTAATGTGTATAATAAATTGTTTTTCAACTCTTTTATTGATAAAAATCTACTCAACAATATTAGATGGAATAGCCAGTTAAAATGCAATAAAAGAATGATTTATTTAAATTTACCAGCACAGAATGATTTAAACAAAAAAAAAAAAAAAAGAAACTGATAAAACTCGGTTATTTAAACTTCATGGGCGATTCCGTCCTCTTTTATTGAACATTTCATCCGGCAATGATTCTTACCTTACACTAACATCGCAGCGATAGCTTTGAATTCCAGGCAATGAAAACGACACAAACGATTCTTCCCGACGGGACGTGTCTATATAATCATCGAAATTCCCCCAATTAGGGCCGAGGCAGTAACCATTCCAGCAGTCCCGAAATTCATTAGAGCTCATTGACATGAGAGATCTTCAATGCGTTAATGAGCCACGAAAATTAATTTTCGGAACAGAACTGATCGTTCCTTTCCGAGACCCTGCGGTTTTGCCAGAGAAAACTTCTAGATTTACGACATTAATTAGGTAAAAATACAAAGCCCGGTGTCTTGTTCTGAAGAATGGATATCAATTAATTTGAAAGAAAGGAAACAGGAGGGGGGGGGATAGAATTAATCGGGTTTTGGGTCATCATTTTCTCTTGAAGTGCTGCCTTAGTTATTCATACAAAGTCAGCAGTATTCTAAAAATAAAATTGAATAATAATATATCAGTGACATGCGTTTCTAAACTTAATAACTATTTATCAAAACCTATTTTGGCAATTATCCTGTAGTAAAAAATATATATTGTAGGAGTTATAATGGTAAGAATCCATTATCACACACATAATCATATTAAAAATACTACTGAATTAAATAAATCTGCTTTCACGTAAGTATGTGTTTTAAGTATTTCAGAATATTCGATCGTTTTAAAAATTTTAAACGAGGAGTTTTGCAAGTTATTTTTGCTTTTATCTTTACTTTGCCGATACAGATGAGGAAAATAAAACTTTGGATAATGGCACACATAAATAAGTAATTTAAGACAGTACGATTGTTTCGACCGAAAAAAATTCGGCCTTCTTGAACCGTCACTTCAACACAGTTTGTCGCAGAATAGTGGGGGGCCGAAAGATAAACAAAAAAGAAAAGCAAACAGCAAGTTGCCAATTAGAAAAAAAAAGCAAAAAACCATAGAGAGTAATCTAAAGAGGGTAGATACAAAGAATATAGATAAAAATTAATATAAAATTTAGAAAACAAGAAAAATAATGCACAAAAGAAGAACATAAAAAGCAATAAAAAGAAGAACAACAAAAGAGCACTAACGAAAACATGAAAACAAAAGGAATTTTGTTTTCTTTCTTCTATGATAAACAGGATAACATATTTTCAAAAATATTAATAATTAGCATAAAAGAAATACAGAAAACATACACAATAAGAACGAAATAAATAAAATACAATGAAGAAAAAGAAAAAGAAAAGGGGGGGAGTAGAGGAAAAGTACATAGAACCTTTAAAAAACTGTTTCCAAGCAGAATAAACAAATGGAATGGAAGAACCAAGATTCACAAGACGTTTCGAGTGCTGCGTAATGGAAAAACTTCCAAAAAATCAAGATGGGACAAAGACTAGAACAAAGAAGGACTGGGAAAGACTGGGACAAAGAAGTGCACAAGATCTTAGTTTTAAAAAACTGAAAGCGATGATTTGAATTCCAACAATGTGAGAGAATAGAAGATTTGGTAATCTCATGCTTAGAAATATATCTCTCATGCTCTTTGAGACTAGATTTGAGAACTCTTCCGTTCTGACCAATATAATGCAAATCACAAGATCCACAAAGAATATAATATACACCCCAATGTTTCGCAGTAGAGGTACAATCTTTAAGAGATTTACCAGTTTAAAGATGACTTTGAAACCGAAATTTTTGAGAAGCTTAGAAATTTTGTAGCATAAAGTGAAAAAAAAGTAATACAATTAATAGATTATGATAATTAACAGTAGTAGAAGAAGAATTAGAGTTATAAAATTTAGAAAGAGCCTTATTGGGTTGCTCCGTGCTTGTACGGAAAATTCAGAATTCGCTGGGCAAAGAACTAAATCTGAATAAGAAATGTATCATGCAGTGGATCCCAGTGCATGTTGGTATTAACCAAAATGAGGCAGCAGACTCTTTGACAAAAAAATAGAGGAATCTCAAAAAAGAATTATTCCCACAGGTCACTCTTAGTAATATAAACTCAGTTGCAAAACAGAAATTCGCTGAAAGAACCATAAAAATAAAATATCAAATCTGCAAGTTAAACACAGACAGGATAATTACGAAGACCAGACCAGACCTTGACCAGGTACATAGAGGGATGAGATGAAGATCCACAGAGATGACACCAGAACCTACAAGAGCTGAAGGATTTGTCCTGACATTGAACTAAACCCTGAACATACATTTGACGGTCATGCCATTCTGAAAAATTTACAACCAATAACCAACAATCTTCAAGCTGACGTTTACGGGGATAACTGCCTCGATATCGCCAAGGCTGCGTGGACCACCTTCCGTCCACTTAAGATCCCACGACAACAATAACCACAACAACATCAAGAGCCTTGTTAATAATAGATGGGCTAAAACCACGAGAGACAGCTACGGAGTTTAAGCAATTAATCTCATTATTAAGAGATGATGATGCAGAACAAATTTTGATAGCACGAAAAACATACATGTAAAAAAGCAGATTGTTTTTGCTGGTACGGGTGATTAGATGGAGCATGAGGAGGTAAAGTGATAGAAAAGGGCTTGCAGAAAACAGAAGAAGAGAAACCATTACGATTCCTAGAAACAAGAACATCCAGAAAAGGTAAATGATTGTTCCACTCCTCTTCTAGAGTAAACTGGATACACAAATCAACAGAAATAAGAATCAAAAGTAAATAAAAAATATCACAATTATAATCCACTGGAACGAAAGTATCGTCAACATATCTGTCCCAGGACGAAAAATTAAAGTTCTTGAAGCGTTTCTCTTCAAATAATGCACATAAATATCACATAAAAGATGTGAGAGAGGATTATCCATAGAAAGACCCTTGCATTGTTTAGTATACCCCAATCACACCCAATATAGATATAATTTTTTAGTAACTTTTGCTTTATATGTATGAAGCTTAAGTACTTGTTTCTGGGAAACTTTCTTTCAGTGATATTTAGTGTACCAGTACTGTAGCGTACGCATGCTTACATCAAGGGAGAGGGTGGGTTATTGGCATAATCTTTATGTTGAAAAGCATAATCATTATGTAAAAAACTAAAAAATAAGAATATGAACTTTATGTTAAAAAAATTCATTTTTCTCCCCTTAACCGACCCTCAAAATTGACTCGAAAAAATTCAAAGGCTTATTATTACAATATGGCAACAATGTTACATCTTATGTTATTTATTATTTTTTAAGAACCTTCAGACAAGGCCTAACTATCGCGCAAAGGCACAGTTTATGGTTTTAATTCCGTCACGAGACGACGGATTGCCGCATGGGGCAACTTATCGCGTTTCCCAGATTACTATTGGGGCAGAGTAGTTTCCTTGCTGTTAGGCTCCCCTGACAATTTGGCGGACAAAATTCTTAACTAGAGGCGCTCTTAATATGTCTTATGGTCTTTTTGGTGTTCTTTTGCTGTTTTGAAAATCCTGCTTGTCTGTGGCAGGGAACGATTATTTGGATATAATGCACGTAGTAGCATTCCAGACAAAATGATTTCTTTCAATGCTGATACGGTTTGTTTTTACTGTCAGGCATGTATGCAAAATGCGCGTGAATCGAGTAAGCGATTTTTAATGATTATTTAAAGACTATAATATATACAAATACAAAGTCTTGTAATGGGTGCCTCGTTTTGTTCGGAGTTTCGAAATTTTGAACCAATTCCAGATGAGAGCGTAGCATCTGAAATAAAATCATGCCAATTTTAAGAATATCATATTAAATCATACTTTATTCGTAAACGAATGATATATATATATATTTGCTATTCGGTGAACAACGACCAGATAATGAGTAATTAAACTCATTATCTTCAGTTGTATAAATATATATTGCGCATATGTCATTTTTTCAGCAATTCTATGCAAAATATTTACATACCTTAACGGTTGCGCAATGTTCTGTCTTGCACAATTATTTATAATGAGTTATGTTGTACTGTGAGAGCTTAACTATTTTATTTCTTCTTGAACTGCAGATTTTCAAAATGTCCGTACGCGTATTTGTCTTTGTAAATATTGAGTTATTATAAGAAAGAAAAATCAGAAGGAATGATCCTAAATGTCTGTGCAAGTATGGAAACAAGTAGTCTGAGTATGCAAAGAAATAAATATCAACTTAACAAAAAAAAAGACTTTTAAATTAAAATTTTAGGAACTAAATTTTAGATTTTCAAGTATGTTAAATAAAAATACTTTAGAAATAATTTTGCGTTCTTCCTATTTTTTCTACAGCCAAGGCGGTTTTTAGGTTTACTTCAAAATCTTTAAAATTTTATCATTGAATCAATACTTTTATACTTGCAACCGCAGCTGGAAGTAATAGGCAGTAATGCGATTTAGCGAAAACACCGTGATATTAAATGCTTCAAAGAAAGTATCTGGTAACAACCGATATTTTGTGTTTAAATTGCCAACCACTCTTTGACTAAAAATCTTTTATTTTTTCAAATTATATCGATTAAAATGTATTTTGAATAGTTGTATTTCGCATACAATCTTTCAAGACAGTCTTTTAGTTAAAATAAGCGATATATGAATAATTTAAAATACTTATATTACAGACATCGAAACTACATTAATTTTGTTACGCCTACGCCCGAGAAAGGCATCCACAAATGAAACAAATGATAAGATTTAAGGCATTGAGTTTAGTACCGTGTTAGTGAAAGTCGTATGTTTTATATTACTACATATATTTAGTGAGTTTAGGACATTGATTCTTAGGATTAACCGCTCTTTACATCAAAGAAGATTAAGAGCAACGGAAAATTTTCATGAGTGCTTTTTAAGAAGATTATTAGTAAAGGAGTTTTTAAAGCCCATTAAACGATTAATTACAAAACCTTTTGTACTACTCAAGTTAGCATTAATACTTACGAAAGAAAGAAAAATTGAACGTGCAGACATGTATATGATCATTGACTGATTTGAAACTGACAAATGGGATAACAGCTGCATTAAGGAGTACATTTCAAAAATTGAAAATTAATGTCATTTACACTGTAAGAAGGACCTGCAATTTTTACCACACATATTGCTGTAAAATAGTACAGCATTGTGTTTTGTAAATTTACTTTAAAATGACGTAACGACGGTAATAATCTAATCGAGAAGAACCTATGGCAATGATTGTATGACAACTGGCACGGTCTACATCATAACGTGTTGGAGTTAATTTTACCCACACCTTGTGTTGTAAAATACAGCACTCTGTGTTTTAAATCCAACAAATGATGTTGATAAACCAATCATGAAGAACTTTGTATAGCAAATTGGCGAGTCTACAGCACAAAACGTGGATAAACAATAAAACCAACACCACAACGTGTGGGCGTTAAGTTTACAGACACGTTGTGCTGTAATCATTTTTTTCAGTTAAAACACAAACCATTATAATCTTCTTTACATTAAAAATACTAGTTAAGGTAGTACACTGTATGCTAAATTTTAATGTTTAGTGTTTCTATTTACGAACTGCGCTTCTGCTGTCTTATTTCAAAAATGTATAGTTTATTTACATTATTTTTTCAAATACTGAAACATGCTTATTATTGAATATATTTATGCTTAAAAATGTTATATTATTAAATACTGAAAAAAAAGATCATTATTTTGTCTTTAATCAATAATTTTTTATTCTATATATATATATATATATATTTTTCTCGTGGATACTATATAGCTTTGGTGATACTTTAAACTTTACAAGAAAACTATGAACATTTAGTATTATATTATCTGTGTTGGAGAAAAACTATATCAGTAATCAAAACCGCACTAAGCATTTTACAAATCTGCTGCATAATAAAATATTTCTAAATTTAGAAATGATGTTATATCATTATCTGCCTTTAGCATGCACAATCAAAATTGCCTTTGGATACTGACCGTTTCTGAAAACCTTTATTAAAAGAAAAGCCCCATCTCATAGAACACACGTAAGAAGAACTAGTTCTATATTGATAAGACTTTTCTTATAATGGGGGAGGGGGTGTTGTTTTTGACAGAGCTTCTTTGAAAGGTGTAAAAAGCACTTAAGTACCCCATATGAATTGGTAATCTTCGTACTATGAAGGTCGTTGCACAATAAATATCACCGGTTCAAAGAAATCCAAGTCGGATATAAACTAAATTAAATATTTCATATTTAGATCTAACAAAAAGTTACTGTCTAATTACTAGGCAGTAGTACTGTCGCAGAACCCCAAAGAGGCATAAAATACTACCCTTTAAATCCGACTATCCACTAGGAAAATATCCCAAAAATGCCCCCGATCCTCTCAGCCAAGCTGGCGAGATGTGATAAAGATTTGTTTGAATTTAATTTTCAAAGAGGCAGTAGTTATCCTAATAATATTTTACATTACGGTACACCTAATAGTATTTTACTTTACAGTACGAGTGCAGGGCTTGACATTAACGATGGTTCGCTATTCAGAGAATGCTACAATATAAAGAACAAGTACAATACGAAATTTGTTAGTCGGTCAGACCAGTAACGTTTTACCCTAGCAGCACAACTAGTTTTAAAGATGTTCAGTTTGCGTTGTCATAACGCAAACTGAACGCCTTTTGAACTAGTTGCACCACACACACACACACTCATACTGGGGTATTTTCATTTTTCTGTTACTAAGCTTTCCTCAGTTAGTTTCACAGTACATGCAATCTAATTATACCTATGTCACATAATTTGATTTATTTAATATTTTTATAATAGGTATTTATGTTTTTTAATCCAGCTCTTAACGGAAATCAATCTGTATTACTCCTATATATTTTATTTATTTATTGAATCGTTTATTCGGACCATTAATAAATGTTACCGACCAGGGAAGTCATAGAGTCGCAGGTCCTTTGGACAGTTTAACAAATACTCTAATTTCTACCCGATTGGTCGATCGCTAAGTATTTTGTAACCACTTATATCACGTACATAAAAACCAGTTTATTAATACAACCACTACACGATGCTTCTTTTTTTTACAGACATTAACATTACAGTAGTTTGTAACAATGCAAAGTTAATATCCCCATTGACACAAATATTATTCGGATAATGAATCATATCAAAATTTGCCGTTACGTTTAAATATTTCACACCGAAACACAATCATTAATTAATATAATTATCTTTACTTCCAAAGTTATATTTACTGCTTTTTGAAAAACTCCATCTATACACATCTCGCTCGTCCGAAGTATATTTTGGTCTCTACTCGGTCGGAGTAATTCATTACTTACTTAATGGTTTTGTCACATGATTTATATTATTTGCAAGTAGCGTGTGGCAGATAATTCAATTAGGATGAGTTTCACAAGAGACTGAATTTATAAATATCTGCCGTATTCGACATTTTCAAGAGAAAATTTAGTTAACCAGCAGATATAAAATGAATTATGATCAAGAATAATAATAAAACTATATCATATTTGCAGCGTTAAAGATGCCGACTTATTAGGTTATGGTCAGAATAAATGTTAAATTGTTATATGTGAATATGTGTACAGTTTGAAATATATATATATTTATCCTTTTATTATTATTTAATTGTAAGATCTTGTTACAGATTTCTGCTTCCTTATGAAAATTTTCACGTACAAATTAACTTTTGCATGACATTAAAGTATAAGATAAAAAATCATAACTTTATTGTTGTATTCATTAAAAAACATAGCAAAATCTTTTGTTTGAAGTAATAAACGTTTAATTTATCATTTAGGACTTAAATAAATTTGTGAAAATACTTTTAAGACTTGTTATGCCGCAGTTCTAATCTTCAACAAAATCACTGGACAGAAATTAACCCAAACTCTTTTTACATTTTCTAACGAAAATTACCGAAATTCCGTTTAGTTAATCTTAAAATTTTAATCCTACATCATTTAGCAAGTGTCGTTTGCGAAGTTAAAGATAATTGCTTAAAAGATAAAGGAATTGTATTCAACATTTTTAAGATCCGTAACATTTGATACTTAGTTGGACAACTTCAATTTTTAAAAGTTAGATAATACTTATTACTTCCCTTTTACTTGACAAATATTCTATGTGGTGTTTTATATTTTGATGTATCTTATATTTTTAAAAATATTTTTAAGAGTAAAATGAGTAAACACATTCTACAACTTTATGCACTTAACAAACAGTAAGTTACAGTTTAGGAAATCATCTTGCTTTGTAGAAAAAAGTCGCTAAACTTGCATAGAACCCAGACTAATTTCAAAGAAAATAATTTTTAAAAGAATTTTTCTGAAAATTTTTATCTATAAAAAGCAGCGTTTATTTACATTCTTTTCATAAATTATAAATTAATTCATTTGAATTAAATAAAGAGAACTGAAAAATTCTTATAACCGTTACGGAATTTTAATTAATATATTATAAAGTGACATTAAACATAAACTTACATAACTTAATAGAAAATTAATACGCCAATGCCTGGGGAAAAATAAAAGAATAAAGTTTTGTCTTTAAAATGTGTCTTTTAAGAAGCAGAATTTTTAAAACAAAAATAATTTTTTTACTGTTAAATTAACAGAGCTTTTGTTGTTTACAGACACAACAGCATTTCCATTGGGACATTTCGTAAATCAAGATGTTTTTCATTGAAATTCTTGTACGTAAAAACGATTTTTCTTGTTCATTTAGATTCAGTAATGATTTTAGTGGTTTTGCTATATAGATTCGTAAAATTTTGTATTCGAGTTTTTTTTACAAGGCACTTAAATCAGATCATTTTAATTGAATATTAATGTGTACTAAATCTAATGAATGTAATTTATTAAAGTTGATATATAATTTATACTAGAATAGCTTTTCATTTAAAAAATCAGAATTATATATGTATTTTTAACCATTGCTTTTTAAATGATTAGTTTCAAGTACTTAAAAATATTGTGTTAGTGTCCTATATCGGTGAATTTCAAGACTGTTACCATTCTGTACATTTTTTTTAATTCTAAAAATCCAAATTCTGTTGCTGTCATTTACTCATGTTTAAATAATTTTCAATAATTTAATAAACTAATTTTATGACATATTTCACAACTATTGTTATGAAATAAGTCATAAAATTTGACGTGTGTGCTAGCGCTCAAGTAAAGTCCAACATATTTTGCAAACTGTTGCCAAAATTTCTATATAAATTTATAAAATGGCACATCCGTTAAAAGAAAAAAATATATGTAGATTTGTTTCCTCTTTTCCACTGCGAAAATATCCGTTATGGATTTATGTTGTCTGTTGTAATAGGTATACAGAATATGCTTGAATGTCTTATTTTCCTTTAACGTGTGAAGAACAGTATATGCTAAACAGCAGCTGGAGACTTCAAACGCCCAAAGCTTGAAACAACGTTTGCACGAAAATGAATCGCTAGCATTGTTATCTTCGTAATTACGGGAGGTAGCGTTTGAAATATTTGTTAACAAAGAATTAACTGCACAAATAAAATTTTTTATTTAATACATTCCATGGACTTGGCATGGAGTATACTCGTATTCTAACATTTATACTTGTATGGGTGGTAGAATACTTTCACAACGAAAACGCTCTTATTCATATCATTTTATGTATGTTATTTTACAAAGTTCTTAATCAATATCTAGTCTTAACACTAGCTTTGAGTTTTACTGTCATATTCCCTAGTTAATTATATTAAAAAAAAGCATGCAAGAGATGAGTTCTTGAATCATTTTAAAAAATAACCCCGGGGTATTTCATAACATTAATCCCAATAATGACAACAGAATCAAAAATAATGAACAATTTCACTTGCAAATTAATTGATAAACTTGAAATAGCGCTATTAAAAAGAATGTTAATCATGCTGAAAAAGTCATAATTAAAGCTAAACGCTTTTTTAATTAGAGATATCATTAATTATCCTGACATTTCCGATACTAATTAACAGAAAATACTTGTTTGTTTTTTCTCTACAAAAAATCTGTCAGGTATAAATCTTCCACTCTTCATTATTTTTTCTGGGCAGATTACACAAAAAATATTAAAGAATAGTAATGTTATTTAAATGAATCTCATGTATTACGTATATATATATATACATATTGGTAAAAACAATCTTTAATATATATAGTTAGTTAGTTAGATAGATAGATAAATAGATGGCTATGGATATATAGATATATACATACATAGAATCTATATTAAAGATGGTTTTTGCTAATTTTTGTAATAAGCTTGACTTTCTCTATGAAATAAATTGTCGTAAAGGAAACGGAAAAAAATTCACTAGGAATGATTTGAAATAGGATCCAATTACCATTTCTGCGATTAAAAGAATGCTATGCTCTGAATTTCTGTCCTAGAGAATAAAGAATTTTTCGAAGTTATTATATCCTTACCCTGTTCAGGGAGAAATACTCTTATTTGAATTTAAAAAAGGAATGTGCAAAGCATCATTTTAACATTTTTGCAATTCAAAATGGGACATAAGAAAAAAAGGGAAACTTAAATTTTTTTTTTATTCGAAAAATGATGAAAACCCAAGAAATTTACATATACTATTTAAAATTGCATATCTTGCTTTAAAATAAAATCCACATCCCAAACAAATTTTATAAATCTTTATAAATAACTTCAAACAAAATAATATAACTATAGTAAGTATACTGCTTAGTTTTGTTTAAGAATATATTTTTAACTTTAATTTACTACGGCCTTTCGATAAATTTTTTGGATATGAGTCAAACTTCTTAAATCAGTTTTATATGAAGCTATCTCAGAATTTTTTTTTCGTACAGGTGATAGCAGATTTTTTTAACATATCAAATTGTAATTTAATGAATTAGAGCAGAATTTTTAAGGTGCATATTATTCGTAACCGGAAATTTTCATTACGATAGCTAATTTAAATTTTAAAAAAATCACGTTGCTTTGTGTGGATCTTTACAATTTTTTGTTTCTCGAACAACTATCCACTGCAGGCAAAATATTTACGTATTAATCCATCGATAATACGTTTGTATTTTTTTTTACTCCAAACTGTTCAATCAGAACCAATAATGCATGGCGTTATTATTTTTTTTGCTACCATATTACAGCCAAATAAGCATGCATGTACATGAGTAACAAAAGGAAAAATAAAACGTAAATTTTTCTGAGTTTGATATTTTTCTCTTGCCTTAAGTGCTGAGAGAAACAGGAAATACTTTTACAGCTTTTATTATTCCGAAAAATAACTCTTATTGGAAATTTAAAAGTGAATTATAGTTTCTCATTATTCTCAGTTATGTATTATTTTTAAAGATAGACATCATATCAAGTAATGACTTTCGTGGAAATGTCGCTGGGCATCCCTAATTGCACGGCCGTTCCCTGAGACCGAAATGCGACCGCGCAATACAGTCTCAACAGAGTTACAAACAGTCGCTGAGAAGGTGCTGTCGGGTCCCGATGAGGTCCGTATATCAGCCCCGGTGACTTCATGCTATTTCGATGGAAAAAAAATAATTTTCAGACACTTACGATAGATGACAATGCCAAACTTCTTCCAGGGAAAATCAGAGCCCAGGGAAATCAGATTCCTTCTACTACTTAATTAAGTAGTAGAAGGAATTTCATCTACTACCTGGATACGCCCCTGGCAAGCACAGATTGTGGTTACAACTCCCAACTCTAAAATTTCTCAGAATAATAACTTTTTTATAAATAATAATATTGTTTTATTTGAACTAAATAAACGATATTTTGACTATCTCTTAAGATTGATTTAAAATATCGCTTAATACTGAATTAGCATATCCTGGTCGTAATTCTGTTACTGTACGTCATCCCACATTGTTTTAACCCATTGATGAACACTTTTCTGAGACATATCTAGGACATATTTTTTTGATTTAATTTGAAAATAATTATTTCAGCACACTGTTCTTAATTCTGCTTTATATTAATTTAGCATATCGTTGGCGTTATAGCATAAGTTTTTGGATTCATTTTAGCCTGTTGCGTGAGTACATTTTTTTTTTTACTCATTGTTTGGTATTACTTTAGTATTTTTTTTTTTAATTCTGATTTTGCTCTTATTTTGCCGCACCACTATACAGTACATTATTTCTCTTTGATTTCACCCGATGTTCAGCATTAATTTAACACATTGTTTGACTTTCACTTAAAAGACAATCCTAACCTATTGTTTGATGTAAAATTAGATGTTTGACGAAAGCATTGTTTGACGAAATGTTATAGCATCATTTTGAGCATATTTTAATATTTTTTTTCATTGTTATAGCAGACTTCCTTTTATATATTTACCCAATTGTTCTGAAATGTTAAAAAACAACATTACTTTGTCGTGATCTAGCTGATTTTTGAGCATACATTTAAAATTACGGGCGCGCACTTGTAAATTAGGAATTCGCCACTACAACGGACCGAAGTTACACTGACGAGTTAACACCTAAACCGAAGCCTAAAATTGATTTTGGACCGAAGCCGTGATGGAATGGCCAATGAGACACTGCACCACCTGGGAGACACAGTTGTTAAACATAGTTTATTTAAACATTTTGTTTCGTGCACTTTACTGTTTCGTTATTTAGTCCGTTTGGGCATTATTTACTTGAGTAGTTAATTCTGTCTGTAGTTTAATACTCAATTAAAATATCGTTTAACATTGAATACAGCTTTATAATAATCTTTAAGATTGTTTTTGACCAGTGTATAGTTTATTTAAAAATTTTGTTTCGCACACTTTAACATTTTGTTATTTATTGTTCATTATTTACTTAAGTAGTTAGTTCTGTCATAGTTTAATACTTAAAAAACATTTTTTTAATATTGAATGCAGTTTTAGAATAATCTTTAAGATTGTTTTTGTACATACTATTGCTTTTGTACAGTGTTAAATATAGCTTGCATAAACATTTTGTTTTGGGGCACTTTGGTACCTTTATTAATTGATTTATCGCATTGTTAAGCGTAGGAGAGGAGGGTATAATGGAATACCATTTATATTTCCAAATATAACTTTACAGGTAGTTAGCATTGTAATACTTTCAGGCCTATAAATCAAGCTCCATTAAATCAATTTACTTCTACAAAACGCATATGAATAATTCCCTATGTTTACTGTTGCTTAATATAGTTTTATAAATCCTAGAACCATATTTTTGAACATTAATGAGTATTGCAATAGCATACTGATTCGCATTATATTAATGCATTTTTTGATATTCTTTGCACGTATTGCTTGCCATTGTTTAGCATTTAAAGAATTGAAATTATCAAAACGCACTAATAGGTGCAGATTAGGCTATCAATGTGCATTGCTTTTTGTATAATGTTATAATGCTTTTTATCTGGTTCAAGCCCGTTACTACGCATTGTGTTAGGACTTTGGTACACTGTTCGGTATATTATTGAAGCAAATGGTTTGACATTGTGCTCTAGACAAGATTATACTTGCGAAATATACAAAATGTTACTTTAGTACGTTGTTTTACATTGTTTCAGCGCATTGTTTAATAGTCATTCAGCCTATTTTTGAGGATTTTACTAGAATGTTTCGAATTGTTTTAAGACTTGTTTAAGAGTATTTCAGATCATTCTTCAATTTTAACAGGTTTAATTGTTATATAATATTATCTTTGTGTGTGGGGGGGAATTTTTTGTCTACTGTTTCAGTACTGTTAGTAGATTATTAAGACACCGTTCACCTCCGTTCAGCATACGTTTTGTGAAGGTTTTAAAAATGTGAAAGTATGTGAATGTGTTTAGCATTTTGCTTGCTATTGATTCAGTGTATTGTTCTGCATTGTTAAAGCACATTTTATAAAATATTTTTTAGAATTGCTTTTGGCCATTGCTGTACAGTATTTCGTATATTATTTAGCATTTTGTTATTTTCTTGTTCATCGTTTTCAGAATTCTCACGACATTGTTTGATATGACTTGAACACATTTTTGGAATCTTAGTACATTGTAATCTCATTGGCATTGACAAATTACGCTGTTTATTTTTGTCTTAATTCATTCTGATTTTTTTCCCATATTTGAATTTTTTAGTAAACAGATCTACACAATTTTAAAACATCATTTATGATTACTTTAGCAAAATTTTATTTTCAGCATGCTTAACATATTTTGTCTTTTTTTATTGCTTTATACCTATAACAATATTGACTGTTGTGTGCTTATTAGAGCATTGTTTGTCATCCTTTAGCACATATGCACACCCACATAACTGTATATTTAAGTGTAATTCAATTTATTTAATTAGTTTTTGGAAAACACAAATAGGTTAAAATAGCACGATTTGCCTTTCATAAAGCATAACAATTTATGTGCAGGAAATTTGAATTACTCTTGAGTACACTTTTGAGAGACTTAACTCTATGTTACACATTCTTGTGCAGTTTCTCACCTCTTTGAAAAGCACAAGTTTAACACATGGTTTTCATATAGTTTGATAATAATCTAACAGATGGATTGTAATTGCTATAGTACCATATTCAAACTTGTCCTAGTATTTTCTTTATAGTAACCCTTTATTTGGCGTTGTTCAGAACATTGCTATGTTACATTGCTTAACGAATTGTAGTCTCACAGTAATACAGTTTATTAATATGTACGATTTTAATTAACTGGCTTAGAGACTTTCCTATTCTATGGAAAACTCAAAAGTATTATTAAATTTAAAAAATTACAAGTTACAGAACAATATATAATAATTTAAATTACAAGCTTCAGTAAATCATTGATACAAATTTAGAGGTCATGCTACTAATAATTCAGTTGATGCGGAGCATAACAAATAGAAAAGAAACATACGAAAATTATGTAAATAAATGTATGATTAATAAAACATATAACTATTACGATGCGATTTATGTTGTTTGGAATTACAAATGGGAAACAAAAAATTGCTCCTGAGTCCAATATATTAAAAAAGCGCGAGACTTTGTAACAGTAGAAAAATGACAAGTTTTCTGCTTCATAACTCTTTCCAGTTGACAGAACGCATTATTCTAGTCGATTTTCTTTACAAATCATTATGGAACAGTTTGGAAATCGCAGTCTTCTATTACAATCTTTGTAAACAACAGATACTATCGATTAATCGATGTAACATTGATGCATGAATATCGTTTTTCTCAATATGAAGCTATAACGAAAGGTTAAAATAATGGAAATTTGTTTCTCAGTTATGTGTTTTTTATGCTTCAAAGTTCACTCTTAAAGCAGATAAATTTTAGAATTATTTCTATCTATTACGATAAATGTCAGTTTACGAAGCGTATAATGACCAATATAATGATAGAAATTCGTATGAACGAGTTCACTGATAAAGTTTAATGAATGCTTTTGACTTCCACCATTTTATAAACATCATAAATTTTTGACTGTGAAAAACTGAGATTAAAGTTGATTATATCTTTAAAACTCGCGAGAATTTAATTTGAATATGTTGATATATTTAAACAAATACAATTTTATGTACTTTTATTACGTCATAAAAGCTTTATATATAGGCTCATTGGTAATAATTTATTTACACGAAAATTATTTTCGATTTAGTACAATTTTGGCAGTTAAACAATAGAACTCTTAATATTTGACTATGCATCAAAACATACACAAATCTGGTATGCAATATTAGTTGCTTCTACAGAAATGTAATATTACAATTTTGTTATACTGAATATATTACAACCCATATTTTTATTTACAAAAACTACAGAAATACATTATCCAATATTCATGTGTCGATAATTTATTTTGTAAATATTGGAAAACTAATCTTACTGTAAAATAAATATAAAAATACTTTTGAAACGAACTCGCGGTTCTTGCCACTTTTTAAAAGTTAGTTTATTTCTACATTTATCTGGCACTATTTTTATGTTCTTGAATTTCTGAAGGTATTTCATTTTTTCTTTATTTTTTTTTCTATTTAATTCATCCGAACTTTGAAACTTAGTAACTGCCCCTAGATACTGATTCAATTTCCCAAAATGAACAAAAAATTACTTTTAGAATAAAAGAATGACAGGTGATTACATTTTTTTCTCCTCTTCGCTTAAGTAGCTCTTCTTCGGTGGTAAAACTTTGCGAAACATTCTGAAGGTTAAATGCGTTTCTTCACCGTTTTCTACTTTCACGGTTTCAACTTGAAAAAGAAAAAACCGCATTTTTCTGTGAAGAATAACCTTAAAGATTACTTGCGGTAAAATAGATTTTGAATGTGTCAAGCATTTGATAAAAACAGTATTTCTTTTTTTATGTCACACTTTTTTATGGAAAAAGACAGGCTTTTTTCGTCTCTTTTCTAGTCGGTTAGTTGTAATGGAATTTGAGAAAAATGACTATGCAGTGAACACCTTAAAATTTACTCCTTTAATTTTTACTGATATGATTAAATTTTAAGATTTTCGTTAAAAAATTAGTAAATTTATGCTTTGGAAATTATAATTCACTGCTGCTACTGTCACTTTAATTCCTATTGCTGAAATATACTATGTATAATCATTTTTGTCAGAAAATATTAATTAGTGTTTCGTAGTTACTTCATACTTCACCTGAATTTATAATCCATTATGATAATTTATAAATAATGCTCGTTAAGAGTTTTTGATATGTAATATTATGTCTCCGAGAATATAGTGATCTATAATTTTTCAAAAAGTTATGCGCGGAGAAGTACAATTTACTTTACCGGTGTTATCAATGGAATAAAAATCTATTTCCAAAACACTCAGTTTATCGTTGTTAAAAACTTTTAACTTGAAATTATTAACTTTTATAAACAATCATTGAGTCGTCAGCACAATAAAGGGACTTTAAATTACACACAATAATTTTTTGGGTGTATATGAAATCTCCAAAAAAATAGAATAAAAAAAAAGAAAAGTGAAATAAAAATGTACTCACAAAAAACATACTTGGCGGAAGACGCCAGAGATGGATTTATAGGAACAACTGTATACTTGTGATCATTAGGGCAAAAACTAATTCGTGATTCCAACTTCAAACCTCAATCCAATGCAGAGACTTGTTTAAAATAATGCAGTTTTGCAAATTTAAATACTTTTTTAATATGCAAATGCTGTTAATGTCTTTAACCCTTAAATGCATAGCGATGCATATATGCATCGTATTTTTCAGTGCCGGATTAGAGTAGAAGCCAAATTTCGTACGTCAGTTTCATATAGAAACAGTTTTTTTAAATAATAAATGATTCATATGGATTCATTCATATGGAATGATTTAAATGATTCATATCGTGAGTAATAAAAGTTTCACATAATTCTTTCGAACTGTTTGTCCTTGGAGAAATGAATTAGTTATTCATAAAACTGATATCAGAAATTTAACTTATACTCGTGGCTATCGTGCGAACGAGAAAAAATTCATGCATTTAAGGGTTAATGACACGTTGAGACGGGCTGTTTGTAACTCGAAGTGCAGCCACCTCCTTGTGGTGAGTTCTGGGATGTTAATGAAATGAATTATAATTGCATAGCAAAAGAAGAACCGCATAATGCACATTTATTCCAAAAAGTACAAAAATGGATTATAAAAGGAGGAACACAGTAATATATATATATATATAAAGTTAAAAAGAGTTTAGTTGATTTCACAGAAATTTCCGGCTTACGCGCGACCTAAAATCTGTAAAGCAACACAATTTTTTTAATTTTCATGAAAAGAGTTACAAAAAGATATATTTGAAGGGAATTAGCAAAAAAATTAATAATATTTGTATTTCAGTATTTTTTTTAATTTGACTTTTTGTTTTTTCACTTCGAAAATCATATAGATATAGATCATATAGAGACCTAGACCTAGATGTATATTTTAAAAATTATTTTTCAAAAAAGAAGTATGCCCATGTTCATTTTTAGCCATTAAAAGCCGCTTATTTAAAATAACTATTTTTCGGCCCACCCTTTTGTTTATGCTGGGTATCCATCACCCACATTTTCTTTAAATTAAGAAAAACATAATAAGAATTTAAGACTGAACATTCTGATGATGTGTTCATAAATTAAAAAGTCTGTTCAAGTAATGAACAAAATATTAAACCTATTTTCTCAGTAAAGTGAAAATATAAACATCAGTCTTCTGAATTCAGGCAAAGCTAAGATCCCTTATGGCCATTTTATGATGAATAAATTACAGTGTGTATGAGTAAAGCAATATCATTTTTAGATCTAGACTGATAAAGAAATCGGATATAGTAACAAAGGTAGATAACGCTGTGACTTTGGAGTTCTATGAATAAATCATAGGAATATAAGCCTTCCATGGCATAAAACGCAAGTACGAAAAAAGTAAGGAAATAAATTTCTTTTTTCGTCGTCACTGATATTCACTACACTGAGTCACAATGAAGTTTATGATAATAGCATTCAAATGTTACAGTAACACGTGCTATATATTCTTAAACTGAACACATATCCAGATATATTTAATTTGTATACAAACACACATATTTAATGCATCAAATAAATAAAATAGTTATATTTAGTAAAGGAAGTTAACTTTATTATACTACCAACAATTTTTACAGGATATCCAATGAAGTCCTGCCCCTCTCATCTGAACTTGAGAACTACTGCAGCCATGGCTTATGCATGGCGTTTAGGTATTGTACAGTAAAGATGCGTCACATTGTGATATCTGTTACAGCTTCATCTGTCCGCAAACACAAAAATTGGTGCTCTGATTTCGAAAGCGGAAAGAGATACTAAAGATTTTCCGACTTCAATATTAAAGATGGTTGTCAGCTCAAAAACTGTCTTTAGCAAAATAATGCTTGGAACAGAGCATGTAAAATAATCGAAAATGCAAGCACTTTTGTCACAGAAAAAGGAAAGGAAACCTAATTTTTGGTAAAATCCTTGATTGTAGGTGTTAAATGTGCTTTTCTCTTTTAGTTACATTACACACTTAACAATGGTACACAGAAAATAAAAAAAAAACAGTACATGAGTTTTATACTAAACATATTTTAAAATATTCTGTGTACAACTGGTTCAAGCCTGAATAATAAATCAATTATTTTTCATTGAAGTCATTAGATAGATACGATAAATTTGCTATTGAAGTTGTCTTCATAGACGAAAGTCCGATGGTGTTAGTTCAGATAAACGTGAGGGCTTAAAGAAGCTGTGAATTAAAAACAGCTATTCTTCAGCTATGCTGTCTCGGGTTTCGAATCTTTCTGTTCTAACGTGAGTAAAGCGTTATGGCACTGAACAACACCGATGTTTAATTTTTAGTCGCATTTAGTCGAAAATATTCATTTGCTTTTCTTTTTTCTTTTTTTAACCGTCACCAGAATAGAAAATCAAAGCCAGCGAAACGTGTTCTTTACATATTCTATTGAGCATTTTTTAATTCATCTAATCCAGTTTCTATTTTTCTTTGTCCATCTTCCACTTTCTTCTCTAGTCCGACCAATCCGACTTCAATTTTCTTCTCTAAATCAGCTTGTCCGGTTTTCATCTCATCTTGCGCGGCTTTCATCTCTTCTAATCCGGTTTTCACCTCATCGTGTGCAGCTTTCATTTCGTCTTGTCCGACTTCAATTTTCTTTTCTAAATCAGCTTGTCCGGCTTTCATCTCGTCTTCTCCGGCTTTCATCTCGTCTTGTCCGGACTTCATCTCCTTCATCTCTCCATGAGTTTTTGAAGTTGTTCTTCCATTTTTTGTCTAGTCAAAACCATGCACTGGAGAATTAAAGTATTTCTTTAGAATCGCGATTCTGACACCAAATGTTGCGGAACTGCTCTTCTTGTTTCCGGGGTTCGTCGTTCTAAAGTCCAGTTGGTGTAAAAAGTTCAAGTAAAAAGTCACTTGTCAGGATGGAACACAAACTTTATTGCTTCTAGAACTTCGTAGAACAATCAGCTGTACACAATTCACAAGCACACTCTAGCAGTAACGTGCTTTTAACAATCAGCTTAGGTCAGAAGCTCTCACATATGCTGTATTTCTCACACAAAATAAGTCACTTTCACAGGCAAAAATTCAGTGAAAATATAAGAGAAATAACACTAACAGTCTCTCAAGACTCAGCGATGAAAAATGTACACACAGCACTTAAATTCAAAGCTTCACAAACAGCGCGAAACACAGCTTCCTTCACAAAGTAAGCGTATTCACTCTCTCAAAGCTTGATCAACACTGAACTCTCGGAGCAGCGCGCTGAGGAATTTATAGAGGAGGCAGAAGCTGCGAGCAGTTTCTAGAAAAGTATATCTCTCGAAGATTCCGGATAAAGCGGGACTTCTGATTACGTCATAGAAGAGAAATGTTAGGTTATTATGCGTTTTTAATGCAGGAAAAACAACTTCCAGGCCCCATTGGAAAAATCGCGCCAAATGACCAAAAAGTCGCCAAGCTTGGCGACTTTTGGCGAAATATCGCCAAATTTGGCGCCAAAAATAAGTTCCCAAATGTGAAGAGATCGAAGCCCTAGGACTAATATTTCTCGAGATTTCTAGAACCTCCCCATTGAAAAACAATGTCAAACCGAAACCTTCATATCTCCGGTTCTCCGGTTCTAATTGGCCGATTTTAATGCAACAAAAAGCAAAATTTATGTATTTGAAGCTTAAAATACGAATTTTAAACCATTTTAAGCCCCAGAGCAGCGGGTTGCTAGTCGAAGGGATAATTTTTAATCGCCTGAGTGACCGTGTTTTTTTCGAACCCTGTTCATTAGACGAAAACAGAGTTATTAACACTAATGCATGCAAACACATCTACGTATGGGCGATATCAAGTACAAAACTATTCAATTGGATACTTCTGAGTTTATTGAAAGTTTCAAAGATAAGTCTAATTAATTTATCTATTCATTAAAGTCTACATTTTTATTTTAGCGTTTTTATAAAGATTAGATTAAAGCAACTCCCGTTTTGACCGTTAGACATATTTGTTTAAACTAGAATGATGTACGTGTCCTGATAAAATATATTTATTGAAACTTGTAATGACTGTTTAGGATTTGTAATGTTAAAGTAAAAAAAAAAAATATGATTAGAGTGTAAGTTAATTAGTCTTCCGCGCTAGGATACATAAAACAAACATCCTTTCAGGATTGAAGACTAGTAGATAAAAAAGGTGGGGGGCTGCGAACGATTGAGATGGGTGCCGAAATAGTCGGCTATCACTATCGATTGTGAGCGTGAACTTTTACTTGTAGAATTATATCTACGTCTGAAACTGCACGTACAATTCGATGTATCTCCACAATGCAATGAAAACGAAACAACTTTATTAAAAAATAACGCCAAGAAGTAAGCTTTGTTTATTACCTTTTTTTAATTAAACTGCAATATTGAGTAGTTTATAGTATTCAAGATACATATTTACTTTACCATGAACCGAGGAGCGATTCTGGCTGTCTAACTGTCATATGTACAACAACAAAAAAGAAAGTGACTTGAATTTCATCCAAATTAAAATCGTAGATATATAAAAACACTAAAATAAAAATGTAAATCTTGATGAATAAATTAGTTAGTCTTACCTCTGAAACAGTTCAACCAACTGTTCGGTGGGCTAAAATAATAACATAGTAAAATCAACAAAATAGTTTTGTATGAGCAATGAACACACAAATTAACAAAGAAATTATGTTGATTGGAACAAATAATACGGTTGATTTTAACCAAATAAACGGTTTAACAAAATAATTTTGTTAATTTAACAAACTTTCGTTGTTGATATTTAAACTGGGAAATTCTGTTGATTTAAAAAAAGTTTTGCCGATTCAACAAAACATTTTCAGTGTATGCACTAGATGGATTTGAGATGATAGCTGCTATTGTTCTCAATTTATAATGCAGGAGGAAGAACTTTGAGGAATAAGTTTTATATAATTATCGTTTCATTTCAAAAGAATATGTAATTACTTATCTGGGGATAGGATTTTCTAGATAAAACGTAAGTAGCAATCTAATTTTCTACTTCAAAATACTACCACGAAGACCACTGCCACTGAGGGAAATGTTACCGCTATCCGTTTCAAGTTCAAGTTTTCTTCAATCTAACTTTCATTGCTTAAAAGCAAATACATTTTCACGAGTGCTGATTTTGAATAATGCAGTTTTAAAGTCATTTCATCTAGAGTAATTCCATCTTCATTTAAGTTACTAGATAGCTTACTGTTTCAACCTGCAAATTATTAGAGACAGTCACTTTTTCTACTTATCAAGTCTATCTCAACAGACATTTTTCCCTTCAAAACTGCAACTACCCGACGTTTTTTGTTTTGTTTTGTTGTCACTGTTAGAGTTTGTGTTTACTGATATCAGAGAGTGTTATTGAATTCTTACAGTAAATCAACAAGTCTCTTTCATTAAGCGGAAATTAGCATCTCATTCAAAATTTGTATGTGCATACTTATTCACTCTAAGTTGGTATCGTTGATATGTTCAATTCATAAATGCATATCTACTAACAAAATCTAAAGGATATTTGGGATACGAATGCCACGAGATAAAAATACATTTTTTTCATTATATTATGATTAAAATTAAAAACAAACTTGATTTTAACAAAACTGATTTTTTTAACAATATCTTGGGGGAAGAAATAATCAAAGGCTGTTTCAGCAGTGACAGTTTCTCGATAGCAGTTTTTGTACGTCATAGTAAGGCAAATAACTTTTTTTTTTCAATGCAAAACAAATGTACACATAAATACCTCATTCACGCGTGGTGCACTCTGTTAAGGAAACAGAAACTTATTATTTCTTTTAAATCGGTCTTAAAATTATATGATTGTTCTGATTTCCTAGATTAATATTTCGAATGATAAATTTGATGAACACATAATGTTCAGGTGCAGTCAAGCATCAGTGGCACATACTTTCTTTTCAAGTTTTAAATATATAGTTTAGAAAACGAGATCAATGGCATCAATTTTTCATTTCATTATTGCCATAAGCATGTCCATAAATGCACACAGCCGTACAAATAGGAAAACTGAAAAATTATAACCGGTTAATATATATTTAAAATGTTTGAATTTTATATACGAGTATATTCAAGATTCGTGACTCTTCAAAAATTTATCTTAAGTCATAATATTTAAGCTGTAGTTAAATGAAACGGTACTGAGCAAAAAAAGTAAACAAACTACAAATTATTTTGAAGGTTATGTCCGTAACTGTTAATACAATTATCCCACTCTTACGCAAAGGGGTCAATATCTTCGTGAGAAAACGTTTGTGGTTGACTATGGAACCATAATCGTACCCAGGTGTGCACCTCTTCGTCTGAAGCAAATATACGCCACCATGCTCAAACTGTCAGTATTGTTGATGGGCGTCACAGTTCTGTGTGTCACGATAATGCCTGCACACATCTTTCCATAGCTTATGGAATGAAGACCCCGTCGATCCTGACTGAATTTCACTAGGAAATCCATATAGCGCAAGATTTATCCATTCCTCTTACCTATAACTTCTTATGTGTGTTTTTTACAAAGTTTTTTATTTACGTTTGTTTAACACCAGAATTTTGAGTGTTTTTTCCATGAAGACATTGATCATTTTGTGTCATCTATATAAATAAAATTAGACTTTTGTCTGTACATTTCTTGGAATTCAAAAATTTTGCGATTTCTATCCGTTTGAAGCACCGGGAATCCGATGCGACCTTCAAAAAAAAGTTTGTCTGTCGGTCATTCTGTCATTCTGTCCTTCTGTCATTCTGTCATTCTGTCCGTGACGCTTTTTTTGTTTAAGCATCACGTAAAAACGACTGTAGCGAATGATATGAAATTTGGTGTCATGATAGGTGGTCACTCAACTTAAAACATAGGCCTCGAATTTTTTAAAAATCTTGATTAGATTTTCAGATTTTGCGAAAATCGTTTCAAACTACGTAAAGTTGTGTTCAAGCATCACGCAAAAACGACTGAAGCGAATAATATGAAATTTGGTGTCATGATAGATGGTCACTCAACTTAAAACATAGGCGTCGAATTTTTTAAAAATCTTGATTAGATTTTCAGATTTTGCGAAAATCGTTTCAAACTACGTAAATTTGTGTTCAAGCATCACGCAAAAACGACTGAAGCGAATAATATGAAATTTGGTGTCATGATAGATGGTCACTCAACTTAAAACATAGGCGTCGAATTTTTAAAAAATCTTTATTGGATTTTGAGATTTTGCGAAAATCCTTTCAAACTGCGTAAATTTGTGTTCCCACATCACGTAATAACTGCAAAGGTGAAAAAATGATATTTGGTGAAATGATAGGTGGTCACTCACCTTAAACTATAAGCATCTAATTAAAAAAATCCATCAGATTTCAAGATTTTGTGAAAATCGTTTAAAACTGAGTGAATCTTTGTTCCCGTATTACGTAAAAACGACTAAAGCGAATGATATGAAATTGGGTCACATGATAGATGGTTGCTCAACATAAACTATAGGTGTCCAATTTTTTAAACACTTTTATTAGATTTTGAGATTTTGTGAAAATTCTCTCAAAATACGTTTATATTTCTTCAAACATCACGTAATAACGACTAATACGAATGATACGAAATTGAGTGATAGGATTGGTAATTGCTAATCTTAATTTATAGGCGTTGAATTTTAAAAATATTTTGCTTACATTTTGAGATTTTTCGAAAATCGTTTTAAAATGCTGAAAATGTGTTCCAGCATCACGAAATAATGACTACAGGGAATGAAACGAAATTGGGTGACAGGATAGGTTGTCACTCAACTTAAATTCTAGGCTTCAAATTTTTCAAAAATGTTGATTAGATTTTGAGATTTTGCGAAAATTATTTCAATATGCGTCAATATTCGTTCGCGCATCACATAATTACGACTAAAGCGAATGAAATGATATTACTTAGTTACTATCTAACCTGTAATATTTTAACAATACATGAAAATTATAACTTCGCTTTCTTTACTTTGGAAACATACTACATCCATTCCGTGTACTCCTACAATGCTGACGAAAGTTCTTGCTTTTTGGAAATTTTCATTCACTAACCCGTCGAGGACGGGTACTTCAACTAGTAGTAGGATAAATGCACAGGAATATGTGTTATTGATAACTTGTCACTAAATACAGCATCTTTTGAATTGCATTGGATATATTTAAAAAAAACTACCATCATAATTCTACTTACATTTTTTGTTGTATTCACTTGTTTAAAAAATCATCCCATATAATCAGATTTAAATAAAACTGTAAACGACCTCCACGTACAAAATAATAATAATAATAATAATGACCTCTTTAGAAATTTAGGATTGTTTAGCTACATGCTATATGCTTTAACTTGCTTGTTCTCAAAAATAAAAAGTCTGTATTTACTAAATCACTCTCAAATTTAAAAATAAAAGTAACACGCAAAAAGAATTATCACGTTCGAGTAAATATGAAAATGTAAATGGATATTTTGGGTATACTCCATAAAGGATATGCATATCAATTTACATGTACTACACATTGCTCTATTACACATAACAGACCATGTAAATTCAAGAAATCGTAAGGGCACTAAATTAAATAACCTATTTTATTTCTAACAGAAAAAAAAAATATTACTAATTTTTGTTAAAAGCAATAAACATTTCAAAAAACATTTTCCAATGCAACCTTTTATTGTAATATAAAAAATACCATACCCTTCTCTCGCCTCTTGGTATCAAAAACATAAAAAAAATTAACAGTAGAATCACGAACGGATGCGTAAAAAGAGAAATCTCACACTTCGTGAAATAAAGAATTTGAGTTAGTTTCTTCCGTGTGTTTTCAAATAAATGCTTTTTCTTACCGGCATTGTGTATTGTCTTCCGGAAGAAAAAACATTGGGCTGGTGTATATTTGAAAGATAAATGTACAACGCATCATGAATTTATATGTATATCCTTTATGGAGCAATATATAGATTTTATGTATGTTCTTTGTATGCGGACTGCTTTTTTATTAATTTATACTTTTCACAGTTATTTCCACAAGCATAAATGAAACTGACTCAATGAAAAATCGAATTTAACATTATCTATGTTTATTTTAATATGCATCCAAAGATGGATCAATGACAATTTTATAAAGTCTCTAAAAGTATTTTTAAAATTTAATGGCGCAAGAACATATTTACAGAATTTTTTGTGAAATTATACATATTTTCATATTGAATATTTGCCCATTAAACAAATTTAATGCCAAAATTGTGTTTGTAGAAAAGTTAATGATGGAATGTAACAAATAAATTTTAGATTTTATTTATAATTTATCACAAGTAAATCCCAAAATTCTACAATTTTGAGATTTGTATGTAGGTATATAACGAAAAGACGATAAGACCTGTTAAAACATTTTGTTGCAGTTTATAAATACTTTTAACACAAATATATTTTGCATATTATTTATCTGAAAACATTGTTGAAAAAAATTGCAGTGTTATAAACCATTAACAGAATAAGAATCTCATCATTTTGATGATTATAAATAAAAACTCTTATTTATGAGAGTCACTGGCCGCATACAAAATTTGTAATCCGTTTCAAGGCAAACCTTTGGAAAGAAGTAGTTCGGGTTTTCGAACTCTTTAATTTTGCATATTAACATTTTAGCTTTTTTCCCCAATAAAAATGGAAAGATGTGAAGATGATTATACCATGGATAGCCAACCATGGCAAATCTCCTTGCTAGTGAAAATCTACTTCAAAGAGCGTAATTCTCTTAGTACATATGATTGTCCTCACATATGAATATACTATTAGTACTTACGTTTGATCTTCCCTCCAGCTAAAATTATTGACTGCTATTCTTTACCGCATTCAACAAACCAAAGAATAATATATATATTTCTGGTAATTCTAATGAACTTACTGGAAACCTTTGCATATGACCAAATATTTATTATGCTAATTATAAAATGTTCGATAATTTTAACGTATGTTTTAATTAATGATTTTCCTACACACATATTACTCTTATATGACATTTTAATACATAAAATATTGAATATTTTAAAACATATAAAAATTTGGAACTTATTAATGACTATGTCATTTTATCTCTCACCATCTTTATTGAAAATTGTCCCAAAAATGTGTCTCCAAAAAGCGACATATAAAATGCGACATAATTTTACAAATATTTAAATACTATTAGTTCACATCAGCTTTTATCTATTGTTACAATATTTCGTAAGCTGTAGAATAGGCATCACATGTATTTTTCTATAAATAGGTTACAATCATAAAAATTCCAACATAGGCTTACCAGGCGAAATACACGAAAGATGAGATATAAAATGAAATAGTCAATTAATATCGTTTTAATATGGCAATAATGAAACTAAAAAATTAGGAAGGAGTCTCGTCTGGAGGGTCTATATATATATATATATATATATATATATATATATATATATATATATATATATATATATATATATATATATATATATATATATATATATAACTAACAAGTAAAACACAAAACATACTACAAATAAGACATATCTCGCATAAAAGTAACAGCTATTATCAAGAATTAGAAACCAGATTTTGAATCCAATTAAAGTGCAAGAATTATTGTGATAGTATAATGGAACGGAAATTATAACCACTGTCACCATCTTCAGGGACCACAAACAGTGGATTATAATTTACAGTAAACCAAATAGTAGGGTTTCGGTTGTGTGGCATATCAGAAGAGATATTAACTCCACACATCTGGGCCCTACCCTACTATATAAAGGAAAGAAGAAATCAAAAAGATAACAAAAATTAGAAAGATAATTTTACATACCATACCTTGAGCACATGGAAATTTATTTTGAACAGTTGATATGTGTTGCCAATGCTAAGAATTGTAAAAAGTGAAAAATGGTGTTGCCACTAAATAAATGTGTAAAAGTGGAAAGAAGAATGTTTAGGAGTTGCCAAATACTAATAGGTAATATTATTAAATTTTAAGAATATCCAGGTATATTAATATAATAAATATATATTGAATAATAATAAATTTAAAAGATTGAATAAAATAAATATTATAGCAAAATTAAATATAACATATTGTTTAAAAAATAATGATTATTATTATTGACTAAGTATGTATAATAAGTTATTGTATGACAGTAGATTAATCTAGTAAATAAGAAAAAAATAATGTTTAGAACAGAATAATCACAATATAGGAACCCCGTTGTTTTTTTTTTTTTTTTTTTTTTTTTTTTTTTTTTTTAAATTCCTCCAGATATATATATGCATGCATAAACACATCCAAATTGTTTTTAAACATATTAATTTTTTTTTTTTATATAACAGAAAAACTTCCTCCGCCCAACCCAACCATCCAATTACAACCTTAAAACCAAAACCCCACCCAACCACCAGTAAATTAACAAAGACATTAGACACATCATTTTCAAGAATTGTATATAATGGATTTATGGAACTTAGTGGGATAGTTGTATTGTCTAGCTGTCAGAAATAGAGATTTAAAATTGGAGACTTTGAAATCATCAGAACATAGAAACTTGATTCTACAGCAGTGATTATAGATGATATTGCGAAATACAGATTTATGTAAGCAGGAGGAAAAATGAGTAAAGCTATTTACTTTAAAGCTAAAATCTTTACGCTTATCATATATATTGAAACTAAGGCTATTTCTAGGAGTGATGGAGATACTTAGATCTAGAAAACTAACAGAATTGTTAAGCATATCATTTTTAATTAATTCCAGAGCAGATGGATATTTTATGGGGAAGATAATGTTATTATTAGTAGTAGTGTTTACAAGTAAGATATCATCTATATATCGTTTAAGAATGATGTGTGTATTAGTATATTCTTTTTCATAGTAATATAAGTAAAGATCTGCAAGGTAGCTAGATGCTGAACCACCTTGTGGTATACCATGATTTTGTAGATATATTTTATTGTTATGTAGAATAAAATTGCTATAGATAATAAATTTAGATAGACAACTGAAATATGTTACATCAACATGGGAAGGGAGCTGAATATTGTTAACACAAGTTTCAAATAATTCATTAATTACATTGTAAAGGTCGTCAAGAGGAATATTGTTGAATAGATCTTTAAAATCATAGGTATATAAAGAGGTAATATTACTAATAGTACATATTGTATTGCGTAGATCATAACTATTTCCTATAGAGATAGAGTAATCATTACGTTTTATATAATACTCATGCATAACAGACAGTATCTTTAATAGAAGTTTACTTGCTACATTGCTATATGTATTACATCCTATTGTAACAGTTCGAAACTTTAAAGGCGATTTATGAAATTTACGGATTAGTACAATATAAGGATAGTGTAGATTATTATGTTGTAGGTTGAGAAGTTTATAAAAAGCCAGAATTTTTTTGTTACAAACTACAGTAGACAAATTAGTAGAGGAATAGATACTGTTATTTACAATTGTAGATGCTAACAAGCTATGATATAACTGTTTACAAATAAAGGCATAGTTATTGGATGATTTATCTACATAAGTAATTATGAAATACTGTTTTATAAAGTCTATTTGTGTATGAAATTGACTATTGACAGGAGAACTATATTTTACATATTTAGCAATATTTTGCTTAAAGAATGAAAGTACTTTTACTTTCCAGGTAGTGAAGGCTTCAATAGGAGTGCTGTATTTTAAGGCAGTATTATATATGTAAAAATCTAAATCATATGTGAATTGTGTTACAATGCCACTAAGAGAGTGTTTTGAAGGAATACGGTGTTTAGAGCCCTTCTGCATGAGTTTTTTTAGCCTAATATCTTTAACGATAGCTAGATCTCCAGTAATGATGTGTCCATAATCCCTATTAATGAAGTTCCTATAGTGATTATCATTGCATATACAGGGTGGTGTATCAGAAGGGTTATATGTTTTTGAAAAGGAGTTATAGTTAAATAGTTTCCTACCAAAGGGTAATGGATATTTAAAGGACTTTTTAATAATGACATTTTTGATGGGAAAGTAAGTGTTATTATTAGAAAATATTGTATTGAAGTTTAAGTTATTGAATGCAGGATTTATGAAAGTAATTAATAAGTTAGAATTAGAAGGTGTATTATTACTTTTATTGGTTAGGTTTACGTTAAGTGCAGTGGCTTGTGCAACAATGAGATCGAAGAATAGGTGAGAAAAATGTCCAGAAATGTTAAGATTTGAAAAAATAGAAAAATACTTAACTAAAAGTTTCTTTTTAATGGAGTAAATGAAAGTACGTATATTAATCCAATTATAAGTACTGGTATAGTAATTATATAATTTTAAAATAGCAGATTTTATATAACTATTAGAATACTTAGGACTATTACACTTTTTACGTTTACCTCTAGAAGTTCTAATTGTTTTATTATATATAGACAAGTTTAAAGTATTATAGATTGGAGAATATTTATTTATGTTAGTAGTGCTAGTATAATATATTAATTGTTTATTATGTACTAATTGGTTTAGACCATAAGGATAACTAGTATTATGAAATTGGATGAAGTAGTTTTCTAAAAATAAACGTTCATTATGGTTCTTCTTTATAGATAGAATAGTGATATTAATGTTATTGAACCCATGCATATGAAAATGTTCATACTCAAAGTTATTACCAGAAAGATTACTAGGATAGTTCTTAACATGATTTCGATGTAGATTAATACGAAGGTGTAAAGGATTACTAGTTTGGCCAATATAAGCTATTTTACATTGATTACAGGTTAACATATAGATACAGTTGTATACTTTGCAAAACGTGCTTAAATTAGACCGACTATTACAAATATTTGTAGTATCAGCTAAAGGACAAGTTTTACAGCGAGAAGATGTGCATTTTATAAATTTAAGAGTAGGCAATTGATGTATATTAGTAGGTGATGATAAGTCGCAGGCTTTCCATCCAAGATAATCCTTATCATCATTAATTTTCTTGTACCGAGCATAAGGAAAAATATTATTTCCTTGTTTGCCAGGCGCTAAATTATTATAATCTACCATTCATAAAAAAGTGAGGGGTACATACTAAATTTTAAGTGACAAAACAAAGCTAGCAATAATTTCTTATAAAAGTAAACAAACACATAAAAGTAAATTGTATGAAAGTCTGGAGTAGAATAAAATATTTACAAAATGAAAAATAGAAAATTACATACACATGACAATAAGTAGAATTTAAAAAATAAATAAAATACAGCGAAGAGTAACTTGAGTAAAATAAGAGCAAAAAATTACTAGCGGAAACTAGGATAAAATGAGCAACTTAATAAGTATTAAGGTCTTCTAATAAAGATGGCTTATTAGCTGTACATTACATCAATGTCTATGTACTATATTATTTTTATATTTAAAAACGTCGCTGTGTGGTTACCAAGAGTGGAAATAACTCGTAAGATTGCCAATAGAGGGCAGCACATTATAATAAAAGCATCGCAAGCAAAGTAAAGTAGTTAGCAACTGTACAAATTGTAGATAATTGTAACTAATTAAGTAATCCAAATATACAGAAAAAAGATGTTGTTTTTTACACTGATTAAATAAAAACAGCAGCAGCAGCAACACCATAGCACTAGGCAGAAGTAGTTTGAACATTATAAATGAAAATGTTGGGAAATTAAAATAAAAATAGAAAGGAGATAGTCTAAATAGATAGCTGTATTTTACAAAGTATTCAAAATGAATATAGATAAATCATAGATGCTGATTGAAAAGGAGTAACTGAAGGTAGTAACTAGGAAAATTACATAACTATAAATGCGCACTTGCAGCAAAATATAGCTTGTAAGAAGATTTATAAAATTATTAGCAATGCAAAAATGGCATATAAAGTCAAATCAAACATCCATAATTAATTATTTAGAAGATATCCTATTTGTAACGCGCAATTGCAGCTATGACAAACAGAATAGAATATAACTAACAAGTAAAACACAAAACATACTACAAATAAGACATATCTCGCATAAAAGTAACAGCTATTATCAATAATTAGAAACCAGATTTTGAATCCAATTAAAGTGCAAGAATTATTGTGATAGTATAATGGAACGGAAATTATAACCACTGTCACCATCTTCAGGGACCACAAACAGTTATATATATAATATAGATAGCTAACTTACGTAATGTGGAATCCCAATCTAATCCATTGATAAAGTGAAAAAAAAACAGATAGCACATGTGGCCAATTAACAAGCTTAAACCGAAAAAAGTGTTTAAATAGAGCCTTCAAAGCCAATGAAAGTTTGGAAAATTTTGTATATAAAGCGCCAAATGAGACCAGGTGGTCTTTAAGCCTAACCACATGTATCCACATGATTCGAATATGGAATGGAAAATTTAAATGGTGTGCTCTATCGACAGGCGCCACCGCACACACATTTCAATTTAATCGAAATACTATAGCTAGGTTTCTGCAAGACCAAAAATAGAGTCATTTTGTAACCTGGGGGCGAGACCATAGCTATTAGAAATAAACAACGAGGTAGTGAACCAGACATGAAGATCGAAGCTCAGTTATAGAGGCAGTACTAGTGCATGTTGCCATCAGAGAAAACTAAATGCCATCATTAGACAATTAATGCCATGGAGTGAAAAAAAATAAAAATAATCTGGAAGTATGGAAAGAAAAGAAAAAAAAATAATAATTAAATAAAATAATTAAATGAATCTATTATATAAATGTGAAAGTTTGTCTGTTTGTTTGTTTGTTTGTTCGTCCGGGAACTCCTCCCACACCGTTCGACAGATCGACTTGAAATTTTGCACATACATGTAAAATGACATAGAATAGACCGTAGGCTTTTTTAAAATTCCGGAAGTCCACCCGTTCCCTAATTTTTTACGATTTTTCGCAATTTTGAGGGCAGAAAGGTACTCAAATGTCCGATTTCAGCATATTCGTGAGCATAGTTAACAAAGTTAGATTTCTTTTTTATTTATTACTTTCAATAATTCAAGTGAGACTGACATCATTTTGATGTCACGAGTGTAAAAATGCAATAAAAATCCTAATGAAGTTAACAAGTTTGGACAAAAAATTACTCCACGAGCGAAATAATAAACTTCCATCCAGTTTATCAGATGCTGTAGAAAATAAAATGACGTAGTTTTTTTCTTTTTCTTCTTTCACTAATTCATGTTAGATATGGCAACTGGGAATGCGATAACCTCATTTTTAAACTCATGATGTCATTTTGACGTCATGAGTTTAAAAAACATGAGTTGAGTTTAAAAAACTTGAGTTAGAAATCTAATTACATTAAAAGGCTTTGACGCAAAAATTTATTATTATAAAAATTCAAAGTATTTTGTTTAATGCAAGTGTTACCCTTATCAATTTTTGAGCTCTGTGATTTTTCAGCAACCATAATAACGAAAGGAAACTTGCATTTTTGAAAATCGTGGGAAATTCAAATGTCGGCACAAGATGCAAAATACTAATTAACATTTTTCATAGTATTCGCTATCGGTTTGACGACGGTCGTTGTATGTATTCCCAAAAATCGTGCAAAATATCGCCAAGTTTGGACGACTTTTGGCGGTATATTATCTATATTAGATATACTTTTTTAAAATTAAATTTTAGCAAGTTAACAAGCTTTTGCACAAAAGTTACATCTCCGGAAAATATTTGAAATACCAATTATCTAGGAATAACCCCAATATCTCTCAAATTAACTTTAATAAAGTTCTGTTGCAAGCGAGAATTTTTCAACATCGTATATTTCAATATTACTCCGTTTGAAAACTACTGCGCGAAATGACTAAATTCGACTACCTGGTCAGATCGTGACGCCATAAATAAAAGTTGTCCGAAATTCGTAAACTTTGCAATACTATTTAACGCCCTATTCGCAATTTGAGCGATACATATAGTTCCTCGAGATTACATAGTTTGATGTTTTCACGAACCATGGTGGATTTAAATAGTAATATTTAAATTGGTACAGCTTGGATGTTTTCCACCACTGCGAGATGAAATATTTTGCTGTACTAAATACGCCAATGAGACAAGAATCATGCTTAAAAATATATGCAGATCTGTTTTAATAATGGCAATGCATAAATTCCACAGAATCACCAAAAAGTAGAAAGGCATCATTGGTTTAAAATATCTAATCTATTTCTTTAAATTGAGCATTAAAGAAGGAGTAACGAAGATAGATAATATTAATATAAGTAATAGATAGTATTCTCATTTTTTTCTCAGGTAGTAATAGTAGATTTGTTTGGATAATATGGATTAAAGTACAGTGTACCACGTTAATAACTATTTCGCGAAATTAAAAGTGTTATATTCATTATTTTTCAACGGTCGTCTTATAACTAACTAAAGCATAATCCTACGTTCCGTTATATATCCCGCGGTAGTTTAAACAAAAGGACTACATGAACTTTTTGACATTTTGTTTTCGCATAGATAGTTACGATTATATTTTAGTAAAATAGTCGTTTCCTGCCGTGCGAAGAACGGGCACGCAGCTAGTAAATAATAAAATAAATATAACACTAGTATAGCTAACCTATGTTTAACGTAGTAAAAGCTGCAGTAGCTAAGAAGTACTTAGGTGAAGTTGTGGAAAAGGAAAAAAAAACTGTAGAAATTAATTATAATTTGTAATGATAATGATAATAATTATATTAATATTTCACATTTATTAATTGCTATTAATGTTAATATTATTGTAAGATATAAAGGTAAATAAGTACTTAGTGTGGCTATATTAGTTACAGACTCATAAAAAGGAAAAGTACCAGTAATCAACTATTCTTAATTACACTTTTTTTTTTGTATAAAATATATAGATACATATTTTATGATTTTTATGATTTTTTTTAATTTAATTTATAGAAAGAACCAACAACCAAACCCATCCTCCCCATCCAATATTCTGATTTGGACATACAGTTTTTTTAATTACATAAAGGATATATTATTGAAGTTAGAAATTTACCTGGATAATTGTGTTTTAGAGCAGTTTTATATAGGTCTGTTAAGTTATTGGCCTTAAAACTATTGGTACGTAGTGACTCTATTCTATATTTATGATTGGAGATAGTATTTCTAAATACAGAAGTGTGCATACATGAAGTTAAATGAGTGAAAGCATTAACCTGAAAATTAAAGTCATTTCTTTTATTAAATATATTAAATGATAGACTCTTATCATCATTAATTCTAATTTGTAAGTCTAAAAAAATTTATTATTCTATTATCATTAGGATTTTTTATTTATTCTAGGGCTGAATGGTAAGCTATTGGTAGGTGGTCTGTATCACTATAAGTATTGTCAGTAGCTATTGTTTTTATGTCATCTATTGTTATTATAGGAGAAGGGTTATTGTAATTTTTTTCATAATTATATAAATATAGGTCTGCTAGGTAACTAGAATTAGAACCACCTTGTGGTATTCCTATAACTTGCTTATATAATTTACTAGCTGAAGTACCATTTCTTCGCACGGGAATGAATGGACTTTTTGATATTACGATTTGTGGTGATTACTATTCATTGTAATAAACAGATATAGCAAAGTGGATATCGCGTTATATTGTGTCCAATAATCATGCATACCGAATTGCAAGGCAATCGTTTGTACGGTGCAGAAGGCCATGCGGCGTAGCGCAATCTAGTGGCGAGTTTTAGCAAAACGGATACGGCTAAAATATTTTTCGCATTCAGATATCGATGTATACGAATTTTCATGACTATCGGCTGGACAGTCCTGAAGTTCATGTGTTGACGCGACATCTAGTGGTAAGTTATAGAAAAATGGATAGCGCCAAACTCTTCCCCTTGTTCAAATATCTATGTATACCTATTTCCATAGCGATTATTTGCACAGTCAAGAAGTGATACACTGCAGAGCCATCTAGTGGTTCAATAAAGTAATGATTTGCTACAGCGCCGTCAAGTGGCGAGTTATAGCAAAATGGATAACGCCAAAATATTCTCATTGTTCAAATAGCTATGTATCCTGATTTTCATAGCGACCGTGTTCAACTATCTATGTATACCAATTTTCATAACAATCATTTGCACAGTCAAGAAGTGATACACTGCAGGGCCATCTAGTAGTTAATTAAAGTAATGATTTGCTACAGCGCCGTCAAGTGGCGAGTTATGACAAAATGGATAACGCCAAAATATTCTCATTGTTCAAATAGCTATGTATACTGATTTTCATAGCGACCGTTTGAATGGTCAAGAATTTGGCCTGCTGCAGCGTCATCTAGTGGCGAGTTAAAATAATAATGCATTGCAGTGTCATCTAGAGGTGAGTAACATCAAAAGGAACGCAGTTAGAATATATTCTTCGTGCTCAAATGTGTAAGTATAAAAAATTTTATGCCATTCGGTCGAACGGTATAGAAGTTGATGCTTTGCAGCGCCATTTACCGGCAAGTTACAGCAAAATGGATAGTGAAAAATATTCTCCGTGTTCTAATATTCGCGTGTACCAAATTTCATCGAAATCGGTTGGACGATATTCGCATAGCAAACGGCTAAACGGAATAGAATTCGACGTTGTGCTGCGGCACCAAGTGGCAAGTTAAGGAAAACGGATAGCATAAAAACCTTCTCCATCATAATAGACTTAGGTGAACCAAATTTCATCGTGCAACGGTGCTCAACAGTGCTGGAGTTTTTCAACCTCATAAGCACATACCAACATTCATTTTTATCTATAACCAGTGTTATTATATATACCAGTCTCAAATAAAATCCAGTTTCAAATCTAAGCCTCGCCAAAGTGCCAACATACGCCATTTTGCAAGAGTTTTTTCAGGGAATCATTCGAAGCATTGACTTAGCAGCAATCAATATGGGAAATGGTTCGACCGCCAAAGAGTAGCATGCATTTATTTGAAAATTGGAATCCCTTAATACAGCCGATTTTTTTTTTAAATTATCAACTATAATGTGTTTTATTCATCGTTACTTCGATGTACTAAATGAGAAGATTTCAATTTTCTGAAATTTGGCGGAACTCCCCCAACTTAAATCAATGTACTCAATTGGCGAGAATTCTGAAGTTAGATCACTTGAAATCCCTTAATAACTGCATTATTTCTTCACGGATCATTAAAATTGAACGCTGTATTCTAATAAAACCTTTGCACTTGTTTTCAAAAATCTATTTCCTTAAGCTCTCAATAAATTGCGCCAAGCCGAAAACTGTGCAAACCGCTAGAACTCACTTACTCAAAATCCATATTTCAGCCATTTTATTTTTTCGCCAAACTAAAAAAATTTACACATTAGCCTCGGAAATCTTCAATTCTTATTGTTTTGCGTGTAAAGCATTACATTCCTGCTCTGATTTCCCATGCACACGATATTATAATTTTAAAAAAATAACCTTACGAATATAAACTAACAAAAAAAATCATTATTATTCTTTTATTTTTAATTTGATAATTTAAAACATTTTATTCGGCAAAATCGCCACACATGGCAACCACGATCCTTATTTCACACTTTTTTCACTACAGGGGTTACAATTACGGAAAGATTTTTGCGTGAAGAGCATAAAAAATCTCTTAAATTCCGGGAATGTGTGGGCTTTCAAAGTTTTAAAGTGGACTATGATTTATTCTATATTATTTTACATATCTGTGCTAAATTTCAGGCCGATAGGTCCATTTTTGTGGATTTGTATACGAATCAAATCCACAAACAAACAAACAAACAAACAAACAAACAGAATTTCATTTTTATTTATAAGATTATTATGTAGAATGTAATTATTATAGACTATGAACTTTAAAAGACTTTTGAAAAACATAGTATCTATGTAAGAAGGCAGGGTTATATTATTATTACTGAATATAAATAGATTCAATATTACATTGTATAAGTCGTCTAGTGGTATACTATTGAATAAGTCTTTAAAATCATAAGTTAATATGTTAATAACATCGTGTAGATCATTAATCTTATTTTTTAGTTTATAGCTATTACCTATAGATATAGAAGAAGTGTTAGATGTTATGTACAGATCATGCATAGAAGTAAGTATTTTTAGTAATATTTTACTTGCTACATTATTATAAGTGTTACATCTTATAGTAACAGTTCTGAATTTTAGTGATGTTTTATGAAACTCTGGTATTGGCACTAAGTAAGGATATTTTAGATTGTCATGCTTGATTTTAAGTAACTTGTGGAAAGCTAAGATCTTTTTGTTCATTGTTATCTCAGAGATAGATATTAGACTGAAATTAGGATTATTGTTAATGCATGAAGCTAAGAGATTATGATATAACTGCTTACATATTATGGCATAGTTATTACTAGACTTATCAACATAAGTTATGATAAAGTTATTTTGTAACTCTGTTATTTGATTACTTAGTTTTATATTTTTAGTATATCTAAATTTACAAAGTAGTTGTTTTTTTAGGTCAGCAAGAATATTAAATTTCCATTCATTAAAGAAGGCAGAAGGTATACTGTTTTTAATTGAAGTGTTATATATATATATATATATATATATATATATATATATATATATATATAAAAGTCTATATTATATGTAAAAGTATCTATTATATCTTCAATACTGTATTTAGTAGGTAACCTAAACTTAGTACCTCTTTTCATGATCTTTAGAAGTTTAAGATCTTTGATAATAGAAAGATCTCCAGTAACTATATGTCCAAAATCAGAGTTAACATAAGAATTGTATTGACCACTGGTACAAAGACAGGGCACCTCATCATCGGGTACAAGGCTCCTACAGAAAGAGTTATAATTAAATATATTTCTACCCATAGGTATAGGGTATTTGAAAGATTTTTTTAGGCTGAGCTGCGGTAAAGGGAAAGAGCTAGAGTGAGACGAAAAAAGTTTATTGAAGTTAATCATATTAAAAACAGGATTGGATTAAAAATTAATTACTAAATTGGAATTTAGCTTAGTATTATTGCGATTGTTACCTATTAAATTATAATTTAGTGCATTGGTACGAGTAACTATTAAATCGTAAAACAAGTGGGCAAAATGGTCAGAGAATGTATATGAAGTGAAAACTTTATAATACTTTGTGATGTATTTTTTGCCAATTATGGTCAACCTCAAAACTTATATTAAGGGTGTATAACTCAGACTGAGTATGTTTATTTGACATTATAGTAGTAAAAGTAGCTTTATGTCTTCCTCGATTAGAACGACCTGTTCGTTTATATAAGGACAAATTTAAAAGGTTATATATAGGAGTATATTTGGAGGGATCAGATTGTGTAGAATAATAATGTATGTGTTTATTATGTACTATTTAGTTAGGACCATAAGGATAACAGGTGTTAGGACAATTGATTAATTTTGATTTTAGGAATATATATATATATATATATATATATATAATTTTAAGGGCTGCTGTTCATTTAACACTATACACTTATAATCATTTCATTATACACTTATAAATTTAATACAGGTACAACTTTTTCATTATTTTATGGTGGTCCATCTTTCCCATTCGTATGGTCCAACTCACCCGGAATAGCCCGGGTGAGAGGGACACATAGTAAATATTTATCTTGAAAATCAATGATACAAAAGGGAAATAATTGTTATAATAGAGTCAAAAAATAAGGGTAGATCACACTCAGGTTTTATAACATACCATGCAGTTTTAAACATCAATGTTAATGTTCAAATAAACATATATTTAAGACCTTTAAAGAGAAATTTTAACAAAGTGCAAACAGCATTCAAATTAAAGGTAAAATAAATCAAAAAATGGTGTAAATTATTAAGGAACACTTTATCTATGTCTCCTTATTTGATCGTGTCAGTTTTTTCTTTCTGCGTTTGCTTTTAGAGCTGGAACATATATATTCACAAGATCTTATTTATCGCGATATTTTAAATGTAAATTTAGCATTTGACTTCAATTTCTTTTCCATTAACAGTAATTTATCACATAACATTGACTTTCGTGGAAAGGGGCTCCTTAATAGATTTAAAATTAGATCGCACATGTTTTTTCAGTTTCAGTTTGTATTGTTTGAAACAGTCTTTCTTCTAAGAAAAAAATATTTTAAAGCTACATGCTATTTTTAAGAATTTTTCAGATGTTACAAAGTTTTAGTTAATAAGTATTTGTATTTAAGATTAAATTTGTGTGTGTGTGTGCACACTATTTAAAATTAAAAATAATGGCATAGATATCTAAACAAACATATTTGATCTTAGACATTTGTAAAAAGTTTTTTTTAATGTTTTTTATTTTACAGGCATTCCGTCGTTAGTCTTATGTTCGTGAGTTTTTGTTCACGCACTTTAAAATATTCTTCAGGCATGGCAACATACAGTGTCTATAATGGACAGTTGGGAATTGAAATTTAATCCTTCACCAAAATTATGAATGAGTTTGTTTTTGCATTTTTCATCAGATTTACAAAGATACCGAAAACATGAGACTGTGTAAAAAGGAAAATACATTACATTTTCGTGCTATTTCATGTAAGTAAATACATATTTTTAAAATGACCTTTGCAATTTTTTTATTTAAAAAATTAATTTCATTAATTTAATTTAATTAGTATAATCTGCCTTGTAAATGACATTTAAAAGATTACAAAGTAGTTTTTCATGATAATTTGCTGTAAAATGTGTTTGAACTAATTGTCCCATACTTTTTAAGCCATTCTTATCAAATTTTCTATCCTGCTATTTTAACTACTATAGCAACAAATTAAATTGAATTAATATATCGGGAACATTCACGTAAGAATATTTTTTTTCATCATATAACTTTTACAAAAAGGCCACAAGTACTTATATAAAATTTTATTCATAAAGTATTTATTCTTTCAAAAATTTACGAATGAACTCAAATCTATGTAAAGTTCATCTTGTGCAGTTGCGAATGCTGAAAAATACAATACACGTTAAAGCTACTTTTTCAATGAAATTTAAAAAAATACAAGAGTACATGTTTTCAGTCTTTATGTAATAATGATTGCTTCGGAGATTTTGCAATAACGCTTCTACCAAAATAATACTTTCTACTAAAAATCAATAATGCTTTACTTGAAAAGAAAATGTATAAAATTGTTTACTTTTCTTCATTGTTTACGGTTCTTCAATGTTGAAAAGTTAAACTCAATACTATTGAATACAATTTCCAGTAGTTGTCATTCAACAATTTCTACAGTCCTACCTGATGATATTCACAATTATTATACCACACTCTGTTATATATATATATATATATATATATATATGATGAAATTTGGATGACAGTGTCTTTCTCTTTCCTTCAATCTTTCTTTTTCGTAACTCTTTGTCATTTTCTAAATATCTTATTAACCCCAGGTACTGAGCCTTTCACGTCCCAAGAGTTATGAGGAGCTTTATCATAGAAAAGTAGCCATTGTAATGAACAAAGCCTCATCTCAGTGTGCAGAAAGATATACGATCTGTCTTTTTTATCCGGTAGCATAACGATATATTAATGAGGTGTCTAGATATTGCTTATGTTAGCTTAGCTTTAATAGTTAGGCGCCTGATAGAATTTCATCAAATATTCTTTTGAAAAAAAAATATTTTTTTTCTGCTGCAGTAGCATTGTTCGTAATTTAGTTGAATGAAATGTAATCAATTTGTTTTCTATAGATTTAATACGTTCAAATATTAAATAGGAACATTAATATCAATATTACAAAGAACGTTCGAAAGATAATCCGTACATTTTAACGTTGAGATACGGTACGCTTATAAAGTATTCATAGGAAGTATTATAATCGTCTCAAAAATAATGTGTGTAAAGTAAAATGAGAGGATTTTTTTTTCCTAAATCAAAAATCTATATATATAAATACGCTAAGGAAAACCTTTTTGTCCCTTTTGCAGCAACTTGCGCGAACGCATGAGCGCAAAATTCGGCACATTTAAAGTTCGTATGGAGGTGGTTGTGCGAATGTTAAATTTCTTTTTGTAATATCCTAATGCACCATAAAAAGTTAGAGAAGTAATTTGGCACGAAGTATTTTGCGCCAAGTTGGGTGATGGTTCCGATGGTCGGGCGATAACCATTTAATTGTTATGTCAATTTTGAAATAACAGCACTAAGTTTCAGCAGTACTACAGGGCTATAGTATCACAACAAAATTTGCAAAATGTGAAGTTATTCCCCGTTTGGTGAAACGACAATGACTAAAATGTGCTTTAGCCCTGTGCTTCGCAAATGTTTTTTAGCCGGTCGATAAGTTCGCGAAATGTAAATGCCATGTTTTAAAGCTGTGGGAAAACGAACGGAACAGGGCATGTTGTAATCCAACAGAAACGCGCCAATTTCTACAGAATTTCCCGCCACGTAGTATGCTAAAGCAAATTTTCTCCAAAAATATTTTTGAAGAAATACCTCATCAATTATTAGGACATGAAAATATTATTATTAATGGAGTGCATAGGAATATTTCTGAAAACATATTCTCAGACAACATATTGAAGTCAGTTATAATAGAACGTAAAAATGATGGCTGAAATTTTATTAATGCTGACTTATTCGAATATCTCATGAAAAGAGAAAATATCACTACAGTACGGTAAAATAATTTGGTATAATGACAATGATCAGTAACTATCCAGTAGAGTCTTTGAATTATTTGAATTAATTACACATATAAAATATTCTGGTACTATTTTCCCATATCCTTTCAAAAAACTCTATTTCCAAATATACCAGCATTTGCGATGACAGTAAATAAATCTCAAGGACACTCATTCGAAAAAGTGCAAATTTATTGAGGCAGGAAGTTTTTATACATGGTCAGTGGTACGCCTCCGCAAGTACAGTTCAATCATTCGACGGTTTAAAATTAGCCTAAATTGTTCAAAACGCAAACTGAATGTGTAAAATCAAGGGTCGGTAGAGGAAAATGACCCCCTATGACCCACTCGCTGAGGCTGCCTTTGCATGTAGCAAAATATGATAGAGTTTTTACAAAAACACCATCTTCACAGAAAAGTGTGGTGCTTGTAAAGTTAGTACTTTACTTTGAAAATGGAAATGGAAATGTGGGTTACGGCCAATTATCTACGCTAGGGGTCTAAGTCGGGGGTGAGATTGCCCTCCATGGCGGACTTTCTAAGGTCTACTGTATATGGAACCTTGAGACATACTCTTTGGCAGAACTTTATTCACGCTCAAATTATAAAAAAATTAAGCTTTGTGGTCGAATTTCGAAATCTGGCAGACAACTAGTATGTAGAAATAAATACTTATTAAATGATATTTTTTAGGCTATATTTCAGACATTAGTCGGTAAGATTTACGTTTATCAAAAAGTTTAGTTTCCAAGTGTTCCTAATGCATGTTCTAATGCGTATAAATATTGTCTATTACTGTCTAAAAATATAAGATAAATAAAAATAATTTAAAAGCAAAACATTTATACTTTTGATCATAAAGAAAAGCCTTCTCATTTTATCCTACCTTACCTTAACTGTTTCCAAGAAAAATCCCAAAAAGTACCTCCCTATTTGGGACAATCCACTGGCACGCGTGGGGGCATTTCGGCGTTACTTTTAGAAGTTTAATCGACAGTGGCAATATTGAAAATTAACTTATTTTTCATATATCTCAAACATATCCCCCCATACATCACAAATAGTTATTTTACAGGGACACTCATAAGAATTACATTACGTTGTATGGGGATCTCTGTAACTACTGAACCGAGGAAAGCTACACTATGTAACATAGGCTACCTTTCACCATGCAGCATAACTAGTTCTTTTACAGGGACACTCAAAAATTCTAGCACATGACGCTATATGGACATCTCTGTAACTACTGAATCGATTCTAAAGATCTTTTCACTGAAAGCTACACTATTCCTGAATAACATAGACTGAAATTCATGCATGTAGCATAATTTACAGGAATACTCAAAATAATTCGTAAACATTGTAGTAACTGTCTCCATTCGCCACTCAAATTTATTCAAATTTTATTCAGATTTTATTAAACTCCATTCAAATTTTTTAACAGTGCAATTATATATCTTCATATAAAGTGAATCCAATGTCAAAATTTTTTGAAGGGCTCCGGGGCCCCCGGTATTATTTTTAAAAGCATCCCCATTTTCAAGAAAAATGCAACACAGTAATAAAAAAATATATCTTTTCATAATATGAAACTACTATGTTGAAACTACAACTTCATGCCAATAGTTCTCATGTGCGAAGTCAGAGCCAGCTGTACCTTGGCTTCGAAATTGCGTAAATTAAAGCTAAGGACCATGTTTGGGGCCCCGTATCGAGGGGCCCGGGATTTTTTTTTTTTTTTTTTTTTGTATCACGTCAGAGCCAAGATTTAAAGCATTCTTTAAAACTGTATTTTTTATGAAATTGGGGATATTGGGGGGGGGCTTATTTTGGGGCACTGTCTATTTTCAAATGAATTTCCCGTTTTAGATGTTAATATTCAAGGTATATTATCAGATTTTAAAAAAAAATCTCTGAAGCATTTCGGAGCAAATCACAGCCGAGAGAGTAAAATGGCAAAAATGGCCCATAATTCATCACTCCTCTGGGGTACTTTGACCCCCCCCATAACTCCAAAACTAAAAGAGCTAAATCATAACTATTTCAGATGTGTTCTTTCCTTGGGTAAGGCAACACAAGAAAAAAAAATCATGAGATTCTGAGATGGTGATTGAAATTTTCTTCTTTTTTATACCTGATTTCCTCTTGCGATGCCTCTTAAAATGACTGGAAGGTAGAGACCGCAAACCTGGGAGCTTTCAAAAATATTTAACATTGGATTCACTTTATATGAATATATATAATTTCACTGTTCAAGAATTTGAATAAATTTGATTGGCGAATCCAATGTTTGAAGGCGAGACAGTTGCTGCAATATTTACGAATTATTTTGAGTGCTCCTGTAAATTACGCTGCATGCATGAATTTTAGCCTATGTTATTCAGGAATATAGTGTAGCTTTCAGTGAAAAGATCTTTTGAATCGATTCAGTAGTTACAGAGATGCCCATATAGCGTCATTTGCTAGAATTTTTGAGTGTCCCTTTAAAAGAACTAGTTATGCTGCATGCTGAAAGGTAGCCTATATTACTCAGGAATAGTGTAGCTTTCCATCAGTGCAAAAAATTTTCGGATCGGTTCAGTAGTTACAGAGATCCCCATGCAGCGTAATGTAATCCTTATGATTGCCATTGTAAAATAACTATTTGTGATATATGGAGGATATGTTTGAGATATATGAAGAATAAGTTAATTTTCAATATTGCCACTGTCGATTAAACTTCTAAAAGTAACGCCGAAATGCCCCCACGCGTGCCAGTGAAATGTCCCAAATAGTGAGGTACTTTTGGGGATTTTTCTTGGAAACAGTTGTACCTTCAAGAAATGTTTTTCCATAATATCAAACTACTATGTTGATACTACATCTCCATGTCAATAGTTATCCTGTGGGAAGTCGGCTTCAGCTGTACCAATGCTTCGAAATTGCGTAAATTAGCGTTAATGACCCTGTTTGGGGCCCCGTACCGGGGGGCCCTGGGGGCCTTCAAAAATTTTTAACATTGGATTCACTTTATATGAAGATATATAACTGCACCGTGCAAACATTTTTTCTGTATCACGTCAGAGCCAAGATTTAAAGCATTCTTAAAACTGTATTTTTTATGAAATTGGGGATATTTTGGAGGGCCCTAATTTGGGGCTCTGACAATTTTCGAATGAATTTTCAATTTGAGATGTTAATATACAAGGTATATTATAGGATAAAATGAAAAAATTCTCTGAAGCACCTCTGAGCCAGTCACAGTCGAGACAATAATTTGGCAAAAATGGCCCTAAATTAATTTGACGTTGCTCTTCTGAGGTACTTTGACCCCCTTAACTCCAAAAGTTAAAGAGGTAAATAAAAAATATTTCAGTTTTGTTCTTTCCTTGGGTAAGGCAATACAATAAAAGAAAATCATGAAATTACGAGATGGTGATGGGAACATTTTTCCATTGACCTGCCCGATTTGCTTTTGCAACGGCTCTTAAGTAAATACATATTTATATTTTTAAAATGACCTTTACAATTTTTTATTTAAAATAAGTAATTTCATTAATTTAATTTAATTAGTATAATCTGTCTTGTAAATGACATTTAAAAGATTACAAAGTAGTTTTTCATGATAATTTGCTGTAAAATGTGTTTGAACTAATTGTCCCATACTTTTTAAGCCATTCTTATCAAATTTTCCAGCCTGCTATTTTAACTACTATAGCAACAAATTAAATTGAATTAATATATCGGGAACATTCACGTAAGAATATTTTTTTTTCATCCTATAACTTTTACAAAAAGGCCACAAGTACTTATATAAAATTTTATTCATACAGTATTTATTCTTTCAAAAATTTACAAATGAACTCAAATCTATGTAAAGTTTATCTTGTGCATTTGCGAATGCTGAAAAATACAATACACGTTAAAGCCACTTTTTCAATGAAATTTAAAAAAATACAAGAGTACATGTTTTCAGTCTTTATGTAATAATGATTGCTTCGGAGATTTTGCAATAACGCTTCTACCAAAATAATACTTTCTACTAAAAATCAATAATGCTTTACTTGAAAAGAAAATGTATAACATTGTTTACTTTTGCGGTTCTTCAATGTTGAAAAGTTAAACTCAATACTATTGAATACAATTTCCAGTAGTTGTTATTCAACAACTTCTACAGTCCTACCTGATGATATTCACAATTATTATACCACACTCTGTTATATATATATATATATATATATATATATATATATATATATATATATATATATATATATGATGAAATTTGGATGACAGTGTCTTTCTCTTTCCTTCCGTCTTTCTTTTTCGTTACTCTTTGTCATTTTCTAAATATCTTATTAACCCCAGGTACTGAGCCTTTCACGTCCCAAGAGTTATGAGGAGCTTTATGATAGAAAAGTAACCATTGTAATGAACAAAGCCTCATCTCAGTGTGCAGAAAGATATACGATCTGTCTTTTTTATCCGGTAGCATAACGATATATTAATGAGGTGTCTAGATATTGCTTATGTTAGCTTAGCTTTAATAGTTAGGCGCCTGATAGAATTTCATCAAATATTCTTTTGAAAAAAAATATTTTTTTCTGCTGCAGTAGCATTGTTCGTAATTTAGTTGAATGAAATGTAATCAATTTGTTTTCTATAGATTTAATACGTTCAAATATTAAATAGGAACATTAATATCAATATTACATAGAACGTACGAAAGATAATCCGTACATTTTAACGTTGAGATGCGGTACGCTTATAAAGTATTCATAGGAAGTATTATAATCGTCTCAAAAATAATGTGTGTAAAGTAAAATGAGAAGATTTTTTTTCCTAAATCAAAAATCTATATATATAAATACGCTAAGGAAAACCTTTGCGTCCCTTTTGGAGCACCTTGCGCGAACGCATGAGCGCATTTAAAGTTCGTATGGAGGTGGTTGTGCGAAAGTTAAATTTCTTTTTGTAATATCCTAATGCACCATAAAAAGTTAGAGAAGTAATTTGGCACGAAGTATTTTGCGCCAAGTTGGGCGATGGTTCCGATGGTCGGGCGATGACCATTTAATTGTTATGTCAATTTTGAAATAACAACACTAAGTTTCAGCAGTACTACAGGGCTATAATATCACAACAAAATTTGCAAAATGTGAAGTTGTTCCCCGTTTGGTGAAACGACAATGACTAAAATGTGCTTTAGCCCTGTGCTTCGCAAATGTTTTTTAGACGGTCGATAAGTTCGCGAAATGTAAATACCATGTTTTAAAGCTGTGGGAAAACGAACGGAACAGGGCAGGTCGTAATCCAACAGAAACGTGCCAATTCGACAATTTCTTCACAATTTCCCGCCACGCGGTATGCTAAAGCAAATTTTGTCCGAAAATATTATTGAAGAAATACCTCAGAAATTATTAGGACATGAAAATAACATTATTAATGAAGTGTATGGGAGTATTTCTGAAAACATACTCTCAGATAACATATTGAAGTCAGTTATAATAGAACGTAAAAATGATGTCTGAACTTTTATTAATGCTGACTTAATCGAATATCTCATTAAAAGAGAACATATCACTATAGCTACGACAAAATTATTTAGTATGATGACAATGATCAGTAACTATCTAGTAGAGTCTTTGAATTACTTGACTATGAGTGGTTTGTGATTTTTTTCGTAAACCGGGAGCAAGGGAAAAATTGCCAAATAATTGAGATTTGCGCCGAATGCTTACGAACCTAAAGCAATTTCCAGTACATAGTTGTCCATCCCTTTCCATATTTTGGAAGTTTAATTTAATTTCGTATTTTCGTTTAATTGCACACGTTTTCCTCAATACCACATTATGTAACCAATAAGAAATACAAATTTCTTTTTAGTATATTGATATTTTTATTGAATTCTGCATATAAATACTATTCTTTTATACCGAAAAGCAAAACATTTATACTTTTGATCATAAAGAAAAGTCTTTTCATTTTATTCGACTTTACTTTATTACAATTAGGTTTCGAATACATTATTTAGAAAGAAACTTAATAGCCCTAACCACACTATTTTTTACTTTGACAAATATGTAAGTCATGATAGGAAATAAATAAAATATAATAAATGTATTGGCTTTTTGAACTTTTTAAAAAATGTATTACCCATTTACATTTATTGCTGGCCTTTATGGATAACACAACTAGTAATAAAGGCTTTTTGTTTATTTAAAACTAATTTAGTTATGTAAAATCTTTCCAATCTTTCCAGGTGTGAAAGGGATGGATGTATTGTATAAAATTAAACAAAAATGCTACATGTTTAGCATTACTAGAAATAGAAAATATCCAATGAATAAAAAAACGGCCTGTTTTAAACCGATTTTGCCTCACCTTACTTTATTCTTTTTTGAAAACCATGTGCTTGTGTAGTAGGCTTATTTTAGAACGTTTCATAATCACTAGCATAAAAAAGGAAAACGAAAATATTACTTTAGGCTCTGTAGCTGAAATGATATGTTTACAATGTTGACCGAAAAATTGTGTGCTTTGGTGATTTTCTTTTATAATACATTTCAAATATTTTGAAATATTTTCCAAGCATATATACTCTAAATACAAAAGTTCTGTAGATAATTTTCGAGAAAAGTTTTCTTTAACTCATAAAGCATACAATTTTTTTTATTTTTACAGAAAAAAATATTTCATAGATAATGTTTGTCGACATATTTCGTGGAAATAGCATTAAATTTTCTTGTTTCTTCTTGACAATTCTTGCATCTTCCGCCCACAGTCTCCTGAAGTACTTGCACATCAACAAGATACTGCTGTACTGCTGATATATATTTTTAAGAAGTGTGAGTCAAGCGCATTGAGTGTTGACGTTGATAAGCAATTTTCGAGTAATGAGACAAAAATATCTCAATTTGTGATACTTGAAAAAAAAGTGTAATAAATATTAGAGCAGAGTCACATTATCGTTATTTAATTTCAACTTGTACAAGTTTTGGTAGTGAATTCAGTTGTTTTATTTTATCAATAAATGCAGTCCCTCCCATTTTACGGTATAATGAAACTGCAAATAAAATAAAATAAAATGCGAAAAAATAAATCGAGGGCTTCATGTTGAACCTGATTTAAATTTTCCTTTTATTAATGTTCAATTTTTTCATTTGTGTTTTTTGTGATTCTCAAAATGATGATTGATTAAAGCCTTTTTACTATTGATAATAGATGTATAGTATTTGAAACGTATCAGCCGAATACGGATATTTCATGTTGAAATATTATATTGCTCTTTATTGTGGTCTCAAGTGTGGCTTAGTGAAAAACCACCACTATTGAAATATTTATTTATTAACGTAACCTTAACGTTACAATTCTAGTTGAAAACAATACACATAAATCAATCATCACTCGACACTTTTGTAGTCTTTTAATTCCTATCATTAAATCAACAATACCTTCATTCTAAAACACTTGTTTCGATTAATCCACTCTTGTATACTCAATAAATTGTGTGACAAAAATATTTTCAATGGACTGATTTCTGCGTTGGCTTTACATACTTTCATTCAGTGAAAACTTAAAAGTTGTTAACTCATTGTCAGGAATCGAGCGATAGTGTTAAAATAACGGCTGAAAAAACTTTAAAATACTTAGATTACTAGTACTGATTATAATGCGGTACACAATTTTAAGTAGATTTTGCTAAGTAATTAGTTCAATTGTACTGAATTTACTACTTCCTGGTATGAAGGTAAAGGAAGCATATGAGATCGTGAAAAATTTCGGTATATCAGTTTTGATGAAAAAAATCGTTTTTGACCATCTTTAAATTTAATTTGAAGAGTTTTTGCGAGACGTCTGAACATGCGAAAGTATGTAAGTTCATGTACATGAATGTACAAGCCAATTTGACCAACCGCAAGTTCATTTTGAATACGCTTTCTTGACGTCTGTACGTACGTATGTACTTAACTCGCATATGTCAAAAGCTGTTAGTCGCAGATAGAGGTCTGCGCCGCCGCGCCACGCCGCCACCGCCGGGCAGTTGTACAGCGCCGCCGCCGCCGAGGTCTTTTTTAAAAATTGTACCTAAACTTTTAACTGCTTACTTTTTTCTGGATACTTCTTAAAGCTAGTAGCATGTAAAGATACAATTTAAATTTTTTGAGTCAATGGCGTAATTTGATTGCTTTGAAAACTATTTAAACATTGTATTATAACTCCCATGAACATTATAGGCTTAGAATGGTTCATGAGAAGGTTGTGGAGAAAGAAAAATAAACCGCTTAAAAGCAAATAATATCAATCGCATATTGATAACTAAATGCATCGTGAATGTGCTATATAAACAACATAAACCTATCCGATTTTGTAAAATCTATTGTTTGGGTTTTGTAGAAGGAATATTTTAAAAGTGTACCGACAACGGCAAGCGCATACTCTGGAGCCCCACTAGTGGCCGAGCGCCCGAGCCCGAACACAATCGTGATCTCTAAACCCCACCCCTCGGCCTAGAGCCCACGTGTAGCTAATTGGCCGTAATCGCACAACAACACCATACTCAAGACTAGTTTTCATAAAAATTCTAGTCTTAAGAAAATCTCATTCTGGCGTCAAATTATACATATCGTGTTTACGTATGTGTACGCATTCACCCATTTTCATTATGCTTTTTACAAAAAATTTTCCGCCCAGTGGCTGAACACGTTTGTGCTCTAAACTGGGAGACGGAAGGTGCCTGGTTCAAAACCAGGTCCAAAACCTGGTTCAAAACCGGGTCGCGTCCGCCGACCTAACCGTTCGGAGTTTTCCGTGGTTTTCACCGAAACTTTCGCGTAAATACGGGTTAGGATCCCTTAGAATATCCCCCAGCAATAGCCCCTCGGTCTAGATCCATTGGGCAGATAATTGGCCGTAACACCACATACATACATGCATAAAAAAAAAAAAAAAATTCCCACACCACTGCGATCCGCCGCCGCTGGGTTTCTGAGGTTATTACGCCGCTGTCGTGAATTTTCGTGCGGCGCAGACCTCTAGTCGTAGAATATTAAAACTTTACATTTCGGATAGTTGTAACACCTAGATATTCATCTCTCATTTTGGTTCCAATTTATAGGATAGTTTAATTGCAGTACCACCCAAAAGAATTTCGACACATTAAGTTTTATAGGCATCTTCAATATATTATGTCTATATTTATAAATATGTCTGCAATATATATGCCAAGTATTGTTTGGGCAATGCACGAAATCTTTCCACCTGTGAACGATCTTGGTGAGTTTTTCCGAAATGTCGCCAAAATTTATTACTTTTTCGCTTAATCATAAAGTATTTAACCGTAGAATGCTGAGATTTTGCATTTAGAGCTGTTTTAACATATAAGCGTGCAAATCTTTTTTTGATTGCAATAGATTGGGTAATTTATTTACAGGGTCACCCAAAAGACTTTCTATATATTAAGATTTATAGGTACCTTGAATTCATTAAAGTATGTTGTCAATCATTATTTAGGCTACGCCCAAGGTCTTGCAAAATATCTCAAGCTTGGCGGCTTTTATCGAAATATCCCAAAATTAAGCGCTGAATATGATCTTTAAAACTAAATCCAGCCTTGCGATATCTCGAGCTATTTGGCAACAAATCGCTATTGTTGAATTATTGTATCTCTTTAAATTGAAATATATTTAGATGGAGTGAACCGAAAACATCTATGATATGATAGCTGCTCAAGGAGGTCATGTTGTGTTCACATCAGGTTTTTTTACTTATAAATTTTAAGTTTTCATATCTCATAACGTATTTTCCTGTCCATTAAGTTAAAATAAATGAGTTTCGTAAACATTGTAGTGTATAAAAATCATTATATTTGTTTGATAATTTAAAAACACATTTTTGTTTTGAAGTTTTACTTTGAAGCATTTAAAATATCTCACTGGCCAAATAGCACAAATTGAGTAAAGTCATTTTTTCAGACGATCCGAGTTTTTCTATACTTTAAGAAATTATATTTAATTAGTGTTAATATATGATACACTAGAATAGTAACCTAAATCGACCCATGTTTTCTCTTTTACTTTCTGACATTGCAAATATATTGAGAGTTTTCTAGTTAATGCATGCTTTTATAGGTTAGAAACATTTGTACTTTCCATTTTCATATTTGTTTTTCAATATTTTGTGTTTATTATTATCCAACTTTTGAAAAAAAAAAACTTTTAAAACTGCTTATTTTGCCCTTTTCATTTACTCATAAGGTATAATAGAATTTTATAACTGCTTAAGGACAACTTAAAATTATTGATTCTTTCTCATTAAAATAATGTCTATATATTTTTTGCTAAGAATAATTTTGTTTTATTTAGACATTTCAAGATATAAAATCTTTCAAAATTTTATTTCTAGCACGAAACATTACTCACTGCAGATCTAAGATACTCTCGAAAAATGTAAGTGATTCTAATATTTTGATGCATATTCAATATATAATTATTAAGCGATTTCAAGGTAAAACGTGGTAAAACAATACATACACAGCGGAAAGTACTATTTGAAAATAATCATTCAGATATTAATTCATTTTAAGCATGACATTTTAATGAAATACTAATCTGAAAGACATATGCCATGGAAAAGAAATAGATTTTAGTATACAAGGAGCACCTTAACGATTGGGACAAACTTAAGGGAAGTTAGGACCCATTATTAGGATTCGGGGAAATAAACCGTTTCCAATTTGCCATTAATAATCACTTTGAAAAAAGCGTTAAAGTGTTCCTCTAATTTCTTAACCAAATTTCGTAAACAATGAACATTGAACTGTTTTTTAAAATATTTTATCAGTGAAATGAAATAAAAGTTTTAAGCTATCAATTTTAGTCACGTGTTTTCTGTGAAATTTACACTAAGTTTGGTCGAACAATGATCGGAAAGTCCACTGTTATTTCAGAACTTGCTCTAGAGGGATTATTAAAAATTACATGAAGACAGCGTTTCCGACCCCACATTGCAGTGTGCCTCTAAATCCTTATTGTGCGCTCTAAATCCCCTTAAAACTTGACCCTATCATTATGGATATTCTGTATTTAATGTGCCCGTAAAAAAATAAAATACTGCTTGAAGGCGATACTCAGGCATCAATCACTGAACAATCCTTTTGTATTTTTAGTATTCACAGTCTCAACATAAACAGTCGCTTCTATTGTAAAGACTTGTTTTGATAAATTCATATTTATTTACTCAATCGTTACAAGAAAAATGCTTCACTAATTTATATGCAGGTCTTCTATCTTTCCATTCCTTGGAATCTTACAATTTGAATAACACTTTGTTTTAAATCGAGCATCACAGTTAAATGTTGTTGGAAAATTCAATGAAGCATTTTCCGAAATTATTAAACATCAAGCAATTCGTATTTCGTATTTCGTTAATTTTTGTAAGAATTAATTTTCAATTGAGCTAATTCTCTTTATAAGTTTAAAGTTTTCAAAATTTAATGCATGCAACTGTGTTCAATGAATTCGCCACAGCATACTTCATAAAAATCATTGTTGCACATAATTATCTAGGAATTTCTAAATGTATTTTATGTGTTCAACCCTTCCAATCAGATAATGGAAATGTTAGTCTCGTCAAAACAAGATGTCTTACATGTAATAAAGTTATGAAAAAATATTACTCTCGCACAGATTTTGAAAAGTGTAAACACACACACACACACACACACACACACACACACACTTGTTTATTTTTCCAGTATATAGATATTTTTTTTTAAAGTAAAACGCATCAATGCTATATCAAAAGCTTAAAGATCATAATACGGGTATATAGATTATATATAACAATATATTTTCTTTATATTTTCTTTATATGTACGTTAGTGCGTTTCTCTAAAACAGAAATGCTTTTTTATTATGTAAACACAAACAAACTATGTACCTTTGTTGCAAATTCTGAAAAGCTGTAGAAGTGAAGCTTTACCCTTTATCTACCGCTCGAAGAGTGTCCTATTCTATCAACTTGAAACTGTTTGTTTTAGTTAGACAATGAATAGTAATACTTGTTATTATAATGTAAAAGAAAAGGAAGGAAAAATTAGTAAACACTAGCTATATGTCTGGTGACTGCTTTTATAAGCAATTACTAAGCCTTTTTCTAAAGAGCATAGCTGCAAACAAAACTGAAAAATAAAGTAATGCCTTTAATGATATGTTTTTATTAAAAGTCTGAGCCTTTGATCAAAAAGCTAATGTCTGAAAATTCACTAATGGTTATATTACTTTTACTTTTATTATAATAATAATAATTATTATTATTATTATTTTCGTTTGCTCGATGTGATTGTAAAGTGACCTAAAACATGCCCATTTAAAACAATTCTACTCTAATAGAACATACAGTCATGATATAAACAAACTGTTTAAATAAAGTATTTGGTAGTAATTTATCAAAGAAATTGTTACAATCAATTAATAAAAAATGTCTTGAAAATAATTTTATTTCTTTGGAACTTCTAAGTACCGCCAGTAGATAAATAGTTTAAATTTCTTATATATTGTTTAAATTTTTTATAAAAAAAACTTTTGTGTATGCATGCATGGATTTGTGAAGCATTTTACACACTTCTATTTATTTTACATCAGTACAAGACTTGTGATGTACATAATCTAATGATGATTAGTACAAGATATCTAACTGCAAAATAAATACCTCAGAATACCAAAGAACCACGCAGTTAAGAATTTTTGAAGTAAATAATTATGTTTTAAAATATTGACTTTATCCTGTCCTCAAACATTGTTATTAAATTTAGAAAGAAAATATGACAAATGTCTAAAAAAATATGCTTCTATACATTTGAGAAATTGATGGATTCAGCAGGACCCATATTTATTAGAAAATAGTGTTTTAAAAGCTTCAAGCTTTAAGCATAGGAGCACTTGTCAAATTCCATTATCCACTCATGCAACATAGTATATTAGTTTTCTCAGAAGATAAAATATTTTGCCAGACTGTAGAATAAAAATGTAAAAGATTTTATGCTTAATTTTACTAACTGTGCAAACAATTACTTTATTGTTGATAAAATAAACAAAAAGAATATACAGGGACTCGATCAAAAAAGCATGTATGGAGTGGCCTTTAAAATGGTAAAGTACACACACGCACAAAGGAAAAAAAAAGTTGCATAGCAAAATATTTAAAAAATGAATACACCTAATAATATAGCACTTTGTAAAGGGTATACTGGATTGAAATTTTAAATAAAAAGAATCTAAAAATAAGCTCTTTTAGGATCCACAGGAACCAGCCATGATTAAAATAAAGACACCTTCGTTATGCAAACAGAAATCAGCTGATGTAATGCTACGGTTCCAACAGTACTATGGTTATAATATTCCATAGTAAAAAAAAAAAGGTGGGTTTTCCTTAATTATATAGTATATTCCAAAAGGTGCTAACACGTCTTAAGTTTTATCAAACACATGTAAATTTAAAGTGGGGAATGTAAATTTTAAAAAAATGTTCAAATTAAGATAAGAAAAAAAATAATATTTCCTCTATTTAATTTTCAAAAAGTTACAATTTTCATAAAGTTACAATTTATATACGACCCCTGTACAAAAATATGCCGAATTAGTAAAATGTGCCCCCATACCCTAATGAGGTGATGTACAAAATTTGAGAATTACATCTCAAAAAAGTATCAGAAATACAAATATAAACATAGGCTGATTTAAACCACTTTTCAATGGCTCTCGAAAGGAAAAAATCATGTCGGATGATCACGTTTCATGGGTCGTGCAGAAATATACTGTTTTGCACAATACCTTTAAATTTTCACATTGAAATTCATCTATAGCCCCTGATTATATATTTTCCAAACGTTTTGTGATGAAAGGCTGAAATTTCTGCTCATTACCGCATTAGTGTACGGGACACATTTTCCTAAATTTGAAATTTTTTGTAAGGGTGTTGTAAGCAAATTTAAAAATCGTAACTTTTAAAAAATTAACGAGAATTTTTTTTTAAATAGTTCTTTTTCCATCCTTACTTTTGGACATTTTCCTAATTTGCATTGCTTATTTATCTCTAATGCTTAAATAACTAAAGCTTAGTACCACCATTTTGGGATACCTTGTATATATCAACATGCCAAGAAAAAAATTATTTCCGCTCTCAAAGTGAAGAAGAAACTATAAATGTATGCGAAGTATTAGTGGTTAAAATTTGTCATTGACATTATTAGTTCGAGAAACATACTTCCATATTTAGAATTTTTATTTACCATAAATTAAAGTTACGTGCAGATAAAAAACAGTAATTTATCATCGCATAATGAATCGATATGATCTCTCTCTATTATTACCACATGAAAGTAGTATTACGTAAAAAAATGACCAACATTCAAACATTTCCGTTAATAAAATAAACATTTTTCATCGCTCATATTAACCCTTAAATGCATAGCGATGCATATATGCATCGTATTTTTCAGTGCCGGATTAGAGTAGAAGCCAAATTTCGTACGTCAGTTTCATATAGAAACAGTTTTTTTAAATAATAAATGATTCATATGGATTCATTCATATGGAATGATTTATATGATTCATATCGTGAGTAATAAAAGTTTCACATAATTCTTTCGAACTGTTTGTCCTTGGAGAAATGAATTAGTTATTCATAAAACTGATATCAGAAATTTAACTTATACTCGTGGCTATCGTGCGAACGTCAAAAAATTCTTGCATTTAAGGGTTAAATAAGACTGCACATTTTCTATTTCCAAGTAAATCGATACTTACGTAACTGTGAGTAACGATAATATTTCAAATTGTCTGGAATAAACTTAAGTAAGTTGATGTGGTGTGTCATGTGGAATATGGTTATGTAGTCTAAAGTTGCAAAAAAAGTAAATTTGAAATCATAATATTCAAATGATAAACGTCGTCTGAAAATTCTTTTTAAATGTCCTAAAAATAATCCCACAAGCCATTTATTATGAAAATAATGTATGTTCTCGGAACTCATCATACCTATTCAGAGAAATTGAATCACCAAAAAAAGTAAAATAAAATTATAGACGGAAATGCAATCTATTCTCTATCGGCAATAGTTTCTGAGAACTATACTGTTCTAGAACATTCGGTATTTATGAGTATAAAAGAGGCAGCGTTATAATGCAGATTTTATTCACTGAATAATCTTTAGCTTAGACTGTCTCATACTTCCAGATATTAGATTTCCGCTTTCAGTATTCTATAATACAAACCTGAATATCCGATTATGCCTGCAGAACATCCTATAGTAGAATATCTGTAGGTAGTTTTTTGATATATTTTTACATGTGATTTTTAATATGTTTTGATAATTAATTAGCGGAACGAAAATATAATTTTGCAATTTTGAAACTCGAAAGTAAAATAAGCTACTTCTCATGTTATGACAGTTTCTACTTCTTTTTTCCCTCCTGCAAAACTAGCTATGATAAGTTTCTGTTTTTACTCTTTTAATTATCTCACATGGTTTTCCCTGAGTTAAATCTTTTAGTTAAATTGTTGAAATCTTCTCTGTGTATAGTTGAAATTTTGCATACTGATATATGTACCTTCTCTAGCAATTCATTAATATATCATAAAACAATTGAATTTAAGGTTTCAACTTTTTATAACAATTCATACATATCATTAAACTTCCTGTAACTGAAAAAGGCTAATTAGTAAATTTCGTGAAGCCTAGTAGTTTAGCATTCTAGCTTTTATCTAGCCAGTCGTGGCTGGAATTTTTGGCTCCAATGTTTTCATATTTTTTAAACAGCTGTTGAATTTTGTTTCCGACGAGAATTATTTTTTAACAAACTTCAGCAGATATCTGCGGAATTTTATAGAATTGTAATATAGAAAAACCTTTAAAATAACCTATAAATCTCTAGAATAAATAATTATATAATTCGCTAATTATATAATTCGCATATGTGTGCACTACAGCAAAGGGAATAAATTAATAGATTTTAAGTATACTCATTGTATATCAAAAATCTTTTTTCATCCACTTTTATCTGAACCTGTGAGGATCAAGGAATTTTGGGGTCAGTATCTGGTGTATAATATTAAAAAAAAATTGGCATTTATTATGTTCCACTAACGGAAAGTTCTTTTCTATGTAATATTTGAGTAAATACACCAATTTCTGATGCACTTTTTTGACTGAAGAAGATTCGCGGAACATTTTTCATATTTTTGTCGAACCGTATTTATAAAAGTTTGGAAACCACTGCACTGGATAATTCCAAATACATTTCCTCGCCTTGGATAAGTACTTAAGAAAATTAGATTAAATTATTATGAGTAATAATAGTAATTGAAGAGTGTGAAATTAAAAAGAACAAAATAGAAATAATTTTAAAAGGGATTTTTCATGCAAGAAGGGTTAAACAGTATAGAATTAATTTCACGTCTGGTATTTGTGTAGCTTAAAAATCTTCATGACTAAAAATGAAAGATTGGGAAGCTAATATATTTGATATTCCTCGCTATGGTCCAGCCTGTAATCGGCAAATGTCTAGCCATTCAAAAAGATGGGGATTTCTCCGATTGCAGTTTCTCAACACGTACTATATTTCTTGAAAAGCATTTACAGAAATGTGTGCAATACATTTGCATGTTTGTGCAATCTGACTTTATGTGTGTATTGCTTTCGTGCTTATCATATCACTTATGATGTGTGTGAAAATAAGCTCAGATTTAACTTTTAACTTATTTTACTTTATTATTTCCCATTTTTGTGTTATGTTGTCCCATTCATATCACTATCTGTCATGAATGGCATGCATGGGACAATTTATGAAACTTTGTGTTTTCTCTCTTCATAAACATTTATTACACGTGTTTGAATCTATTTTCTCTCATGTTTCTTGAAAAGTGAGATAATGATACTTTCTTTCATGCGAAATTCCCGTGAAAATACCTGCAGTAGATTTTTATTTTTTAATTCCAGAATGAAAATGTTCCATTCATGCTACTTCTCCCCTAAATAAATTTTTACATTTTATTTTGAAATTCTTTCACATATGTAGTTGTGAATCTAAAAGAAATAAGTTAGTATTAGTTTGACAAGGACACGTGAAAATCAATTTCAATAAACTTACAAATTTTCTCGCTGGTTTTTGAAAGTACGTTCACACAATAATAATCTGTGTCGCAACAGCATACTTCCAATTAAATTGATGAATGCGGAACTGACGGCTTCAGCGGTCTAGTGAAATAATTTTTACAAGCTACTGTTTTCCATGCGGTACTGGTGGAAAGAAATATTGCGTAGAAATATTCCCTTACTTATTTCATTTGACATGCCTTGGATATTTTCAATGAAACATTTCAATTATAAGCCTTTACCTTCTTTTAATTCCCAGGATTCATGGCAGGATTCGGCCAAAGCAAGATCCTACAAAATGCACACTTATCAATACTTACACCGGAGGATCCGGAACAGAAGTAAGGAATGAGGAGGAAATCCAAGGAGCTGTTTTCAGTTTGAGAAGATATGCACCAAGTGGGAAAGATCATGAAAGTACAATACTAGCACTAATACTTGTTATGTACATACTTTTGATTGCAGGATTAGTGTTGCACATCTTTCAGATACTTCGGGACAATCAGTGGAAGGAAACCGGCGTTCGCGATGGCTATTACAAGTTTCCCGATGGTTGTATGGTGTCTGCTGACTGGGAGGTCAAGGAAGAGCAATATCCAGATGAAACGTTTTCCGATTTATGTAGTGATAGATTAGAAGAATGCTTTGAAGAATGCTTTTGCTAAGACATAAAGGGTGATCCATTGTCAACATTCTAGAAATAAATGCATTTGCAGTAAGGTGTATTTGACAGAGCATATGTGTTAATCATCCCTTTTTCTCTAACATTTAACGAGAATGCACCATTCCTAAACTTAGTAGTTTTCTTTTGAAATGTCTCATTTTACAGTACCACTACATTATTTGTAAGATTTTATTAGTATCCTTTCATAAGATTTAAACAATTTAACTGGTTTTGGTTATATTAGCACGTTTTTGTGGAAAATTTGGATTTTTTCTTTATGGAAATGTCAAAGTACTGTTATTAAAGTTTAGATTTAATAAACACTGTTTTGTCTTTCTTTTTTTGGATAAATTATATTTAGTTTTATTTTCTCTGCTTTTTTATTGGCATTACATAGCTTCATGCGCTTCTACTTTATTCTAAATTTTCATGGATAGAAACTGATGGAAAAGAAATAAATTATGAATTCTAGTTGAATATTTCCATCTTGTATTAGTTTCGTTTACTCCACTTTCCTAAAAATATTACCGGCTTTTTAATTTTCTGCTCTCTGTTACAGTACTAGTTAAGTAGCTTTTTTTCAGCAAAAACTGTCTTAAGAAATACAACTGAGGAAAACTGTAAATCCTTCATTATGCAATGTAAGAAGATATTTATAGGATTCGCCATACACAGCATTGTTTCAATATGTTTATAAAAGGCAATAATACCATGGAACCGTTTAGAGAGATATAAGTGAATTTTATTACAGTGCTGTCCAAAAAATAATGCATACAAATAAATAAAACACACACATGACCGTGTTATACAAATTGTTTTTTTTTAAACTAAGGTTTAATGTAATATTTTTAATGCATGAAGAATCATAAATTAATCGGAATTTCTACAGAAGAATATGCAACTTAAAGTGCCTTTACGCCTAATCATTTTTCTCAGAAAGTATTGAAACATTCTTTAATATCATTATATATTGAATTATATTATATATTGAATTATATTGAATGTATTATATTGAAACATTCTTTAATAGTAAATCATTCTTTATTCTTCCAATTAATATTTATGGGGTTTTAAACCGCATCTCCTCGGACGAGGATTTGTTTAAAATAATTAAAATAAGTTTAAAATTATTTTTAAATTTTGCTTTTTAAATTAAATATATAGTTACTAATTCTTGCTCATATTTTAGTCCCGACAAACGGGTCACAACTAACTATCCTGAGAACGGAAAGGTAAGAATTTTGTGCGGTTTGTCGATCTGAGAATATACTTATACCAGGACTTCTTAGACCAGGAAAGTAGGCCTTCCCACTAACTATATACTAAAATAAAATTGTTTTTCATCATGTTACCAAATGTGTTGGTCAGATTGCTTTGCTAGTGAGTGGAGCAATAAACAGACAAGAGTCTGTGTGAAATTAACATTTATTTATGTAACAGTAAGTCTTTATATGATTCAGCTGAAACTTTGTACTATGTAAACTTTTGAAAAACGGTTTATGATGCATTTTCTCTTTTCTTACTTTTTATTTATAGTAAATAGGGGCCAAAGCCGTAGACTCGCTACGCTCGCTTTTCGTATGAGGCATTCGACCCCTCATAAGGCTTAAATGTAAAAAAAGGCATCATTGACAAAACCCAAAGATTGGATTGATAGAACGCTACCGAGTTACACCTTCCTTGGTTCTTGCATGTTCATTTGAACAACTTCACATTCTGGATAAGGGTCTCAATACCAACCAACCACCAACCAACTTCACATTATTTTTTACTGTGTAAAACATATGGAACACCTTGCATGTTTGCCATCCATGACAATTTTTCAAAATTTGGCGACTTACGTATGCGTATAGTTACTAGTTATTTGTAAGAAAACAGTGCATCATATGTTTTCTTTCATAAAAATACGGAACAGTTATATCTTGCTGCTAAAGGCGACTTTTCATTATTTGGCGATTTACACATTACAGAATACACAGGATGTCCCATGATGATTGGGACAAACTCTAAGGAGAGATAGGGCACAAAATAAGGAATCACAAACAGGGAGCAATGTGGGGTCAAATCACGCCGTTTCCACTTTCCTGTTAATACAGTGAACTACGACAAAAAAAGCCCCTCTTCCTATTTTTCTCGAGCATTTCGTTTGCTCTTAAAATACCGTATAAACGCCGCCTTGAGAGTCCTCTGTAGTCGGCTTGCGGAGCTTCAAGTCCCAATGCTTTGCTATGGAGAAAAGTGCCTTTACGCCTAATCATTTTTCTCAGAAAGTATTAGGTATTTTTAAATGAAATTTTCCTGTGTGAATCTTTAGAACTATTTGCAAGGATTGCGCGAATCAGATTTGAGTTAATTTAGCCGAAAGAGATTTTATTGCAGTTTGAAAAGTAACATAAATTCTAGACCACATTGTAATCATATTGCAATGTGGTCTAAACAATATGGCGGATCGGTTACAGTTTCGGCTACATTATCAGATAGCTGATGCCATCTGTTTGTATTCCTATCTTTATGGATGACACCAATCACGCCATATACCAGTGAAATATGACGTAAGAACAATGCTCTCCGATTTGCTTCTCTGAGTGGCGCCATCGCGGTATCTTAGCGGTACGACGGGACAGTATGAATCCATATACACTTGAACCGTTTATTGGCCCCCGTCGTAGATCGCAATTTTTCTTGAAGATTGAGGGGGGGGGGGCACTTTTCCGGTATTTCCAGTAATACTTCAGGAGAGATTTTGAAATGTTCGTCTAATTTCTTAACCAAGATTCATAAACAATGGGCTTGTCCCCATAAAATTTCATCAGTACAATGAAACAGAATTTTCGAACTATTAATTTTAGTATATGTGATGCTGAATCCTAAGCGACAGTATGAATCCAGATACACTTGAAGCTAAAGCGGTGCTTGAACTGTATATTTTTCGGATTTTCACCGATTATCGACCCCCGTAGATAACAATTTTCCTTAAAAATTGAAGGGGGGGGGCGCTTTTCCGGTATTTTCCGGTAATATTTCAGGAGAAGTTTTGAAATGTTCGTCTAATTTCTTAACCAAGATTCCTAAACAATTGGTTTGTCCCCATAAAATTTCATCAGTACAACGAAACAGAATTTTTGAACAATTACTTTTACTATATGTGATTCTGAATCCTTATTACATGCCCTACCTACCATTAAAATATGTACCAATAATTTTGGGACACACTGTATTTTCAAAATTTAATCATTTCCTGTATTTGATGTAAAATTCCTCACAGTTATTAAAAGCTAGCGTTTTACCAACTGAACACTAGAAATGAGACTGGCTCAGCTCGAGCCTGAAAGCCCGGTCCTGAACCGGATTCAGGATCTGAAATTCAGGATTGTGTTTGGGCTCAGGCGGGTTTTGGGTTCGTGAGAAATTCCTTCTTTATTTAACATACCCCTCGTAAACAGATTTTAAAAAGTGATACATGGTGGAAGTAAACGAATTATTATTATTTGATAAACTTGAATATAAAGAATTAGAAAGTTCGTTATGAGTTTGGTATTGTAATTGCCTTTAATTTGCGCAACGTCAAAATTTATAATATTCTTTCAATGAAGTACTTGCCATTTATTTAACTACAAGCTCAAATTCCAGGCTGGGGCTCGAGCACGGCCGGGCTCGGAATAAATGTCCTCGGGCTCGGACTTTAAAAGATGAGCCGAACTCAATCTCTATTGCACACCTGTACATACAAGCTGTAGATAAAGGGGAAAAAACCGTATTTTAAATTCACAGTCAACTTATCAAGACATCTTTCTAAAATAAAATGAGGTTTTATTGCAATAAATAATAATAATAATAAACCATTCAAATTTCAATCAATACCGCCATGTAAAAAGAATCACTAGCAAAATGTTTAAAAATTAGTGTTATCTCAAAACATAAATTGTTAATTGTAAGCAACACATGCATCAATCATTACTCATCCCTTTTATACTTTTCTAATTCACGCCATCAACGCAACAATACACTACCTCGTAAACACTTGCGTCAATTAATCCGCTTTTGTACGCTCAAACTTATTTTACGACTAAAACATCTTTGCATAGCTGCTTTCTGTATAGGTCTTCTATCCGTTCATCCATTGAAAGTTCAAAATATGAATAACGCTTTGTTAACGATCAAGCATACTTGTTAAAATAACTTCTGAAATTTCCACAAAATAAATTCCCTGCTTTTGAAAATCTAAAACATCCTGTGTGCATATTGAGGATTACTTTTCTTATAAATATTTTATTCAGTTTGAATCTTTCATTGTTTATAACACATTTCTGTTTCCATAAAATTCAACGGTGCTTCACTTCGGTATTTGCAAGCTTGTATTATAAATACTGAAGTTTCATTAAAATACTTTTTTGATGTGAATTGAAAATTCAAATTTTGAATTTAAACATTTAAAATAATTCTCTCACGAAATTTAGATTTCTAACTATAACTCGTGTTTCATGTCTAGTATATATATATTGTATGCTAATGTAAACTACAATGTAATAAACAATGCATAAAAAATAAAAAATAATTGTATATTGCTTTCAATAAGTTTAAGATCGCCAAAATGTGTATAATTTAATAGACGTGCAAGAGAGGACTGTTTAGTGTCCCTATCAGTCAACTGGATAATTTTTCAGACTTAAGTAATGTACTATTTTGATTCTTTACGATTCTGTAAATTGACGAATTTTTTATAAATAATTAGCAAAGACGAATTTTAAAAAATATTGTCGATATATTTTCTTAGTGTAAACACACTCACACGCACAAAAGAAAGAATATCGCGAATCAGCAAAGAAGTAAGATATTTAACTTTGTTATCATAAAACATAAAATATCTTATCTAAGAATACAAGTAAATAAAAAGAAGCAAACACAAAGGAACTGTAACATGTAATTCTTGTTCAATTTCAGTAACGATTCATTTTTATAGCAAATTTTTATAGCAAACTAATTTCTTTCTTCAATAAAAATGCTAATATTGTTTACTTCGCTTTCCATTTGCTTGTTTATTCAACAAATATACATTTATATCTTGTTACTTATTTATTTGCAATCGCACCAACAAGTTTATTTATAAACTTACATTCCATCGCCCCTTTTCTGATATTTAGCTAGATTATCTTTATACAGCACATAGGAAATTGTTCTAATGGAATTAAAGCTTCTCAACCTAAAGATCGGAATATATTACATGTTGATACAGTAATGTGCTATTTAATTATTACATTTGAATTCATTGAGAGAGGTGATTTTATAAGAACGAAAACTTGCTCAAGCATTTGCTTATATTCAGCGAGTTGCATCGTACTCCATTTTGTTTCATTTGAAAGTTTTAACCGCTCTCTTCATAATAATTGTTCAAAACCCAGTACTGATAGTCCGGGAGTCAGCTGCCAATTTGGGGTCATCATCGCAAAAAATCTGAGATTTTTTTTTACTTTGGTTCATTTTATATTATAAGGAAAGAAAATGAACGTCAGCTGAGAGTAGCGGTGGGTGTAGCCGCCCTGGACGCCAAAACATGTAAAATAATTAAAAAATAACAATTATAATAAAAAATTTGATACTTTGTAAATGTGTTTATCGCGTTATATACAAATGAAAAAAAAAATTGTCAGCTGACTTTATAGCGGTCGATTATACGTCAGCTGCCGATGATGGTCTGCATTCGGCTATCTAGGGGAGGATCGTATCTGAACATGTAAAGAATACCCGTTAAGTAAAACAATAATAAAAAAGCTGAAATTTGGTGAGGTGACAGTTAACTTTATCAGTTTTATAAAAAAAAAATAATCCACTGAGTTTTCGTGGTGGAAAAGGCCCTTAGCTGCTGATTGAAAGTTATAGCGTCTAGCTACACATACAGGCGCCTGATGTATTGCATCAGCTGATCCTTTGCATCAGCTGATCATTTTTACACCGCGAAAAATTCAGCGGAGACCGTCTTTCAGGTAAATCGTATTCAACAGCTGAGCAAAAGACAAATTACACATAACTTGAGGTACGAAATTTTGGTTTTTACGAAATAAATGCGAATCTAAGCGAAATTTTCTTCAGTGTTTACATATAGGCGAAGGTGGCCCAAAATGATTTCCATAAGGGGAAAACTTGCACAAAATAACATAAATGTTAAATAAAACTCTGACCCTTTGCCACAATATTTTACACTATATTTTGCATCGTAAACATATTTAAAAATACTTTAACCTCAAACTGAGTAACGAAAAAAAAATATATATATATATATAAATAAAAATAGAATTTTGAAGAGTCCAAAGGATCATTTTACCCTCATCCACGGGAAAAATGATCCTTTCATTTGAAAGTTATTGCAAATTGATTTTTATCGGCAGAATAAAAGATGTAAAAGTAATTATGATTATACATAATGAAATAAAATAAGTTTTACAATCATATAGTATGCGTAATTTATTTTATGAAAATTTTAAACTAGAAGAAAAGTGTCACAAACAATAAATGGAACATTTCAAAATTATAATTAAAAAATTGTGGCCTACAATAAACGCGGAAATGAATTAAATTATTTAATGGTAAGTCATGCATTTTGAGATCGTTTGAAGGGCTTGCCGTGATGACTAGGGCCCGGTACTGGAGTTTCTTCAGTCGATGGATCATTTTACCAGGCAGTATGGCTACCCACTTAAGCTCATAATACTGGAACTCGCCGAGAAACATAAACTAAATAAGTGCAGTTCATATCTAAAAGCATACTCGGTTCAGTCAACCAAGTCATATTTCTGTAAATATTGTACTTCTGAATAACTAAGAAAGTTAATGCTTACCTCATAATAGATATGATAATACCCAGTTTTTGAAGAACTATACTTAGACACGTAATATACCGATCGCTTAAATATCGTCATTCCTTCTTCTTGACTTGGCACAACTACTTTATATACTATCTGATAGGTAGCGCGACCTGCATCTAAAGAAACATATGTGGATCGTTTTGCCCGCTAGGATTATTTTGGGCCACCTTCTCGAATATTTTTGTCATTGTTAAGTATTTTTATTATATAATTGAGAATATAGGTATCTTCAGCCGATTCATAGACGCACCATGTAACATTTAAAAATGATAGATATCAGAAATCAAGGAAGTTGAAGCTTTGTAAAGTAGTTCTTTATAAAAGTTACCTGAAAGAAGTTGTCCGCTGAATTTTCCGCGGTGTAAATGCGATCAGCTGATGCAGTGAAATACATCAGGCGCCCGTGCGTGTAGCAATATTCTGTAACTTTCAATCGCCAGCTGACTACTTTTTCACCACCGAAAACTCAGTTGACTATTTTTTTCCGAAAACTGGTAAAGTTAACTATCAACATGCTATTACTAACTTCCTCAAATTTCAGCTTTTTTATTATTATTTTACTTAACGGGTGTTCTTTACATGCTGACGTATAAACCTCTATGCATTCGAATGCAGATAACTGTCGGCAGCTGACGTATAATCCACCGCTATGAAGCCAGCTGAGCATTTCTTTTTATTTGTATACAACACTAGCTGTGTACCCGTTCTCCGCACGGTAGATAACGAAACTTTTTCTTACATGTATAGTTCGAATTGATTCCAGTGATTTGGGATCTAAAAATAAGCAAAATGATTTGACTCTTGGCGTAAAGTTACTCATTAGTTATTCGTAAAGTTAGTATAAGTACTGACCTGAGACCATTGTTAATATTATGACACAAAAACTATATCGGTGTCATTCGTGACCAGAAATAGAAAAGCGTGACTGTTTCCAGCGAAAATTCCTAACTCTCAAAGTGTCTCATTTTTACATCATACTCTTTTTTAGATTTAAGTTATGCTATTAATAACTTACATACTACTTGCTGTGGAGAATCGTTTTATTTTATAATTAAATAGTGTATCCGCTCTTCGCAAGGCGAGAAGGGAACATTTTCCTAAAGTGCGATCATAACTACTTGTGACAAAACAGAATCTCCAAGAAAAAAGTTGTGTTACAGTCTTTTCTGATGAAACTACCGCGGGATATATTAACGCGACGTAGAATTACTTAATGTTTTGTTAGCTGTGATGTAATACGGCTGTTGAAAAATGAATAGAAGACATAGTTTCACGAAGTATTTATTAATGCAGTATATTGTGCTTTGATCAATATTGCCCCAGCATATCTACTAACTATTACTTATACTATCTTTTACTGATACCAATAGAATATATTTTGGTTTTTCAGTCGTTAATACTTAATTTAAAGAAACGGCTTAGATATTTGTCACAAATATAGTCTTTTAGTCTTTGGTGATTTTTGCAATTTATGCATTAGTATAAACGATAATCATTTCACTTTATGGTTGCCACTAAAACAGCTCTCCATACATTTGTATGCTTAATTATTGTTAGAGTGGCGTATTTAGCACCAGGACCCTAGTATCTCACGGGCAAATCGGGACTTTGGCCAGTGCCTCCGGCTCGAAATGGCCCCAATTTCAAATGTTGTTCTGAAATATTCTTTTTAATAAACTTTATCAAAAATAAAACAAATGTCATAGATGGAGGCCCCCAAATTCATTAATGCTTGGGGTCCCTGTTTGTCATAATCAAGCCCTGTTTAGCACCGCAAAATATTTCTTGCGATTCGAAAACGTGTCCCGTTTAAAATCTCAATTGAAAATAATGCTGGATAATTCACTTGTGAAAAAACAGCATTCAATTATTTTTCTGGCAACGTAAAGTAAAATATAGTATTATTTCACATGCGCGGCGTATGTTTTGCTTGTGAGTCGGTTATTCTGATTGAGTTTCGAAAGGGGTTTTAAACTCGTGACGTCAAAGTGGTGCACATTTCACATGCGAAAACTCTGTTATTTTTAAATAATTTTATTATTTTTTTTCAACTGGCAATTTTAATCATTGTTACTGTCTCCAAGACAACAAACCGCAAGATATCATACCGAAAATTTTAAGCTGCTGCGATTGAAATGAAAATCCTTCTTTACTTAAAAATTCGTAAAAAATCTCCTAATTTATATTTTCCTCTGGTTTTTCTTTTAAAATAGGGCGAAATGTATGCTCCGTCATTTGACAAAATATAACAAAGTTATGACTGATAGAATTCAAGATGCAGCAGTTTTAAAAATATTTTACGAAAGTCAGCGTCAAATTTTATTTTATTTGAAAAATTCCCAAAAATCTGAAAATTATGTTACACAGTCCGAACAAAGAATTTTTAAAAGAAAATTTTCTCCTTTATCCGATGATGTAAATTTCGTTTTACTGCGAGTGCAATTACCGGCGTTATTACGTATTATGCAAGAAAAATCTCTAAAAATCGGACAAAACATAAAATAAAACATTTTCTAATTCGAATTTCGAAAAAATCGCACCGAGGCGTGTTAGGATCTGTCCTAGTGAAGCCGTATGCAAAATTCGGTAGGTCTGCGACCCACCGTCTCGGCGCAATGCGAAGAATATTCGATTTTCAAATTTTCAAATTTTTGATTTTTTTCAATTTTTTTTCCTAAACCATCCCTGAACTATAACGAAAAAAACAAACAAAAAAAATTATCGAAATCGGTCATGCCGTTTACAATTTTCTAAAGGACATACAGACAAACATTTATTTTTATATATATAGATGATAAACACATGTACACCCTCCAAAAAAAGTATTCGAGCAAGAGAGAAATTTCCTATTTTAGATTTGCGAATAATAATTGGGTTTTTGAAAAACGCACAACTTGATAGAAATATGGAAAGTCATATTTATACATTGCCTGATTCATATTCTATGATAAATAATTTTTAATATACGGAACCAAAGTAGGAAATTTCTCTCTTGCTCGAATTCTTTTTTTGGAGCGTGTACAAAGTTTCAATTTTTTATTATAATTATTATTCTTTAATTATTTTACATGTTTTGGTGGCCAGGGCGGCTGCACCCACCGCAAATGTGCCAGCGTTCGTTGTGACGTTCACTTCTGTTATATGTATAACTAAATGAACTATAGGACGAGATTTCAGATTTTTTGTTATTGATCATTAAAAACGCCCGCTGACTCCCGGACTATGAGGATAACAAGCAGACATAAGCAGTGTCATTGTGTGCCATGCTAAATCTCTCCTTTAGATATATTATTCTACTTTTATGTATTTATTTTGTATAAATACAAAAGGTATCAAAGCTTTATATTGAGACTCTTAAATGTACCAAATATATGAATGATGTTTAACACTTCAATAATATAATAAACTCTACTATTAGATGGAAGTTCTTCAAATATACAGGCTGTCCCTGAAAGGGTAACACGCTTAGATTCGTTATCTATTAGATGTTAGTAGTCAATGTAAACTGAAAAATTATTCAAAATAAAGCAGAAAAAAGGCTATGTTATAAGAACAGATTCCTGTCGTTAATATTAAAAAAGCTACACTTTCTAAATTGGTATGCGAACCCCGTACCGCGAACCTTTTTTGGGACACCCTGTATAATAATTAAGCATCAATCCTTATATATGTTTCATACTTTCAAGATAGTGTCATCTGAAATTTTGATATTCTTTCTGTATACACAAATAAGAAAAAAAAAACACAATTAAAATCGGAGCTGTGCATAGGACAAAAAATATCAAAAGTTGGTTTTGAAGACATGTTAGTCAACGGGACTGTGTGCAAACATTCCCGGTACCCTTAATTTACTGCTTCAGCACATAAGCCTACCCTTGTAACTTAATAAAGGTGGATATTTAAAAAATTAAAATAACTTTGCAAATCTGACACACTCTAAATAATAGTTCATTTTTTGTAGCATTTTTATGTATCTTAATTCATGGATGAGCCATATAGTTATTCTTTTGCGCGATATTTAATACCAATATATAATGCTCAAATATTTGTATATGTGTTTGAAGTTCGTAATTACATAAACTACCAGCTATTCGAAAAATGCTTTTTGTGTTATACATAACATTTATCAAGGAAGGTTATAGGGCATACAACAATCCGCTACGAACCATATATATATCATAAAATAAAATCTTTATTAATAGAATGTAATGCGGCCATCGAGATTCTTCAAAAGATTCGTTTGTCTCGGTTTTTGCCTGTATTCAACACCATGGCTAGTGTACATAAATCTGTTTAGTTCAAAATGTTTTTTTTTTAAATCTGCATTTAATTGGCAGCATTTTATAGAAAAGCGACTGAGATGTTATCGTCACAATGAGATACAAGATGGAAATATGAGTTGATGAGCCATGTTAATCCACGAATAATTACCACTGCAAATGGTTATGAACTATGTGTGTGATATGGGCTTGACAATCTAAATTTAAGGATGAAAACCTTGGTTTAACCATTTATAGGCCCATTTACATGGGAAAATGGAAAAGTCCCGGGTAAAAGCAGAGTATAGGGGAAAAATCGCAATGCATCATGGGAAAGCGAAGACAACTCTGCATTAACCCTCCTTTCGACTAGGAATCTTTCTACCCCGCATTTTTTACCCTATGTAGGCGAAGCGGGGTAGAAAGCAACGAAAGTTCCGACATTTACTCCGCATTTGTATGCATGTAAACGGGCCCTATAAGGCCGTGGTAAGAATACTTACCACCTACGGTCTATTAAATACATAAATTAATGATGATTAGTGAATTTTCTGATGTTTGTTCAGTCATATTGGATATATTTTTTCCATAATCTAGATTCTAAATTATATTTGGCTTAAGAACTTTTCCTTCATTCGTAATTTTAAAGAAAGCTCGAATAATTACTCGAAAATTAAGGGTAAGAATTATTGATTTTAATTATATATTTTTGCGTTTAATTCCATGTACAAACAGCAGGTAATTTACCGACTTTGATTTTGTGAATAAGTAATGCATTCTCCTGAAAAATTTCTGTGTTTGTTTAATACTTGTTTCTGCAATTTTCATGTGGGATATTACAGTAGAGGGAAAATATATGAATTAATCCTAACACATGGGCCAGAAAAATCCCAAGCACTTTCGACTCTCTACACATAATCTCGCCTTATAAAGATTTAAATCAACGTACCAGTCTTGTGATATTATCAGCATTCTTGTGATATTGTTGTGCACCTTGTTTTCTGGTAAACGTTCTACTTAGCTGTCTAAATAATTACAACTTAGTATAGTTATCTAAAGAAATAAAACATATTTAGAGAACATATGCAGTGCAGAGTAAAATTATAATACATTTATTTTAAATCTTAATCATCACATAAAATATATCTTTGCACTTTATTAGTTATTTCACAAATATGCGTTGAGATACAGAAGTTTTGTGGTAGAACAAATCTAACAAATATAAGCTATCTAATTTCAGAGTAAATATATTAAACGACGACAAACTTTGCAAAGAGTTTCAGTTAAAATCCCTGAAGTGCAAAATCCTGTTTTAAAATATTGACTTTACCTGTAGTGCTCAAACATTGTTATTAACTTTCAAAAGTGGAATATGACGACTGTCGAAAAATACATCCTTCTATCCGTTGTGGAAACTGATGGATTCAGGAGCTATATTTTATCTGGAAATAGTATTTTAAAAGCTTCAAACTCTAAACATAGGAACACTTGTCAAATTCCATTATCCACTCATAGATTATAGAGTATGTTTCTTCTTAAGATCAAAAACAAACAAGAAATACCATAAGTGTAAAAGAAATATAATATTTCTTTATATTTTCAGAAAAGTGCCAACATTTATTATTTGTTTTAATATCACAGGAAAATATTTTTTTTGATTGTATGTGATGCTTAAGACAAAAGAAATTACACAGATAAATAGGACATAATATAAACAGGAAGTAATAATTCAATTGGTGGTTTTAATTGATTGGTTCAATTGATTTCTTTTTTTTTAATTTTACATTTAAATTTTTGCTGCAAAAATGTTATTAGCATTAAAACAATAATTCGAAACATACTGATGAAGTGAAAAAAAATCCTGAGAATGAAGTCTTATATCAGGTCTTTATTGATTTTAGTGTCAGGTTTTAAATTGATTTTAAAAAAATATTATTTTTGTTAAAATATAGAGGATTAAAATTTTATTATTATACTATTTAATAATTGTGGTAAAAAACAAAAAGATAAATACACACACACACACACACACATATATATATATATATATATATATACATATATATATATATACATACATATATATACACTCACGTCCATAAATTAAGGATAATTCAGAATCACACAGAAATTGATCTCTAAAATAAAAATTTCACCTGTGGAATGATCACACACATCTTGAAGAAGAATATGCAAATTACAGGAAACCACCTGATGGCGTGGATGGTACGTCACAATGACGAGAGTGTAAGAGAGGGGTATATAAGGAATGGTGGCAAAGAAGTAAAATTGTTCACAAGCGCTGTGAAAGTTTTACAGTGCAAAAACCGCATAGTTATGGCACAAAGGAGGCATTTGGATGATGTTTTACGTGGCAGAATTATCGGACGACTGGAATGTGGACGTACCCAGCTATAAGTATCCGAGGAACTTCGAATCGCCCAGAGTGTCATCTCCAGGCTTTGGCAACGATTCCAAGATGATGGTAATATGAGTAGACGTTACAGCACAGGTCGCCCCCGAGTTACAACGCCGAATGAGGACCGCTATTTGGCAGTTACTGCCAAAAGAAACAGACGGAGTACAGCATCAGACCTGTCTCGTCAGCTCTCTTCAGCTACCAGTACGACAGTTTTAAGACAGACCGTGTACAGACGCTTAGGGCACATTGACCTATATGCTCGTAGGCCTGTCAGATGTGTTCCACTTACCGCAACTCACTGTCGCCTGCGATTAACCTGGAGTAGAGAGCATGCATTGTGGACACCGCAACAGTGGTCTTGTGTGATGTTTTCCGACGAGTCCAGGTTTAGTTTGGAGTCTGATTCTCGCCGGACATTCATCTGGAGAGCGCCAGGTACCCGTTACCACAAAGAGAAGACCATTGAAAGACACCGTTACGGTGGTGCAGAATGGCTCGTTTGGGGAGGAATTATTCTTGGTTCCAGAACTGACCTGCATGTTCAGAGTGTAACGATGACAGGCCACATCTATCGGGATGTCATTCTGGAACAACATGTACGTTTGTTTCGGGGCGCCATGGGTGCTGAATTTGTGTTTATGGATGACAACGCCCGTCCTCACCGTGCAAACATTGTAGACGAATGCCTTCAATCGGAGGATATCACCCGTATGCATTGGCCAGCATACTCACCGGACTTGAATCCAATAGAGCATGTGTGGGAAATGCTTGGCCGACGAATTGCAGCCCGTCAACCCCCTCCCACCTTTCTACCGGAACTTCGGAGTGCATTGCTTGATGAGTGGTGTAATATTCCCCAAGATCAGATTGAACATTTGATACTCAGCATGCCTAGGCGTTGTCAGGCTTGTATTGCATCGTCCGGGAGACATACTCCGTATTAACCATCCTACTAACCATGTTATACTGTTTTTTGTAAATAGGTTCTTTTTTGAAATTTGGTCAAGGGAGTAAAACTTGCAATTTTTATTAATTATGTCAAACATATAGCATCTTTTTTGCTCTTTACTTTTTGTTTAATAAATAGACTTTACAAATAAGTCAAATTTGTTTTGCTTCTTTCTCTTTCTTTGCCTGAACTTCATTATCCTTAATTTATGGACATGAGTGTATATATACATACATATATATATATATATATATATATATATATATATATATATATATATATATATATATATATATATATATATATATATATATATATATATATATATATATATATATATATATGTAATGAATGGGCCTTACGCCATTCCTTGTTGGAATAATTGACGCAAATCCATTGGGGTTCTAGATTAAATAGTTTATTTCAAAGTTCAGACAGACGGCAGGAGTCGGGCCGGCGACCTTATTCGTTCCGTGCCTATCTTCTTACATCGCAGTCTAAAGGCTCGAAGCTAAGCTTTACGTTCCAAACTCCTAAAAAGCTAAGCGCGAAGTTAAGACGAAGCTCTCGAAATTTCCGTGCTCTTGCTTAAATACTCCTTAATTACCACATCTGTTGTCAGGGTGCAGCACGATCGCGAAGGCGTTACTCTCAAACGTAATTAGTTAACTAGATTGTCAATCAAGACATGAGAAACACCTGCTTACCCAGAGTTCTAAAAGCACGTAGCACCACAGGAAACTGACGATACTGCTAAATAAACAATTTCCTACTTATGGAACTTCAAAAAACGTCTCCGAGCGTAATATTTGTATGGCCAAGAAACAAACTTTACAATAAGAGTAAAAGATTAAATAGCTTTTTCAAATAACATTAAATTAAATTAGGTTAAATTAGAAAAGTTTATTTTATTATTACATATCCCCCCCCTCCAAGTGGAGGGCAACCGGCTTGCCTGCAAGTCGGTGGCACTCAACCCGAACGGAGCAAGAAATAAATTTTGAACTGTGAATTTTTTTTTAAAAACTCTGAATGTAGAATTGAGATCACCAGCCTTCTCCGCATACACAATTTCTCAAAATACAGTTATGACATGAAAAAATATTCAATACAAAATAATATTTATAATAGCACTAGTAGTTGTAAATTTTTAGTATATTAACGCGCAAGGGAAACAAGATCCCTTATATAAACAATCATTAGTTCAGTTGAGTCTCTACTTCATTGTCCAAAGTTTATTGTTTATATCTGTTATCACGTCCACAGTCATTGACACAAGAAAAGCGAAAGTGCTTGAGGCTCTCATGGTAGATTGTAATATTTGCGAACATATGTGAGCACATTCACGTAGATGCATCTGCAGATTAGTATCTTTCTGAGTTAATAAAATATCATAATCAAATAGGTAAACCTATACAAAACACATACTGGATCTTATTCATAAATATAATACTAATATAATTTCACTAAAGAATAGAAATATTCCTGTATATTAACGTATATACAACACTATAAAATATCACCTAATATCTTTAAATAGTTTTGGGAATGATTTTCCAAATGAAGTGACCAATATATTATAATAATTGAGATGCAACAAAATAGTATAACATGACAATAAGATATAAATGAATATATTTACAACATGATTATTCTTAGCAATATGGGTAAATTCAAATGTAAACAATTCTACAAACACAAAGGTCTATTCATGGTATAGTTTAACTTTTTGTGGATTATTATAATATCTTAGTTTAGATGAATGCACAATCTCAGAATTTCTTTTAAAGTGAGGACTAGGTTTATCAATTTCAAAGTTTACTTCAGAAAGTTGTTGTATTATTTTATATGGACATGAATAGGGTGGACTTAATTTACGTGCATTAGGATATTCAAATTCTTCGTATATTACTTCATCACCAACTTTAAATGTTACAGGGAGAAAACGAGCATCATATCTGACTTTGTTTTTGTTATGAAATGTATAGTACTTTCCTTAGCTAATTTACGTGCTTCATCAAGAGGTGGATAATACTTATTGTTTGGCAATAATGGATCATAAGGTAAAGTTCCGTGCATCAAATAACTTGGTGAAAACAGTGTAACAGAATGTGGAGTTATGTTATATTGATTTAAAACTTCCTCTAGTAATTTAGTCCATGGTACTTTAGTTGATGAAGTGTTAACTTTGCATTTTAACCTTGTGACAATAGTCTGATTCAGGCGTTCCACTTTCCCATTCGTTTGTGGGTGGTGACTGCATGTCATTAAATGTTTCACATTATAATTACGAAGAAATTTTTTAAATATTGAAGAAGTAAAGGCTGCATTTCTGTCAGTTAATAATTTTTCTTGAACTTGAATTTGAAATATTTGTTTTAAACAGTTTGTATAAGTTTCTGTTGTGACACTTTTCGATGGAAACCCCCACACATGACAAGTTGCATGGTCTGTGATCAAATGTAAATACTTTTTAGTAGAATTATAGTAATTAAACCCACCAACTTTGTCCAATGAGAGGCATTCAAAAGGTTTATCAGTTGGAGGTACTTGCTGCAATAATCCAAATCTTTTTTGTTTACATTTTTTGTTTATTTGGCATGTGTGACAATGTTTGACATAATTTTCAATATCTGTATTAATATGAGGCCAATAATATTGAGGTGTAATTAAATTTACCATTTTGTATATTCCTGGATGTCCAAATTGGTTATGAGTTTTCTCGAGCAGGGGTAATCTTAAAGACATAGGTACATAAATTTTATACAGTCCTTTTCTCTTAATTACAATAACATCATTTACTTCAATTAAATTTTTACCATTTACTACGACATTTTCTTTCTTTTGAGTTTCTTTAATTTCATTTACATCAAGAAGATGGACATGGTGCGAGATATGTTCTACAGCAGGTGACCGGGATAGCATATCAGCTTCAATATTAGTGGAGCCTTTTAGATATTTAATTTCATAATCAAACATACTAAGTTTTAGTGACCAGCGGAAAAGACGCCCCCTTCAATTTTTAACATTTTTTAGCCAAGTTAAAGCCGCATGGTCAGTATGTATGATGAATTTTTGCCCATGTAAATAATGATAAAATTTGTCCAAGGCATCCACAATAGCCAAACACTCTAATTCGGTAATAGCATAATTCTGTTCATAACTTCTTAAGTTACGCGAATGATATGCCACTGGGTGTAAAACTCCCTTTTCATTTTCCTGCTTCAGAACACAACCCACTCCATGACTTGAAGCATCAACAAAGATATGACAGGGACTTCTTGGGTCATAAAGCCTTAAAATTGGCTTTTGAATCAATGCACTTTTTAATTTTTGAAAAGCATCTTCGCAATTTTGATCCCAAACATAGGGGACATTTTTCTTAAGTAGATTATTTAATGTTGCCCTGGTTTTAGCATATTGAGGAATGAACCTCCCATAAACATTGATAGACCCAAGAACTCTCTGGAGTTCTTTTACATTGGTCGGTTGTTTCAACTTTTTAATAGCTTCAATGTTTGGATTATCAGGAGTGATGCAACCATTAGAGACTTCATATCCAAGGAAATTAATTTTAGTTTTACTGAAAGTGCATTTAGATAACTTCAGCTTTAAATTTTCTTTAACACAAATGTCAAATAATATTTGTAAGTGATGTAGGTGCTCTTCTTGGGATTGAGAAAAAACAATAATATCATCAAAATAATCACATGCAAAATCAATTTTGTATTTATTTAGAATTCTTCTTATAGTACGATTAAATATTGCTGGCGCTGTGAGCAATCCGAAGGGTAGAACTTTCCATTCAAATAACCCAAATGTGGTAGAAAAAGCCAATTTTTCAGTATCTCGGGGATGTACGGGCACATGCCAATATCCACTCGCGAGATCTAGTGTGGAAAAGAAATTTGATTTTGCTAATTTGTCAAGAAGAGTATCAATTCTAGGTAATGGTTCTGCGTCTGTCTTCATAATAGCATTGAGTTTACGAAAGTCAACACAAAGACGTGTTTTCTTTCCTTCCTCTCTCTTAAGCACCAAAGTGACGGATGTAGAGTAAGGGGAATGGCTTTCTTTAATTAAACCGGCTTGTAATAAATTTTGAATTTGTTCTCTTATTTCACTTTCCTCCTTAGGGGAGGTTCTATAAGCTCTTAGTGCAATTGGTAATTCAGATGTTAAATGAACTCTTTGTGGTTCCATGTTAATTTTACCAACATCATATTTTGTTTTTGCGAAAATTTTGACATATTTAGCTAAGAGAGCAGGAAGTTCACTTTTATTGGCTAACTGAAGATTTTGATTATTTTCCTCAGTGGCTGGAGTAAAATCAAGCTTTTTAGCTTCATCCTGATCGATTTGTATCTTACTGAGGAAGTCATCACTCATTTCATATGATACGAATTCATCATCACAATTTGCATATACATTATTTGGATTACTTTCATTACAATAATTATCTTGACAAACCTCATTTTGATTACTTTCATTACAATAAATATCTTGATAAACCTCATTTTGATTACTTTCATTACAATAATCACTATCTGGAACTAAATGCAAGGTCTTTTCTGTGGAAATATCATCTTGAAGTGACATTAGTAAAATATTTTTTCCCATTTGCGAAATTTCATTTTTTGTACAGTCTATATTTAGTTTAAAATCACAACAATGTGGTAGACCAATTAAGACATAAGGTAAGTTATTGTTTACAACATACATGTCTACAGTTCGTGTAATATCACCAAGTGTCAAATCTACAAGGCATTTTTCTCTTAGTTTTAAAATACCTCGAGTTTGAGCAGCATTGATACCATATTTATCATATTGAGTTTGAATGTGATGTTTCTTAACGATATGTTTTGGACAAATTGTTATGCTACTTCCGGTGTCAATTAAACAAGGTATAGCTTCAGTTTCATGCACTTTTCTAACTACTTTTTGAATTTGTTTATGTTTGGATCCATTTTGAATAAGTTGCCCGGGCAAAATTAATTGTTCAAAAGAGTTAGTTGTACTCTACACTGAGCTACGTTCATTGTGATTGTCTGAAGTAGCGGTCTGTTGACTGGTATTGCTTGTTTGTATGCTAACAATCTGACGTTGAGTGACGGTAGATTTCTTAATAGGACAGTCCTTATGCCAATGAAAAGCATTAGTAATATTGTAACTTTGGCATGTTTTGCAAGGGGATGGTGGTAAGTATTCATGATAATGTACATTTGTATTGGTATTCTGAGTATTGGGCCTCGGTCCCCTGGGTACGTATGTATCATTATTAGAGGGATATGATCTAGGCGGGTTATTTGCGTTTGGATACCTATAGTTCCAGGGTTTTGCTGAGTTTGAAGGATGGGGTTGAAATTCATTATTTGGTCTCATGGGTCTCCACTGGCGAAAGCCCTGGGGGTTTGGTTGGAAATTTGTTGGAGGTTGATGTCTTTTGTCTACTATCTGTATTTTGTTTAGTTTATGCACTAAGTACCTCCATTCGGTTGTTGTCTTAGGAGAATTTACCACAACAAGTTGTTTCAATTCCTTGGGTAGCCCGTCTGTTAATCCATCTAATAATAATTTTGGTTCCAGTTCCAAAGCTCTTCCTACCTGTAATTTTTTGTGGTAATATTCGGAAACATTTTCTCCTATTCTGAAAACAATATTTGAAAAATCACTAAGGGATGGTTCTTCCGGGGTAGTAAATTCCTCATGGAATAATTGCACTAACTCCTCCCAATGTAGGACATTTAAATTATTGTTAACAAATAAAGTAATTGCCTTTCCCTTAATGAACTTGTGTATATTTTTTATTTTCCATACATTATCCAAGTTTTCATCATTGCAATAACCCTCAAAATAAACAACCCAATTCTTCCATTCCATTCCTGACTCGGGGGCAAAAGGAATTATTTCTGATGTTCTGTCATATTTTTGTGTTTCTCTCTTTTCGGGTATTATGGATGACAGTTCTTTTGACTTTTTTAGCTGCTGAGAATTCCCATTACTGTTTACTAATTCTGACGAAGGGACTAATCGACTTTCGGTTTTTGCAGATTCGTTATTACTATCACTTTTTTCCGAGGTTTGGGTTTTGTCATCGTCAGCTATATTGTCAGCATCCTCTATATCACTGTTTATCGTAAAGGTTTCACTGTAAGTCTCCAAATCCCTGAAGGTGGATAGGAGCTTACGTGCTGTCTCCTCTTCTGAATCCGAAGGTTCTAATTGAAAAAAAATTAGCAATTCTAAGTAATTTAATTTTATCAAAATTATCAATAACATATTTTAACTTTCTTTCAAATTCTGCATCCCCAATTTCAAATTGGAATCCCTCAAATTCCCTTAAATTAGATCGATTTCTCTTCTGCTTATCTGTTTCAAAAATAAAAGAATGTACTAATTTAATTGTGTCTGACTTAGCTGATTGAATGGCTAACTTAATTTGGGGAATGTCTACCAACTTCATCTTGACTTTATTACAATAAAAATTTAAAGTTATAGAACTTAAAAATTATCATCACTTTTTATATAACATACAATTGAATGGCATTTTTATATTAACTTTCAAACTTATAAATAGTATCATAATACATGACTATCATAACCCGTTTTTATATTTATTTTTTCAACATAGATATTAAATAACTAACTAACACATCACTATCATTAATAGAGAGAGAAACACCTTACCTTGCATCTTCACAAAATAAATTAAAAAAAAAAACACACTAATATTTCTTCTACAAATTAACAATCTTCTTTTAACTCTTGAGTTCCACAAAAACATTGCGTAATTTTTCAATTCTGAATGGTGTCCCTTCAAAATTTAAGTTCGCCGTCGGTCAATGTCCGGAACATCGGCTTCCACCGGGCGAGATCGTTCATCCTTGCCGGACGCACTGTTCTGGGATACGGGGACGTACAATCGTGTTTCAATGATGACAGCGAGCGACGTCGGTAACTGCACGGGAAGGCATCGGCGACACATTGCACCATGGAGAGAGGATCAAACGCTTGTTGGGAGGCACCGGAGGGTTGTCGTCCGCGCTGAATCACTGGTTCCCTCACGTCCGCTCCTCGGAGAATACGGAAGAAAGGCTGTTGCCTCTGCTCGTGCTCATGCGTCTGCCTGGGAATCATGCGGCGAAAAGAAAGTTGTGTTCTTTCCGCAGCCAGCCCGACTCCCCCAGACGAGATGTCGGCGTCTGATCGGCGTCCGTCAGCGTAAGCGAACTCCTGGCGATTTCTCCTCCACGCAGAAACTGTCCTGCCGGCTTCTGTAAAGAATGGGCCTTACGCCATTCCTTGTTGGAATAATTGACGCAAATCCATTGGGGTTCTAGGTTAAATAGTTTATTTCAAAGTTCAGACAGAGGGCAGGAGTCGGGCCGGCGACCTTATTCGTTCCGTGGCTATCTTCTTACATCGCAGTCTAAAGGCTCGAAGCTAAGCTTTACGTTCCAAACTCCTAAAAAGCTAAGCGCGAAGTTAAGACGAAGCTCTCGAAATTTCCGCGCTCTTGCTTAAATACTCCTTAATTACCACATCTGTTGTCAGGGTGCAGCACGATCGCGAAGGCGTTACTCTCAAACGTAATTAGTTAACTAGATTGTCAATCAAGACATGAGAAACACCTGCTTACCCAGGAGTTCTAAAAGCACGTAGTAATGAAAACCACAGGAAACTGACGATACTGCTAAATAAACAATTTTCTACTTATGGAACTTCAAAAAACGTCTCCGAGCGTAATATTTGTATGGCCGAGAAACAAACTTTACAGTAAGAGTAAAAGATTAAATAGCTTTTTCAAATAACATTAAATTAAATTAGGTTAAATTAGCAAAGTTTATTTTATTATTACATATATATATATATATATATATATATATATATACGTATATAGCCGTGTCTTATGAAGACGCAAAAAGAACAACAATTTCAAGAGAAAAAAGAGAAAGCTTCAGAAAAGAAAGAACTTTATTCAGAAGCAGTAGCAGCAGCTTTCGTTTTACAAAATTCTTCAAATTTCATTATTATGCTAATTAATAATTTTGGTAATGAACATAAAGAAAAAATGTACATTTATACACAAAGACAAATAGATATATATACATCTGTCCCTTATATAGTCTCAAAACAACAGCAATTTCTAAAGGAAAAGGTGTCTTTTGGAAATGAAAAAAACTTTATTTCGAAGCCGTCTTTTTATATTCTTCAACACACTGCATTTTTATTTTTGAAAAGATAGCTAAATCGTATGGTGAAGTCTGCATGTATGAAGAAATACTTAATGTCATGTACGCATTTATTTATCCCTCTTCGTTCAATTGTTTGTTGCCCGATAATGTTTCTTGGGTAGTCGAAGGCAAAGTTTTGAGCAAGAAATGGTCTAACAAAGTATCAGAGTTTGTTAAAGGCCCATGCTAAACAGTGAGTAGTTGTTGTTCTTCAACTGAAATTTTAATTTATATCTTTCAACTGCAAAATAGATTGCTGAAGTCGGTCTGGGTACAGACAAGAAAGACGGTTCTTAACGAAATGATTTTCATAATGTGTGGTTGTTGTGCCATCACAGATGAGAATTTGGATGTTTAAGAGAAAGTCGACTAAAGTCGACCGTTGGTTTACCACTCTATGAAGCATCTGAGACCACCGCTTGTATTGATTCATTCAATATTTTTTATCATTATTCATCCGTATTTAGAGATTTTTTTCTGTAATTCTATTTAGCATTATATAAACAAATTTTAAGTTGAAGAACAGAAACTACTCACTGTTCAGTTGGACCTTTCACAATCCCTGACCCTTTGACTGGAACTTCTATTCCCCAAGTCTCTTCACATGGACCGACCTTTTTATGCCCAAGAAATCCTTCGACTGCAACGAACCAACGGAGACGACTAAAATGAATGGGCACGTAACATCAGGTATTGTTTAGTACATCTGCACATATCTGATCTATTTTTTGTGACCATGTTCTAACACTAAATGTCTTTTTTTTTAGATGATAACCTATTCGAAAACGTGACCCCTTGGAATCGTTTATCACTTACTTCATGACACATGTACAGCTCCTGAAAAAAGATTAATCTCTTTATTTGGCCGTCGTTTGTCACACAGCAAAGTTGTATGTATAAAATCATTTACGATTAACGTACATTTTAATTTGCAGTTCATAAAATTAGCGTAAAGGTCTATCTTCCTGCTTAAATACTCACCAATATTCTTTTTCACAATGGTCATACAAGATTTCACTTCATATTTGAAAACTTATTCATCCCTCATTTCAACCACGCATATTAACAAAGAACACATAACTGATCTTTAAACTTGAAAATTATAATAATCCTCCTTTTTCCGACACTGTTGTTAATCGTAATAATAAATCTTTTTATACTTCTGCTTATCGCAATCCTTTCGCTGTTTGCTTACCATCACACGCTCGCTTTTGTCACTCACCCGTCCAAAAATTCGCAACCTTCTACTCTTTCTTTTATCGTGATTTAAACGTCAAATCTGACAACAATTGCTTGCTTTCTAAAATTGACTTAACTCAAAGCCATTGGCATGGACATAGGCTGTAAGTCCTGAGTAATCGATTTTCCATTGAAGAAATTAAGTAATCCGAGTAAAATCTCCCACTACAGAAAAATCTCCGACCATTAAGGACAGTATTGTGCTCCTTTACTTCCCTACAGTTAGTGCTCTCGTTGCTAAAATTCTCAATAAATTCTATCTCACATTAATTTTCAAAACCACGAAAAAATTTACTTTCTAGTGCCTCAAAGAGCCCATGGAGCCTTTGATTTCATGGGGTATTTACAATATCAATTGTCAGCGCGGTTTATTTTATATCGCACCAACTAAATCCGACCTTAAATTTAGATTTCAGGAGCACATTGCTCTTTTTAAAAATATGAAATTAACAAATTTGCCATCACTAAACATTATTGGGATGCTAGTCATACTTCCTAACTTAACAGCTAAACACATTTACAACCACGGTTAGAGCAGTGAGTTAGATTTTATTGAAACTTTCCAAATCTACAAAAATATGAACAGCCTGGTTAATGTTGATTTCACTGCTTCCCCCTTTTTGAATGGTGAAAATTCCTCTCTTCTCAGTTACCTTAATTCAATGCTCTACTATTGGATCTCATAAAACTCTCTTCTGAATCCCTGCTTTCCTATTGGTCCTCGTGAACGCTATCCTGATTCCCCTCTTTTCTATCTTTCTTTCTATCTATCTATCTATCTATCTATATATATATATATATTTCTTACGGGCGGGTACTTTGACGATTAGGCATTGTCCCTTACAACGGCCCGAAGGTGTTGGCCACTTTATTATGGGGGCACCTAGTAGGTGGACCAACTTCGCCCTATATGACGGGACGGATATGACAACCACGCCCAGTCGGAGATCGACCCCTGGCCCGCCGGGAGTCGAACCCGAAACCGGAATACGGTGCTTTACCCACCATACAACTCGGTCGACCCTCTTTTCTATATAAAAAGCTCAATTTTTTGCCATTCTCATTCTCCCTGGACATCACCTAGTTTTTCACTATACTTTGCGCGATCTTTGTCCCAGTACATAATATAACATTGATATTTTTGATACTTTGAATTTTCTCATTTTTACTCTCTGTTGCACACACACACACACATTCTATACATTTTCTCACTATATTCACCTGTGTTTATTGTACATATTGTATATATTTTTACACTGTTTTCATTGGTTCTAATTTGTCTCACTGCTTATATTTTTTGATATTCACACTGTACTCCACTTTACTGAACTTTTATGGTCTTACTGAGCAACCCGCCCTATGAAGTCCCTGTTTATACACGGGGGGAGTGCGGGTCAGTCTGCATCATCTTCTAACTTTCTTGTTCCTTTCACAGTTTTCTGCATCTTTACCTTGCCACGGCCCATTTGTAGGTTTGACAGACTGTTCTTTTTAATGACATTGACATGCTTATGGCCCTGTCTCTTGGGCTTATTTCATGATTTCGCAATAACTCTCTCATCATTACACACTGGAGATAAGCGTACCATACGTTAGGTGCTCCTGTAAACTGGAACTTCATGTCATGTCATTCTCATTCTAGCACTGACGACGATAGGTTGTGCATGCTGAAACCTGACTTTCATTTAATTTTTTGTATAGATGCTACTATGCAATGTTTTTTGATGCTTATTTATCATCATTTACTGTTATTATAAACTTAATGAAAATTGAAAATAAGTTATAAATTATTACATTAATTTTCGAAGAAAATATAATAAGCTGTCTAGGCCGATCTCTACGATAATACATCCAAGAAATAACTGTACATGGCTGCACAAAATTTGATATTTTACCCTTTCAGGAGCTTATTTTATATTATTTAAAATGTCTTATACTGATTTATTAAAGGGTTACGTATCAATTTATTAAGTGATTGTTTTTTAAAAGTTACCTTAAAAAGTATTTTTATATTTAATGTAAATTAGATTTATTTCGTACGAAAATGGTGATTATTTGAAGAATAGAAAATACCAAATTTTGAAACAAATAAATTAGTTGAGTTCAGTGGTGCTTTAATCTTGTTAATTTCGTTTCGCATGTATATCAGCTTATTAAGGAAATAACATTCAATGCTCTTTTCCTATGTTTGTTCCATAAAAATTATCTATTTTTATATTCCTATTTTACATGTAACTTTTCTTTAACATTAACTATTGTTTTTTGCTTGTATTGATCAGAGAACAGAGTCTCACCCTTGGCAATATTTATGGCTATATTCCATATGCATAATGGAACCTTCAAAATGCTCTGTAAAATTCTTTAAAAAAATTAGAAAATGTTCACATGTATCTGTGAAAATTTTACTCCTTCTCTCCCCCCCCCCGAAAATAAAGTGAGTTTATTTAGAGAAACACCACTGTCTTATTACTTAAAGATCAATAATGCCAAATTCATATAAGCTATATTATTATGAAAAATCTTATAACGTGATGTTCTTTGTTTTGTTTACGTGATCATCTGAGAAATAGGTGTAGATTTTGAGATGTAAGTCATAGCTTATAAAAACATGGTGATATATTTGAAATTTTTGAATTTTTCACAGCTAAGCCAAATTCTATTAAAGCAGCAAACATGAAATGAAAAACTCGGCACTCCAAAAAACAAACAGAACCGTAGAGAAACCAACTTCCTAAATTTTGTTACGACAAAACCATGAATGGACTATATAAGAAATATATGAATAAAATTGGTTTTAATGAGTACTAAACAAGACATTGAATTTCGTGTTTGACTGACACAATTCAGTTAAAAAAATATTGGAAGTTAAAAGGCAAGGTTTCGAGCACGTAGTGATGTGGTGGGAGTTGTCAGGTGATTTCCTGGAGTTAGAGTAAGGTAGAAAACAGGAAACTAAACTCCCAGATTTTCTTTATAAAATAAAGAACTAAATTTTATCATTAAAATATGTACTTTCATAATTTTTCCGATTAACATATTAAAAGATTTTCTTTCAAATGATCCTTTTAGAAGCATAAAAATAAGAATTTCCCATGCCTATAAAGTAAAAAAAAAAAAAAAAAATAAGTTTTCAATATTTTATTACTCATGATTCACACCTATTACGTGAGTTTGAGAAAAATAAGTTAAATAAAATAATATACTGCAGATTAAAATATACATATTTTTCGAGAAATCTTCGAAGTAGTCAGTGAAATACAATCAATAAAGTAATAAATCTCGAAATTCCAAAAAACCCTACTTTCAGTATGTCTGAGACTTGACTGATTTGAAAATACTATTTATTATTTGCAATTTTCATATCCCCTTCAAACAGAAAATACAATGACGCATCAATCGCATATCCAGGATCTTGAGTGAATGTGCATTTTTTATGTCTGGAATATGCAATAGTTCTCGGAATTTGTAAAGTAGCTAAACATTTCCAGAAATTTCAGTTCTTGCAGGTATAAAAGTGACAGCGTCCGAATATGCGTTTTATTAGTCGATCAGCCACTCTTTCTGCCTAGTCTCGTATTACTAAAGCCCATAGTTCCTTACTCTCATTAATGGAAAATTCAACGATGCCTGGAGTGAATCTTAGACCACTCTCTCTGTAAGTAGCTTTCTTAAGATATTTATATTCAATGGTTTTTGGAATTTCTCCCTCAAAAAATATATATGTAGAAAATTGAAATTTTAATCTTCCGGCTGAGAATTAAGACTGAGACTGTAGAAATATCTAAACTTTAATTTTAAAACTGGGCTTAACCTCTTCGTTCCAAAAGATCCCCATATATGGGGATCTTCTTTTTTCCATTGTTAAAACAATTATTTAAGATTTTTTGTAGTTCTGAATTTACGTACATATGCGTCGAAACTTTAATTTTGAATAATGATTTATGCTTAAATCTTGCACATAGAAACCATTCCCTTTTTGCTTTCCGTTATTTTATGTTTGTTTGCCGTTACACGAATGAATATTTGAATGTTATCGAAATTTCCTAAGTTAAACTTGTAAATAATTTTTGGAAATTCATTTAGCTTATAATAACCTACAGGAAATCATTTACCTTTAAAAGCGTCTAGGCAATCTTTTTATGGGTGATGGTAACTCTTTAGTAATAAAACAGAGATTGAGAATTAGGCTTTTATTTGAAAAAATATTCAAAAATACGCTTTCTGTTTGTCGTGTTTCAGTGTAACAAGTTTCTTAAAAACAAGTATGAGGGTGCTCTTTAATTTCAGATGTGGGTTTTTTGTCGCATGTAAAGAGGTTAAATTAAAAAATATTTATTGAAATGAAGGATACTTATGTACCTGAGAATTATAATCGAATCAAGACTACTTTCTTTCAACACATGGTTCGAGTAGTCGTGCTTTTGTACCGAATCTGAATCTATTTATAGATCAATTAGTCACTCGATACTCTACCCCTGAATAGTATTAGAGCGACATTGATTAGTAACAAAATCTGTTGAAGACATTGCTAACAGTTTGTCTTAAAAAATAGAAATTAATGTTTTTTTTCTAAACATTCTTATATATTACTGTTAAAAAAATGACTTCTTAAATAGCGAATGTAAATACCTTGCGTTATCTTTATATATATACATATAGGTTGTATCACAATCCCCTCCCGGTTTTGGAAGGCTTATAAAACACATATATTGCAAATACAGCAACAAAGTTGACTTTATTGGAGAAAGAAATTTTACAAGTTAATTGTTGTTAATTTGGGGCCCTCGTCGGAGGGCAGTTAGTTTTTCGAATCATCAGTATCACGATACAGGGACGGACTATAGGGGAGGGCGAAGGGTCGACCGCCCCAATTGAGAAAACAGAAATAAATGCTAAAGATTTTATTTTACTTCCATAAAATGGATTCATTTATCAATCTTCTAACTAAACGCCCCACCCACAAACTCACTCCCCCCTCCCCCATCCCCGGCTCCGACAAAATTGCATTAATCCGTCGCTGTCTCGAAAGGTTCACATATTGGACTTTTGTGGAAAAAAACTTGCAACATTTCTTTTTTCAATAAAGTAAACTTTGTTGCTGTAGTGGTAATATACATATTTTTTATAGTCCTTCCAAACACGGGAGGGAATTATGATATATCCTGTATATATATATATTTGTATTTTGTTATTATTAATAATCATTATAGTTTTAAATACAATATGTTATATTTAATTGGCTATACCATCTGTTTAATTAATAATTTTAAATTCATTATTACTCTATATATTTTTAATTTAGTTAAAAGACCTGGATACAAATAATGTTTAGTAATATTACCCTATAATTTTCGGCAACACTTTTATATTCTTCTTTCCACTGATACACTTTTATTTTGTGGCAACACCGGTTTTCACTTACTACATTTTTAATTTTGGCAACACTTTACTCTCGCCTTCCATGTGCTTGCTACCACTCCAAAATGGTATGCCGATTTTTCCGTGCTTTTTCTTTTATTTTGATTTCTTATTGCTTTCCTTTTTCTAATAGTAGGATAGTGCCTAAAATGTGTGGAGTGAATACTCTTTTTGATATGTCACACAACCAAAATCCTACTATTTTGTTTATCTTTAATTATAATTATCTGGGTGTGGCTCCTGAGGATAGTCCCAGAGGTTATAATTTCCTTTCCATTCATTCTTTTATCATTTAATTTGGCTCGGTTTCTTTCCTTTTTTTTTTCTTTTTCTTCCCACTTGCGGTATGTCATTTTTGCAGTAATATTCATTGTGTTTTACTTATTGATTATATATATATATATATTGCTACGTATTTTCGGGGCAACCCGCTGTGACTTCGGTCACTTCACTTTTAGGGACTTATTTTTGGCGACAAATTTGTGTGAGAATTACAGCATTTATGAAAGCTTCGGTACTGAGTGGATTGTAATAAACGAGCTACTGGCCGTTAGTGCCTGCGAATATTGTACAGCTGATTGTTCGGCGAAGTTCAAAGTGGAAGCAATAAAGTTTGTGTTCCATCCTAACAAGTGGACTCTTTTCTAGAACTTTCTACACCAACTAGGCATTAGAACGACGAAGCCAGGAAACTAGCAGAGTATTCTGCAATATTGATATATACACACACACACACACACACACACACACACACACACAAAAAAAAAAAAAAAAAAAATCGACGTTCCAAGAAAGAGTCGCCCGATTGAAATGAAATGGAGCCGATAATATGCTGCAGTAGTAAAATTCTACATACTTTGTTCTCTGACACTGTTACATCAAATAATATGGAGTTATGGGGATGCTAAAGAATTTTCGACTTTTATTTTATTTCAAAATACTAATAGTTTAGTTGCACTGTACTTCTTTGATCTTATGAGAGAACCTTGGATATCCAACGAAAGGTGGAATTTCCCTATTCTTTGCATTTTAACCCATATCCTGAAATTTCCTTATGCCTTATCTTTTCACACCGACTCATGCGGCAAAAGAGTATACCACACAGATTTAAAATGCCTGTATTACTAGTACATTTTTATCTGAAAACAATAAACTAAGACAAATTGGACCAAATGCTCAATGGTAAAAAAATTTAACCGAAGCAACATGCTAGCTGCATTTTAGCTATACTTTAAATAGGGAAGAAAATACTGTTTAAATATGAATTATTTCATAAGGCACATGATACAAACAAGAAATTTGGTTGGAAAATTTTGAATTATCTATTATTTTGACATTATCTATTTTATTTTCTTACAGGATTCAAGACGCGAAGTGTGAAAGTAGTGTAGACAAGGAATATGCGATTGTTGATATCCATCTTAAAGGAGATAACATAGCCATAAAGAATAAGAGAAACCTACTAAAAGCAAAATTGTATTCAGAAATTACTCTATTAGATTGGTGTTGCATTTTCATTTTTCTTTTATCTTTAGTGTTAATTTCATTAATATTTTTTTCTCGCGTGGCAGCATCAAATCTTGAGCCATTTCCAGATAAAGGTTTGAAAAGCAATGCCGATTCCTATGGTAATTTCACACGTGGCAATAATTACTTCATCGAATTCAAAGAATTTTATATTTTTATGGGTAATCAGGAAGGAAACTTTGCTCATATTAATAAAACAATAGAAAACCGCAACAAAATCTATACTGGTTTTGCACGTTTCAATTACATAAACCTAATGAATGGTCTGAATAACATCTCAGAAACATTGGCAACAAAGAAGGAGTAGAACTTTTAGAGATGTGCGAATACAAGCTGTTCCCTGTTCTAACAGATTTTTCTCAAACTTCACACACTTGAACTTTTTTTTAAATTTCGAATGAAGGTTCTCCATTATTTATTTCTCTCATATAATCAGGAAATCTCGTGTGTTTATGTGATTTATATGCTTCTAAAATTTAGAAGATTTCAGTGTCAACTACATTTCTTTTCATTTAAAATGAAATTTGTTTGAATTTACTATAGTTCATGACATGTAGAAATTTTGGGTTTATGTAATTTAAATATTTGTAAAATTAAAAGGCTTTTGGTGTCATTAACAATTATTTTGACTTAAAGAATTGAGTTTTTTTAATTAACTATTCTACATGACATGTATAGACAATAAAGTAATTAAAAAACTTTGTAAAAAGCACACATAAGATGTTATAGGTAAGAGTATACGCACGTTTCAGCCAAAAATTGTTTTGGCCTTCATCAGTCCAAGCTCTTCGTTGCAAGCAACACAGGGAACTGAAAAGAGATAAACAAGCAAGATGTTGCCATCAAGGGGCAACATAACATCTTATGTGTATTTTTTACAAAGTTTTTTAATTACTTTATTGTTTAACACCAGTATTTTGAGTGTTTTTCCGATGTATAGACAATGATATAATAATCTAAATGCAATACTTTGTAAATTTTTTGTCACGTTACACGTATTGTATGCTGAATAAAGGTTTTATTTTTTTCTAGACTGTAAAGCGTCATGTAATTTCACCCTTTTTTTCTACATTATACCTATTTATGTATAAAAAAAATCATGCACGAGGATCTATTTTGAATTTAAGCATTAAAATCATAAATTATACTTTTCTCATTTCCTGTAAAACATTTATTGAGTCTTCATTACTCTTAGTAAGAATTTTTTTTTAAATCATAAAAACTCTTCATTGGTTACATGCTTATAGAATAAAATATCAGAAGAGCTTGATTGTTTGCATGTTATAGTGTATTTTCATTTATATTATTTTTATGTCATGTCAATGGCAAATTAAACAAGTTAGTAGAAGAATGGACTTCATAATTATACTAAATATTATATGAATGCTAAAATATAATTTATTAATTAAATAATAAAAATAGTCATATAAAGTACCCTACACATAATATATTTTATAATGTATACAGTCCGGACCAGGGGCGTAGCCAGGGGGGGGGATATCGGGATATATCCCCCCCCCCGAAATGTTCTGATTAGTGATGAAATTCCGTCTATTTATACAGATATAAGTTCATATCCCCCCCCCCGAAAAATTTTCCTGGCTACGCGCCTGGTCCGGACTATACACTATACACGTCTCAGTGAGACATGTGTAGTCTTATACACAGTTTAGACACAGTTTAGTCACAGTTTAGAGACATGTGGATGTCATAAGAAAAGGGAGAGGGACTTGAGTATGACATGAGAAAAAGTGTATGTGGATGACAAACACACAATTGGACTTTGCCTCAACAAGTCAAATTTGTGACATTTCAGATTTCACTCTTAATATGAATTTAAACCTGCAAGATTCATCACGCCATGCTCTAAAACTTATTTATATTGTTATTTTACTAGATTTATTAACCCTTTGAGGCGCAACCCTTTCCCAATGCTGAAAAAAGGGCAGCCGTTGCCATCGCTCGATTTAACTACCAGCAAGATGCAGGACGATCGAAACGTTCATCGCGTGCCACAGATCTAGAGACCCTTTTTTGACGCATCTGGCTGTGCCGCACAGCAAGTATGTATATTAAAAGAAATTTTTAAAAGTCAAAAAAGCCAATTATATTAATTTTAAGGGAAGACCCTTTCCGTAATATTTCAAAAAATTACTCAAAAATAAAATAATTACCAAAAGTTCTATATCAGTTCATTCACTATTTATACAGTACGGAAAATTTTAAGAGTGTAAGTCGAAGGAGATTTTAAGAAATTGAATATAATAAATTGTAACCTAAATCAATCTTCTAAACTTTTCATTTAATGTAATTCTCATTTTAATATAATTGAGGTGTCTATAATTAGGGAGCTCTGTAATTTGTATCGAAATGCCTTTAATTTGATCGCAAATTGTTTTAATCGTGTGAATTAATCAAGTAATAATTATAAAATCTGAAAAGTGTTTTTTATTGTAACTATTTTAGTTTTTCTCACTTAGATTTTATGTGTGGAGACTTAATAAACCGCTGTATAAATTATACAATAATGACAGTAGCATAAACTAAGTTATACTCTTCAAAATATTTTTTTTTAATTTCCATTATGAAATGTACATGATAAAGAAAATAAATACACTGAAATAAATCCTGAAAAAACATAATACGTTTATTAACGAATATGTTTCGCTCTTGTCTTTAAAAAAGAATATTAAAAAAGTATTTTCGACTTTGAAGCTCCTTTCACTTTTCTAACGAAATAAATGCAAATAGGACACATTGTTTTAGCGGGAAAAAACTAATTTTTTAATGAAAAGTAAAATTTCAAAGAGCATTCCACTTTTATGTAATTACAAAGTTCATTCAAAAGATTTTATCAAAGAAATCCCTCATTCATTAACAGAAAGAAAATAGGAGACTGGTCTCTTGCTGATGAATTAGCTCCTCTATTTTTCAACTAATAAAGGTGAAGAAATGACCCTGAAAATTTTTTAAAATAAAGAGTTATAGAGAGAAGAACGAAAATTTAGTGAAGAAATTCTGCAAGCCACCTTTCTCATCATTAGAACTTTTGAGGGATCATTATTTAAATAATTCGTTCTGTTCATTAAACATATATACGGAGTGTCCCAAAAACAAAAATTTATTCTTTTATTCCTGAAATTTTGATCATAGGCATATGCTATAAATTACGATGTTCTGTAGAAAAGAGCAGAATTGTAGCGTACAGATTAAAATTATCATTAGAATAAATCGAATAAAATACAAAATTAAAATTTTTATACAGCCGCGTAAGAAAAAATTCCCAATTAATAAAACATGCCGCAGACATTAATTTAGGTGATGAACACTTGATGTAAAAAATTAGCATTTCGTCTTAAAAAGCGTGAGGTATGTAAAAATAAATATATGCTCACTTAATGCAATTTTCAGTGATTCTCGAAACAAAAAATTCACATCGAAAGTACGAATATTAGGGGTTGAACACAAATTACAAAAAAAAAAAAAAAAAAAAAAAAAAATCTGGAGTGACTCCACTCGACTTTCCGAACACTTACGATTAAGATCATTACCAACCATTTAAATAAATTATAATCGATGAATAATTCAAGCATATATAACAAACTGAAGCTCAATCGAATGCGCCGTTTAAACGCTAGCGCACTTTCAAGAATTCCCCCGCATAGGCCATAATGTAAAAGAAATCTTTGTCGTAGCCCTGTAGAAAAACTATGTCCTGTACACATCAAAATCAATACCGATCTTACTATGATGGTTTATAACATCTATACCCAATTTTAACTCAATCGAATGTACCGTTTAAATGCTAGCGCACTTTCAAGAATTCCCCCTCATAGGCCATAATGTAAAAGAAATGTTTGTCGTAGCCCTGTAGAAAAACTGTATGTCCTATAACCTATATATGTCAAACTCAATACCGGTCTTAAGATGGTGGTTTATAATATATATACCCAATTTGAGCTCCATCGAATGCCCCGTTTAGGAGCTATAGTGTTCACTCACTCACTCACACACACACACACACACACACACACACACACACACACACACACACACACACACACACACACACACACACACACACACACACACACACACATACATACATCTCGTAAAAATAGCATAAATGAATTCTGAAGACCTCAAAATGTGTCAATATGCTAAAATCTCGAAAAAGTCGAATTTTTTCATGATTACAATACTTTCCTTACATAGTACATGTTCGGAAAGTAAAAAACAGTGACTGAATATATACATATAACACACAGGCTGGTCATAAAAATTTATTCCTATATATGCACATTTAGCTGCTGTTCCATTAAACTGCCCTAATAGCACAACCGTCCCCTGTGACTGAAATGCGACCACAAAATACTGTCACGATAGAGTTACAAACAGTCTTACCAATGTGTAGCACAGTGGTTAAAGCCGCTGACATTGGGAGATGGCTCAAGTGGAGGAACAGGGTTCTGTCCTCTCGCGGGGCCGTCGGTCTAGCGATCTGGAGTATTGGGCGGTTTTCTCCAGATGTAACGTTAATACGCGCTAGATACCCAGAAAAGTCCTCTCCCAAGGCATTTGCCCGCCCTTGTGTCTGACCTTTCTCTGACGTGGATTTATAAGCGGTACCTCGTGTTCAAGCACACAAATCCGAATATATGTTCCAACACAACTACAAAAACTCGCCGCGACTCCGCAGCAAAGTCACCCCACAGTCCCTATGTCCTCTCGCTGTGTATTCACATTGCGACCCTTCAGAGAAGTCGCTTTGGGACAGTGAAAAAATTCGTTGAAAAAGAGTTACCGAGAACATGCCCTAGATGGCAGCACCAAACTCTCATGCAAGGAAACGCTCAGGCCCAGTATCGAACCCTCGACACACTGGACTCGCAGGCCAGCATGTTACCTCAACGCTGTGATTACCTTGCTCAACTTGCTTTAAAAGTAAAAGGATTGCTGCAAAAGCTAGTTCTGGCATGGCTTTTTTTGGAAATGAAAAATTTTTCTGGAGTATTTTATAAATGGAGGGAAAATACCATAATTAATAAATATAAATTTAAAATCGTGGAAATTTTTCTTTTTCACATAAATTATTTTCAGGAGATAATGTGCTGTTTTATTTAAGTATTCATCCGAAAAAACTAATGATTTATTGAAATTTTTTATTCTGTTATGAAATAAATTTGTAATGTGCGACATGTGGGGTTTGATATATATTAAGGTATGAGGGATGATATTTATATTTTTGTCATATTTTGCCTAAAAGGGATTTCAATTAAAAATAAATAAAATTAATTGGAAAAAACATGCATTAGATAAAATAAATAAAGTATTTTTGACTTAGACCGATAGTTTTACCTCAAATTTTTCCTAGCGGAACTTTCAAAAATACCAGGGACGTATTTAAAGGTGGGGGGGGGAGGGGATCCGGGGCCCCAATCAAAAACTTACAGCAATTATAAAAAAATATCAATTTTGAGACATTTCTATTTACTCTAGTAACAATAAGGTTTAAAATACCGGATAGTCTCCCCCCATCCGAAATTTAAACCTACATACGCTTTCGAAACATATATGCCATGGGGATATGAAAGAAATTCTGACTTCTCTTATTCTGAATTTTTTGTCATAGTATTTTACTCACAGATACTTAGTTTTCACTATTGTGATTAGAACTCTCAACTCTAATATTTTTAAGAATAATATTTTTTTTATAAATAATGTTGTCTTTTTTAAGCGAAATAATTAATAAATTAAACTAAATTCCATTACTACATAACTCCGAGATTTTATTGAATTACTATTTTCGGATTTATTTATTAAATGTTTCACGAAAGAAATTGACACAAAATATTAGAAAAAATGAGTCTGTTTCCAAAGTCGCAAAAGCGGCCAGTGTGACGTCATTTTGAAGTCCAAAAAAATCAGTGGTCACAAAACAGTCACACAGTGACTTCACAGTGGAGTTACTGAGCGACCGTTCACATACTAGTCACATGGTGACTTCACGGCGAAGTCACCTGGTGACTGGTCACAAATAAACTTCACAGTGACCACACAGTAGAGTCACATCACTCACCAGTCACAATGTGAATTAGTATGTGACATTCGTGTGACAATTGTGACCCTCTGTGACGTTACAGTGACTCTTTTGTGACCATCTGTGCTATTAAGGCGAACGAGACGAGATTTCGGATATGGTTATTCAGTGGTAACTTAGACGGTCTCATACATCCCGATATTAGATTTCCGCATTCAGTATTGTATATTACAAACCTGAATATCTGATTATGCCTGCAGAACATCCTATAGTAGAATATATGTAGGTAGTTTTTTGATATATGTTTACGTGTGATTTTTAATATGTTTTGATAATTAACTAGCGGAACGAAAATATAATTTTGAAATTTTGAAACTCGAAAGTAAAATAAACTTCTTCTCATGTTATGACAGTTTCTTTCTTTCTTTCTTTTTTTCCCCTCCTCCAAAACTGGCTCTGATCAGTTTTTGTTTTTACTGTTTTAATTATCTCACATGGTTTTCCCTGAGTTAAATCTTTTAATTAAATTATTGAAATCTTATCTGTGCACAGTTGAGACTTGGCATACTGATATATGTACCTTCTCTAGCAATTCATTAATATATCATAAAACAATAAAATTTAAGGTTTTAACTTTTTATAAGAATTCATACATATCATTAAACTTTTTGTAACTGAAAAAGGCTAGATAGTAAAGTTAGTGAAGCCTAGTGGTTTAGCATTCTAGCTTTCGTATAGCCAATTCTGGTTGGAATTTTCTGCTCCAATGTTTTCGTATTTTTTAAACAGCTGTTAAATTTTGTTTCCGACGAGAATTTTAATTTTAAACTTTGGCAGATATCTGCGGAATTTTATAGAATTGTAATATAGAAAAATCTTTAAAATAACCTATAATTCTCTAGAATAAATAATTATATAATTCGCTAGAGTTTTTTATGTGAGTGCACAAGGACGAAGGGAATAAATTACTAGATTTTATGTATATTCATTACGGATCAACTTTTTTCATCCACTTGTCTCTGAACCGGTGAGGATCAAAAAATTTTGTTGTCAGTATACGGTGTATCATATTTACAAAAATGGGCATTTATTATGTTGCACAAACGAAAAATTTTATTCTACGTGATATTTGATTAAATAAATGAATTTCGGATGCACTGATTTATGCTGAAGACGATTCGCGGAACATTTTTAATATTTTTGTCGATCCGTAATTATAAAATTTGGTAACCACTGCACTGGATTATGCCAAATACGTTTCCTCGCCTTGGATAAGTGGATAATCGCCTTGAAATATGGTTATTTATTCTAAAGTTGCGAAAGTAAAAAATTTGAAATCATGATATTCAAATGATAAACATCTGAAAATTCTTTATAAATGTCCTTTAAATTAATCCCACAAGCGATTTATTACGAAAATAATGTATGTTCTCGGAACTCATCATACCTTTTCAGAAAAACTGAATCATCAAAAAAAGTAAAATAAAAATTATAGACAGAAATGCAATCTGTTCTCTATTAGCAATAGTTTCTGAGAACTATACTGTTCTAGAACATTCGGTATTTATGAGTATAAAAGAGGCAGCGTTAGAATGCAGATTTTATTCACTGAATAGAATATTTTTAACTTAGACGGTCTCATACTTCGAGATATTGAATTTTCCGCCTTCAGAATTGTCTAATACAAACCTGAGTATCTGATTATGCCTGCAGAACGTCCTATAGTAGAATTTCTGTAGGTAGTTTTTTGATTTACTTTTAAGTATGATTTTTAATATGTTCTGATAATTAATTAGCGGAACGAAAATATAATTTTGCAATTTTGAAGCACGAAAGTAAAATAAGATTCTTCTCACTTTATGACAGTATCTTCTTCTATTTTTACTCTCCGAACATGTACCATGTAAGGAAATGTATTGTAACCATGAAAAAAATTCGGCTTCGAGATTTTGGTGTATTTACACGTTTTAAGGTTCCCTCAATTCATTTATGCTATTTTTACGAGATGTATGATTGTGTGTGGGTGAGAGTGAACACGATAGCTCCTAAACGGTGCATTCGATTGAGCTCAAATTGAGTATATATGTTATAAACTACCGTCGCAAGACCGGCATTGATTTTCGTGTGTATAGGACTTATAGTTTTTCTACAGAGAACGACAAAGATTTCTTTTACACTATGGCCTACGGGAGGAAATTCCTGAAAGTGCGCTAGCGTTTAAACGGTACATTCGATTGAGCTCAAATTGGGAATACATGTTATAAACCATCATCCTAAGACCGGTGTTGATTTTGATGTGCATAGGACTTATAGTTTTCTACAGGGCTACGACAAAGATTTCTTTTACATTATGGCATATGGGGAGAAATTCTTGAAAGTGGGCTAGCGATTAAGCGGCGTATTGGATTGAGCTTCAATTTGGTATATATGTTTGAATTATTAATCCATTAAAATTTATTTAAATGTTTGTTATGATCTTAATCGTGTGTTTTCGGAAAGTCAGAGTGGAGTCACTCCAGTTTTTTTTTTTTCTCCTCCTGCAAAACTGGCTAAGTTTCTGTTTTTACTCTTTTAATTAACTCACAAGGTTTTCCCTGAGTTAAATCTTTTAATTAAATTGTTGAAATCTTCTCTGTGTACGGCTGAGATTTTGCATACTGATAAATGTACCTTCTCTAACAATTCATTAATATATCATTAAAGAATTGAATTTAAGTTTTAAACTTTTTATAACAATTCATACATATCATTAAACTTTCTGTAACGGAAAAAGGCTGGATAGCAAATTTCGTGAAGCCTTGTAGTTTAGCATTCTAGCTTTCTTATAGCCAATTCTGGTGGGAATTTTCTGTTCCAATGTTTTCATATTTTTTAAACAGCTGTTGAATTTTGTTTACGACGAGAATTTTTTTTTAAATAAAACTTCAGCAGATATCTGCGGAATTTTATAGAAATCATTTTGAATTGTATTATAGAAAAACGTTTAAAATAACCTATAATTCTGTAGAATAAATAATAAAATAATTCGCAAGAGTTTTTTATATGTGTGCACAACAACGAAGGGAATAAATAAAGAGATTTAATGTATATTCATTACGAATCAACATTTTTTTATCCATTTGTCTCTGAACCGGTGAGGACCAAGAAATTTGGTTGTCAGTGTACGGTGTATCATACTTAAAAAATTGGGCATTTATTATGTTGCACAAACAAAAGTTTTTATTCTATGTAATATTTGATTAAATAAATGAATATTTGATGCACTGATTTTGACTGAAGAAGATTCGCGGAACATTTTTCATATTTTTGTCGATCCGTAATTATAAAAATTTGGGAAATCCAGCACTGGATTATGCGAAATACATTTCCTCGCCTTGGATATGTACTTTAGAAAATTACATTGAATTATTATGAGTAATAATAGTAATTGAGAGTAATTGTGAAAGTAAAGAGTCTAAAATAAAAATGATTTTAAAAAGGCGTGTTCATGAAAAACAGGATAAAGTTAATTTCACGTCTGATATTTGTGAAGATTGAAAATCTTCATGACTAAAAATGAAAGATTGGGATGCTCATATATTTAATGGTCCTCACTATGCTTTAGCCTGTAATCGGCAAGTGACCAAGCCATTCGAAAAGAGGGGGATTTCTCCGATTGCAGTTTCTCAACACGTACTATATATTTCTTCTAAAGCGTTTACGGAAATGTGTGCAATACATTTGCATGTTTGTGCAATCTGATTTTATCTGTGTACTGCATTCGTGCGTGTCATATATGATGTGTGTAAAAGTAAGTTCAGATTTAAATTTAAACTTATTTTACTTTATTATTTCCCACTTTGGCGTTAAGTTGTCCCATTCATATCACTATCTGTCATGCGTGCCATGGATGGGACAATTTATGAAACTTCGTATTTTCACTCTTCAAATTTATTAGACGTTTTTGAATGTGTTTTCTCTCATGTTTCTTGAAAAGTTAGATACTGATACTTTTTTTCAAGTGAAATTCTAGTGAATATACCTACAGGAGATTTTTATTTTTTAATTCTAGAATGAATGTTCCATTCATGCTACTTCTCCCATAACTAAATTAAAAAAATTTATTTTAAAATTCTTTGACATTGTTTTGAATCTAAAAGAAATAGTTCAGGATATTTCACAAATGGACCTGGTACCCGCTTATTTTGGATCTTTCCTCAGGCGTATACCTAATTATTAGTTTAACAAGAGCACGTGAAAATCAATTTCAGTACTCCTCAAACTTTTCTAGCTGGTTTATGAAAGTACGTACACACAATTTTAATTTGTGTCACAACAACATACTTCCAATTAAATTGATGAATGCGGCATTGACGGCTTCAGCGGTCTAGTGAAATAATTTTTGCAAGCTACTGCTTTCCATGCGTACTGGTGGAAAGAAATACTGCGTAGAAATATTCCCTTACTTATTTCATTTGACATATATACTACGGATATTTACATTGAAACGTTTCGATTTGCCTTTATCTTCCTTTTTCATGCTTCATGGCAGGATTTGGTCAAAGCAATGTCCTACAAAATGGACACTTTTCAATACTTACACCGGAGGATCAGGAACAGAAGTAAGGAATTAGGAGGAAATCCAAGGAGCTGTTTTCAGTTTGATAAGATATGCACCAAGTGTGAAAGATCATGAAAGTAGAATACATCTACTAATACTTCTTATGGACATCCTCATTATTGCAGGATTAGTATGGCATGCCTTCCAGGTACTTCTATACAGTCAGTGGGAGGAAACCGACGTTTACGATGGCTATTCCAAGTGTCGATGGCTATTCCAATTAATCTTTCCTTTTTCTCTAACATTTAACGAGATTGCACCATTCCCTTACCTAAACTTAGTAGTTTTCTTTTGAAATGTCCCATTTTACAGTACCACTGCATTATTTGTAAGATTTTATTAGTATCCTTTCATAAGCTTTAAAACATTTAACTAGTTTTGGTTATATTAGCACTTTTTTCTGGAAAATTTGGAATTTTTTCTCATGCAAATGTCAAAATACCGTTATTAAACTTTAGATATAATAAACACTGTTTTGTGTTTGCTTTTTGAATCAATTATATATCGCTGCATCAAAATATTTTTGGTTTTATTTTCTCTTCTTTTTTATTGGCATTACATAGCTTAATGTGCTTTATTATAAATTTTCAAAAACATTTTTAAAAAAATGTTCGAGTATAAGCGAAATTTCATTTTTTGCGATCGAGAATATTTAGAAGTTATTGAAAAAAACAACTCTACTGAAATAGGAAAAATTGTAAATATGCATAACCGTATTCGTATTTTATGAAAAATAATTTTTCATATACGAAACCAACCTAGGAAGTTTAACTTTTACTTGAAAACTTTTTTTAGGGAGTGTAAATTGGCTACTGTACGGTATATAGAAATGAAAAACAGAAGAATAAGAATGAATTTTATCGCAAGACATGTTTCATTGAAAAGCCACGATTTCTAATGTCCTATATCCAAATCTCACTGTCTGACAAAGTTAAGTCACACGAAGTTAATTATAGGAAACCTGCAAACATACAAATCCCAATCATAATCCTCCCCCCCCCCAAAAGAAAAAGGGACAAGTAAATATTTCAGGCATTATTTGGCGATTTAGACTTTACAGAATACACAGAATGTCCCGTGATGATTGGGACAATCTCTAAGGAGAGATAGGGCACAAAATAGAGAATCACAAACACATAGCAATGTGGGGTCAAAAGCGCCGTTGCTACTTACCTGTTAATACAGTAAAATACGGCAGAAGCGGCCCCTTTCCTGTTTTTCTCGTGTATTTCGTTTACTCTTAAAATACCGAATAAAAGCCGACTTAAGGAGAATTCATACTGGTCGAAGACTTGCAAGGGCTAAGCGTACTTTCGTGGATTCCATCCCCACTCATACCCTTTTTGTAAAAATTACCTTTCTCTGTGTTAGTAAAAAATTTGATACAATAGATGACACTATAGAGATATAAATACAAGTAGATGGTATTAGCCATCTTCACTACTGGACGAAATGAAGTAACAGTGTTGGTCTAAGTATGGAGGATTATTTTGTTGGTTTCTTTTTAAATAACAGTAGAAGTTGCATGGTTTTACGGATTAAGATGTAAATATGAACAATTATATGTTATACTTGTTCTAATTACAGAAGTTCAGCATTCTGCAGTTAAAAATTTCTCAGTTATGTCAAAAACGTAATTATTCTTGGCGCCAACTTTGGGCGACATTACTTCTTTAAAATTGGAACTGTAACCATAGAATAACAAAGCCATATTGTAATGTGGTCTGAACAATATGGGGGATCGGTTACAGTTTCGGCTTCACTATCAGACAGGTAATGCCGTCTGTTTGTATTCATACATGTGTATGGATGACACCAATCACACCATATACCAGCAAAGTATGACGTAAGAACAATGCTCTCCGACTTGCTTCTCTGAGCGGCGTCATCGTGGCATATTAGCGGTACAGAACAGACAGTATGGATCCAGTTACACTTGAAGCTAGAGGGCACTTGAACTGTATCTATTTCGGATTTTATCGTTTATCGGCCCTGTAGATCGTAATTTTCCTTGAAGATTGAGGGAGTGGGGCGCTTTTCCGGTATTTTCCAGTAATACTTCGTGAAAAGTTTCGAAATGTTCGTCTAATTTCTTAAGTAAGATTCATAAACAATGGACTTGTTCAAAATATTTCTTCAGTGAAATGAAAGAGAATTTTTGAAAAATTAATTGTATGTGATTCTGAAACCTTATTGCATGCCCTACCTACCATTAAAATTCGTCCCAATCATTTTGGGGAACATTGTATTTTCACAATTTAATTATTTCCTGTATTTGGTGTTAAATTTGTCACAGTTATTAAAAGCTAGCTTTTTATCAACTGAACACTAGAAATGAGACGGGCTCAGCCCGAGACCGAAAGCCCGGGCCTGAACCGGGTTTGGGATCTGAAATTCACGGCTGTGTTCGGGCTCAGGTTGGTTCGGGTTCGTGATAAATTTCTCTTTTATCGAACATACACATCGTAAACAGATTTTATAAAGTGATACATGGAAGAAATAAACTAATTATTATTATTTGATAAACTTGAATATAAAGAATTAGAAAGTGCATTAAGAGTTTGGTATTGTATTTGCCTTTAAATTGCGCAAACGGCAAAATTTATGATATTCTTTCAATGAAGTACTTGACATTTATATAACTACTAACTCAAATTGCTGGCTGGGGCTCCGACTTAAAATAATATCACTCGGGCTCTGGCACGAGCTTTCTCGGAATAAATGTCCTCGGGCTCGGGCTTTAAAAAAAGAACCTAACTCATCTCTACTGCACACTTGTACGTACAAGTTATAGATAAAGGGAAAAAACGTATTTGAAATCCACAGTTAGCTTATCAAGACATCGTTCTAAAATAAAATGAGGTTTTATTGCAATAAATCAAAAAAAAAAAGACATTCAAATTTCAATCAATGCCGTCATGTAAAAAGATTTGCTTGCGAAATGTTTAACAATTAGTGTTATCTCAAAACATGAATTGTGAATTGTACGCAACACATGCATCAATCATTACTCAAAAATTTTATACTTTTCTAATTCACGCCATCAACGCAACAATACATTACCTCGTAAACACTTGCGTCAATTAATTTGCTTTTGTATGCTCAAAATTATTTTACGACAAAATATCTTTGCGTAGCTGCTTTCTGTATAGGTCTTCTATCCTTTCATCCATTGAAAGTCCAAAATATGAATAACGCTTTGTGATCAAGCATACTTGTTAAAATAATTTCTGAAATTTCCTCAAAATAAATTCCCTGCTTTTGAAAATATAAAACATTCTGTGTGTATATTGAGGATTACTTTTCTTATGCATATTTTATTCAGTTTTAATCTTTCATTGTTTATAACACATTTCTAAATCCTACACCATCCTAAAATTCAATGGTGCTTCACTTCGGTATTGGCAAGCTTGCATTATAAATACTGAAGTTTCATTAATGTAAAATACTTTTTTGATGTGAATTGCAACTTGATATTTTGAATTTATACATTTAAAATAATTATCTTATGAAATTTAGATTTCTAACTATAACTCGTATTTCATGTTTAGTATATAAATATTGGATGCTAATGGAAACTACAATTTTATCAATAATGGATAAAAAATGAAGAATTATTGTATATAAGTTTCAATAAGTTTAAGATCGTCAAAATGTGTATAATTTAATAGACGTACAAGAGAGAACTGTTTAGTGTCCCTATCATCCAACTTGATAATTTTTCATAGACTTATGTAATGTACTATTTTGATTATTTGCGATTCTGTAAATTGTCGCATTTTTTATTAATAATTAGTAAATACGAAGTTTAAAAAATATTGTCGATATATCTTCTTAGTGTAAACACACACACACACACACACAAAAGAAAGAATATCGCGAATGAGCGAAGTAGTAAGTCATTTAACTTTGTTATCATAAAACATAAAATATCTTATCTAAAAATACAAGTAAATAAAAAGGAGCAAATAGGAAGAAACTGTAATATGGAATCCTTGTTCTATAGCAGCAACGTTTCACTAGTATTATTTTTATAGCAAAATAGCAAATTAATTTCTTTCTTTAATAAAAATGCTAATCTTGTTTACTTGGCTTTCCATTTGCTTTCTTATTCAACAAATATACATTTACATCGTTGTTAATTATTTATTTGTAGTCACATCAACAAGTTAATTTATAAACTTGCATTCCATCACACCTTTTCTGATTTTTAGCTAGATTATCTTTATACAGCACATAGGTCTAATGGAATTAAATCTTGTGAACCTAAACATCGTAATATCCGGAAAATTCTGCCTGTTCATACAGTAATGTGCTTTTTAATTATAAAATTTGAATTCATTGAGAGAGGGAATTTTATGAGAACGAAAATTTGCTCAAACATTTCTTTATATTCAGCAATTTGCATCGTACTCCACTTTGCTTCACTTAAAATTTTTCCCCGCTCTCTTCATAATACTTGTTCAAAGCCCAATATTGAGGACAGCAAACAGACAGAGGCGTTGCCATTGTGTGCCATGTTGAATGTCTACTTTATATATTTTATTCTACTTTTATTTAATTATTTTGTATATATACAAAAGGTTTCAAAGCTTTAAATTCAGACATTTAAATGTGCCAAAAATATGAATGATGTTTAAAACTTCAATAATTAAAAAAAACCTCTACTATTAGATGGAAGTGTCTCCAAATATACAGGGTTTCCCTGAAACGGCAACACGCTTAGATTCGTTATATATTAGATGTAGTAAGTAGTAAATGTAAACTGAAATAATATTCAAAATAAAGCAGAAAAAAGGCTATGTTATAAGGAAGGATTCCTACCGCTAATTTTCAAAAAGCAACGCTTTTTAAATTGGTGTGTGAACCCCGCACAGAAAACCCCCCCAATTTGTAAAATATTGACTCCATACTCTTCTTAATTAAAGTACAAATTTCCACCCTTTTATCATGAAACATCTCAGACAAATTTTATAACAAAGATGGTCAAGGGCCATACTTGAATTTGAGTATAAGCATTCATTGCTAGGGAGCAAAAAATATTTTCTTTTTCTTTTTTTTTAAATATTCAAAAAAATAATAATTTATTTAGTAATTCCTGTACGACCCCTAAACGCCATCATCCAACGGGATATTTTGTTTTTCTTTCTGGAGTCACTGAAAGTGGTTTAAAGCATATATCTATCTTCATATCATTCGCAGTTTTTAGGATATAGATTACAAAAATTTTGTGTACATCATTAGTGTATGAAGCGCATTCCATTAGTTGGAAGTTTTCTTGTACGGAGGTCGCATAAAAATTTAATGAGTGCAACTTTTTGAAAATCAACGAAACGAAATTATTCTTAATGTAGTCTTATTTCCAACCTGATTTTGAGAATTTTTTCAGTTTACATTGTTCAATTTTCTCTATTAGATAATGAAACCGTGTTACCACCTTTTTAGGTATACCTTATATAGTAATTAAGCATCAATACTTATATATGTTACAGTGAAAATCCGAAATCAGTCAAAACCCGAATTAACTAGGGAAAACGCGTTCTGACTGAGTGCGTTAGGGAAAACCCGAATTAACTAGGGAAAACCCGTTTTATTGGAGTAGCGGTAGCACGTTTTCGAGGGGCCCCTACAGCGGAGGCATATTTTCCAGGGGGCCCCCTAAAACGATGGCTAGACCCACTGATTTTTTTCGGGTCTCGCAAAGAGCCAGTGTTAGCATATTTTCGGAAGGGGGCCCCCTACAGTGGTGGCCGGACACCATGTTTTCCCATGTGAATTCAGGAATGTTAATGCTTTATCCACTAAAAATTGGTTCTTGCTCTCCCTTCGAAAATATGCTATTGCTGGTGCTTTGCGAGACCCAAAAGTCCTCACTGTGTCCGGCCTCCGCTGTAGGGGGGCCCCCCTCGAAAATATGCTAACTGCCAGACCCAAAAAAACATCAGTGCCTCCGGCTATCACTTCAAGGGGCCCCCTCGAAAATATGCTTAGGCTGGTCCTTTGCGAGACCCCCAAAAACATCAGTGGGTCCGGCCACCATTGTAGGGGCTCCCTGGAAAATATGCTAACGCTGGCCCCCTGCGAGCCCCAAAGAAACATCAATGGGTCCGGTCATCACTTTAGGGGGCCCCTCGAAAATATGCTAACGCTGTCCCCTTGCGAGACCCAAAAAATCATCAGTGGGTCTGGCCACCGATGTAGGACCCCCCGGAAAATATGCTAACGCTGGCCCTCTGCGAGACCCAAAAAATATCAGTGTGTCCGGCCATCACTTCAAGGGGCCCCCTCGGAAATATGCTAACGCTGGCCCTTTGCGAGACCCAAAAAAACATCACTGGGTCCGGCCATAGCTTTAAGGGCCCCCCTCGAAAATATGCTAACGCTAGCCCCTTGCGAGACCCAAAAAAACATCGATGGGTCCGGCCATCGCTTTAGGAGGCCCCCTCGAAAATATGCTAATGCTGTCCCTTTGCGAGACACAAACAAACATCAGTGGGTCCGGCACAGCTGTAGGGCCCCCCTGGAAAATATACTAATGCTGGTCCTTTGCGAGACCCAAAAAACATTAGGGAGTTTGTGCAGGCCCGGTTTCACTCACGGTAACGCTAACGTTAAAAGACATTCGACAATAAAGCGCATGCGCACGCATAAAATGCGAAACGTGGTTGGTCAAAATACTCCGTATAGCGGATAGTTTAGCGGTTGCGTAGGAAGAAACGGTATGCACAAACTCCCTATAGCTGCGTCCGGCTATCGCTTTAGGGGGCCCCCTTGAAAATATGCTAAAGCTGGCCCTTTGCGAGACCCGAAAAAAATCAGTGGGTCCGGCCATCGCTGTAGGGGGCCCCCTGGAAAATATGCCTCCGCTGTAGTGGCCCCTCGAAAACGTGCTACCGCTACTCCAATAAAACGGGTTTTCCCTAGTTAATTCGGGTTTTGCCTAGCGCTGTCAGTCAGAACGCGTTTTGCCTAGTTAATTCGGGTTTTCCCTAATGCACTCAGTCAGAACGCGTTTTCCCTAGTTAATTCGGGTTTTCACTGTAACATATATATTTCATACTTTCAAGATAATATCACCTGCAACTTCTATATTATTTCTGTATACACAGAAAAGGAAAAAAAAAAAAAAAACTATTAAAATCGGAGCTGTGCATGGGACAAAAAATATCAAAAGTTGTTTTTGAGGACATGAGAGCCAACGGGACTGTTTTCAAACATCCCTGGTACCCTTAATTTACTACTTCCGCACATAAGCCCACACTTGTAACTTCATTGAAACAACTTTTGCAAAACTGACACATTCTAAATAAGACCTCATTTTTTGGCATTTTTATGTATCCATAGTTCATGGCTGAGTCAGATAGTTATTTTTTGCACGATTTTTAATACTAATATTTAATGCTGAAATATTTGTATGTGCGTTTGAAGTTCGCAATCACATGAACTACCAGCCCGATTTGAAAAATCCTTTTTGTGTTACATATAACATTTATCAAAGAAGGTTAAAGGGCATACAGCAATACGCTACAAACCACATATATCATAAAATAAAATCTTTGTTAATAGAAGGTAATGTGGTGTCGAGATTCTTCAAAGATTCGTTTGTCTCGGATCACCACATACAAACGTGATCCGAGTCACTTTAGATTTGAACGATTCTTACGAACAACCACATTGGTGCAGCGTTCATGTGGCGGAGCTGTCATGTTTTTCTCTTGTATTCCACAAACGATTGGCTAGTGTACATAAATTTGTTTAGTTCAAAGTGTTTTTTGTTTTTAAATCTCCGTTTTATTGCCAGTATTTTACAGAAAGTGACCGAGATGTTATCGTAGCAATGAGATAGGAGATAGAAATATGAGTAAATGAGCCATCCGCGAATAATTACCACTGGAAATGGTCATGAACTCACTATGTGTGTGATATGGGCTTGCGAAATCTAAATTTAAGGATGAAAACCGCGGTTTAAACCTTTATAAGGCCGTGACAAGAATACTTACCACCTACGGTCTATAAAGTACCGAAATCAATTATCATTAGTGAATTTTTTCCATACATCTAGATTCTAAGTTATATTTCGTTTATGAACATTTCTTTCATTCGTAATTTAAAAAAAAGCTCAAATAATTACTAGAAAATTGAGCATAAGAATCATCGCTTTTAATTATATATTTTTGCGTTTAATTCCGTGTACAAGCAGCAGGTAGTTTTCCGACTTTGATTTTAGGAATAATTAATGTATTCTCCTGCAAAATTTCTATCTTTGTTTAACACTCCTTTCTCCAATTTTTATCTGGGATATTACAGTAGAGGGAAAATATATGAATTAATCCTAAAAAATGCGCCAGAAAAATCTCAAGTACTTTCGACTCTCAGCACATAAACTCGCCTTATAAAGATTTAAATCACCAATATTGTGATATTATCACCATTCTTGTGATATTTTTGTGCACATTGTTTCCTGGTAAACATTCTACTTAGCTCTCTAAATAATTACAACTTAGCATAGTCATCTAAAGAAATAAAACATGTTTAGAGAACATATACAGCGCAGAGTAAAATTATAATACTTTTATTTTAAATCTTATTCATCACATAAAATATATCTTTGCACTCTATTAGTTATTTCACAAATATGAGTTGCGATACAGCAGTATCGCAACTGATAGCAGCTTTACAGCAGTTTTGCAGAAGTTTTGTCGCAAAAGAAATCTTACAAATATAAGCTATCTAATTTCAGAGTAAATATATTAAACGACGAAAAACGTTGCTAAGAGTTTCAGTTAAAATCCCTGAAGTGCAAAATCCTGTTTTAAAATATTGACTTTACCTGTAGTGCTCAAACATTGTTATTAACTTTCAAAAGTGGAATATGACGACTGTCGAAAAATACATCCTTCTATCCGTTGTGGAAATTGATGGATTCAGGAGCTATATTTTAGCTGAAAATAGTATTTTAAAAGCTTCAAACTCTAAACATAGGAACACTTGTCAAATTCCATTATCCACTCATAGACTGTATGTTTATTCTTAAGATCAAAAACAAACAAAAAATCCCATAAGTGTAAAAGAAATATAATATTTCTTTTTGTTTCCAGAAAAGCGCCAGCCTTTATTATTTCTTTTAATATCCAGGAAAATATTTTGTTTTGTGACTGTATGTGATGCCAAAAACAAAAGAAATTACACAGATAAATAGGACATAATATAAATAGTAAGTGATAATTCAATTTATGGTTTTGATTGATTGGTTTAATTGATTTTTTTAAATTTTTGCTGCAAAAAGTTATTAGCGTTAAACAATAATTGGAAACATACTGATGCAGTGAAAAAAAATTCTGAGAACGTAGTCTTATAACAGCTCATTATTGTTTTTTGTTTTATCTTTTAAATTATCTTTAGAAACATATTATTTTTGATTAAATAAAGATAATTAAAGTTTTATTATTATAATATTTAATTTTAATAATTGTGGTAAAAACAAAAAAGATAACTATATATATATATATAGCTGTGTCTTATGAAAGCGCAAAATGAACAACAATTTCTAGAGAAAAAAGAGAAAGCTTCAGAAACGAAAGAACTTTATTTAGAAATAGTAGCAGCTGCCTTCTTTTTACAAAATTCTTCAAATTTCATTATTATGTTAATTAATAATTTTGGTAATGAACATAAAGAAAAAATGTAAATTTATACACAAAGACAGATAGATAATATATATATATATGAGACGTCAGATATTTCAGTAAAGTTTCAGAGTTAAGGCAGGTAAAACAGTTTATTAAACATTATCTTTAAGTTACAATATAGAATGAGAAGAGGAGAGGGGAGACGGGTACAAAAATCAGCGTGGACTAATTAAGGAGTTCCAGTGGCAGAAGTCTCTCGATTTTCGATGTGCGGGTGTATTTACGTTCATCATACCACGTGGTTTGCGAAGACATAACTCCGCCTCTCTCTTATCTCTAATCGAACCACACACATTTACCAACATGACCCTCATCCGGGCTACAAGGGCGTGGGGACACGTGTACACTCTAAAGAACTCAGAATCGACGGCCTGATGTCTGAGAAATAACAAAATAAATAAAACATAGCTCCAGAGCGCGCGTGGCAAGTAAGACAGAAAAGCAAAACTTACAGTGAAAGTACCGCTTGAACAATACCCAAACTAGTAAAACCCAAATTACCTTTTTATACATTACATATATATATATAAACATACATCTGTTCCTTATGAAGTCTCAAAATCAACTGCAATTAAGGAAAAAATGTCTTTTGGAAATGAAAAAAAACTTTATTTCGAAGCCTCCTTTTCATATTCTTTAATACACTTTATTTTTATTTTTGAAAAACAGATAAATCGCATGGTGAAGTCTTCATGTATGAAGGAATACTTGATGTCATGTACGCATTTATTTTATCCCTCTTCGTTCGATTGTTTGTTGCCCCGATAATGTTTCTTGGGTAGTAGAAGGCAAAGTTTTGAGCAAGAAATGGTCTACCAAAGTGTCAAAGTCTGTTAAAGGCCCATGCTAAACAGTGAGTAATTGTTGTTCTTCAAATGAAATTTTAATTTATATCTTTCAACTGCAAGATAGATTGCTGAAGTAGATCTGGGTATAGGCAAGAAAGGCGGTTCTTAACGAAATGGTTTTCATAATCTGTGGTTGTTGGCTATATTTCTTCTGTATAATGGAACCTTCAAAATGACCATAAAATTCTTTAAATAAATTAGCAAGTGTTCACATGTATCTGTATAAGTTTACTCCTGCCCCCCCCCCCCAAAAAAAAAGTGAGTTTATTTCGAGAAACACTACTGTCTTATTACTTAAAGATCAATAATGCGAAATTAATATAAACTATATTATTATGAAAATTCCCATTTGATTACGTGGTTTTCTTTATTTTGTATACGTGATCATCTGAGAAATAGGTGTAGATTTTGAGATATAAGTGATAACAGAAAAATAGCGATATTTTTCAGGTTTTTGAATTTTTCACAGCTAAGCCGAATTCTATTAAAACACCACACATGATATGAAAATTTCGGCATTCCAAAGACAAACAGAACAGTAGAGAAACCAACTTCCCAAATTTTGTTACCAGAAAACCATGAATGGACTATATAAGAAATATATGTATAAAATGGGTTTTAATGCATACTGAGCAAGATATTGAATTTAGCGTTATTGAATTTAGCGTTTCATTGACACAATTAAGTTAGCAAAATATTGGAAGTTGAAATTAAAGGTTTCGAGCACGTAGTGATCCGGTTGAGTTTTCAGGTGATTTCCTGGAGTAAGGTAGAAAACAGGGAACTGAGCTCCCAGTTTTTCTTTATAAATTAAAGAACTACATTTTATCACCAAAATATGTATTTTCATAATTCTGCCTATTAGCATATTAAAATATTTTCTTCATTAAAATAAAGAATTAGATACATAAAAATAAGAATTCTCATGCCTATGCAGTTAAAAAAAAACAAGTTTTCAATTTTTTATTACTGATGATTCACACCTATTACGTGAGTTTGAGAAAAGAAAATTAAACAAAATAATATACTGCAGATTAAAATATTCACATGTAGTCTGTGACGTAGTAGTTCGACGTAGTCTGGGAAATACAATCAACAAAGTAATAAATCTCCAAATTCCAAAAAAAGTACGTCTTTACGTAATCTTACGTAACTTTTAGTACGTCTCAGACTTAAGTGATTTGAAATACTATTTATTATTTTGCAATTTTCATATCCCCTTCAAAAAATAATACACTGACGCATCAATCGCATATCCAGGATTTTGAGTGAATGTGCATTTTTTTTATGTCTAGATTATGCAATAGTTCTCGGAATTTCTAAAGTAGCTAGATATTTCCATAAAATTTAGTTGTTGCAGGTATAAAAGTGACAGCGTCCGAATATGCGTTTTGTTCGTCGATCATCCACTCCTTTTGCCTAGTCTCATATTACTAAAGTCGATAGTTACTTACTTTCAATAATGGAAAATTTAACGATGCCGCGAGTGAATCTTAGATCACTCTCTTTGTAAGTAATTTCCTTAAGATGTTTATATTCAATCGTTTTTGGAATTTCTTCCTCTAAAAGTATATCTGTAGAAATATTCAAATTTTAGTCTTCCGACTGAGACTGTAGAAATATTTAAATTTTAATTTTAAAACTGAGATTAACATTTTCGTTTCAGAAGTCCACATATGTGATATTTTTGTTTCCACTGTTAAAACGATTCTTAAAGATTTTTTGTAGCTCTGAATTTACGTACATATGCGTCGAAGCTTTGACTTTGAATAAATGATTTTGAATAATGATTTATTTGTAAATCCTACACATAGACACCATTCTCTTTTTGCTTACCGTTATTTTACATTTGTTTGCCGTTATACGAAGGAATATTTGAATGTTATCCAAATTTCCTAAGTTGCAAATATTATTTAGGTGTTTTCGGAAATTCATATAGCTTGTAATAACCTACAGGAAATCATTTACCTTTAAAAGAGTCTTAACAATCTGCGTTTATGGGTGATGGTAACTTTTTACTCATGAAACAGATTGAGAATTAGGGTTTTATTTGAAAAATTATTCGAAAATACGGTTTCTGCTTCTCTTGTTTAAGTGTAATAAGTTTCTTAAAAACAAGCATGAGATTGCTCTTGAATTTAAGATGTGAGTTTTTTGGCGCATGTGAAGAGGTTAAATTAAGCTATATTTTTTGACATGAAGGATACTTATTTGCCTGAAAATTATAATCGAATTAATACTATTCTTTCAACACATGGTTCGAGTAGTCATGCTTTTGTACCGAATCTGAATCTATTTATAGATCAATTAGTCACTCGATACTCTACCCCTGAATGGTATAAGAGCGACATTGATTAGTAACAAAATCTGTTGAAAACATTGCTAACAGTTTGTCTTAATAAATAGAAATTAATGTTTTTTTCTAAACATTCTTATATATTACTATTAAAAAATGACTTCTTAAATAGGAAATGTAAATAACTTGCGTTATCATTATATATACATATAGGTTGTATCACAATCCCCTCCCGGTTTTGGAAGGCTAATAAAAAATATATATTGCAAATACAGCAACAAAGTTGACTTTATTGGAGAAAGAAATGTTACAAGTTTTATTTCAGAAAAGTCCAATATGTGAACCTTTCATGACAGCTATGGATTAATGCAATTTTGTTAGAGGTAGGGTTGGGGGGAGGAAAGTGAGTTTGTCGGTGGAAGCTTTTAGTTAAAAGATTGGTAAATACATCCATTTTATGAAAGTAAAATAAAATCTTTAACATTTATTTCTCATTTCTCAATTGGGGCGGTCGACCCTTCGCCCTCATCGGAGGGCAGTTAGTTTTTCGAATCATCAGCATAACGATACAGGGATGGATTGTAGGGAAGGGCGAAGGGTCGACCGCCCCAATTGAGAAAAAATCCGCCGCTGTCTCGAAAGGTTCACATATCGGACTCTCGTGAAATAAAACTTGCAGCATTTCTTTCTCCAATAAAGTCAACTTTGTTGCTGTATTGGTATTATACATATTTTTTATAATTCTTCCAAATACGGGGGGGAAATTGTGATATACCCTGTGTGTATATATATATGTGTGTATATATATGTATATATATATATATATGTCATTCCACAAGAATCGGGTAACTTTAGAGGTGAATTTGAAACATACTACATTTATCTCAGATTAGAATTTTTTTGATAAAATCTATGAAAAATAAGTTAATTTTATTGTATTCGTACAGCAACACTCAATTATTTGAACATTTTTGAAAAAATCGATTTTTTTTCAAAAAGTAGATTCCAGGGGACTGACATGACTTCTAGGGAACTGACGGGAACAGGTGATTTCATTCTAGAATGAACTTTTTAATGAATAATGCTAACTTTTTATTAATAATTAATAATAATTATCCAAAGAATTAATAAAAACATTTTTCATATATAACCTCAATACATATATATGTTCCTATTTAATCATCTTTAACTAATACATTTTTAATTATTTATTTTAATTATACTATTTAAAACTTTTTTTAAACTTTAAATAAAACTTTTTAAAACAAGTCATAAATTTAACATCAAAGCAAAAATAATAGTAATTATTTTTCGCAAACATCAATAAATTTATTAAATGTATAAGTGACTCTATTACGCTTGGTACTTGAAATAGGTATTGGTAATTTTTTCAATACATGCTCAAACGATATATCAGCTATATCATTTTCATCTTATCGAAATAAAGTATTTTACAAGTAAAGTATTTAAGTAAAGTATACAATTTAAGTAAAGTATACAATCAGCATACATCAATAATAATTATTAATAAATTATTAAATTATTACTTACCAGGGGACTGACAAATTGAGTGTTAGCATTCTGTTTGTTGACACAAGAAGGGCGAAAAACATTGAATGAAAATGGCTGGACTATAAATAAACGTCATCAATGCCATCTTTATACGATAAATAAATATGAAACAGGCAATAAAGTTATCAACAATGGATAATATCAGAAATTTTTGGAATTTAACATGAGCCAGGGGACTGACGCGCAAAGTAGGGGTACACAACTTAAAATTGAAAAAAAGTGATGAAAATTTTCAAAAAATCACATTACACACATAACAAGTTATTAAGTAACTATCTCAGAACACAACAACGATCATTTTTGTTGCCTAAATCGGTTAGTTTAAAAATAATTAGCACTTAACTCTTCACTTTTTTCGAGTGTTACATGCCAGGGGACTGATTTTTGGGGGTTAAAAACCTAATTTTTAATTAAAAAAATTCAAATTGCAAAATATTATATGCTCCTAAACAGAATCAATGCTGTCTATAAATGGGCATTATTCAAAATTTAAAAATGTTGAATAGTAAATAAATTTTTTACAATTTCACGAGGTTACCCTATTCTTGTGGAATGACCCATGTATATATTTATATATATATATATATTTGGGGACAAAAAAGAATGGGGTTCTTATAATGTGATTATACTGTCGTACTTATAATTTTATAATATAAACACTTTTTTTTCATTATTAGATTAATTTTCTGATAGAAACAAACTTATTAATTGTACTTTGTTATTATTAACAATCACTATAGTTTTAAATACAATATGTTATATTTAATTGGCTATACCATTTATTTTAATTATAATTTTAAATTCATTATCTAATATATAAAATTCTCATGTCACAGTGTTAGTTACCACACTCCTCCGAAACGGCTCGACCGATTTTAATGAAATTTTATAAGTATATTCGTTAGGTCTGAGAATAGGTTTTTAACTATGTCTCATACCCCTAACTCATAAGGGCGGTCCACCCCAAAATTTTTAGCACCAGGATTAGCAATCAGGATTTCTGTTTAGAAATTAGCGCGTCGAGTCACTTTTAAAATGTGTTTGCCAGATAACATGGAGAAGGGGGGGGGTGCGTTAATAAAATGTTGAAAGTCGCACAAGGTTTGCAATTTTTGATAACTGATCGCTAAATGTGGTGCCAAAACGTGACAATTTATTTTAAATATATTTCGAGTATAGTTAGAAAACACCAGGCGTATATTGTAAAACAATTTTATTAGGCGATTTTAATATAGATTTCTATTCGGAAGAAGTGCTTTGTTGAACAAGAAAGAAAAATACGGTACACTCATGGATTATGATTCCCGTTCCAAACAGTATTTAAAATGTCTTTGCGGTATAGTTGGAATATGCCCATAGGACGAATATGCCTGGCGAAGATTGTAAAACTGTTTCAGTAGGTGATTTAAAGATAGATTTCGATTCCAAAGATGTGCTTTATGTTAAAAGAAAGAGTTGATTCCTATTTTAAGGCCCCCACTCTCGCCAACCTAAAAAATCCCAGCATTTTGGGGAGCTCTGCAGTCATGGGTCTCTGGGAGTTATGCACAAGTTTCAATGGTACTCACGTATTATCCCGGCGGTCCGCCAAGACAAGCAATTTTTCACCAAGATAAATGCCGGGCATATGAAATTGTTGATGGTTTGGAATGCGATTGGATCAAGTTTGCCAGCAAATTTGACGAAAAAGTAGTTAGGCGGAAGTGACTCCCGGGATAATACGTAAGTACCGTTTTAACGCTCCCAAACGAACTAGAGGAAAAAAAAAGTAAACAAATTAGCGATAAACGCATCAGTTAAGGAATTTGAAGACACTTAATTATTAAAACTACATTAATTGGCAATCCAAAATAAATAAAAATTTAACGGCATGCTGTACTTACATGTTGTTCCAAATCGTTATTTCAATTCTAAATTACGATTGCCACATAAATGCAAAAAATCGACATGGTAACTGTATATGTTTAATCATCGCCACCTAGGCGAGAGTCGAGGCGTTAAAGTAGGAATCAACCCAAGAAAGACAAACACGGTACACTCATGGATTATGATGCACATTCGAAACAATATATAAAACGATGAAGTATAGTTGTAATATACTTGGTGAAGATTGTAAAATAGTTTTAGTAGGCGATTTTAAGATAGATTTTGATTTCAAAAATGGGTTTTACGAAACAAGAAAGAAAAATACAGCACAGACATGAATAATGATACACTTTCCAACTTATATAATGCAATATATATTGTTACGAATTTTCGGGGCAACCCGCTGTTCGGGGGTTTAAAATAGTTCAAAATGCGTATTCTACGTGTCAAACAGTTAAATTTTGCTTTTTGTTGCATCAAAATCGGTCAACTAGAGCCTGAGATACAGAGGTTTCGGTTTCCCTATTCATTTGTGTCGGGTTTCCAGAAATCTCGAGAAATATTGGTCATAGGTCTTCGGTCATTTCACTTTTCGGGACTTATTTTTTGCGACAAATTTGGCTCCCCAAAATTCGCCAAGTTGGCGACATTTCGGACATTTGGCGCGAATTTCCCAATGGGGCTTGTAAAGATACTTTTTCTGCATTACCATGCATAATAGCCTAATATTTCTCTTCTATGACGTAATCAATATTCCCATTTTATGTGGAACCTTCGAGAAATACATTCTTCTGGAAGCTTCTGCGTCACCTATAACTACAAGAATGTCAGAGGCCCCAGTTCAGTGTGAATCGAGCTCTTGTAAAGTGAGTTTGCTGTGTTACGCTTCGTATTGACGCTATAGAAGCAGTGTTTTGGTTGGCTTTTCGAATCTGATTTTTCAGTGCTGTGTGTAAATTCTTCACTGCTGTGTCTTAAGGGAATGCGTACGATATCCCTTGCATATTACCACTGAATTTTGTCTGCGGAAGTGTTTTATTTTGCGTGAGAATTACAGCATTTATGAAAGCTTGGGCACTGAGTGGATTGTTATAAACGAGCTATGGGCCGTTAGTGCCTGTGAATATTGTACAGCTGATTGTTCGGCGAAGTTCTAGTAGCAATAAAGTTTGTGTTCCATCCTGACAAGTGGTCACTTTTCTAGAACTTTCTACACCAACTAGGCTTTAGAAGGACGAAGCCAGGAAACTAGCATAATATTCTGCAACAATTTATACACACACACACATATATATATATACACACATATACTCTGCACACACACACACACCCATATATATATATATATATATATGTATATTTATTTATTTATTTATTTATACACACTCAATAACAAAAAAATCGAACGCTCCAAGGAGGAGTCGCTCAATTGTAATGAAATGGAGCCGATAATATTTTTTCATATGCTTCAGTAGTAAAATTCTTCATACTTTATTCTCAAATACTGTTACATCAAATAATATGGAGTTATAGGGGTTTTAGCGAATTTTCGAATTTTATTTTATTGCAAAATACTAACAGTTTAGTTGTACTGTAGTTCTTTGATGTTATCAGAGAACCTTGGATGTCCAACGAAGCGTGGAGGTTCCTTATTCTCTGCATTTAAATCCATATCCTGAAATTTCCGTTTTCCTTTCACACCGACTCATGCGGCGAAAGAGCATACCAAACAGATTTAAAATGCCTGTATTCTTAGTACTTTTTTATCTGAAAACAATAACTAACACAAATTGGGCCGAATAATTTTATACACAATGGCAAGAGATATTTACCAAAGCAACATGCTATCTCCATTTTAGCTGTACTTTAATTAGGGAAGAAAATAGTGTTTAGATATGAATTATTTTATGAGACACATGATACAAACAAGAAATTTGGTTGGAAAATTTTGAATTATCTATTATTTTGACATGATTTATTTTTCTTTCTTACAGGATTCAAGACGCGAAATGTGAAAATAGTGTAGACAAGGAATACGCAGTTGTCGATATCCATCTTGAAGGAGACAATGCCATAAAGAATAAGAAAAAGCTACTAAAAGCAAGATTGTATTCAGAAATTACTTTGCTAGATTGGTGTTGCATTTTCATTTTTCTTTTATCTGTAGTTTTTATTACATTATTATTTTTTTCTCTCGCGAAAACATCAAATCCTGAGCCATTCCCAGATAAAGGTTTGAAAAGCAATGCTGTTTCCTATAGTGATTTGAAACGTGGCGATAATTACTTCATCGATATCAGAAAAGATTTTTATGTTTTTATTGGTAATCAGGAAGGAAACATTGGTCATATTAATGAAACAGTAGAAAATCGCACCAAAACCAATACTGGTTTTCCACATTTCAACTATATAAACCTAATGAATATGGCCTGAATAACATCTCAGAAAAATTGGCAACAAAGAAGGAGTAGAACTTTTAGAGGGGTACGAATACAAGATTTTCCTTGTTCTAACAGATTTTTCTCAAACGTCATACACTTCAACTTTTATTTTAATTTTCGAATGATGGTTCTCTTTTTATTTCTCCTATATACTTGGAAAATTTTGTCGTTCATGTAATCTATATACTTGTCCAATTAAAATGATTTTGGTGTCAACTAAGATTCCTTTGGTGTAAAGTAACATGGTGTTTGTTTGAATTAACTATAGTACATGACATGTAGAAATTTTGTGTTTATGTGATCTAAATATTTGTAAAATTAAAAGGCTTTTGGTGTATTTAACAATTTTTTTGACTTAAAGTAATTGAGTTTTTATCAACTATTGTACATGACATGTAAATATATAGACAATGATATAATAACCAAAATGCAATAATTAGTAAAAATGCTTTGTTATGCACATATTGTATGTTGGATAGTATGTAACTTCACCCTTCTCTACTACATTATAACCATTTATGTAAACAAATATGCACGAGGATTTATTTTGAATTTAAGCATTGGAACGTTTATACGTTTTTCATTTCTAGTGAAACATTTATTGAGTTTTGATTATTCTAGTATGAACTATTAAAACAAATCATGAAAATACTTCGTTGGTTAAATACTTAGAATAAAATATAAGCAGAGCTTGATTGTTTGCATGTTATTGTGTATTTTCATTTCTAATATTTTAATGCCTTGTCAATGGCAAATTGTTAAAAGCGTGTGAAGGGCAAGGACGAAAAACACAGACCTTTAAAATTAAGCTTAAATTGTTCAAAAGCAGCAAAATGCCATTTCTGGAAGGAAAAACAAATTATAGCACTTTTTTTTTTCTCTTGAGGTGTTGGTATTTTTAAAAACAAAATTTCTTGCGCAAAATACTCTATAATTTTTTGCAGTGAAGCTGACAGAATATTCTGGTGACAAAGTTTAAATTAAATTTTTGTGGTTAATTTTATTTCATACAACTATTTTATGTTTGATGTTCTTCACAGGTAATGTTCAATGTTGTGAAAAATGGAGAAGAAATCGTGCATTATTATTATTTCAGATTCATTACAACATGAAAATGCGTGTGAAAAGCATGTGTATGTCATTTCATTACGATAATTAATTTTTAATAAAAATTTTGACTTTTTGTTTAGTTGAGAGCCAGAATTACAGTGCTATAGAAATGCAAAAATATCTCAATTTTTAAATGATAAATTAAAAATGAGCCCAGAAAAACAAAATATTTCTATATTAGAAATATATACCATAGTCAGCACAACAATGTTCTCTGAACGTTTATAGACTTTCAAAGAACTTATTGTGCTGAATTGATGTATCTCATTCATTTCCATCATGTCAGACAGCATAGAAATTTTCGTTCTTCATTTTGCGATCCCTGTTAAATGAAAGAGGGGTCACAATGAAGAAATATGTTTTCCTTCTATTTCTTCCAAGCATATATTGGTACATTTTCCAGTGTACCAATATATGCTTAGAAGTGGAACTGCCTATGCAGTTTCCAGTGACTAAGTGCAAATAGAGTCATTGGCTCATAAAACCCAGATTTAAGACGTTGTTTAAACAATAACCTCCATTTAGTACTTGACCAATTGCTTTTTTTAACAAACAGAGAACATTCCAAGACTTTATCAGGTAAAATATCACTTATGGAAATCTGAACAAAATGAGAAAATTAGAGCAAAATTAAAAATCTTCATATCCGCTTATCTTTCTAACAAGAAATAACTGTACTTAGAGATGGAAGGACACATATAATGAGGACCTAACTTTTTTACAGAAATGCATCGATATAAGCAAATAGAAATACAGATAAAATGGCATGGCGGTCATTAAGTAGAACGTTACAACAATATTGTGTGTGGCAAAAAGATAGGGAAATATAAAAATTGATTTTTTCCAAAGGTGAAAATTGCATGCCAGAAAGTTTCAAACAATTATAGCAAGTACGTGCATTAAAGAGAAATTTTAAATAGTCTAGGAACGCCAATTAAATTAATTTTATGTGAAGAAGCGTACCATAATATTTAAAAAAAATTAATGAACAAAAATAATTACCGAAAGTTCTATAGCAGTTTCTTCACTATTTTACGCAGTACTGTAAAATTTAAAAGTGTAAGTTGACCCATAATTTAAGAAATTGACAATAGTTTTGAGATTTTAAGAAATTGACAATAATGAATTGTAAGCTAAATCAAGCTACTAAACTTTTCATTTACTTCACATCTTTAAATATAATTAAGGTGACTACAATTAAGGCACTCTGTAATTTGTGTCTAAATGCTTTTAAGTTGATCATAAATTGTTTTAATCGTGTGAATTAATCAAACAAAATTTATATTATAAAAGTCTAAAAAATGTTTTAGTTTTTGAAACTCTTCAAACTATTTTTTTTTCAAACTTAGATTTTACGTGTGGAGACTTAATAAACCGCTGTATAAATTATACAATAATAACAGTAGCATAAACTAAGTTATATACTTCAAAATATTTTTACAATTTCCGTAATGAAATGTGCATGATGAAGAAAATAAACAAACTGAATTAAAATCTTGAAAAATATAACACGTTTATAAACGAATATGCTTCTCTCAAAGAATATTTCAAAATGGCTTTCTTTGAAGCTCCTTTGATTTTACTAATGAAGTAAGTGCAAATAGGACACATTGTTTTAGCGAGGAAAACCAAATTTTTAAAGAAAAGCAAAATTTCAAAGAGCATTTCAATTTTATGTAAGTACAAAGTCCATTCAAAAGATTTTATCAAAGAAATCCCTCATTCGTTAAGAGAAAGAAAATGGGAGACTGGCCTTTTTTTGATGAATTTGCCACTCCATTTTTCAACTAATAAACTTGAAGAAATTATCCTAAAAAAAAATTAAATAAAGGCATATTAAAAGAAAAAAAAACTCAGTGAAGAAATTCTGCAAGCCACCTTTTTCATCATTAGAACTTTTGAGGGATCAGTATTTAAATACTTTTTTTCTGTTCATTAAACATATATACAGGGTATCTTAAAAACACTAACTTATGCTTTTATTGCTTAAATATTGGTCACAGGCATATGCTCTAAATTACGTTGTTATGTAAAAAAAGTTCAGAATTCTAGGATATCGATTAAAATTATCATTAGAATAAATCGAAATAAATGCAAAATTAATATTTTTATACAGCCTCCGTACGAAAAAATTCCCGATTAGTAAAACATGCCGCAGACATTAATTAGGTGACGTAAAATAAATTTAGCATTTCGTCTTAAAAAGCCTGGGGTATATAAAAACAAAATATGCAGACTTAATGCACTTTTCAATGGCTCTCAAAACGAAAAAAATCACATATTATCACAAAAGGTTTAGGGATGAACACAAACAAGAACAAAAAGACTGAATAAATGTAACAGGTTGGTCATAAAAATTTATCCCGGTATGTGCATGTCTGGCTGTTGTTCCATTCAACCGATCGAGATGAAATTTCGAAGATGGCTATTTAGTGGTATGTGGGATTTTTGTGAACGACAACAAAATGGCGTTTACAGATAGGATACAGAAACTCCAATTTTTCGAATAGCAGTGCCGATTTTTTTACATCCACATAATGATCAGGGAATGCGGAAACTCTAAAGGGTGCTGGAACGGCACTTATTTTCTTCTTTTTTTTTGTATCATGAAGTATTTTAGTTCAAAGGATACATTTTTTTTACGAGTACCGCATTTGCAACTGAATTCTGTACATTGTCAGACTGATGAACGTTTTTAATCTGAAGGGGAATAGCAAAATTTGTAGAGATTGATAATGATGCATTTTAACTGGGCGTAAAGTCAGCGGAAGATTTTAAGACTAAGTTTAGCAAAGATGATTCTGAAAAACAATTTATTTTATAGGCAGTGGATAACTATTGCAAAAAACACCCAAAAAACGATTGGAATCATATGCAATTGAAATATCATTATATTGGTCCTGGCTTGTTATTGTTCATAACTTTTATTTTTTTTTACTTGTATAAAGACTAACTGATTGTGAATACTGAAGAATTTGGAAAAAAATAAATGAAAAAAGTTTCGTACAAATTATTTATTAACCAATAGACAAAGATCTAGGAGTCCTGCAATTTGATTTCCAATATTTCCACAAATACGGATCGGTCTAGTTATATGCATGCTAAAACTGTGGTTTCAAAGATTCTTTCAGTGGTCGTTAGCACAATTTGAGGGATATCAATCTTTCGAAGTCCTACCCTTTTCTGATGAAAGAGCTTTGATTAAATAAAAACCAAACCTAAACCCTCTTCTGACTAGCAATTAAAAATCGTGAGAGAGAATTTTCGGGAGGAAAGTGAATGCCTGTAAATGATATCACTCATACAACGATACATTAGATACCATGAATTTCCTTCTTCTGAGATAAAATAAAAGACAATTTTCCTGTTTTTCTAAAATAATTAAATTGACTTTCCTGGAGCATTTAAGATTACAAGGATAATTCATAACGTATCAAGAAAAAGTTCAGAATGTGTGAAATTTCTGGAGCTTTATAAATTCTGACTATAATCTTTCAGAAAAAAAGCACACTCACATCGATAATCTTTGCCTGCAATAAGTAAATTTACTTAAAATTAATTTTCAGGATTTAAAAATGCAGGAAATTTTTATTCGGATTATTGAAAATACAGATTTTATGAATTGAAAAGCGAAACGAAGCGATACATACATACATGCAAGCCACAGATCTTTTCAGTTCTTCTTTCTCATTTTCACAACACATTTAGCCACTTCTAGACAAAAATCTCCCACGTACTTTGTGAAGCACGTTCATCGTCAATCATTCCTGGTATATGCCAAGAAATAGATAACCGCATAAGCAAAGAAAATGTCTGCTTTGTATTTATTTAAAAGACAAGGATAGTAATCTGTTTTCAGCATCTGGATTTATTAGAACGTTTCGAGTGACATTTATTTACGTAACGTGTGGAATAAAAATGATGCAATAATCGTATATTTTATAAAGCCAAAAGGGAATGTTGGAAGAAGTCTTTCGTTTTTACCATACGTTCATTTCATTTTAGAATTGTTTGAGATTTAAAATAGATGTGCTTTGCTTTAAAGTGCATATTTCTTCTTTGTCTATTTTTGAAGATTCATATGGAAGCATAAGAAGTCTGCTCGCTGCCCTTTAGTAAAACGCACGAAAGCCTCCGTTCTCAGAAATTTTGAGTTTGGATAAATATGTTTATTGTTATTAAGTACAGAATATTAGGATGTTTATAAGCCAAAAATTTACTGCAATACAAAACACATTTGACTTATTTATAACAAAATAAACTAATAACGTTTAAATATCCAACTATTAAAAGTATGCATTATCGTTTTTGTACAACATGTAATTATACAGATGCGTAAGATGATATTGATAATGTTTCCGCACACTTTAATGGGAGAAGTAATTGGATCTACACCAAGGCTTCCTAAACCAGGCATCAAACAAATTTTCTTTGAACGTTAATAGACGTTCAGGAAACATTCATTAATGCTCTTTGAACGAGAGAACCTGTGTGTGTTGCCGGGAAACGACGTCCATGTGCAATTTTTGGCATCCTATAGTTTGAAAGGTGTGTGAAATATTTAAAAGGCCTTTTAAAAATCAACTATACATTTTCTTTGTTTAAACATTTCAGTTGAAATTTTAATCTATGTAATTATGAGATAATAATATCAATTTTGCCAGATTTTTAAAGGTTTATATGAATTCAAAAGACTATTAAACCAAGGTTTAGACAATATTTAATGCTCATCATTATTCTCCTATAACCGCTTTTCAGATTACTGAAGATAATATTCTTTCTTTAAGTGGAATATATTTTTCTTGGTCAACAACAGAGAAAGAAATAATACTGATTAATATATACAGATTTTTAATGTTTGTAAGTCTAAAATAGTTCCTAAGTTGTTTGTAATAAATAGAAGCTGGCCAGCACATGCTGACCCGTCCAAATTCACGTTCTAAAAAATCATATCTAATGGTCCGCATCTCCAATGACCTCATACAATAAACTTATTAATATTTTTCTTCTGGTATAAACACTCAATTCTGAAACATTACCATAATGAGAGTTAAAAACTGCTATGAAAACATTAAAAATTCTGTTTACCGCATTTAATTCTACATAACCCCCCGTGTGAGCCGTTTGTTGACATTACCTGTTTATAATCCTGATCGTCAGAAATCGTAACGCCGTAAGAACTATCTCCAGTATTAAAAGAACTGCATGCGCTCCAATTATCTACTAAATGCAGAACAATTATTTTTCGAATTAGGCCGTGATCCTCTTCGTTTCCGTAAATGAATATGGAAAGTGCCATAAATAAATCCGAAAACATCCTCACACCACAACAGCTAGTGATTTTGCTCATGAAATGTCATTCATATACGTAAAGACAGGCTTTATTCTGGTTAATCATTGGTCTGAGAGAGTACGCGCATGATCAGACAATATCAAAAAGCATCTTAAAGAATATGTGGCGTTGCATTTCAGAGCCCGCTCCAAGGCAAGCGCTCGCCGAAAAAGCGCACTCCAAGTCAACTTTACGAGTCGAAGATCCTCCGTACCAGCTGGCGCAGGCGCAGACTCGATGGAGAAAAATAAGCAGCTTTGCTCCTCGGAATGCAAGTCAGTTTCGATGGCTCGCCCGTAAATGTCGTTTGGGGCATCCCTCCTCACTACAAAAGCGCTAAATGTTTTATGTTTTAATCTTTCTATTGATACACCTTCTGTTGATTTTAGTTAATAAATGTTATTGTCTGTTCTACTGTTAAACGTTCTTGTTTTACCACACCAACAAGTAACAAATATGTTTGTAGCTGCATATGTTCTTCAAGATATACAGATGTAAACAATTTTGCGGAGTAATAATTAGTATCTTTAATACGCATTATTCGTATGTGAAAAGTACTTTTATGTAATAGATGCATTTGAAAAGCATATAAAATATTTGCATTCAGAAATAAATCACTCGAATGCCGATATTTTTTAATGAAAAATTATATGTTTTTATAAGATTTAAAAGCAATTACACAATTTTTTTAAATTCCATGTTGGAATACTTGAGTTGTAATATAGTTTTTTTGTAATTTTTTTTAGCAAGAAAGCAGTTTTTTAAGAGCATGTTGATTTGTAAACCTTTTAAGCTTTATAAAGGATAGCTTGCAAAGCGAGCAGCTACACAACGTCTCTTAATCAGTTATAGACAATTTTCATCTACACTATGAACTATGTTTATAAATGATTCTAAGTATTTCAATGTAAGCTTTCCAATCCAATGTTCCCCCTTTTCGCATTTTATTTTGTGTTTTAAATAAAGTGACCGTACTTAGCATCTCTCTTTAAATTTAAATTATGTAAATATTTATGTTACTGATTAACGTTCAGTAACTTTTTGAATGTTTAAAATGGTCCTCTTAATTTAATGAGATTCTTATTATTCATCTGTTCTAGGATTTGAGGACATTGCTTTCAATGATATTCTAAATTCCATATTTGATTAGCTTTGAGGATGGAGCTAAGTAAACTTCTCACATTCCAATGATTTAATTTATCCGAATCGCCACACGAAAGGATGGTTTAAAAGGAGTTACACTTAGATACTTAATAGGAAGCAGCGTTTTCTCGGATTATTTAAAAAAATATAAAGTGCGTGTCTATTTATTATTTACGGAAATGTGTATAGGCTACTGTAAGCACACCGACATGGATTATAAAAGTAAAAATACAAAAAATGCTTTTATAGATCTGAGTAGTACGTATACAAACTATATCTTCAGTGAAAATACATATTTTGTAAATGCTTACAACAACCATGTAATGACTTCAGCTACAGAAAAACGTAGAAAATGAATATTCTCAGATTATATATTTAATTCTTTCGAAATTCAGGAAAAAAGAAAAAAAAACAATATTCTATTTTTAATTTATAGTAAAAATATTCGAAAAAAATTCGAAAAATTGTTGTTCATTGACAATTATGGGAATTAAAAGTGTAAAAATTTCCTTAGTTAACAGACGGAGTGAAGTGAATGAGTTTCCGTTGATTTAATTCATTTTATGCAATTACTTACATCTTGGATTTGAAATACTGTTCAGTTATTAACGTTATTAAAAATCGAAATAAATAACAAATATTAAAACAGAATTGTATTTATATGACAAAAAATATTTATTTAAAATACAAAAATTCTTAACATTTATTTTATCAATTCAAATTATTTTTATTTTGAGCAGCTTTTATCACTAACCTATATCTTATTCTCCCTAAACTCCTTTGTTGTTTTCTAATCTTGAAATTCTTATCATTGTTCTGCAGTGAAATTCATTCACTTGTAATCACACAGGTATATCTATATTATTCTTTTCTTTATCATGTTAACACTAGTACCGCGGTGTTTGAGATATAGCTAAAACCGCGGCTAGGTCAAATTGATCCAGCATCTAAAATTTAAGTTGAAATGCAAAAAGAATACTGTATATTCATGGCAGTGACATTTGTTTAACCTTAACATTTGTATTGAGGCTAATAATACATTAAAAGTAAAGAAATATTGTTACTACATTTGTTATTAGAACTACGTCACTTGAGGTATACCTAAAACTGCGGGCTGGGTTATATTGACCAGACTTGTAAAATTCACGATGCGACGAAAATGACATAATGTTATATTCTTACGCCATTTATTATATCATTACTGTTAATTTTATTAATGCTAACAGTAATGGCATAATTACTGTTATCATTAATTACTATTCTTTTCTTCATTTAAGCTGCAGATTCCAGATTCGTAGGAAGTTTGGGGTCAAAATGACCCATTCCGCGATTTTAGGTATACATGTTAAAAACAATAAAACAGAGAAAAGCTAAGAATTTTAATTTTTACAGATATTTAATAACATTAAGCTAGGCGTCACATTAACATTTTTAATTTAATTTTTGAGAAAAAATGGAAACAAGTTTAATTTTGGATCAAATTAGCCCATCCCGCTGTTATAGATTTAAATATGCAGGGAACGTAACTTTTTTTATTCATAAAAGTTAATTCAAACCAGTGCCTTTATTTGTTTCTCTCTAACAATTTGAATTTAATAATATTTATAAAGCTATACTATGATTATCCATTCAGGCAACATGCTTATAAGAAGTAAGGAAGAACTCATTTAAAATTTCATGCCCATACATGTGTTTAATCATGCGATTCAAAATTTATTCAGTTCAATATGGTAAATTAACTTTGTTGATTTCAGGCGTAAAAAATTATATGTGTGTTTTCTACAATGGGTCTTAGCCAGGTAAGCCATTACAGCTGCTCTAATAATAAGTAGTCTACTATTTCCGCTGGCATTCCTACCATCTTTACTCATTAATGTTCATTGGCTATTGTGTTGCGAATCATTTCAACCGCTTTATGATTTTGGCAGTGAAATCGCCCCTGCATCGCTTTAATAATCGGTATTTTAAAAGCTGTGAACACCTTAACGAATATCACTCACGTGAAATAACGTTACCAAACTACTGTCGGTTTCTTGATCAAAATCGCAGCTGTAATAGTTTTTGCTGTTGCAAGAGAATAGTTTTCCTTTAGCATCTATATAAATAAAGCAATGTGTAAACTATCCGTTTGTTTGTCTGTCTGTCTGTCTGTCTGTGTCTCGCGTAGCTCCGAAACGGGTGATCGTAGACCTACCAAATTTTGTACGGAAATTCTCCAAGACGGGTCTCGACACACGTCGAAGCGATTTTTTCGAAATTCCAATTAGAAAATGTTTTATTTTATGTTTTGTCCGATTTTTAGCGATTTTTCTTGCGTAATACATAATAACGCCGGTAATTGCACTCGCAAGAAAACGATATTTACATCATCGTATAGAGTAGAAAATTTTCTTTTAAAAACTGTTTGTTCGGACTGTGTAACATAATTTGCAGATTTTTGGGAATTTTTCAAATAAAATTAAATTTGAAGCTGACTTTCGTAAAATATTTTTAAAACTGCTGCATCTTGAATTCTATCAGTCATAACTTTTTTATATTTCGGCAAAAGACGGAGCACACAATTCGCCCACTTTTAAAAGAAGAACGGAGGAAAAATATAAATTAGGAGAATATTTACGAATTTTTAAGTAAAGAAGGATTTTCATTTCAGTAGCAGCTGCTTAAAAAATTACGGTTTGATATCTTGCGGTTTGTTTGTCCTGGATACAGTAACAATAATTAAAATTGCCAGTTGAAAAAAATAAATAAAAACGGGTCCCGCGCCATATCTCGAAGCGATTTTTTGAGAAATTCGAATTAAAACATCTGTTGTTTATTACCTTAATGCGCCAAATACTACTGTTATTGTACAACTAAAAGTCAAAGCCCGTTGTGAAGCAATTACAGCGAGCGCTCTTCTGAAAACGTGAAAAAAGTTTCTCATTCCAAAGATTTCGTTTTGTGTACATAGTTATTCTTATGTCCAAGCAGACGATTTCTTTGCTTATCTCGATTTCCTTTTATAAATACTGGATTTATTTGTGAGAAGAAAAATTAAACTGCATAATCTAGAAAATCAATTTTAAAGCCTTTATAAATAACGCAGTCTCATCTCTTTTCTTTTTGTAAAGGGTTGCAAGAGAGGGTGACGTATTTTTAAAATTAAAAAAATGTCCATTTCATGTAGTGTCTGAGGTATTTAACGCTAAAACGTGAACCTAAAAGACAGCATGTGTGCGGAAATAACACATTTTGAAAGTGAGAAATTCACTGCAAACGGTGCATTTTCACTTTTTTGATACCGAATGACGCAAACATAGTTTTTTTTTTTGTGTATCATTATATTGCAATGATATCAGATTATTACATATATGACGCAAATTTTAAGTCAAGAGTGAAATAATTTTGCTTTTTCTAGATTCCACATCACTGGAATTAATTCGAATTACACATATGAGGAAATTTTTCGTTTCCTACCGTGCGAAGAACGGGCACGCAGCTAGTAATTAAATAAAGACGAAACCAAGACGGATAATGATATGTTTGTAAGGAAAATGATCCCTTAGAAAGTCTGACAGTTGAAACTACTGCTTCATTTCTTAAAAATGTATTTATTTTTTAATAAGGCATATATAAGATGAGATCAGCTTTATAATACTTCTATTGTTAGAATGTTTCAGTTTTTAAATATTTAGAATTTTAATAATAAAAAACATCGTGAGCAACTAATAAAAATATTCTAAAATATAGATTTTTAACGTGTAACAACTGTGATTTTTTAATCGTGTTCTCTAATTTGTAACCAATTCACTTAGATGGGAAACATTTTGTGAAATTACAGCGTTGTAATGAACGCCAGTTTATTATATTGCTATGAACTATAACTTCTAAATTCGATAAAGAACATTGAGTAACTTTGTCAAAATTTTTCTATATCATAAATTTTTATATTCAAGGTAAATTTCAGGGTGTGGGGGTGTTGAAGGGAACTGTAGAAAGGGATTTTATAAGTATTTCCGATGTTGTTTTGTTTCTAACATTGATAGGAAAAAATGAGCTCATGTCATTTCCAACTGCGCGACAAACGTTAGTTTCTATGAAATGTCATTTTATCGGTCCGGATTGCTTTCTTATTTGTTAAAATTACTTTTTCTATCCAATTTTCAACAGTTTACCAATTGTTTTTATTTTTTAAAACAGAAGAAAATAGCTTTTGTGGAGTGTACTCTGCAGAAACTGATGAATATAAAAGCTCGGGAATATACTGTCGCTCAATTAATTGATACGTTATAGGATATCGGTTTTCATATATATCTTTCTGACCTGGTATGACTGAATACAGCAGTTCACAATGCCTCTTGACAGTCGAATGCAGAATGATAAGCTGCATATCATGCACAGTATGATAAAGGGCCCCTTTCAGTTTAACCAGCAAAGGGGAGAGGCTATAAGCGATATCCTGGCAGGTGTTATCGAATCATGTAATTATGGGAATGAGAGTCTCATACTTTTATTATCTTATCATCATAAAAATGCTTGTAAACAGCCCAATGTTATTCTTGATATTAAAATATATATACACATATATATTATAGGTTCCTGTTTACTTAAAATTAGCAATTAATTTGATGATTGAATTAACACTTTTATGTAACTACACCATTATATGTTGTTTTTGAAGGATGATTTTCAGAAAGCCTACACTGACGTACTTACAGAGACATTCCATTCAAATAAATGATTTTCAGAATTTTAATTTTCATAAAAACATATCTAAGAACTATAAGTCTTATGTAATGTAATCTATGTAATGTTATAATCAATGTAAAATAACATTGAATAAATTCGCAATAATGATATCCATTAAAATGGGCAATTCTAGGGAAATTTTATTGTACGTAAAGCAATGTGATGGGTTCCATACTTACAACATATTCAAACGGTGGAATATTTGTTAAAATTAAACAAGAAAATTTTACAGCAACTTGCTACCAAATCAAATTTTATTTTATGAATATAGCAGTAAATTTGTCTTTCGACCTCTTTCGTCACACGGGCATTTACAAAAAAAGACGCTTAGAGAAACTCCTTCAGCATTTAAAATTTTTGAAAACAATAAACCATTTCTAAAACCAATAAAAGCCCATTAAAAATAACTATATAGGACACAAATATATATATATATTTCTAAGGTTTTTGTATATTCTTATCATAGTAATTAGGTTTCAAAGTATACAAAGTGTATGAAATAAATGGTAACACGTTTTGATTCTCCATTAAGGTCCCATCTATAATTCCAAAATTTTAAAGGCCTTTTCATTAGCCTATGGGGAATATTTTACTAACTCAGATTTTTTTACGGGGTCGTGCACAAATTTAGGAATTAAAGGTGTCACGTTTTAAAAAAATTATGAAAGGAAGTTCTTCTTCACGTAGTATTTTTTTCTACGTTATTTTGAACATTTTTTTTCAAAATTGTTGCATAAGGCACACACTAATTAAAACTTTATTTAATTGGAATGTAAAACTTTATTTAATTACAAATTGATGCAAACATGTACTAAAGAAAAGAATTTGTCCGAGGAAAAACCATGCCTTATGTGTACTTTAAATACGATATCAAAGTGTGTATGTCGATATCAAAATGTGCAATTAAGACCATATAAAAGGTCTTTGTGTCGTATTACAGCTTAATACGTTTTTCTTATTTTAGAAAAATGTCATCATAACAAAAAAAGTTGACTGCTTTGCTTGAAAACGGGTAATGCGCGATTTTAAGATAAAACATTGCGTTTGGGGGGGGGGGGGAATAAGAATGTTTAAGCTCAAGACAGTGCTTTTGAGACATTCCAAGCATTCAATAAAATCTGGGAAAGCAATATATTTAGCAGAACAAAATGCGAAAAGAGAAATTGCTATGCTAGAAAGTCCCATATAAATATTCAAGCGTGAGAAATGAAATGTTCCTTGAAAATTTGAAATTTCCTAAATCTGTATATTTTTGCTGGCGTGAAAGCCACTGCTTACACACACACACACAAAAAATCTCAAAATACGTAGATGCTTTGAGTCAGTATTTATCCATATATATCTCGGATATTTTCTATAGAGACGCTTTTCTTTTCTTTTCTTTTTCCCTAAAGTTTCGTTTCTTCCTGTATGTTTAAAGAAGGAAGAAATATTCAGCAGCGCGTTTGTAGGGATGAAAACACACGTATTGTTTCGATAAATCTGGAAACATTTTACAGAGAACTATCGATATTTTACATATAATAATTCGTTTGCTTACATTGAGAGTTTTAGCATGTACTGTAAACGATTATATTTCTGCAGAATTTTAGTGGTGTCATGTAATAGATAAAACGATAACATTACCTATGTTATCACTTAATAACGTTCGTAAATCTAATAAAATGCTATTGCTGTTCCTTGTATTTTACTATGAATTTCAGAAGAAAATATAAAACCATGTGTAGAAAGGGTCTTACAAGAACTATTCTCCTGAAAATGCTTATCAAGTACGAATAAAACTTTAAAAAAAAAAGTCATATTTAGAGTCATATATTAAATTTTACTGCATGGATAATTAAAAACTGAAAGAATTATCGCTCGTAATTGCTAGCTTTCAAAATCTTCCAATTCATTTGTTAAAACAAAACTTAAAGATTCAAATCTTCTAAATTTTGTGCATTTCAGTTTGAGACGTGAAATTTATTGGAAAATATATTTTTTGTTTGATTATTTGTCTTCTCTGTTTTGTTCTTGGAAACAAATTTGGCAACTAATGCATGCATATGACTCTAGGAAAATTAATATTTTATTTGCAAAACTCTTAACACTTATACATATATTATAAGTGATGTTCAAGACAAAAATTTCGCCTTTAAATGTTTAATATTTGAGTGAAGTTTAAGTATTTATATAAAAGTACAACTGCAGCTTTAAAATTTTAAGACCATAAATATAATCTAAGACGTAATGTAAGACATAAAATAAAAAGTTTAATAGGAATGTATAATACTACTTTTCGAAAAAAATGACACTCCTTTGAAAGAAAAAAGAAAAAAAAAACATTTCCTCTAATACTGAAAGCATTTCGACTGATTCTTGCGTAATAGCCTTCTAAATCCGAATATAACCTCCATTTTGCTCCATCATCCACCGTTTTCTAGTGACACCCCCCCTCCCCCCATATTTTTCACTATTCAGTAATTTTATGCCCATGAATTTATTTGAAGGGTCGGGGAAAGGATATTTTAACCGTTTAATGTCTCCTGATGGTTACATAGGTGAACAAAATACAAGAACATTTTTTGCAAAAGGGGGGTGGATTTTGGGAGATTTGCCTCTTAATTAAATAAAAAACAATTATCCAACTTTCTAGTATTTTTCGCAATTTTTTCCATTTATCGTCTACATATACCAGCTTTCACCCTTTTTTTCACATGAACACCCTTAGTAAAAAAAAATAGACAGTTACGATTTTGGCTAAAAGCGGGCAATTTGGAACAGGTCCGAAACCCTTATCTAAAAATAAAAAGTTCAATTCTGTGTGAAGGAGATGCATTGCAAGCGGCATGTTGCACCGCAGTCTTCACGCTGTCGCTGACAGCAATTCGTCGACATGAGCGACATAATCATAATTTTTTGTGAGTGTTACCCATAAATTTCACATGCGTTTTTAAATGCAGCCCATGTTTTTCTTCTTTGCGATTCAGTTGTTTCATCAATATCAAATCGTTAAAAAGTTGTCTAATCTAAGGGTTGACGAAACTTCATTGATTTTATCCTTACTTGAGGATACTTACCGGATAGCCCGGCAACGCATTAGTAAATTTAGGATATGTCAAGAAATTCATTTTATATTTTATGTTATGCATTTTATATTCGGTGTATAACACGCACTATAAAAATGAAGTAATTTTTTGAAGTCGAAAATGCGTGTTACACGGTAAAAAATACCCCTTTATTTTACGGTAAAAACTACAGTAAAACACGACAGTATTCTACCGTATGCCATTTAACGGTAAGGGTAGTAAAATCAAGTGGGCAGTAAGTTACTAGGCATGTGCAACCCAATATAACGGTAATAAATAAAGAAAACCGTAATTTTTCACTCATGCCCTTCATATGAATATTCAAGACGTACTATATTATTGCTCTCTTGACCAGAGCAAATATTAATTTCCCAATTTGTTGCAATCTGAGCGTATGACTCTCATATTGCTGTTGAAATTACAAAAACTGAATTTTGAGAATAGCGTGCTAATTGAAAAAATCTCACGAACGATTTTTTTTAAAGTTTACCGCTCTTTTAAATCTACCCCTGTAGCACAGCAGTTGTGTTCAATATCGTCTCGATATTGGCCAATTGGATTACAACGACGTCACACGTCGCTGTAAATCTGTGGTTTTTGTCTCGATTTCGGACAATATTGCCCAGCATGAGTGCAGCGATATTAAAGTTTTAAAATTGTGCTTTTTAGCGTTTTAGTTCATACTATGCTTCTTTTGATATTATGCTAAATTTTGAATATATTTGATAGATGACTGCAAGACTCACATATTACCAATTATAGTCGAGGTATACTGATTACACAGCAGTTATGTCATTAGCACATAAAACTTCTTGTGTATCTAGTGAACCAAAAGAGCGTGCACAGTAAATAATGAAATTTAAACCTTTGATAACTATTTTAAAACTGTAAATACACAAACAATTTAGCATAATCCGGTTATTAAATATATCTCTATAAAAACTAGGTTTATTTCAAGTGTCTCAGTTCAAGTGTCAAGTTCAAAAAGTCTATCTCGAACATTGTTAGCAGTTTTTCTAAAATTACAATTTAAAATCAGAACACAAACAACAAGTATAGGGTAGAACTCTATAAAAAAATCACTGAGTGCTGTTGTTACATGTCTAGCACGACTCATTTTTCACACATTGTGGTACTGCTGAATGAAAAATGAATCGTTTTTCCCTTAAGAGCCCACTTCCCATACTCCATTTTTCACTGAAGAATGCTTTCTTTTGATATGTTTGATGTCTGGAGTTCATGGTAAAAGCATACACTAACATAAAGAAACTTTCAGTGAGTATAATGTAAGTAGTCTCCTTTTGAATAATCGAATATGAAATTGTAACACTTTCCAAAAGACTTCAAATGTGTTTATGTTTTCACTGTTTTAGTGTCCGTTCTTCAATTTCAATATATATCGATTACTACGAAAATTGAATGTATTATTTCTACATACTGTACCCAGTGAACTTTTGCATTGCAACAACTTAAAAAGCCAGTCCAAATATAAGCCAAATGGGACAATTTGAAATTTTTAAAAGACACCAGATAACAAACACTGTAGAAATAGACAGACATACCAGAGTTTAGCAGACTCTGTAATTTAATTAGACGAAAAGAAGATAGACAGAATTTAATTTATGGAATATACAATTGCAAATAATTAATAGATCATGCACTCAATGTATAGAAGGCAACGGTAAATTTAATAAATTCTACAGTAAGTTCTGCTTAAATTCGCTTCGGAAATGGCGTTACCGCGAGAAGCGAGAAATCTCGCATTGTCTCGCGTTCTCGTCTCGCATTGCGAAACGAGACAGAGTCTTATCTCGAGAGAGGTTTTCTCCCGAGAATTTCTCCTCTCGCTTAAATTTACGATATGAATTACTTTTCAGTCAGAATGTCTGTGCTGTATTTGAGGAGGTATGCCATCCTGAGAAGGGAGGGTTTACTTTACCTGAATCCTCTACCGCTTAACTTGCGTCTCCTTTGTTATCGTCCCTGGTTTACTATCAGAACTCTAGAAATCACACAAACACGTAACATTTAAAATTAGGACAGCACGAGGAATATACAAAACACACAAAGGAGAGGATAAAGAAAGAAACTGAAAAAAAAAGAATGAAAACAGAGAAGAGTAGAAGATAGATAAATAATAAGTAAGCAAAGGAAAGGCGGTACGGTAAGTTCAAAGCCTGACCATATTTAGATGGGGCCCAGGGGGCACTCACTTTGGGACCCCTTTTACCATCATAAGCATTTTAACCCATTTTTGACCGCTGTTGAGTTTCGCAATGCAAAGCTTTTTTAAGATTTCCTAAATTGAATTTTAAAATTACTTACATATTTCTGAGAAAGCTACTTTAAAAAAAATATTTTTATTTTAATACTAGCTGAAGTACCCGTTCTTCGCACGGGAATGAATGGACTTTTTGATATTACGATTTGTGGTGATTACTATTCATTGTAATAAACAGATATAGCACAGTGGATATCGCGTTATATTGTGTCCAATAATCATGCATACCGAATTGCAAGGCAATCGTTTGTACAGTGCAGAAGGCCATGCGGCGTAGCGCAATCTAGTGGCGAGTTTTAGCAAAACGGATACGGCGAAAATATTTTTCGCATTCAGATATCGATGTATACGAATTTTCATGACTATCGGCTGGACAGTTCTGAAGTTCATGTGTTGACGCGACATCTAGTGGCAAGTTATAGGAAAATGGATAGCGCCAAACTCTTCCCCGTGTTCAAATATCTATGTATACCTATTTTCATAGCGATTATTTGCACAGTCAAGAAGTGATACACTGTAGGGCCATCTAGTGGTTCAATAAAGTAATGATTTGCTACAGCGCCGTCAAGTGGCGAGTTATAGCAAAATGGATAACGCCAAAATATTCTCATTGTTCAAATAGCTATGTATACTGATTTTCATAGCGACCGTGTTCAACTATCTATGCATACCAATTTTCATAACGATCATTTGCACAGTCAAGAAGTGATACACTGCAGGGCCATCTAGTAGTTAATTAAAGTAATGATTTGCTACAGCGCCGTCAAGTGGCGAGTTATAGCAAAATGGATAACGCCAAAATATTCTCATTGTTCAAATAGCTATGTATACTGATTTTCATAGCGACCGTTTGAATGGTCAAGAATTTGGCCTGCTGCAGCGTCATCTAGTGGCGAGTTAAAATAATAAAATAATAATGCATTGCAGTGTCATCTAGTGATGAGTAACATCAAAAGGAACGCAGTTAGAATATATTCTTCGTGCTCAAATGTGTAAGTATAAGAAATTTTATGCCGGTCGGTCGAACGGTATAGAAGTTGATGCGTTGCAGCGCCATTTAGCGGCAAGTTACAGCAAAATGGATAGTGAAAAATATTCTCCGTGTTCTAATATTCGCGTGTACCAAATTTCATCGAAATCGGTTGGACGATATTCGCATAGCAAACGGCTAAACGGAATAGAATTCAACGTTGTGCTGCGGCACCAAGTGGCAAGTTAAGGAAAACGGATAGCATAAAAACCTTCTCCATCATAAAAGACTTAGGTGAACCAAAGTTCATCGTGCAACGGTGCTCAACGGTGCTGGAGTTTTTCAACCTCATAAACACATACCAACATTCATTTTTATCTATAACCAGTGTTATTATATATACCAGTCTCAAATAAAATCCAGTTTCAAATCTAAGCCTCGCCAAAGTGCCAACATACGCCAATTTGCAAGAGTTTTTTCAGGGAATCATTCGAAGCATTGACTTAGCAGCAATCAATATGGGAAATGGTTCGACCGCCAAAGAGTAGCCAAAGAGAGTTATTTGAAAATTGGAATCCCTTAATACAGCCGATTTTTTTTTTAAATTATCAACTATAATGTGTTTTATTCATCGTTACTCCGATGTACTAAATGAGAAGATTTCAATTTTCTGAAATTTGGCGGAATTCACCCAACTTAAATCAATGTACTCAATTGGCGAGAATTCTGAAGTTAGATCGCTTGAAATCCCTTAATAACTGCATTATTTCTTCACGGATCATTAAAATTTAACGCTGTATTCTAATAAAACCTTTGCACTTGTTTTCAAAAATCTATTTCCTTAAGCTCTCAATAAATTGCGCAAAGCCGAAAACTGTGCAAACCGCTAGAACTCACTTACTCAAAATCCATATTTCAGCCATTTTATTTTTTCGCCAAACTAAAAGAATTTACACATTAGCCTCGGAAATCTTCAGTTCTTATTGTTTTGCGTGTAAAGCATTACATTCCTGCTCTGATTTCCCATGCACACGATATTATAATTTAAAAAAAAATAACCTTACGAATATAAACTAACAAAAAAAAAATCATTATTATTCTTTTATTTTTACTTTGAGAATTTAAAACATTTTATTCGGCAAAATCGCCACACATGGCAACCACGATCCTTATTTCACACTTTTTTCACTACAGGGGTTACAATTACGGAAAGCTTTTTGCGTGAAGAGCATAAAATATCTCTTAAATTCCGGGAACGGGTGGACTTTCAAAGTTTTAAAGTGGACTACGATTTATTCTATATTATTTTACATATCTGTGCTAAATTTCAGGCCGATAGGTTCATTTTTGTGGATTTGTATACGAACGACATTTTATTCGGCAAAATCGCCACACATGGCAACCACGATCCTTATTTCACATTTTTTTCACTACAGGGGTTACAATTACGGAAAGATTTTTGCGTGAAGAGCATAAAAAATCTCTTAAATTCCGGGAACGGGTGGACTTTCAAAGTTTTAAAGTGGACTGTGATTTATTCTATATTATTTTACATATCTGTGCTAAATTTCAGGCCGATAGGTCCATTTTTGTGGATTTGTATACGAATCAAATCCACAAACAAACAAACAAACAAACAAACAAACAAACAAACAAACAGAATTTCATTTTTATTTATAAGATTTGTAACCCATTTGTATCATTAATTTATATGGATACTAAGTCAGGGATGGCTATTATATGACACTATTGTTCGTAATTTTTAAATTTCATTTTGAGAAACGATAAACTATAATATAATACTTCAATTATCCTTTATAAAATAAATATTTGTATACCATTTTTTATCTATGCTATACTATTTGTTATCTATGCTATATCTGTTATTTACGCTTAGTTCTTTTCCGTTTAAGACGTTTTCCACTAAAAATGTTTGATCAAATCTAATTCTCCACAAATTTGGAAAATATTCTTATAACACACACTTACACTCACACGTGTGTGAGTGTGTGTGTGTATTGTCGGTTGTATAAGTGGGTCCCACTGTGCATGTATTGTTATATGTCTATCTAGATAGTAATTTTATGGGAAAAAAACCTCCGCATACAATAATTATAGAATTATTTTTTTAAAGAAACCATTCATTTATTAATTTGCGCTGAGTAATTGTTGCTCGTAAATAAAAAATGATGGAATTGAATCATCTTGTTAGGGAAGTTTTTTCAGATTATTCTTTTAATTAGCCTCCCCCACCAACTGATCACTGATGTCAACATAGATATTCGGTTTCAAAGATCCGATAATTGTTGTTTTTTATAAATATTTAGCTAGCTTAAAAATGAGGTTTGAATTGCAAGTGAGTTTTAATGTCTAATTCATCTTTACGCATAATCCAGAATTATGAATAAATTATTCAAGTATGCTATCATTATTTTTTCATGGAAAAAAAAATTTCAAGCTCAGTTCCAGAAATCAATAAATAAAAACAAATATATTTTTCGGTGCCATGCCTCATTGTAGATACGGATTAAATCTGAATTTTTATCCCTTCAAATGCGCATATGAATTAATATGGTAACTAATATTTGTACTAATATTGTAATATGTAACAAATTGTTATTATTAATATTAATTTTCAATAAAATAGTATTAATGTTACTAAAAATACGGTAACAAAATCGCAGTTCGTAATTTTGCGAGACTCACGAGACGAGACAGGCACTTTTTCTGCTAGACGCGAGACGAGAAAAAGTGTTTGCAAGACGAGACAGAGATTTACCGCTGCGTGACGAGACGAGACAGCCTTGATTCTCGTCTCGCTTGTCTCGCGTCCGTCCCTAAAGAAAATAATACAAAATTTGGCAGACCAAAAATGAAACTAACTCAACAATTAAAAAAAGGAAATATGTAAGAAACTAAAAGTTAAAGTTATTGCTTTTAATGATTATTTTACTGATAAAAAGATTAACAAACCCAAAACAAACTGACATGAATAACAAAATATGTTACCTGCATCGCACATTGCTTCAAGAAGATTTGACGGCTCTTCGATGTCTAAATTAAAAAAAACTGTAAATTTATTTTGCATTCTAGTCAGTATTTATTACACTGCTATTTAAGGCATGTATAATGCTATACAATGTTTTTTTTCTTATTTTCGTATCATCTTCGCCTGTATGGTGTGCATATAACATTTTTTAATTATTAATCACATATGTTTTGAGATATTTCAAAAGAAACTCCTATATAGCTTTTCACCGTTTGATTTTTGAACTGTTAAGGAAGCTTATACTCACAGGGTTTTAAATTTAAATTTTCTAATTTTGAAAACGCTCTTCACTGCCAAAAGACTACCTTCCACGAGCCTTTCATTATGATTTTGGACATCAGATAATTATCCCGAAGTCACAGAAATGCATTTAAATCTATGACGAGATTGTGAACCATTGCACAGCATGTTTTTAAATAAACATTAAACGTATTCTCAGAGCTGAACAGTATTATCAGCTAATTGAAACAATGCCTAATATCTATTAAGTAATGACATCATAAGCTATTTTAATTTAAATAGCTTATAATATTGCGAAATTCAAACTTATTCATTATGCGTGCAGTTTCAAATAAAATACATAAAAATGTTAGTTAAAATTAAATGCACTTCCGAACTTTTACAAAACCCATTAAAGTGTTGCAATCTAGATAGGATTTGAAAAATTCCCACGAGAAGGCTTTCAGTGCAATGGTACTCAAATTTACGATATTATCATTATTAAGGTAAATGAGCCAGGCATTCAGAACTGGCAAGTAGATTATTTTCTTTATTGCTTTTCATTACGCAAATTCTTTATGAAGTTTATTTAAAGTTACATTTAAAATATTCGCAAAATGAAATACAGCAGTTATTTGAGCTAAATTTCTGTATGCATAAAATTTCCAATCTGCTTCGAATTTTTTAACTTTCCTGCTAATTTTAAACAGCAATGTCAATAAAAACCAATTTTTAAACTACCTTTCATAACTCAGTTTAAGCTTAGCGTTGCATGCTTACCAAGTGTTCATAAGCAAACATTGACTTAAATGTTTCCGGTAATTGCTTTCAATCATTCCATCGTTTTTCCTTTATATAATTATTTGCAATTATGCCGAACGCAAGGTTTTCCCTAAACTCACGGCAGATAAATAAAGGAGCTACAGACTACATCTGCATAAGTGCAAGTCAACATATCTTCCACAGAAGAAACTCGCGATTTAGGGGACTATCAACTGGCCGGCTTATTCACCAGATCTATCCACTTTGGTTTCTTCTCTCCAAGGTCAAATGAAGAAATTTTATCTCCGATAGCCGGATACCCCAGGCTGGTAGAAACAGAAAAAAAAATCCAGTGTTCGTAAATCTACAACAACTCGTCCATTGACAGAGTCAATCTGAGGCGATTTGTGTGATGCGATAATGTGTGCCATTTCGATTAGTTGGTGTGGTTCGAGATTTTATTTATTTATTTATTCATTGTAAAAGAAAACAAAACATGCACATAAAAAGAGAATATTTTTTTTTACAGTTTTATTCTTTCATCCCGTCTTTTTTTCTCATCACACAAAGGTTTGTTACATCTTGCCCACAAATCCATGGTCGTTACTTAAGGGGTCAGGTACCTTTGAAATGGTCAAAAAAGTCGATTTTTTTTTTAGTACTTTATATGAAAATATGATTCATAAGAAACATTTTAAAACAAACCCCATGAAAAAATTCCCATTAGTTACGAAGTTATGAAGAAATTAGTTCGAGCTCTTATGGCAAAACACCAGCGAGAAAGTTAAAGGGTCACGTTTGTTTACGTTTTGAATCAGCTGCCGCTCAGTCAGAATGTAAACAACGTTTTTGCGACTCAAAACAAAAATCATTCGCTCTTTCTACTCTCTGTTTTCTTTACTCCGTGGTTTAATATCGTTTCGTGTATCGATTACTGCAGAAGAAAAGTAACTTCCACTTCTATTACGTAAAGTTGTTGTTTACACTTTGAATAGGCTGTAGAACCACGTTTTTTCCTATCTGAGCACGTTTGCAAGTTTATTCTACTCTAAGATTTTAAAAATAATTTTCCACCGTACGATTAATCTACTTTATTTACGATTGTAAAAAGAAATGGATAATGCTGCGGATGAGAAGCCTAAAAGGGCATCTGGTACGCGAAATCGCAAGCGAAAGTTTACTGGTAATATCCATACCAGAAAAGCCATGCCAAATGAGAATATAGTTCTGGATAAAAGTGCATCTGGCAGGAAACTCAATACAGATGAGAAGGCAGCAGATGAAATAACTGAAAATGAGTTTTCTGGATACAGAATTATTGATATTAATTTACTGTTTTCGCAAGTGAAAAATTTCTTGGGTTGCAAAACCTGTGGAGGTGAAATTTCAGTGACAGAAGAAGTTATTTGTGGATTATCATCCAAATTTTCACTGAAATGTACCAACTGCAGTGAACTTTGTTCTTTTAACAATTCCCGAATGATTGGATCCAGCAAAAAAACTGCAGAAATAAACTGTAGGTACGTCTATGCCATCAGATCTATTGGTTTGGGTTATGCAGCTATGACAACATTCTGCGGACTGGTGGACTTACCCAGACCAATTTCTAAAAAGTCCTACAATACAACTGTGAAGAAATTGTTAAAATGTTCAAGTACAGTTGCACAGAAATCTATGATTTCAGCTGCTTCTGAAGAAGTAGAACTAACTGGCTCTTCGTGCATCTCTATTAGTGGAGATGGAACGTGGAAAACACGAGGCCATACTTCACGTATTGGTGTGTGCACTGTTATTGGAGATAAAACTGGCAAGGTTATCGATCATGAAGTTTTGTCATCCTTCTGTAAATCTTGTGATGCATGGAAGTCGAAAATAGGAACGCCTGAGTATGAAGAATGGAAGAGCGAGCATGAACAGTGTTGCCTAAAAAACCATACAGGTTCTGCGGGGAAAATGGAGCTGGAAGGAATGGTGAGAATCTTTCAGCGATCAGAACAGGAAAGACAAACAAAATATGTCGGCTACATTGGTGATGGTGATGCCAAAACCTTTCAAGCCATCACTGATGCCAAACCATATGGCCCGGAAGTCACGATATCTAAAATTGAATGTGTGGGCCACATTCAGAAAAGAATGGGTACACGGCTCAGAAAATTGAAGCAAAGTAAAATTAAATGCAGTGATGGTAAATCACTCGCAGGAAAAGGCCGTTTAACGGACAAAATGATTGATAAACTGACTGTTTATTATGGTAATGCCATCAGACAGCACAAAAACAGTTTGACGGAGATGCGGAAAGCTGTATGGGCTGTGTATTATCATACACGCTCCACAGATGCAGAGCCCTTGCATTCCTTCTGTCCTCCAGGAAGCGAATCTTGGTGCAAATACAACAAGTCTATTTCCTTAGGTAATTTAGAGAACTTCAGACATACAGAAACATTGCCTTCTAGTGTAATGGACATAATAAAGCCTATCTTTAATGATTTGTCTCACCCCAAATTGCTTTCCAGATGCTTGGGAGGTAAGACTCAAAATAATAATGAATCGATAAACTCGCTCATCTGGAAGTTGTGCCCCAAAACTCAGGGAAACGGCAAAAGAATTGTGGAATTTGCAACTAATGAAGCAGTTCTTTTATTTAATGAAGGAAGCAAAGCAAAAATGAAAGTAATGGAGGAACTCGGCTTGACAGTTGGTAATAATGCCAGAGACTGTTTGGAACGTTTAGATGAAACAAGGATTGCCACAGCTGAGTTACGCTTCATTCAGAACACAAAAGAAGCACGAAAAAGACGGAGAATGGAGGAAAAAGCTGTGAATGAAAATTTCCTTGCAGACGAAGGGGATTGTTATATTGCGGGTGGATTTTAAAGAGAAAGTATGCTAAAAAAAAGTTGTTTTTTACCTCGAAAGAATTTTTATGTTTATTTTGTAAATACAGTGTGACAAGCATACCATCCTTCTCAACCCAAATTGGGAATTCAAAATTCAATTGCATCGCATTTCGAGGGGCTACCTATGGGGTACAAGCCATTCTTTTATGCCCAGGTAAGTCGGCTCAGGTAAGTTAGAAGCAGTTTGCTGCTTTCGGTTGCACCAGATTTTTCTGATTCATATAAGGTATGTTATTAATGTTTTTTAAAGTTAATTTTAGGTAAATTTTGCTTTTGTTTTTCTTAGAATTTTAATCACATAAAATTTGAAGTATATTTAATTGTTTAGAGCATATTTACCGAAGGAATGGTATGCTGTGATGTTGCATTTTGAAATGATTAATTTTACGATTAAATAGTATATATGTGCTGTCTTAATTTCAATTTCCTAAAACATTATTTTTTAAATTATATATATATATTGAATGTAAGAAGTTCAAATATAATTTCTTTAGTTTCGAATTGTATTTAATAGGTAAAAATAGCTTATTTGCCAAATAAAAGGTATGTTGTTTTGAAACATTGAATTTTGCGATTCGGTATATGTGCTGTCTTCTATTTCAAAGTGCCAAAATTCTTGTTTTTTTGCCTTATAGCTTATTAAAATTTCATTTTCTTGTAATTAGAAAGTAAATAAATGTGTAAATTAATAAGAGATGTGAAAATAGTCTACATTGTTAGCTTTAAAGGAAAATTTATCTTTAAACTCATTTTTCTCAGAATGATGATTATTCTGTTTGCGCGCACAATATCTCCCTGCTGGTTGGTTAGAATTTGATAAAATTTTAACTGTTTCTACCTAACATGTAAATACATAAAACGACGAACTATTAACGACATACAATTATAATTTCTGTATTTATACCCATAATTATGACGAAAAAGTGATAAATTTTGTAAATCTCCATTTATTTATTTATTTTTCTTATGAAAGGAGTTTCACAGCATAATTATAGTTCGTCATTTTAAACATTGGCTATTTTCCCATGCACAGAAAAAAAATTGAGTTGTTCTGATGCATCGTTTGCCTGTAATGCTGCGCGGAAGGCAACATGTAACGTTTTCTGAACAAAAAAAATACTCTTTTATTTTTATCTTTAAAATATTTAATTTAATGCGTAAAAATTTTATAAGACCTGAAAAAGACAGATAAAAGCTGTATAAACAAATGTTGAAATTTTCAAGTTTTAAAAATAATTATTTTTTGAGATATGATACATGAAACTAAGGCCATTTCGCGTTGAAATTTTCATCGTTCAAAGGTACCTGACCCCTTAAGTTACGACTGTTACGTTACTTAAGTTACTTAGGAGTTTCTGATACTCCATGCCTTTTAGTTGGTTTCTATCAACCTCTAATGCATACCCTCCCTTATTAATCCCAAAATTATATCATAAGTCGTGAATTTTGGAATACTCTATATGAGTGATTTTGATATAAATCTTTCATGTAACACGTATGAAAGTAATTTGAAATGATTGTACATTTAATTAGTAACAAACTTTTTGAGTGTATAAAATGGTGCAGCATTTGAATTGCAACAGGAACATAATTTTTCAAACTCAGACATGTTGAATACGTTTAACATCGCGAAACTATGGTAAAGCATGCTTAAAAGACCAAAATGGAATTTCACGAAGATTTTACGTCTTTTTCTGCGTCTTTACCTTATTACTATACACAATTTTAGAAATAGTTTTGCATATTTAAACACAAATATAGTTATAACACTAACAATTTTAGTGTCATTCATAAATATGTAAAGCACCACAAAAGAAGGTCATGTTTAAAAATAAATAAATGAATAAATAAAAATAAAGCATGCCGCATGAAAATAATAGTTTAATTTTTTTAAGTGTGTGTTAACTAGTAGTAAAATAAATGTATCTAAATTGTGAAATAGTAAGCAGATAGTAAGGCTATAAACATGAATGAAAATGACATATGATTTTTAATTTCGAAGAAAAGCATTATTTATTTCATTCTTGTTTGATAAATATTTATTTAAGTAAAATAAGAAAAAGCAAGTGCTTATTTTTTTAAGGGCTCAATGAATACTTTATACAGGAATATATTTCAAAAAATAAATATTTCCATTTATGTTTTTTTATGCTAAAGTTTTTCTTCTTTAATAAGCTTCACATTATTTTTTGCAAAGTTGTTTTCTTAAAAGTATTTTATGAAATAAACTCAAGAAATATTTGCTGATAAATACTGAGCATGCCTTTTGAGGAAAAAATAAACCTATTTTTTCTATCTATTTTGAAACAATTTTTTTTACAAATACAATAAAAGGTATTTATTTATTTAGAGTTTTAGAATCTCGGCCCACACTGTATTTAAATTTTTAATTTCAAACCTTCACTTTCATCTTTTTCATTTTTTAGTAATTAAAATAGAACTGGAAAATGAAATGTTAATCAAAATCCCTCGGATTTAAAATATTGCTGTGTGTACGTATTTAAATTGAAGAAAAATTTTTAAACAAAATTTATAAAGAATGGGAAAAATACATAAATAAATTGATAAAAATATTTTCCTGCTTCACTATGACGCTTGGTATCTGCAAATTTTAGCTTTTGAATAACTGTTTTTTTTAATATTTGGAGATAGACTCCCCAGCCACTCGCACAGTTAATATGCATAGGGTGATGCTGTGTTGACACTTATCAAAAGCAACAGTAATGGGTTGATTTCTACTTTAAACCATCCACTCTCGTCAACCTAAAAAGTCGCCACATTTTGAGGAGCTTCGCAAGTCGTGGGTCTCTAGGAGTTATGCACAAGTTTCAACGCTCCCAAAAGAACTAGATGAAAACGAAAGTGAACAAATTAGCGAGAAACGCACTAATTAAGGAATTTGGAGAGATTTAATAATCAATACTATATACTGGCAACCCCTCCCTACAATAAATAAATAAATAAATAAATAAATAAATACGAAAATGCTGAACTTACATGTTGTCTCAAACATTTTAATTCTAATGTTGTACATTTTAATAATTTTAATTCTAAATTACGGTTGCCACATAAATACAAAAAATTGTCGTTTTAACTGCATATTTATAGTTATAACCACCTTGGCGAAAATAAGGGGTGGATTATATTAAGTATCAACACAGTAATGATACCAACAATAAAAATCGAGTGAAAAAATCCACGAGAACTATTTATTTGCTCGAAAATATTCCTTTTAACGATATCAAACAAAAATTTGAGCAGTGACCCTAATAATTTGTCCATGTACCGTAACTGATATCTATAACTGATAAAATAGCATTATATCTGCGTACCTCTTTATACACCCATCATGTTCAAGCACAAGAAACAACAATCTCATGATGGTAAGGAATCTAGATGCATGCAGAATAATATACTATTAAAACATTTAAAACATTCAATATATATAAATCATATTTTTTTCAACACACTGAGCTTGAAGATAATCGATCTGAAATTGATTCGATTGATCTGATTTTTGATCTGAAAAAGACTCCGTTAATTTTCAAGGTTAGGAAATGAATAACACGGAAGCTCAAACATTTTGAATTCCGCATATTTTCGCTGGATTGCATGTTAGTGCTTACAAAATGTGTCAGCGGTCTTTCATTATTTATGCTTATGAAATATATTCCTTTTGGAGACTTAGTTATAGGTTTAAAAAATACTTTTATAAAAACTGGTCGTGCAAAGAAAAAATGTAAATTTTCAAAAGTAGGGGAAGGTGGCCCAAAATGACTCTAGGGAGCAAAACGATCTGCATATGTTTTCTTCCACATAGACAGCTCTACCTACTATGTAACACATACACTAGTTGTGCCAAGTCAAGAAGAAGAAATGGCGATATTTAAGCGATCGGTGTATTACGTGTCTGAGTAGAATTCTTCAAGAAACTGTGTTGTATCATTTTTCTTATAAGATAGATTCTAGCTTTCCTAATTATTTAGAAATGCAGTCTTTAATGTATAGACATATGACTTAGTTTACAGAACAGGGTATGTTTTTAGATGTGAATAACGCGTGTTTAGTTTGTTATGTTTCTCGGCGAGTTCCGGTAATATGACCTAAAGTGGGCAGCCATACTGCCGGCTAAAATGATCCATCGACTGAAGAAACTCTAGTACCGGTACCTAGTCATCATGGCAGAGCTTCAAAATGTGTCAGTTGCAACATTCAAACGTTCTGAAAATGCCTGACTCCCCATTACATCATTTAATTTATTTCTTCATTTATTGTATGCCATAACTTTTGAATTCTTGTTTTAAAATAGTTTATTTTATTGTGACACTTTTTTATTTTAAAATTTTCATAAAATAAATTGTGCATACTATATGATTGTAAAATTTATTTTATTTCATTATATATAGTCATTATTACTTTTACATCTTTTATTTTGCCGACAAAAAACAATTACAATTATTTTAAAATGAAGGATCATTTTGCACTTTAGTGAGAGTAAAATGATCCTTTGGACACTTTTTCAAAATTCCATTATTTTCGTTACTCAGTTTGGGCTTAAAATATTATTGAACTATTTTTATGATGAAAGATATAGTGTAAAATAATGTGGCAAAGGGCCAAAGTTTTATTTAACATTTATGCTACTTTCTGCTAAGTTTTCCTCTTAAGGGGATCATTTTTGGACACCTTCCCCATGTATATATTTGAAAAATATGAATAGATTGTTATTTATTTTGTATATGTTTTAATATATTAATCTGTTTAAGTAATTATTAATGACAAATTAAAGTTTATAATACAAGTATAACTATCTACTTAGTTAGTAGTCTAAGTTTTAAAGAAAAAATATGAATCCATGTCTATCATACATGTTAATAAGGTAATTTAGTTTATATAATATAGCCCATGGTACTAAATATACATTTTTCTGTACTGGTTCTGGTAACATTTTTATGTAGTGGTATACATTTTTCTGTACTAGTTTTATTGGATCTCGTAATATTGGTCATGCCATTTTTTTTACAGTGTATCAATTTATGGTCAGCAACAGGGGCGTAGCCAAGGGGAGGGTTAGGGGTCATAACCCCCCCATGAGGAATTTTTTGCCATAGAAAATTTATATTCTTCACTACATTATCACACACACGTATACATATACATGAGTTGTAGTAGTCGAACCCCCCCCCCATGAAAAGTTTCTGGCTACGGCCCTGGTCAGCAAGGTTATAAAAGCTGCTAGGCGTTATGCGTATTGAAAGCAAAACTGGTGACATTGAATTTTACATCAGAATGAAACATCATGAAATCTAATACGGAAGGCTTTCCTATTTTTTATTTGTAATGCAAAGGACAGAAACATTGCAGTAAAATTTGAAAATGCAATTAAAGTGCGATATTACGATAAGAAAGTACGCAATATATGGCTTACAGTAAAATTTTAAATTACCAAACATCATTTCAAAATTTATTTCAACTTTTGGATTTAAAAATTAGAGATGGAAAGCCCGATATGATTCCGAATAAATAAGTAAAACATAGATATTTATCGGATCCTTTTTATCAATTAATTCTCTTGGCATTTCAATAAATCGAATTATAAAAGTTACTAAACTTGCTCTACTTTTAATTTTTGCTGTCAAAATATATGGATCATCCTCTTATGTGCAAAAGGTATGTAACAGTTCTTGATTAAATAAAAATATTTTAGAGCTGTCTAGTAGAAAGCCTCAAGTAACAGCCTTCTTAAAAGATTTATTAAATTTCTTTCTCCGTACAAAAACGAAAGATGTATCTTTCAGGAAAATAACCTACCTGAATATACCCCCACCTCTCCCTCTAAAATAAAGACATGTTTTTAGATATCACGTATTTTCAAACTATATTTTTGGTTGTAATTTACCAGTACCTCTATTCTTACAAACTTTGAAGTTTTTCTTATGGTAAACAATTTTCTTACAAGATCCCGTTTCTGTGTTTCAATTTCTAACGAAAAATTTTCCATTATGCAACATTTGTCAACACGAAAGGAAAAGTTGAGCTGACAAGAAATATAACGAAAACAAAATGAAACGAAAAATATTTTAACATATTGAAAACTGTTTTCCTCTTCCGCGTCAATTTCTTAAATTAAAAAGTAGTTGTGCATGCTTCAAGGTAACTCTTTAGATTTTCAGAGGAGATGCAAATACTTTGAAGTAAACTTTCTTATAAAATATTTTGTAGTATGTAACTGTATTTGTATACTATATAACTGTAACATCTTAATGAGTAAGTAATTTGACAATTAAGGGGGGTCTTGCACCCTTTAAAAGTGATGAAAATCGGAAAAAGTGCTTTCATGTATAGGATTCCATTTTTTATATAAATAATTTATGTACAGTTACGAAATTTTGCATATCAATACTATGGGCTTTTCTGTTTACATTAATGCCTTCAAAAGTTTTCTAAGTTTATTAGGAAATTTAAAAATATTAAAGCAACTATTTTCTGTATATGGTTCAGTGCCCTCATCCTAAGACACGTAAAAATCACTTACCACACTCAATATTTTTTCTACATACACTCTCATTAAAATGACCTAATACCCGGCATTATGTAATATTTTATTTACAAATGATTTATTTCTTAATTAGTGAAAAAAATAATTGATTATTATTTCTCTGTAGATAGGTATGTAACATCTACATAATAATAGGTCATTTTAATGATGTATTATCACAGTGTATATAGAAAAAATATTAAGTCTGTAAATTGGTTTTTATGTGTGTTAGGCTACTCGCATTGAATCAACTATGAAAAATATTTGCTTTTAAGCAGTGAATATATTAATTCTTCGTAATTAACTTAGAAAACCTTTCAAGGCATTAATGTAAGGTTGTTTTAATCACATATTTTTTTTGTAATTTAATAATTCTTGTAAATACAAGATCATAAACATGAAAGAATTTTTTTCAATTTTCACCATTTTTTATAGGGTACAACACCCCTTAATGCAATTCCAACTATATGTTGAAATCAGGGGGATATGAATAAACAAATATTTTCTTCATTAAGTTTAAAAAAATATGAAAAGGATCTTTGAATCTCATATAAATGAGGTCAAAAATCATGTACAAAATATTTTTTTATTTATTTCGAAACAGCAAAGGAATATTTTTTTTTCTTTCAGTTTGTACTTCTTAAAGCAAAAATTTCAAATTAATTTACTTAACAGAAAACTGTACATAAAACAGGGACAGTACATACTACCCTATATTGAAACAAAGGATAAATTATAACGGCGCATAAACTTGTTAGTCCGAACTTTATATTCTGCAAGTCATAAAAAGTAAAATCGCTATAAACAAAAAAGCAGTTATGATGGTTATAGAAAAGTCACTAAAAAACATACATTTTATATTAGTAAATACATGCATTTTTCTTATCAAGTATTTCTTTTTACCATACACTGAAAAGGAACAAAATTCTAATTGTTTGAAAATCAATCTGAGTAGCTCTCCCTGACTAGAATCTAAGAATCTTCAAGTTTGTTATAGTTAAACACCCTCTATAAGAAGTTCACTGCTAATAAAAGAAGTTAACACTTCACTATAAAATGGTTTTAAACTAGCTGCAACCTTTCTACGCAGAAACGTTCAACCATGGTTTTGCGCTTAAACTGATCAATTGAACCAAATCATGGTTCAACGTTACTCCATAGAAAGGTTGCAGATACTTTAACTCCATTGTATGATGAAACGTTAAACTACTTCTATTAAAGATGTATTCTAATGCTGAAATGGGTAAGAATGCCTCTAAATTTGGCGCATGGACTGTACACAGCATGCACTCAAAAGATTAAAAAAATAGTTCAGAACATCGGTAAAAACACTCTAAATACTGGTGTTAAATGATAAAGTAAATAAAAAAACCTTAAACAAGGAACACAGGGAACTCAAAAGAGATCATTTATGTATGACCTCTTTTCAGTTCCCTGTGTTCCTTGCAACGAAGGGCTGTGACTGACGAAGACGAAAACAATTTTTGGTCGAAACGTACGTATCTTCTTACCTGTAAGATCTTATGTGTGTTTTTTACAAAGTTTTTATTTACTTTATAGTTCAGAACGTGTTCACAAGGTGGAACTTTGAACAGTGTAGTCATCTCAAAAAACCCGAATTAGTTAATAAATGCTCAAAAACTGTAGAATAAATGTTTCCATTTTCTCTACATTTTGAATTAATCTATCCATTGTTAAATTTGTCGTTTCTTCATGCAAAACACTACTTAATGTACATTTTATGAACTATATTTTTTTCGAATTTTCTTGAGTGCATCTCATGCATATTGACATAGGTTGCAACTCGTTCACCGATTTCAGCTGTTGAACCTGTTTATCGGTAAATTCTAATTTTAACAACCCTTTATATAAATATAAAAGAAAAAGTAAAATATGCATGTGTGTATTCATTGTGAAGTTGCGAGACGGATGGTCCTAGATCTGTAAAATTTAGTACGGAGTTTTACTAGTGCTGAAATGAGTATTAATAGGACAGGTCATTGCTTATCTCAAAGTAAATTTGGAAAAATTGTGATTATTTTGCAATGTAATGTTTGGCAATTTTTCGCATTTACCTCCTAAATTGTGTAAAATTAAACCTTAACCTTAACCTTATTTATTTCAGTGGGAAATTTAAAGATACATAAATTATGCTGTGCGTAACAGGTTTACATGGAAGAAATTTTAAACTTTGATTATTTAAAGTGTAGACGATTAATTTCAAACTGACTTAAACCTGAAATAAAAAAATCCTTACAAAACTTCGCTAAACAAAACTAAAAATATATATATACCATGCTTGAGGTATCTAGCAATTTACAGTTGGCCCCGAAACAGTATTCTTCTAAAAAACACACAATGTTTCCAGGTTTAGAGACTGTTGGAAAAAACATCGTCAAATTTAGAAATTAAGTCTCCAAAACTAAACCCAGCGTAGCGATATCTCTTGCAAATGCCAACAAATCATTAAACCATAATGTTATCCAATAGAAAATTTAAAATTCCTAAATCGCACTCTAATTATTCCATTAACATGATTACCAATACGGAAAATTATTCTTAGACTAAACTAAGAAGATCAGATCCTGCCATAATTCGCAACGTCAACTTGAGAAAATGCCCACATGCTTTAGGTATTTGCTAATTTAAGAGTTCATTAACCTTTTGATTCTTTTGAATGTCTCATATTTTGTTTTCTCTGTTCATCCATTTTAAATAACGGGCATTCCTGTAGTTTGCAGTAATTTAGATTTTCCAGTGACCTATTATCTATCAGCGACTGCAATACTGGGGAATAGAACATTGCAAAAAATAATTCCATATGAGAATGAATGACACTCAACAGATATGTTAGTTTTGTCGCTTCAGGAAATATGTATATGGCGTTGCTTTTTACAAACACACGTTTGCTTCTGGCAAACGTAACCTTACAGATAGAACATTAATCTTGCTAACCATACATGTCACTGCATCTTCTCCCATTCACATTCAATAGCTTTCCATGTAATTGTTGTTACATATAAACAACCAATTGCAGAAATATAAATTATGAATAATAACATGCTGGTAAATATAATTAAGGGCTTTAGCATTAAAATTACATAAAAATGTTTTAGATACGTCTAACTTTCTAACAAATATACAATAAATAGATATTCTTTTTTTGACGTATCTAAGAGACGTATCTAAAAATGTTTTAGATACGTCTTACCTTCTAACAAATATACAATAAATAGATATTCTTTTTTTGTAATTTTAAATAAACTATTTTCTTGCTAAAACAGCTTGAGTAGAGATTTTTAATGGCTTTTTATCAAACGGTATCAAAGTTAATTAAAAAACTATATACATTAATTTACTTACTCTGGGGACAAACCTATGTCTCTCTGAGAAAAAACCTAAAAAAAAAGTCTTTTAGAATTTTGAGCAAATGTGTGTTACAGAGTTTTTATTGATTCCTTAAAAAAATGAGATGCCGTAATCTAACATGGTTCGGAAACGAATAATCGAATTTTTAAATACATTCACTTGCTAAAAATTACATTCATTTTATACTCAGAGCTATAATGATAAACTAACTCGCACCTGAAAATTTATTCACCGTGATGCATTTCTACGGCTTTGAACACTTGATGAGGTAACGTTATACGGAATTATGTTTAATGATAGCATATCTGTGTAAACCTATGCATAAGCCATTGCAAGGTAAAATAAGTCAAAAGAGTGCCACGTAGTCATTGGTCATTCTAAATCCTTTAGGAGCAGAAAGCGTCAAAGTGCTGTCCGGTGCAACTCTATCTACCCAAATGTTGATTGAACTGTTTTGTAATATGATAGGTTAATTACTCATTCATATAAATGATTCAGAAGCATGAATGTGAGTGAGCATATTCAAAATCACAAATTGACGCTGTGTAGGTACGTATTGATTTTTATTTATATGCCCCGTTAAACACAAGTTTTGGAATATTGGTGTGGGTTTAAGAGAGGTGAATGAAAATCACGGTAGCGTGATTCATAATCCATGAATGCAGAGTATTCTCATGGAAATATCACAGTGTAGTAATTTAAATACATTCAAGGTTTGTTTTACATTTTGTGTTTGGAAAAAGGAAATTTACCTTGCTTTTTAAAATGCACATCAAACGGATGGAGTATAAATGTTTAAACATTTACAGAAATATAGAAATTATCCGATTGAAATTTAGCGTTTATGGAAAGTATACAGGAGATTCTAAATTTATTTATCAATTTATGTTTTCCTTTTTAGAAAGTTAAAATGTATATATCATCTATTCTAACTGCATACCCATTCTTTGCACGGTAGGAAATGACTATTTTTCTGGCGCATCTAAATCAAATAATTCTGATAGTGCGAAATTTCAATAAATAAATAAATAAATAAATAAATAAATAAATAAATAAATGGCTCACAATGTAGAATTTATACATTACAGATGCTAAAATGAGGGGCATATTGTGGAATAATAACATAGTACTCAAAAACTTTGTCAGTGTTACTAGCGATTAAAAGAAAACTGCACGCCTGACAGACGAAACAATTGACTTTCAAAATGTCTTACAGCAAATGTCTTAAAATATTATTTTACACATTTAAATTCTAAAATAAATGCCTCAAAAATAACGTCGCATGATGCGGATACCTCCTTTTTTTTGTTGTTTAATTCGTAAAACGTTAGTAGTGTATAAGCGCAGTGAAGATGCAGACTACTAAATACATTTTATCTAAAAAAATGAGTTTTAAAATTACTATTGAAAAACTTAATGAAACATATGATGATATCTGAACGCTTTGATGCCTGGAGTGCAATTTTTCTGTAACTATTATGGCGTTGTTGTAACTGAAAACGGTCAGAATGTGACTTTTACTCACGAGCATATTGTCCTTGTTAAGCTCCTAATACAATTTCAAACTCGTTACATAAAAATGACGTCGAATTCACTTGCAAATCGTATTTTAATAAATAACTAATATTGTACACTGCTCAAAACAGTTAAAGGATATTGTAAGTTTTATATAAAATAAAGATATAAACGGAATTTTTTTTGCCAAAAATCGAAGAAGATAATCACAAATGCAAATTTTTCTGATTTTCAAACTGTGGAGTATGCTAATTTTGAGTTCGACGTCAAAAACGTCGCTTCAGCGGCAGCGGAAGAAATTGGACTTTCAACTGAATAAAAGACAATGAAGACAAGGATGATCGGCCTTCAGTGACTGCTTTGTTTCGATGAGTACGATGTCTCAGCGAAGTCATTTAACCAATTCAGAAGATTGGAGAATTGTCGGTAGGTTAGAAGGGGGCCAAACTCAAGCCGAAGTAGCGCAAGCCATTGGAGTGTCACAAAGTGTGATTTCCAGGATTTGGAACCGGTTTTTGGTGACTGGAAGTGCAGGCCGAAGACCAGGGCAAGGTCGTAAACGGGCAACAACGCCCAATGAAGATCGTTATTTAGTGTTAACGGCACGGAGACACCGGAATATGAATGCTACTCTTCTTCAACAACACCTTCGCTCGGCTACTGGCACCACCGTTTCAACTCAGACTGTCCGAAACCGGCTCCATGGTGTAGGTCTGTATGCTCGCCGACCGATGGTATGTGTTAGACTAACACGAAGGCATCGTCGCGACGCAGGGAGTGGGCAACAGAGCATGTGAACTGGAGGAGAAATGAATCGAGCAATGTTCTTTTTTCTGACGAGTCCCGTTTTTTATTTCATCCTGATAATAGGCGTATTTTCATCTAGAGGGACCGTGGCAGTAGGAATAATCCTGCGTTCGTGCACGAAAGTGTCAGCTTTGGCGGTGGGGGAGTGTTGGTGCATGGTGGCATCTCCATTGACGGGCGAACAGACCTCTGCATCATTCGAGATTGACCTCTGACTGGTCGCCGATATAGGGATGAAATCCTCAGACCTATTGTAGTCCTTTACGCTGCAGCAATCGGAGATGACTTCATTTTAATGGACGATAACTGCAGGCCACATCGTGCTAACCTGGTGGAGAATTTCCTTTACGAGGAAGCAATCATACGAATGGAATGGCCAGCGTGTTCTCCAGACATGAATCCAATAGAGCACGTTTGGGACGCTCTAGGAAGGCGAGTTGCTGGCCGCCAACCATCCCCACAAACTCTCCAATACCTGGAAAGAGCTCTTCTGGAAGAGTGGTACAGAATACCCCAACTCGTGATTAATAGCCTCATTGACTCCATGCCTCAAAGGTGTTCAACGTTGATGGCCGTCCGTGGAAACCATACCCCCTACTGAAAGTGATTTAGTGAAAGTAAACAACCTTTGAAGAAACACATTTTTTTATTTTTTTTCTCATATGCATAAATTGTGTTTTTTTCCTTTTCTACACAAACGCGCAATAAAATGCATTTTTTTCTGCCAAACATGTGTAATTTATTCTCATATAACCTACTATGTCTGTCGACCATGCATCAAACAGCTAAAAAGTTTCCCAGCTACAAGACCCACCTAAAACCGCAATATCCTTTAAATGTTTTGAGCAGTGTATTATATTTTTAACTCAATAGTTACCATAGAAACGGAATCCAATGTTGCTACTGATGTTCTGAAATTCAATATTCAAACTTAAACTGAACTCATTTCTTGAGTTTTTAGAATAGGAAAGACAAATACATAAGTACGAAACAACTAGAACATCAACTTATTCTCAAAACATTAGCATGGCTTAGCCGGAAAGGTTCCGCAAGCACAATGATCATAGGAATTAAGTTCACACTGTATTTTGCACCATTTTTTTAAATACCATTTTTATACTGTAATTAGAAATCCTGCCAAAAATAGAAAAGTTACAGTGAATTAATGCACCCTTTGCACGGTACATACAAAACCTACGAAACCAATTGGATATTTTTCATGGCAAATTTTCATTATTTCGCGATTTAAGCATGCTCAAAATAACATTCCCATTCAGTTCGCTTTTAAAATAGCTCTCCACATAAATTCTTATGCATATTTTTTGCAAATTGGTGCATGTAGTGAAAATATTTCATCTCACTGTACTTCACTGAAAAAAATATCTAATCTGAACCTGAAAGACATTAACGTATTCTTCATTTGAATCATTTTAGTCTTTCAAGATACACAAGTTTGGGAACACCCGCGTTATATATCCACTCTGCTTGGACAGGTAGCCCGGTGCCAGATCTTCTGACAAAACGGCGCTTTTGAGATGTTACACTTAGTTATCTCGTACTGTAAAATCGAATAATCTGCAAATTTAAACTCCTGTTATCTAATTGATCTTATTTGCTATTTGAAAATTCTGAACTTTAAGTGACATGCTTTAACTTATTTCTTTCTCATATTTTTTTTCTTCAATGTGGCGTATAATTCCCACTACAGGATTTTCAAATGTACCGAACTCTTCATGCTTGAATAGCTTTTGTACTTTCTTGGAAAAACATAAATCATTTTATACTTGTAAAAGTCAAAAAACTAAGGAGCCATGAGGGTTTTTACAGTTTTTTATTGGTGTCTTCAAAAATAATACGAATTAGGAAATTTAAGTTAGCTCATGCGTAAATTAAAGTTATAAGCTATTCCCATTCAAAATTTCATCGAAATTCCCCCAGCCGTTTCAGCGGGGCAGAATAGTATGCATACCAACTCATATACTTCCGCATTTATATTATTAGCAAGATTAACAATATTGGTGTGCAAACAGTAAATTATAAACACTTTACGAAATCAAATTAATCTCAAAGAGTATTTGAAAGTTAGAAAATTCCACGTTTTCTTCAAACTCCCCCCTCTCTCTCTATGATAGTAATACTACAATCATAAAATATGTTTTCCAATTTTTTCATATTTTTAGTCCACAAGATACAGCTAAACACAAACTTAAAGAATTTCTAAAAACAAAAGAACATGCAACCAAAAAAGTTGCTCCGAATTTAAAAATGTAACAAACATATAAATGTTTATATATTAGTTACATTTTTAAATTCGAAACAACTTCCCATATTATTTCACACGTTTTTGAAGGTACTTAAATTACTTACAACATGAAATACGATTTCAAAAGCAAAACTCGTTAGAATAAAGCTCAATGTTTTAGTTCCTCTCTCCTAAGAACAACTTTTTCCTTTATTATCTGTTGATATTTTTTCTATTCTTAACAACATTTAATGATGAAGACTTCATTTTGTATAGTTAAAAATTCGAGACATCTCGTTTCACCTTCATTTTGTAAACTCTGATCATTATTTAAAGCCGCTTGAACGCTGTTTTTCATATAAAAAAAGGTATATTGATATCAAATTTAACCATAAAAAACATTGTCGAAGAAGTTTTTTTTACATTAAATAAAATCATCAGGCTTCTTTGTAAAAAATTTTAATTAATAGATATTTTTAATTATTTTTTTTATTTATTTATATTGCTACTATAAGCATTCTACTGTAGGGAATACAAGGGAACGTTTTTCAACTTTTTTTTAAGTTTAACTTTTGTATTTTTATTTCTACCTGCATACATATAAACAGGATATCAACACGGTACTAATTCCTACATCTTTCTCGGCAAACAAGCATTTCTTTTTTGATAAAAACAAAAGTAAATCCCGGCAGTATATGTCCAGACAGCATATTTGATAGGAGTTTTGTTTACTTAAAGTTGGAAAATGTACAAGTTTCCCAGCCCATTCAAAATGTATACAGATGCAACTTTTCCAACTATGGGAAAAAACAGATAATAATCTTTTTTTCTTACTTAAGATATATTTTGTGCCATACATTTGCCTTTTTTGCGTATTGTATTAGCAACATTTTTGCAAGCGGTAGTAGTGGTGGCAGTGTTCCTTCTGCCTGAGGAAAATCTGGAACAGGCGGTTGACGTTCGACAAGCAAAACAGGCGTAGGGATATAAGTTCTACATATGTAGGCATTTCTGGTTGAGACACAATAGGTAGGGGAATCACATATGATGCGGGTACTGGTTGTAGGTCAACTATTGTGAATGGTATTGCGAGAATATTGAAGTCTAGGAGGCTTTTCTGGCACTCTAACTTTCGCTCACTACTACTAGTGATACATTTACATTTTCAGAAGTGTACGAGCCTCTGTCGGTCTTCTTTTCCTAAATTATTAAATCTGTAACAACAACAAAATTATATTTAACCTTTTGATATGTGGCTATTTGGCCGATCTTATTACACTATAAATGCATTTTATATACAATAGACTAATTTGTTCTGGACTGCGGACGTTTCTCCATGAGAAACTCGCTGGAATACGTGTCCCGCGTGCTGTTGGAAAATATGCCCCGTCGTCATATTGGAACTTCGATTCTATACCTCAGAGAGTAGTGGTATAAGTTATTTAAAAAACTGCATAGTACTGTGTTCCATTTTAAGAAAAGTAAACTATGTTTCTTGCTAGATCAAGGAAAAGCTTGCAAGAAACAAAAATCAAATAGAGTTTCTTGGATTTTTTTAAGTTAACTGAAAACATTACCAAAAGATACATTCTTTGGAGCCTAACCACTACAACATTCTGAGAAAATATGCATTTCTTCTCGTCTGCTACAATTTTCACATGTTTTTGGAAAATTGTGATTTAGTAATTTAAGGGGTTTTTGAAAATGCGCTAATCTCATTTATATGCGCATTCTCATAATAATGTTCATTATGCGCTAATCTCATAATGCTAGTTTTATTATATATAATTAGAAGGATATACATCTAGGGGTCCATAAAGAAGAAAGATCTAGTGGTCCATACATAGCATACTTTTATGCATGAGATATTGTGCAGTAAGAAAATGTACTGAGCAATCTGAATTATATTTGTAAACGATAAGAAAGTACATATATGCATACGTGTTTTAGTTGTAAACAAATTAAAGTGACAATATTTCTTCAGTTACCATCGTTGCATATTACATTATGCACAAAGCACTTACACAATAATTTTTATTAACACTAAAATTTGATTTATTTTCTTTCAGCTTTTTTTTTAGCATGCTTAGGTAAAAACTTATTGACTTCCCTTTTTAAATCTAAAAAATGAATTAAATATTTCAGATTATCAACAGCATCACACCTTTCACTCATTTTCTCGTCAATGATGATCAAAAGGGGAATCAAGGACGGACAGACTAACACATATTTTAATCAGGTGGTTTTTTTTTCTGATAAGAAGCTGAAATTTACCACAAAAATTTTAAATTTGAAGAATTGCAGGATAGAATGAGGAAGATATATCTAGAATTTTTATGTTTTGCCCTTTTCAAATATCTTTGAATATGGTGTGCAGTATAGAACTAACTATTTTACTACTACTTATTTTTTACTACTTATTACTACTACTACATATTACAATTTATTTTTTAAGACAGGGTTTAAGGTTTAAATGGCACTTAGATTCAAAATAGGATATCTATTTTTTAAGCAGAGATACATTTCTATGCATTTCTAAGCTTGGATTTGATTAAATTAGACGGACTTGATTAAAATAGACACAGAAAAAAATAGTTGCAGATTTTTAAGTTTGAGTTGTATTTTACATCTATTTAACGCACAAAGAAAAATTTAAATTCGAGATACATAATTTACTTCAAACAGGAATGTTGATTTATTTTGCGTTTCTTTATATGGCAAGAATCAAAGATGCATATTAATAAGGTATATACGTAGTGATTTGATTTAAAGTTTTTTCAAAATTAACAGTGTTTATTTCATGCTTTTATGATAATTATTTAAAACAAAATATAAAATTATACACAATTTATTCAGTCGTTTACTGATGTTTCTTGAGAAAAAAATATCTGCTTTCACAATGCCATATTTCATTTTGATAAATGTTGCATTTCGACTGTATTCTAGAGCACCACCATAGTTTAATAAATTAAAAAAACGTAAACTACAGTGTCTCTTTTCTTTACTTTTTTTTGTCCCGAATAATTGCAAAAGTTAACAGAAGAAATGCTTTTGTCAAGTTTGAAAAAGTGCTGAGTTGCATATTTACAACTTCGAAATAGTTTTATGTCGCATACTTTAAAAATCATACTTTTAAGGTTATAGTGTGATATAGGTTTTTCTTTTTCCTGCTACGATGGAAAATGTTAATGTGTATAATTTCAATGAAAATGTTTTCAATAAAACTAATTCACACTTGCGGTGTATTTGACTAACACCTATATAAGTTCAAATACATATTTCAAACGCCTCTGGCGACGGTTCACCAAGATATATATATCTACAAATTTTAGAGGCAACTAATTTATCAGGTTCCTAGTTCAGGTTTAATTGTGACTAGGTCAGGTCTGTCAGGTTTAATTGTAAAAAAATAAAATAACTAGTCCACGTAGCTTTAAAACCATTTATTTAGCAATGATAATTAGTTTAAAAAATTATTAGAACCACGCTTTTATCTATAAGTGAAAAAAAGTACATGGACATGAAATTATGTGGAAAATGCATTGTTCCGGAACCTAAAAGAATGAGTTTGTTTTTCACAAAGTTTTCTTCAGAAATGCTTTCTTTATGCTTCATAAATCTTTTAGTTTTGTTTTTTTTACCTGAAGATTCTTTTTACATGGATAATTATATCTTACAGAGTAAAACAGTCTGAAAAAATATTTCTGTTTTATTGTTAAAGTGTTTCTTGGAATTCTAACAATGGATGCATATGTGACATACCTTTTTTTATTACCTAACAAAATAACCTGTTTATGAAATACAACCAAACACAATTAAAATATATTTAATATCTGTTTACAAGTCATTATATAAGAAACTGGTTGTATTAACATTACTGTTTATAAGTACACTGCATTTATTTCAGAACCAAATCGGGAAGATACAGGATTTACGAATGCTGTAAAATACTGTGTGGAAAAACAGAATATAAGCTTTATATTTTATTTTATTTTTTAATGAAGCCCGAAAATTACGCGTGTCTCCACTGTTTTTAAGCAATTCATATATATTATGTATAGTTAATCTGTTGAAAATTTTTGAGAAATTCGTTAACCGTTCTTTAATTATATCAAATTAATATTTTTATGCGCATGTAACTTTACAACGATGAAACACATGTGTAATGTCTTTAAAAATATAGAGTGACTCCGCTCGACTCTCCGAACACTTGATAGTTGCAAAGCGTTTAAATAAAATTCATTCAACTCAATCGGATATAGTGTTCAGGCTCTAGTGCACTTCAAATGATTTGAGCGTTTAGGCCGCAATGTATAAGACTATATTTTTGTATCCCTGTAAAAAACTGCAGAGCGTACACTCGCTAAAATTTATGCACTACGTAAGAGATGGATCTATAATATGGGTATATAATTTGATGACAATTGAATGCACCATTTAGACATTAGCTCACTTTAAATGATTTGTGTCCTTAGGCAACACCCTCTAGATGTAGAAAGCCTTACAACTGAAATTTTGACGTCATCACTAGATCTTATATGACGTCACAGCAACTTTATCTTCACGATGTATGTTTATTTTAAATTTGTGATGAATTTTCTCGCTCATGAAACTTTTTATGATTTAAGATAGAAAAATTAATTTTACGACAAATGACAATTTTTGACCTTCACTAATTGTATAATAAGATACAGAAGTAGATCACAATAAATTATTTTGTGTCAGAAAGGTATTTTAATTTTTATCTTTAATTTAAGCTATTTTCTAATAATTGTGGCATCCACCAGAAATTTTATACAGTTTTACTTTTTGAAGCTATAACTGTGATGACGTCACTTAAGAAAATCTAGTGATGGCGTCAAAGCTTCAGTTATTATGCGTTCTATATCTAAAAGGAGTTGCGCCTTAGACCATATAATATATAAGAATTACTTTTTGCGAGCCCTTGAACTAACTATAAGCTCTACATACACCTAAATGTATGTAGGTCATGAGACCGGGACCTCTAATATACGTACCCGATTTGAGCTCAATCGAATGCACTTTATAGACACTAGAGCACTTTGAAGAAATTACGTCCATAGGCTATAATAAGAATACTCATTTGTTGCTCTGTCAAAAACCTATAAGTTTTATACACAGCAAAATCTATATGTGTCGTGTGATGGTGACCTATAATATCCATACCCAATTTGATCTTCTTCGAATGCACCATTTAGACACGAGCTCATTTTAAATTATTTGCGTCCATATTCCGTAATGTATAATAATTGTTTTTTGCAATCCCGTGAAAAAACTACGAAATTCTACATACCCCAAAAATCTATGCAGATCATGTGAACGTGAGATTTCATATATATGCCTAATTTGTGCTCAATCGATGTACCGTTTACACTCTAGCGCACTTTCAAGAATCTCCGTAGATTGGCTATAATATAAAACAAATCATTTCGCAGCCCTGTAAAAAAAGTTATAATTTGAATCCACACCCAAATCAATACCGTTCATGCAACGATGGTCTATAATATACATACCAAGTTTGAGCGCAATCGAATGCACCTTTGAAGAGCTATTGTGTTCACTCACATACCCACACATACACGCACACACTCACATATACATACATGTATCTCGTAAAAATATCATTAACGAAATCAAAAGACATCAAAACGTGTAAATCATCAAAATCTCCAAGCCGAATTTTTTCATCATTACAATACTTTCCTTACAAGGAACATGTTCAAAAAGTAATATACTTAAAATGAACACATTCAAGTCTAGTATTTGTACACTCAAGTGAGAGAATCCACACTGAAGAAAAATGTAATCATGAAGTTAAGCTATATTTTACGCTAACATGAAACAAAGACACAGACCAATCTCGAAGACGAATTTCATTCTTTAAATCTAGGACGCATATAACAGGACTTTAAAGGAACATATGCATGGTCCTGGCACTCTAGCATTTCTTGAAAAATAAAGAGCTTAAGTTGGACAAAATTAACTCTTATGACTTTTATATGAAAATTTGCTTTGGATTAAAACTTAATTTTGTGTGGAATAAAATAGCATTAGCTAGAATAAATAAAATATATTAATTCGACAAAATTTGTAATTAATATAACACAAATAATGTTTACGCAAGGGATCTCAGAAATGTAGCTTTTTTGAAATTTTTAAGGATTTTGACTTTCATTATTTGCTTATACACCCAAGTAAACAAGCAAGTCTGATTTTAGGAAGTTCACCAAAACAAAAATGCAAGAAAGGCAAATATTTATGAATTTTGCTTAATGAAGCGCATAATTAATAAATTCTTGTATTTTACGTTTAATAATTAGCTTTTAGGATCTTTAAGAATATTAAATAAATATAAATTTATGTTTTAAGTAAATTGATTAAATTCCTCTTATCACAGACTCGTAAAACATGCAGAATAATCTATTGATTCTGAAATTTGTTTTAAACGAACCTCATCAGATAATCATAAAATATATGTATTGCAAATACCAATAGAAGTTTAGCTGATATTGATTCCTCCATGTTTGACCCTCCTTTAAATGCTTACTCTTCCAATCATATTTATATATTTGTACAATTCTTTTGTTGGTTCTAAAAGTGTTTCAGCGTTTACTCATTTAACTTGAACACAAGATGATAATTTCTTAAAACAGACGCTTTTGCTCTGAGAACATATGTAAGAGCATTTGTACATTACAGCTTTAAACACTCATAACAAACATTGTGCGGTTAAAATTTTCGGACTAGAAAATACTCGTCTATCCATTTACGATAGTTCAGTGATTGTTTGCCCTAGATCCTTGAATGCCTGTAACATTTAAACATTTTTGTCAGTCCACTTACTATAGTTTAGCAATTGGTGTTTCAGCAGTTTCGCTGACTGGTGTTAACTAGTTTAGGTGCATTTTTACCACTAGTCAATAGTGTATTTTGGATATCGGTAATCCTCTCATTTATTTGACCAGTATTGTTTTGAAATAAATACTAAAAAAGTAATTTATAAAAAAAAGAAAAATTCAAGCTAATTCTTACTTAGGTCAACAAAGAAAAAATTTATTTTAGTTACTTTTTATTTTAAAAAACTGTATTTACATCAAGGGTCATCCTCTACAAGTTTTAAAAAATGCATTTGAACTTGAGTGGATGAATAAAAAGTATTTTATTAACGATTTACAATTTGAACAAGATATATAATTATGTACAGAGTGTCCCAAAAATAGCGCCCAAACTCTGCACATCCAGGGCCTGATTATGGCCTAGGCACAGTAGGCCCGTGCCTAGGGCCCCAGATTTTTTATGGGGCCCCAAAAAGTAAGAATTTTTTTTTTTTTTTTTTTTTTTTTACAAATTTAGAAAATCACCACAATTGCTAACAAAATAAGCTGAGGATCCTTGATGAGGGTCTACGATAACTAAGGTTTTTTTTAAGGCACGATGAAAATCATCTCACAATTCTTACTTTTGATTATGTTTACGCTTGCTATGTTATTTAACAATAAAAATGCTGCCAAATCAGGATGTATAACTTGAAATATTCCATCATATTGTTGGAAATATGGCACTTTATTGCTTACATATAATTATAAAAAGTATTTTAATTACAGAAAATAATTTAAATGTATACAGTCCCATAAGAATTTGGATTTGAAATCATAATAATTCTTCAATTTGCATAAATTTTGTACATACTAAAAATTTTACGGGGGTGACGGGATAGTCATTGTTGGAGTTGGGGGGGCCCGAAATAATGCTGTGCCTAGGGCCCCGAAGTACCTTAATCGGGCCCTGTGCACATCCAGATGTTGGTACAGCCTCGTTGGAAGTGCATAAAATGTGCTGAAAGAACCATAACTGCACGGCCCGTAGTTTTCAAGAAAAGTGCGAGTAGGAAGCAGAAACATCATTTCCGGTGCACGAAAAGAGCCTTTAATGGAATCATGAACATAGTTTTTTTTTTTTTTTTTTTTGCATATGCTTTCATAAAATGTTGCTGAAAATGTCCACCGTGCATATCGAGACTTGCATCCTTGCTAGAGATGAGTTCGGGCTCATTTTTTTTAAGCCCGAGCCCGCCCGAGCCCGAGGACTTTTAATCCGAGCCCGCCCGAGCCCGAGCAATATTATTAAAGTTGGAGCCCGAGCCCGAAATTTTAGCTAAAGACAAATAAAATTAACTACTTCATTAATAGGATACAATAAATTTTGGAGCTTCACACACCTTCTAGTCCCCCGTGCCGCTATTTTTTAAAATAAGTACGTCTATTTATCCCATGAATCACTTTTTAAAATCTGTTTCAAGAAGTATGTTCAACAAAGGAGAAATTTTTCACGAGCCCGAGCCCGCCCGAGCCCGAACGCAATCGTGAATTACAGAGCCCGAGCCCGAGTCGGGCCCGGGCTCGGACTCGGGCTTTCGGGCTCGGGCTGAGCCCGTCTCATCTCTAATCCTTGCGCAGTGTAATGGCCAACTTCTTACGTTCTATCTGGTACCTACATAAATACACCAGCACGAAGGGGGGGGGGACACATATCAAGTAGGGTTGTTACTTTCTTTTGATTTAACTGGACTACTTTCACCAAAATATGCATTTATTTTACAGAATATTTTGAAAATCGATCAGAGCAATTCAAGTCGAAAAGTTTATACATTATTGTACAGCAGCTCTTCTTGCTTGGTATTTAATAAGCAATTGCCTTAGTTATAGCAAACAGTTTAGCAAACAGTTTAACAAACAGTTTAAATGAATTTAATCATCAAGAAATACAATAAAATATATTTAAAAGCTAAAAGATAACCTAAATTTAAATACACACTACTCACAGTTATGAAATACTATCTTGTCAGAAATGAATAATAAAAAAAATAGTTAAGATCATAGAATGAAAATTGCTCTGACTATCGTAATGATGAATGGTGATTTCAAAGAAGCTTCTACAAATTATTCTAATTTATGGCTAAGAAATGAAATATTTGTTACCCGAGTTTCCTAGACCATTCTCACAGTTACAAGGAATGTAGAAGTCATCTCAGTGAATATTAAAACAAATTGAAGTTCCTTGTTCTGTGTAACACACCATTTATGATGTTATTAATTATTCCCAAGATGATTTGTTGGGAAAAGTTACACTACATTAGCTGTTCCACGACCTCAAATTACATACTTCGTAATTAGTGATTCCATAAAAATAATTCCTTTCGTAACTAAACTTTTCCCATAGGTTCAACTCGTTGGTTTTCTTTATATAAAGTATATTTCAGTCAAGCGTTAGTAAGTCGAATCATTATAAAAATGTCGAAATCTTTAACAAGTTTTATAAGAGAAATGCGCATTTTACATATAATCTAGGAATAAACAGAATATAGTTGAAACTATATGATAATGAATCTATAAACAAAATTAAAACATTTTTGTGTGTATTGCTATTAATTTATCGAATTATCTGCCTCTGTAATATTTGGTGTCGACTAAAATTAATATTGTTAAATACTTAAAAGTTCATTTTTTTCTTGCGAGTCTTTTAGTTAGGACTCGAGTAATGGATATGAAAAATTCCACTGAATGACATAAAGTTTCATTATGCATAACCGAATAGTCGTTATATTGTTAAGTGGTGGCAATTTTTAAGATACTAATTTTTGACTTCGAATGGTCGGTGATACATCGGTGACACCGGTTGACATCGGTGATATTTTGCTAAAGGTGATGACCATTTGTGCTAGTTTATATAGTTACCATATTTTCCATTCAGCAGCATTATCCAGTAAATTTTCCAGTTATTTCCGGAAATAGAAATATCGAAAGCATTTCAAGGCCACGAAAGCTAGCAAGGTATGAAAATAATCGCAACCAAAGTTTCTTTTTTTTTACATCAGCTAAGCAGAAAACCAAAGACCTCATTTTTAATACTGAAGAGCACACTATTTCTTGTGACTTGTGACTTGTATTTTTCGACACAGTATTTCTTCGACTTGTGAAACAATACAGTAAAAGTTGATTGTTCATCAGCACTTTCTGATTCGTGTTACTTATCATATCGCACACTATGGAACAGAGATGGGTCTGTGTTGACTAAACCCGGGACAGTCTCCTGATTTTGGGGGCCCTTTTCCAAAAATGTATTTTGTAAGCCAAAATTCGCCTTTTTAAGCAAATATTGATACATTTGGTATATAGGGTCATACGGGGGAATTATGGGTTATAAAACAACATCTTTATATTTTTTATGTATGAAAGATAAAATGATTTAATTTGTCATGACGAAAGCTTAAATGGTTAAGAAATTATACAAATAATCGCTTTACCTGAAATTGAAATATTATTAATGTTATTTAAATTATTGGGTGACCAGGAATTGTGTGCGCGGGATTTGAGCAATAAATTTGAACAACAAATTTAATGCTCGTCTCAAAATAGCTTCTATTTATTCATCTAGAGCATTATCAGCATTCATAAAATAAAGTAAACGTGATTGATTTCTATTTAAAAAATAACTGTTTCAATTAAAATTTCGTTCCCAATTGTTGCTTTATATTTTGGGGACAAACTGAAAAATTTCTTAAATTGCAGACGTTTGGTCACCTTAATCCTAATACATAGCAAAATATTTCTGCTCTTCACCAACAGTAGCATCTTCTAAGAATCTGATAAGGAGGAATTCTTTTGCAACTTTTTTATTGCAGCTTCTTCAATCTTATTTTCATTGTCATTAAACTGTTCTTTATGACTAAACAATTCCAAATTAGCTCATTTTACATTTGGGGGACTGCCTATATCTTCCAGTTAAAGTATAATATAATACTACAATAAATTATAGCAGTTATAACATATACTAATATTATTTATACAAAAATAAATAAAAATACACTTAAAGTATCAGAAAATATCACTGATCAAGAATTACCTCCACTAAACTGGGGATAAATCAATATACTTAAAATTAATTTTAAAAATAATGAAGAAAAAGTATTATTTGTTCGGCTTATACCATCTGCAAGCAAAAAACAGCTCCAAAAATATTGTTTTTTTCAAAAATGCCTCAATGACATGAATCTTTAAAAAAATCACGATTTTCAGAAACAATCTTTTATGAAGAAGTTTTTACAATAGTGTTAAAAAAAATTTTCTCTAATTTCCTTCATCCTTACATTGTTTTTGAACTTGATATAAGAAAATAGAATGCATAATGATGGTTTGGCATAATTTTTTTGTATTGTAAAAAAAAATAGTATAAAGTTATTAACCCTTATTTACCTCGGACGAAGAGTTACTCGCTATTCCCCCATATGACCCTATATTACATAAAAATTTATTATACATAAAATAACTTTTTTTCAAAATTTGCGTTGGTTGGTACACTGTGCTCGCCTATTTAAGAAAAGCATTTATAAATGTAACAAAATCATAAAGAGTCTGCAACTAGTATTGTTTTAAAAACTTGGAAAATATGAACAAGAAATATACATGAGCTCAAAAATTATTGAAAAAAAAGTATTTGCGTTATTTGGTAAAGTGCCCTCATGAGTGTGCTATTACATTACCAAAAACAAAACTATATTCGAAAAAATATTAGTAATGAAAGACATAGACATAGTAAACTTTCGAAATTATTATTTTAAAACTACAACGGTAAAAGAAGTTTGCAATACTTTGCTTTTAATAGTAAATGATTTTTCATTTGCCACGATAAAGTGCATTAAGAATAATGATGACAACTGACTGCGTTTGTAATTGAGAGAAAAAGTCAATAGATGTTAATCATGCGTTGAAAAATGGTGTTTCCATGTAAGAAATAAGAAAAAATATTATCACGAATTCATGAAATCATTTACTTTAAGAAAAGCATTTTTGTTAGTTTAAAAAAAATCTTTCAACGTGAATTTAACTAATTCAGTTAAATTTCCAAAATTTTCATCTTATAATAAACTTATACGTCTTTCTAAATTCCATTAAATATTGGCACATATTATAAAATGTGTATTCCCTTTACCTTAAATTGAATTAAATGAAATTTTTATAATGCAGGAAAATATGTTATTTAATTTTACCTTTTAATATGAACCATGCAGGAAAGTATATTAGGAATTCAATTACTTTGAATAAATCAACTTATATAACGAAATTGAAGCGTCTAGTGGGTAACTCATATTCCATGACGTTAATACATTTGAAAGAGGAAAATGATATTTTTAGTCGTTATTACATAATTATTTGTTACGTATGTTGCTTTTTTAAAAGATCTTCCATTTCATATCGTAAGGCAAAAAGTTATATTTATTACTTTATCAAAAATAAAATCAAATTTAGCATTAATCAGATTAATAACATTTGATGAAACCAATGAATAATATTTTATGAAAATGCGGTACAGAAGAGAATTAACACATTTTAATGTGTAGATACAGGGAAGGTGGCCCAAAATGAGTCCCTTAAGGGGAAAACTTGCATAAAATAACATAAATGTTAAATAAAACTTTGGACCTTTGCCAGAATATTTTACATTACATTTTGTATCATTAACATATCTTAGTAATATTTTAAACCTAAATTTAATAACGAAGAAAACAGAATTTTGAAAAAGCCCAAAGATCAGTTTATACTCACCCAATTGTACAGTGATACTTCATTTGAAAAGAATTGTTTTTTGTTTTTGACGGCAAAATAAAATATGTAAAAGTAATTGCGACTATACATAATGAAATAAAATGAGTTTACAATCATATAGTATGCATAATTTATTTTTTGAAAATTTTAAAACAAAAAAGTGTCACAAAAATTAAAATGGAATATTTCAAGATTATAATTCACAAATTATGGCCTACAATAAAAACAACAATAAATTAAATAATGTAATGATGAATCACGCATTTTGAGAACGTCTGAAGGGCTGCCATGATGACTAGGACTCGGTACTGCAGTTCCTTCAGTCGATGGATCATTTTACCCGGCAGTGTGGCCGCCCACTTTAGGTCATATTACTGGAACACTCCGAGAAACATAACAAACTAAACAAGTGTAATTCACATGTAATCACATGTAAAAACATACGTTGTTCAGTAAGCGAAGTCATATTTCTGTACTTTAAAGACTGTATTTCTAAATAATTAGGAATGTTCGAACTTATCTTATAAGAGATATGATAAAACCCAGTTTTTTGAAGAATCCTACTCCGACACGCAACACACCGATTGCTTAAATATTGCCATTCCTTCTTCTTGACTAGGCACAACTAATGCATGTGTTACCTAGATGATAGCGATGCCTGTCTGAAAGAAAACATATGTGAATCGTTTTGCCAGCTAGGATCATAAAAAATTTATATATATATATATATATATAAATTTATTTTAAAGCAGCTGCAAATAAACAGGATGTAAATAAAACATGTATTATACCTGCAGTGTAAACAGTACACACTGTCAACTATCATAAGCCTAGCTTTGAACCGCCTCAGATTTTCACAGGAAATGCGGCAAATTGATAGTGCCTTTGTTTTCCGCATTTAGCAAGTGCTATCAAATCAATAACACTTAGCCAATAACAAAATAATAATTTTCAGAAATGAATGTATCCGATTAAGATGTAAATTGATAGTAACTTGTAGAAATTAATTGAATTGATTTGCATGAATTTCAAGTCGGCATTAAAATAGAGCTTGCAAACTGTACTTCAGAAAAACTGCTGAACGGCCAAATTAACTACGCACCGTGTTTCTAAAATATTTTCTAAAATACACAGCAGAAATAGAGTTACACAGTCTTGTCAACAGAGTGCAGCTGTGCATCATGTGCAGTTCTGTAAAAACAAAGATACTGTAAACTAGGAGGGGGCACAAAATTACATTTTATGGCTCAAAAATACCCTAAATGAATGTACTGTAAGAGGTATTGAGGTTAAAATTCTTATTATTAATGTGAGAATCAAAAATTTAGAAAAATTAAGATATAAATGATCTCTAAAACAAACTTTTGAGAGTCTGTACAGGTTATCAACTACTTTAGCTAGATCCAACTAAGAACTAACAAATTAAATGAGTGAGTTTATCTGATTATCATTAATCATTGTCAAAATCTGACGAATAGAATAATATTGTACAAACAAAAGCGTTATTTGCGTGGCATCACAAATTAACACTTTTTCTTAATTTCAATACTCCTCGAATTTAAAGCTAGACAAAGTAAAATTATCTCTTCTATTTAGACAATATTACACAAATAAAAGTGTAAGTTACACTTTGTTATCTCAAATTCGTGGGTTTCTCATTAATTTGCAGACCCTTTAATTAGAGCTTTAGACATTAGAAATGACCACATCTAATTAGAGGACAGTATCTTAGACGTAACTGACAAAATAGTTTCTGATCTTCACAAAGAGCCTAGCGGCCTCCTCCAGAACAGGAATATAAACTTTTTGGCATATTCATAACTTAAAACAGGTATTAAAATTAATATTGTAAGAGTACGCTATAGAGTGTAAACAATAAATACAGTATGATAGATTTTGTCATGTACATTACTCTGAAAATGTATATCCTGATTTTCATTTTAATTTAGCATCATGAATATGACTCAATGACCATTTCGAATTCTTAAATGGAATTAAAACTTGATTAACAAACATTATAAAAAACAATAATATCGACTTTATTGACATACAATGAATTATATCTGTGTAAATAATCGAGTAAATATTTTTTGAAGTTTCCTTGATATTTTGCAGGAAAAATGTATATTTGAATTCTCATATCAGAATTTTCAATATCAAATTGTATGAAGCGTATATTAAGTATTGATAATCAATATTTCACTTGACGTACCTTCCTTTTGAATGTATTTTTAAAAAGTTCGAAAAGTCGTGCAAAGCCTTTCGATTTTTTCATTTCTTTTTCATTTTCAAACTTTTATCAAAATATTGAATACATTTATATCAGAATGATTGTAAATATGAAATTGAAGAGATTCACATTACAATAATTAAATATCAAATGAATTGTAGAAAGAAGTTACTCTGTTCTCATCTGTAGATATGCGCTGTTTTATGGTTTGTTTAATACGTTAATTGACAAACTTAATATTGAGTTTAAGCTATTTAGCTTAACCAATCTTAATGAAACAATCTAATTTTATAGTCAATGAAATTCATTTATTTAGTTTCATAATATTTGTGTGCATGTGTGTGTTTACTAGTATGGGCTTCATGAATGTTGTCTCATGAAAATAATTAAAATAAGATAGATCAATAAATGTAACTAAAATTTTTCCATTAGCGTTCTTTTCTTTTTCTCCTGGAAATGCGTGCATTTTTCTAAATTCATTACCACAGTCTAACCTGAATAAAATAAACTGCAGTGTTTTTTTTTAGGTTTAGAGGTTCTCTCCGCTTAGCTAGAGAAAAAAAAATGTTTTTAGTTTAAATTTTTAATAATTTAATTTAACATATTTGCATCGAGAAAATGTTTCGCTAAGGTTTCTCTAGAAAAAAATATAAGTACATGTATAATTCACGTGCTTCTTATGTTTATAAATATTGTGTATATATTTTTATTTTGTAAAATATGTAGTATTTGATGTGCTAAAAAGAAACTTGATTCAATATGGATTATTATTCTTAAACTTTCACCCTAAAAATTTAAGAATAATAATCTGAAAGAGCCTACGGACTGATTCGTAAACTTTCACCCTGACAGATCCTTCACTGAAAACACTTCTACAACAGGGATGATCAGATGAATAGTTATCAAACAGACTGCACAGAACTTTTCCTTGAAATCTGAGAGATGTATCGATATCCTTTTAGAGTTCTTCAGATATCTTATTAAGCTTGCATTTTACAATATCTTATGTGAATAACAAAGCCAGTCCACGAAGAGTTCACATGATGAACAAGTATCATACAATGGCTGCAATCGTCCATCCTCACTTGAGACATAAAATCTGGCTCTTCCTTTACTGTTCAAGAAAGATCTACTCAAAAATGCGAATTTTAATGTACTCGTTACATTTGCATCATATACGAGTAGATTACGTGCTTAAATAGGAATTACAATTTAAAAAAAAGTATGTGCATGTGTTGCTTAAGGGTTAAAGTAAATTACTCAGAGTTATTATAAGACTAGCTGCTACCCGCGACTTCGTCCGCGTCGGCTTTAGAATTAGGTCCCGACAGAAATGTAGCATGTATGAATAACAAATATTGATGCGACAAAAGGAACTGCATTTAAATATTATTTGCTTTTTACTTGTTTGAAATGAAGTATAATGCATGTTAGTATACTTCATTTAAAATAAGGGAATATGCACAGAGTTACTAAATTTAGATTTTTTTCAGGCATTTGGCGAATAGAGACAGTTATGACAGTATTTGCGAGCTGTTTTGTAAAAGAAATATTTATGCTATATGCATGAATTTTAGTCTATGTTAATCAGGAATATAGCAGATTCCTATTAGTGAAAAAGTTTGAGAATCGGTTCTGTAGTTACAGAGATACCCAGAGAGCGTAATGTATTAGAATTATTTTGAGTGTTCCTGTAAAGGAACTATTTATGCTACCTGCATGAATTTTAGCCTATAATACTAGCTTACTATCATAAGAATAGTGTAGCTTACTATCAGTAAAAAAAGTTTAGGAATCGGTTCAGTACTTATAGAGATGCACATAGAGCGTAATGTAATTCTTATTAGCATCCCTGTAAAAGAACTATCTGTGATATATGCATTAAAGGTAGCCTATAACACTTAGGATGCCACCATTGTCTAAGAAGTTCTGCTCTCAAAACTGCAAGGGGGGAGGTGTCAGATTCAAACCCTGGTCGCGCCTGTCGACCTAGCTGCTCCCAGTTTTCTGTGGTTTTCTAAAAACCTCGCATAAATACGGGCTAGGATCCTTTAGAAAATCCCCCACAGAGGAATTTTCCATATAGGCCTAGGACCCTAGTGCAGTCAATCGGTCTTAATCCAAAAACAAACAATGATACTCAGGAATAATGTAACTTTTAATCAGTGAAAAAGTTTTAGAATCGGTTTAGTAGCTAAAAAATGTCCATAGAGCGCAATGCATTAGAATTATTTTGAGTGTCTTTGTAAAAGAATTATTTATGCTATATGCTTGAAAGGCTGCCTGTATGTTAATCCAGGGCATAAGCTATTTTCATTACAAATTTTTTCAAATCCGTTCAACCATTTTTGTGTGATTCAGTCAAAAACATCCAAACACTTAAACGTACACATTTATATTATTGGTAGGATTTGGAAATTTATGAACTTTAAGAAACACATCTGGATTTTTCTTGGTACTTACGTATTATCCCAGCGGTCATTCCCGCCAAACTGTTTTATCGTCAAATGGGTTTCCAAACTGTTGCCAATCGTATTCAAAACCATTAATAATTTCATGTGCCCGGCATTTATTTCGGCAAAAAATCGCTTGTCTTGGCGGACCGCCGGGATAATACGTAAGTACCCCTTTCTTTACTTATGCTTTTTAATTTGGCGTAAAATCAACATAATTTCCATGTTTTTCAAATGCATGTGATTTTACAAATAGAATTTCTGCTTTATTTCAAAAGCATAAATCATTTTGTGCGGGCGATAAAACGGCTTTTAATTAATAGTTTGAAAAGTAGTTAAAATTTCAAAATTTTGAGCCTCAGGTGCACTTTACCGAAGTTATGGGCTCAATCATGGTCAAATTTTCAAAGCTCTGCTTTCTGTAGATTTGTCTCGAGAACATTCATTTTTATTATTACAGATAGATAGATTTGGAATAAAACTGGCTTAATTTCCGTGGTATTTAATGTTTTTCAGATGCACGCGCGCTTATTTATTGAAGTAATAGCATTCTTGTTAGCTCAAAACATGAATCATTTGATACGGGCGAAACTCGCCAACCATGGCAATGTAAAAACGGTTTTTAATTAATACTTAAAAAGTAATTAAGAATCTAAAATTCTAATTAGCCTATAACCAACTCCAGGGTCCCCTCTATATCTAAACCAAAATGCATCCTAATCGATTCAGCGGTTTAGGCGTGAAAGCGTCATAAACAAACAAACAAACAAACAAACTCACTTTCGCATTTATAATATTAGTTAGGATAGCAAAGTACTGAAAAATGAACACATTTTGCTTCTTTATAAGTAACTTGTTTTTATAGAGTAAGGGAGTTAAATCGGGCGCGAACTTCCACTCAACAGCTAAGATTCCATTCTTCAAGAGCAGGGAAAATTTCTTCAAAGGATTAAGTACTTTACTCCTGTCTTGAAAGAGAACTGTCGTTGACTTATATTAGTCCTATTTTACATTAAATTAAACACTGTGGACACTGAATATCCCATTTAACATGGGTTTATATCATTGAAAATTTTCAATTTCGGAGGAATTCATGGAAACTTCTAAAATTTCTAAATTTTGAATAGAAGCATCGGTCTCTTTTACTTTATTAATGATAGAGATACAAATACTCTTATCAAACCATCATGCATATATATATTTTATACTAAGGGCCATTCTCCAATATTATTAAATTTTATGTCCCTGGCTAAAAATGTCAGTTAAGCACTTCAGTCATAGATGTTTAAAATTTGTTTAAACGACTCTTTACAAGCACTACACTGAGCACCAATTTAAATATAAAAAATATAAAATTTCAATACTTAAAAAAATTATAGTTGTAAATGTCAAGTTATGCCCCCAGCTTCAGACTTCAATTGTTTGAATCTTTATTTTACAGATTTAATAGAACTTAAATAACAGTTCACTAGGTAATTTCATCTAACTATTTTCAATATATATGAAGAGCTTTAGACATTTTGAGAGAAAAAAACCATACAAGTAATGCTTATTTAAGGTTTGTCACTAGAAGTAACTGTCATTACCAAGGTGCGTACTATTTTTTCTATAGCTGTCCACTAAAAGGCACTACCATAGTTATTGAACAGTTAAAAGAACAGGACGAAATGCTCTTACATGCAGAGTATGTCTGTTTTGGTCTACGTAAATAAACATTTTATTTTGTTGTTTTTTCCCAAATTTACAGAGATTGTATTTATTATGTGTCATTACCAAGTTCATTATTACTGAAATACGTAATTAATAAATTTAATTTTTTTTCGTAGGAATCATAAAGAGCTTTGGGACTCCTTTTTCAAAATAAATATTGCATTAACTTTTAATTGTTATAATTTAGCCTTAAATAGGCTTAACTTTAAAAAAATTTCATTACCAAGGCGGTCGTTACCAAGGCTTTCTAGAAACATGAAAATAACTTTTAAGGGGAGAGTTTTAATGTAAGGGATAGTTTTAGACTTTAAAAAAATGCATTTCTATTTCTTAGTTGATATTGTGAAAACTTTATTACATGAACTTATTTAGGCTCGTATAATTAGGTTATTATTATGTTCGAAAATTGCCATTTCCATATTCCTGTCTATCGTTACCATGATTCAATGAAGAAATTGAATATTTAATTAAAACAAGTAATGTAACCAGAAAATTCTCTCGGAAGGCGAAGAGAGGTCAAAAAAGTATTTTTGAGTGGGGTGGGGCGGTTCTGTCACTCTTAATTTCGGAAAATCTGAACCCCTAACTCTCAGCTCTTGGCTGCCCCACTGATTAAAGCAACAATTAAGGCAATCGACCTCTTCTGCTAATTTTTTCCAATGAAAGCATACATAAATAATTGCATGAAAATTAAAAAAAAATTGTGAATTAAAAGATTAAGTTTTTTTTTTTTAAATCAAAATTGCGAGTTTCCTAAGAATGACCCTTAAAACTCATGGAATTTTTGACAGTCTCAATTTCCACATTTCAAAATATAATGGAAGCCTCAATTTTATTTCAATATAAGAATTTGTCATACTAGAAATAAATAATTTTACTGGGAATTTCTACATCTTTATGTGATTCATTTTTAGGTGTTAATTGTAGATAAAAAGATAAATAATCTTGCTATTTTCAAAGTGAAATAGATCATGATTTGTTTTCATTTTATTAGTTTTTTGGTTTCAGTTCTATGTACATGTATCTGCCATTTTTTATCTAAGCTTCATACCAGTTTTAGTTTGGACAAAAATTAATACATTAATTATTTTCTTTTCAACCATATCTCTACCGTGGCGAAACTGTCCTCAATAAAATCCTATATCATAACCTATGTTATATTGTAGAGGACGCTAATAGTAGTTTATCGATCAGATTATCTCAATATTTTAGTTAGTTGAGGAACTATTTGGAAAAATGTGGTCAGAGTCGACTTTTTTTCCAAAGCGATATATCTTAGTTAATTTTAAAGCTAGGTAAATTAATCTAAATGGAAAGTGTAATCGTATACTTTATAGTTACTTTATGGCAGTATTCTATGGAGCAAGCCTAAATTAAAGTATTAAAAAAAGGCTAATAAAATTTTTGCCAGTAGGTTTCTATCAGATCTAACTGAATTACAACTTTGAAAATAAAAATTTAATAATTATATATTAAAATGCAATGGCGCTTTTGAAAAGTGATTCTATTCATTGCAGTATAATTGTTCCGATTATACATTTATTTATTTAATCCAAGTTTGGAATGATTGCTCCCTGAATATTGTTTACTTTTGTATGCATTAATTCTGAATTTTACTGAATTTCATTTTACAAAATTTTACTCTCGAATGCATGGATTTTACTGGCATACTAAAATGGGTCTTAAAGATTACTATAACAATCTACAGTAAATTTACTACAGTTCTAACAGACAATTATAAATATTTAAACCTTTCATCCAAAATATTATTTTTGTCCAAATTATTCTTATATACTTATAAGAAGTGCTAAAACAATAATGACCAAAGGTTAGTTTAATGCACTATACATCTTTTGTGAATTTTTATTGATTTATTCACAATCGGTAAAGAAGACACTAAAAGTGTATAAATTGCTTCATATATGAAATACATAAAACACTTTATTAATTATATTAAATAAATTAAAGAATAGTTGAGATATGCACATTGAAAATTAAATAGAGGTTCTACGTGTAATAGATGAATATCTTCATTTACTTAAAAGAATATTTGACAGTGCATTATTTAATTTATCAAGAAATTTTATATTTTATTGGCTTTTTGAAACTATACAACGTTAATGAGTCTCAGTTCCTCTAGGACTCAATACCTCCGAACTCCATTGGTAACTAAAGAATTGTAGCGTAAAGAGAAGTAAAGAACTGTTGGTTGATTAAGAAAGTCTCATCACTGGATATAGCTCGTAGTTATGACAGCATTTCCAAATGTCATCACAATTGGATCTTAGCAGTGAAAAATGTTTAAAAATAAAGAGTTTTACTTAAAATTAAGCAGTGTTGTAAAGTGAGGTTATTAATAATATCCGTCAATAAAAACAGAATTTCAAAGAGTGTTGGCATGAACATTTAATAGTGAAGTAATTCGGAATCATGAATTTTCCTCTTAATTGATATCCTCTTAAAATCTATACATTTTCCTACTGAAAAATGTTATATTTTATTTAGTATAACTTGAGGGCATTTATGATGTTAGGAATATGTATCCTGTGAACTCATTAACATCAAAGTTATTTAAAAATGAACATATTAATAAAATCCTCTATACATAGTTCAAAAATGCCTGTTATTTTGGTTCAAACTTCTGCACAATACATCAACCGAATAACAAATTCGTATTTGTGAAATTCCACGTATTCAAATTCACATACGCACAAATAAACATTTTGCATTTGTATACGTAGATTTAATTAAGTATTTCGATTTGATGTTTTAGAACAAAGGTTTTACCAGTTGTTACCTTATATCATCCAAATAAAACTAGAATCTAAAATATTTCAAACGAGTAAAAAAACAGTCATCATTTTTATTGATATTTACTTCCAAAACTTTTATTTTGCGTCTTTATAGTTATTTGTAAAACTTCAAACAAAAGTCAACAAAAATGTTTCATACCTTTTAAAAAAAAACTTGTTAAATTATTTATATAATGGGAGTCTACAAAAAATTTCATTCATCATTCTCACCTTTAAGACTACGGTTTATATAAATATCTGAATGAAAACTTCAGAGAAAAATATCATTCCAAATTTCTTTTCTTGAATAAAATGTTCAATAAAAGATTGTAAAACATGAATACATTTACAAATAAAATATCGGAACCGATTTCTTTCCAAACGTGAAACATAATCATTCTGAATAATCATTACGAAAGGATGTGTTTCTTTCATGTTACATTCAAAATGGACTTGAGATATTCGAATAAATAATGTTCCACATTTTTGTATAAAAATGATAAAATATTTTCCTTTTATCAATTGAATGATGGAGCATTCTTATTTCTAAAGATGATAAAATATTTTCATTCATTCTTATAAATGTACTGAGAATGCATATTTTAATGTGTACAATATACTTACTTTTAAAGTTTTACCCTTTTAAAAATAAAATGTAACGAAATAAATAGATACACTTAAAAATAAAAATTATCTGTAATTAAGACATTTCTTAAAGTACACATTTTTCATGTACATACTATATTGACCTTGCGCATTCGTCTCCATATCTATAATTATAGGAAAATGAACACAAATTGCAAACGTCTTTCTTTCAGACTTCTTTCACTAATCGCTAAGTCCGGCGAGTATGACAATACAGATCCTAATTTTTATTTGCGTTTGAAAAACCCCAAAACCCAAAGAGAAATGCTTAGTTTGCAATTCCTGTATTCCGAACAATCATTGTCCTAATTCATGTAATATGTCAAAGGAGTACTGCATACATTAGACAATTTTCAAAAAATTGTTTCTTAATAATTTGTAAATGGTCCCTGAACTCATAAAAATAAGTAATTAATATAAATTAATCTATTAAACATAAAAATAAAAAAATTAACACTGTCATGTTACATACTGCTCAAAACAATTAAATAATATCGTAACTTCGGTATAAGATTTTTTTTTTTCAGAAAATGCAAGAAGATAGTCAAAAATGCAAATTTTGCACATTTTCAAACTTCAGCAGCGAATGAAATTTGGCCTTCAGATTAATAATAGATAAAGTGGAAAAATATAATTGACTTAAATGCTTTGTTTTGATGAGAGCGATATCTCAACGAAGAATTTTAATCGAATCAGGAGCTTGGAGAGTTTTGGTCCGTTAGAAGGAGGCCAAACACCAGTTGAAGTAACAGAAGCCATTGGAGACGTACAAAGTGTTATATCAATGATCTGAAATCGTTTCATAGAGTCTGGAAATGCAAGACGAGGACCAGGGCAATTTCGCAGATTTGCAACAACGCCCAATGAAGATCAATATTTAATTCTGACGGCTCGGAGACAACGAAATATGAATCCCATTCTTCTTCAACAACTTCATTCGGCTACTTGCACTAGAGTTTCAACTCAAACTGTCCGAAACCGATTCTACGCTGCAAGGTTGTATGCTCGCCGATCAATGATATTTGTTGGGTAAACAACAAGACATCATAGGGCCTGCAAGGAGTGGGCAACAGAGCATGTCAACTAGACGAGAAACGAATGACACAATATTCTTTTCTCTGACGAGTCCCGCTTTCCTGTTCATCCTGATAATAGGTGAACTCTCTGGAGGGAACGTGGCATTGGAAGCAATCCTGCGTTCGTGCTGGAAAATGACAGATTTGGCGATGGGGGAGTAATGGTCTATGCTGGTTTCTCCATTACAGGGCGCGCCGATCTCTGTATCATTCAGAATAGAGCTCTGACCGGTCGTCGATATAAGGATGACATTCTCAGATCTTTTGTACTCCATTATGCAGCAGCAATTAGATATATCTTCATGCTAATGGACGTCAACTGCAGGCCACATCGTGCACGCTCGGTAGATGACTTCCTTTTCGAGGAAGCAAAGCAATGCATACGAATGGAATAGCCAGCGTATTCTCCAGACATCAACCCAATAAAGCATGTTTAGGACAATCTAGAGAGACATCTAGACAATCCAGAGTTGCAGGCCACTTACCACACCCACATACTTTCCGAGAACTGGAAATAGCTCTTCTGGAGGATTGGGACAGAATACCCCAAATCTTCATTAATAGCCTCATAGACTCCATGGCTCAAAGGTGTTCAACGCTGTTGACAGTCCGGGGAAATCATACCCCTATTAAAAACATTTTATTTCAAGGAAACATATATATGTCTGTATGTGCGTGTGTAAACATTTCATTTAGATAACCTAGCATTTGAACAATTCTTTTAAACTTTTATTTTTTAGCAAGGATATTAATATCTACTGTATAGAATTTTGACGTTCCTAAACTGCTTACATGTGACCAGATGAAAAGTGTAGGGGGATTCTCCCCCTCCGAAACTTTGTGTACATTTACATTTCCATGCTTTTCCACCCTCTTACGATGTTGCAATCTAAGATACACCCAAGGTATTCGAGTTAAATATGGCACATGGAATAATTTTCAATATACACACAGCATTGCAGTAATATTATATTAATATTATCCATATAATTACTTAATTAATATTTTATCTTTTAATTTATATTTGTATATCATTTAATATTCATAATTTTAAGATATATTGAATATAAAATTCTACCATGTATTAAAAAAAAAATTATTGTACTTCAATCATTCACAACACGAAGAAAATTGAAACTTTTCAAATATTCAAGGTTTCTAGTATTTTTCTACACTTATCTGAATCTAATTACGTTAAAGTTAATTTAATAGAACTAGTCAAAAATGCGCAAATATTTATTTTCAAAAGAATAATTAAACAATCCATTCAAAATATCTATCAATTATTTATCTTATTAATTTCCAACAGTGCACTTATGGATGTCAATGAAGGAAGATCATAAATATTTTATTTATTTGTGGTAATTTGTACTGGTTACGTGATGGCGTTTTACATTTTAGTGAAATATTTCTTGCACTCAAGCTGTCCTAATTTCAAATGTTTTACACACTTTTTTTCGGTCTGATTGCACAATAACTTCTTGGCAATATAGATCATCAATCCTGTATTTTCTAAACTTTCAGAAATTTCAACTCGTTTTCAGGTAAATATATTCATATAATAATTCATATTAACATATATCACATATTTGAATATCCGTCACTATATCTCAGGAAGTATTGAGTGCAGTCATTTGGTAGCTTTGCGTGGAAAGATTTCCGAAAGTTTTGAAAATGGGTAATTTTATGGATTTTGATGTGCTCTTTCCGAATTTCAACTGTGCCCCCTTGTATATTTCGCGCCGCCATATTGGAAAAATTGTCCCGAAAAGCCGTTTTTTGACAATATCGCCTTTTCGATTCATTTCAAGATAAAAACATTTAAACAAAATGTAACGAGAAGAAATTTCCTACAATTTATTTAATAACCTTATTTTTTTCGTAAAGGCAATAGCTTTGGTGTATGAGCGCAGAAAAGTGTAGCTCAAAAACTGATTTCCACACCAATTTGAGGTAGAGTAAGAGGCGATTTTTTCCTTTTTTTTAAATCGTGGTATCCCCAGTAGACCTAATCCACATTCATTTCACTATTCCAAAATTTAGAGCATTCTACTACGTTTCGCTGTTATTGATTTGCCAGGTTTTGCGATTTCATTGTCTTCAGTACCTATCGAAACCTCACAGATCGAAATTTCTTCCACATCATTGGCGATGGGATTATCAGTTTCAACGCAATCCGCTTCGTTCTCAATTTCATCATACGTTTTCTCGAAAATAGTATCCGTTTTTTTTTTTTTTTTTTTTTTACTCTTCATCGCAGTCTTGTAATGTAACTAACGAGTTATCACAGGTACCGCTACAATTCGTGGGGAGCACTTTTACCCAACCTTTCTTCTTCCTCAGCCTTTCGGCAAGGAAGAAGCTTTAAAAAGCTTTCCGGGGCTGATGGCTCGAGTGTGGTGACAGGAATTAGCTCGTTCTTGTTTCTTTTCCATCCACACTGCTCTGCATTTTCATAATTCCCATACCACTGCTGAATCTCGGGATAAGTTCGGAATGAATATTTTATCTTCGCGTTCAAACATATATATTCTCAAACCAGGTGAAGGAAAAATTTCGCAACAAATATGTTCAACAAAAAGTATCATAGATAAAACAGCCGCAGATGATATTTTATTCTTGCATGTCTTCGGTGTCTGTGATACAACATCCAAGGAAAAAGAAATTTAATAATGTACTTAAGCTGTTTGGAGTACATAAAAAATGTACTCCAAAAAAAATCCAGATTTAAACGAGGATATCCAGGTATTCAAAAATACAAATGCTGATCCAGAGAACATTTCTAAACCTATATCTATAAATATATTCATCCGTCATAGTACAGTAGAATCCGTCCGTCGAGTATAACAGAATACATCAGTCAAATAGGGGATGTAGGCCCAAAATGATCCCATGAACGGGAAAACTCGCATGAAATAACATATATGTTAAATAAAACTTTGGGTCTTTGCCATAATATTTTACACTATATTTTTCATCATATATATATTTAATGAATGTTTTAAACCCAATTTGAGAATTGAAAAAAAAAAATTGAAAAAGAGTCAAACGGATCATTTTACCAGCACCCAAGTGCAAAATGATCCATCATTTGAAAATAATTTTAAAGTGTTTTTATCAGCAAAATAAAAGATGTAAAAGTGATTATCACTACACATAATGAATTAAAATAATGAATGAAAGTAATTTATAATCATATAGTATGCATAATTTATTTTATGAAAATTTTAAAATAAAGAATGTGTTACAAACAATAAAATGGAATATTTCAAAATTATAAATCAACAATTGTAGCTAAAATAAACGGAGAAATAAATTAAATAATGTAATGGGGAGTCACGTATTTTGAGAACGGTTGAAGGTCTACTATGATGTGTAGGACCCGGTACTGGAGTGTCTTCAGTCCATGGATCATTCTACCCGACAGTACGGAAGCCATAAGTACTGGAAGAAAACATTACAAACTATAAATAAGTGTAATTCACAAATAAAACCTTTCTCTGTTCAGTAAACAAAGTCATATTTCGGTACATTAAAAACTTTATTTTTAAATAAATACGAAAGTTAGTACTTACCTTATAAGAGATATGATAATACCCAGTTTTTTGAAGAATTATATTTAGACAAGTAATTGTGTGACCACTTGCATACAGCCATTATTTCTTCTCTTGACACAACTAGTTTATGTATTACCCGGTATGTATTTATATATATATATATATACATGCGGTGAGTGCTACAGTCATAAAAATGAGGTGTAATTATAATAAAGTAGTTCCGCAATACGCAATGAAACCCATTACAGCGCTTCATGTCGGCTAATTTCCTTCATGTCTTCAAAAACTCAAGATACGCGAACGTAGTCAATTGCAAAGCTGTTCATCATCATCGATTTAGTCAGAGACGAGAGCTTTCTTACATTAATGTGCACAATGAATCTGTAAATGGGAAGCATAAAACTTACATTTGTTTCGTCGCGTTTTCTAAAGCTGCACATGCCTGAAGTTCGGCTAATCAACCTTCATGCTCACAAAGTTTTTGGTTAGCAACTATATGTATGTGGGCTTTGGTCTTCAATTCCTGCTGCATTTTGTGTAACATTACAAGGGACACGCTGGCACAAGAATCCATAATACGCTTTATGAATTGTCTACATGAATTCGAAATGCATAACAATTGTTTTTAATTGAATTTATTTGTGTATATTAAAAATCAAGTGACGAGTATTTTTTAAATGAATAAAAAGCAGTTTTATCTTGTAACTATTTTAGTTTTTCTCACTTAGAGTTTATGAACAGAGAGTTAATAAAGTATGGCATTAATGATACAATAGTGGCAGTAGTATAAAATAGATTATACAGTAAAACCTGTGTTGAACGACCCCCGTATTTAACGACCACCTGGTCTTGTCGACCATGTCTTAGCGGTCCCGAGTACCATATAATAATAAATAATGGTTTATTTTCCTTATTGAACGACCACCTGCCTGACGCGACCAACGACCGCTATGTATAAGAAACAAATTTATTTTAAAATCCTATTTTAACGACCGCGAATTCTTAAAAAAATTCTTATTTTCCCCAATTTGAGTAAGTTCGTTGTTCGGATGCTCAGCAATCACATGGTATGATAAAAACGAAAGTTGACACTGTTTAGTTGAGTTGTAACACAGCTTCCAGTCACTAATAATCCATGGAGTCACAAAACGCAATAGAGGCATGCACGCAGTTCCTTGTGTTACTGCTTCTTGGAGGATATTTATTAAAAATAGAATTTTATGGAGTTAGACATTACAGTGAATCGATCAGCACAATTTCTTCTTTTAAAACATTTCTTCGAAAAATAATTCCATCACAAAATCTGCGGCGAGAGCTAAGCATGCAAAATTCAACACAGAGCCTGTGTTTATGTTTACAACGTGATTTGTTCTCATGCTTTTTATCATATTATATCTATAGAAAAGCCTTTTCAGTGATAATCAGGTAATTATCAAATAAATTCCAATTCTAGTGATAAAATTAAGTACGCTTAAAATTTTGTCAAAATATATCGCATTACCTGAATTCAAAGACCGACCCTCCTTAAAGACCAGATTTTCTTGGTCCCAGTAGTGGTCTTTAAAAAAAGGTTTCACTGTAGTCTTCAAAATATTTTTGTAATTTCCATAATGAAAGATGTATAATGTGGAAAATGAACACACTAAATTAAACTTCTGAAAAGTCTCACACGTTCATTAAAAAATATGTTTCTCTCTTGTCTTGAAAAAAGAATATTTCAATATGGTTTCTACTTTGAAGCTCCTTTCATTTTTCTAATGTAAGAAATCTAAATGCTAATAGAGCACGTTGTTATAGCATAGAAGAAAAAAAAAACTAATTTTTTAATGAAAAAAAGTTTCAAAGAGCATTACAAAGTGCCATTGAAAAGATTTTGTCAAAAAAATCCCTCATTCATTAACACAAAGAAAATAGAAGAACTGTCTTTATTTGATGAATTATTTCTTCTACTTTTAGCTGTCAAAGGTGAAGAAATGTATCTAAAAATTTTTGAGTAAAGAAATATTAATATAAAAAGAAATTTCAGTAAAGAATTAGATTTTTTTTAGGTTTCAATGTTAGACTTTTTTAGATATCAGTATTTAGATTTATTCATTTCGGTGTTTAAAAACACAAGAAAACAAACAAACAAACAAAAGAAACAATAATAGGTGATAACAAAAAACTTTGCAGACGTTTTAGTAGAACATGTTAATTTATCCATTTTTTTTAATATAAGGTACAGTCGCCAAATAACGTCCCCTTTCTGTAAAAAAAACAAATTTTTAAAATAATATACCAAGCGAAGTAATAAATAAAACATCAGAGTTAAGTTGAGACATTTCTTTATTATTTTGAACAATCAAAAACTTCTTAACTTCAAAACTTCTGTTACTTTTTCTACAAAAATAGCTTTAACAAAGAACTAGAAATTTTGAGAATATTTTTTTAGACGCCTAATTACGTCCCGGGGACGATATTGAGATCGCAATAATCAGTATGTAAACTTAAATTTTATCTTTAAAAGTAATTATTAATAATCATAATTATTATATCTAATCAGACTTTTATTAATCATTGGTATAGTCTAAGTAATTTTAATTCTCAAAACAGATCGCACAAATAAAATTTACTCCTGGACATTCGACACAATCCTCATGCATCCATTAGAAACATTTTGTGAAACTTATCCATTTCTCTCCCCTTGTATCTTGAGAAAACGTTTTCTGACATACTGGGCATTCAGCGTCATTGTTGTCACTATCTTCGTCGTCAGTAGGAACTAAAATTGGGTCTTCATCAGACGTGTCGTCGTCAGTAGGAACTAAAATTGGGTCTTCATCAGACGTGTCCTCGCTAGAAGATTGATTCTTACGCCGCATTTTGGTTTTCTTTTTGTGTCTTCCTGTCGTATTTTTCTTTAAATTTATAACCCTTTTTCCTGGTTTTCTTTCATTTTTTCTTTTCGTTTTTTCTTTCGCGTCTATTATTTCTTGTTTATGAGGTGTAGCCGTAACTACCAGAAACTATATCTTCTATAGATTTATCAGACTTTTTGACATAATCTTTTAAAGTAGACCTTGGCACATTAAATAACTTAACAGCCTTTTTATACCCTATTTCTTTAGTTCGGACACCTTAAATGCCTTTTTTCATTGCTTCAGGATACCAAAGCTTTCTCTTCGACATCTAAAAACACAATTAAAAAATAGTCAAAAAAAAGTGCGCCTAACGACAGATGAAGTGACCTAAATACCGTACCGCGGGTGATATTAGGCTCATCTGAGGGGACGATCTTAGGAATTTGTCAAGTTTGTGGATATCATCCAATAAACCAAAAGCACATGTCATAACCTAAATAAAATTTCAATCAATTTCAGTCTAAAAAATAACAACAAATTTTGTCAAACATTTCATTATAATAACTCAAATACATCCATATTTAAACAGTACTCATAGTATTTTAATTTAAAACTCACCTTGGACAGTTTTTTCTTTTTTTAAATATCTTGCGCAAGGAGCTACGTTTCAACGTCAAACTTTTACAATGGCCGACTGACATAACTAACTTTAGATTTTTACGTAGTATTAAAACACGATGGCGTTACTTAGAAATAGATGTACCGACGGGGACGAAATTAAGCTCGGGGACGGAATTTGGCAGCTGTACCTTACTGGTATAAGAGAATATAGAACTAGTTTTTTTATTTCATTTTTATATTACTGTATCAAAAAATCAGTTGAATTTATAAATAAGATTATGTGTCTGGAAGCGTATGAACTATAGATATTGGCATTTAATAGTATGAAAGATAAGGGAGAAGTGACATGAATGGGACATTTTGCATTCTGAAAATAAAATAAAATTAAATAAAATAAAATATCGATTGCAACTGTTTTAATGGAGATTGCCTGAAAATAAGCACCGATATCTTAAATTTTAGGAAACATACACAAAAATACATTTTACAAATCTAACAATTATGATAAGTAAAAATACAAAGTCTCATAAATTGTTTCATTCATGTCAGACAATGTTTTTATGGGACATAATAAAATAAAGAAAAAAATGATTTCAACATTATGCAATGAAATCGAATTCAAAAGTATGATACCGGTCTATTTTATGTAATCCTGTTGCTTGCAAAGTTAAATATACAGAAAACATAAATTACAGGCAGATATTTATCGAAAGTGTTAAACAAAAATATTTCAATTTTTAAATATTATGAATTACTTACTATTGACTTTCGAATCTCGAAATCACAAAATGGACTTTTTTGCCATCACTCAAGCGAGTGATTGAGTGATTGTAGGTTTTTTTTTTTTGGTATATGGAGGCGCGACATTTAACTGCATCAACTAGCAGAATTTGACGATAAAATAATATTTACAGTGGAACGCATCCTTCGCGTGAGTGAAAATTTCGCATACGTGAAAAACTTGTGTACATTTCTTTTCGAAACACATACACAAATATTTAAGACGCTTATAAACACCCCTAACTGTTTTAAGCTATTCCGTAACTCTATATTATCATTTCCCACATAAATTAATGAATAAATGAATGCTGGAGCTTCTTAAGGCCTTATACACGAAGAAAATTTCGGGCTAATTTGTTGCTGCAACCAGTTGCGGGAACCTCTTTCCTGGAAATTTCCCTGGGCTACCTAAGGAAACGGTCAACTTCAACTTTTTCGTTCAGAGGCGAAAATATTATAGGTTGCTGGAATGCCAGCCAATCGTAGTTCAACCTATTCCTACGTTTCAAAGATGGCGGAAGACTCAGCGATACCGATTGTAAGGATGAGAGAATGAAAAATGTCTCACAAATGGAATAGCAATATGGAAATAGATCTGACAGAAAACAAATATGAAATTCCACATTTATGGAACCGTCGAGATCCTAAATATGTGAAAAGATTTCTGAGGCGATAAGCTACCTATCATTACATGCTCTAGCAATCACCAATTTTGCGAATCTCAGTCGTTTCTGAGCACAACTGAGTTTGGTTATTATGGAAACCCTGCTTGCTCATCGACTTCCTGGAAGTACTTGCAGCAACAAAATCGTCCGAAATTTTGTTCGTGTAACAAGGCTTTGCTATTAGCGAAAAATCTCGCATTGTAGCACGAATCCACTGCCATTTATGCTGCCACTCTCCTTTATGCTACTATATTTTCATGATGCCTTTCAGTAAAAAGTCGGTTTATTTTACTTTTTTACCTGTTTTTGTTTTTCATTAAGATTAGATATTTCAAATATGCTATTAAATGAATTATCTTACTAATAGTAATTTCTTTAACTCACATGGTGATATTGAAAGTGAAGTGCATTTTTAAAAAAATATTTTAAGTTTTTGAGGTGAAAACAATGTACTGTGTGCATATCTTTCATACAATGTAAGCGTAATTGAAAAGTATAATACACAGAAATATACCCATCTCCTATGATTAAGGTATAAAAGCATAAGAGCTTTAATTTTTATATATTTCAAATTTGAGAGATCCTTTTTTAAAAAGAACAGAAGTAGAATGAATAGCGTAATGCATTTATTCGTATATTTCCAGCTTAAAGGATTACTAACTGAAAATAAAAACTTCATTTTCGTAAAGGGTTTTCATAACAATTTACATTTATATGAATTTATATAGTTTTTTTATTGACGATATTTCATTACCTAGACTACGATTAATACATGGAGTTGTGAGCTAAAAAATTCTATAAGGGCCAGTCAAATGAAAACGGTACTGATGGGGGGGGGGTAAATAAACTATTAATTATTTCAAAAGTAATCGCCGTAATTGTTAATACATTTATTCCACTGGGAGTCAATGCATTTTTGGGTAATGTTTGTGGTTGTCCATGGAACCATAATCGTATCTATGCGCGCACATCTATGTCCGAAGCAAATCAGCGGCCACGAATGTCTTCCTTGAGGGCTTTAAAAAAATTCAAATAGGGGAGAAATTTTGACTGTATGAGAATTTCCCAGCGAGACTTCGACAAGGTCTTCAACCGAAACAGCCTTGGAAAAATGTGTATGGGCATTATCGTGAAACAGAATCATGACCGTCCGTCGAGACTCCTGAACGTTCTGATTTGCAGGCACGCTTTCAGTATCTGCAAAATTTTGACAAACTGCTCTGCTTGAATAACGGCGCAGTCAAATAAACGCCCTGTGTTCGCGCTGTTTCGACTGAAAATGGAGGGCGCTTCCATACAAACACCTGACTGAGCTACGAACTTGCAGCTGCATCCTCGCTATGGTCAGTGCTTTTTATTTAACTGCTCCTGATATGTAGGCTGCATAATGATAAAATGTAGCTGATTGTTTAAATGGCATTTGAAAATAATATTTTTTTTACAATTTATTTAATTTTTTTAAAATTAGACAGCTGTATGGAAAATGGATAAAAAGTATCATCAAGAACATATCTCTAAATGTAGGTGTAAAGAAAGCTGAATAACTGTGAAACTATGACATAACATATTTTTTTATTTAAAAAAAAGATGAAGAAGAAAAAAAAAAAGAGAATACCAATAAAAACATCTTCGGTAAGAAAGCTTATTATCTGCCAGCTAATCTGACCAAACTTGCTAATAAGAAAAAAAAATTGTTATTTAATTAGAAGAATAATTTGTATGTGAGCAGAGTTTGAATGTAATTTCCATCTGTGATTTTAAACTACTTATTTCTACTGATTCAGTGTATAAATCCTCTTAAGGTAACCATAGCAGTAGATAATGTTGTTTACATATAATTTGCAGAATTCATATAACTCCTTGATTTAAAGAAATTACTAAGTTTTAGAAAAAGCAGTAAAATGTTCTTAATTTTGAGAGTTGCTGAGTCTATGATAGTACACTATTTAAGTTTATCTGCTTAGTAATAATGTTTCATTTTTTTTTCCTCGCACAGTTATTACAGATAATTGTATACTTAAAAGTTTGTAGTGTGGGTTTTCAAAGGTAATTACATCGGATTTTAGCAATGTGAGGAATTTCAATATTTTAAAACTCTTCCTTCTGTATTTGAAAATCTTCGCCGAAGGCATCTCTCCCTTCAGGCAGATAGTACTTCGCCGTAACATGTAACTTCGCCGTATCCAAAACTAAACCATTCCCTCTTCTGGTGAGGATCTAAATAGTGTGGGTTGGGATTTTCGTAAAGAACATCAGTGGCATTAATGTATCAATCATATAGTGATGCATCAAAGGATCTGAATTCCCTGTTCACGAAAATAAAAGGAAATTTTCCTGGTTAACGCAAAAATTAAGTAAAACTTCTCTACAGCATTAAAGAAGTCCCCATCCGTCTATACCATTCTGAGGATAAATCGGACTACTTCAAGAAAAATAGTCAGATTTATCAGTAACAGTCAGATTTATTCGTGTACTTTCAGGAACTGGGTGGGCCCTGAGGATAATCTTTCAGGAAAGAAAAATATCACCTTTAGTTAGATATTTCTCACACAAAGTAAAGGATTGGTAGCATACAGACAATTTGTGTCCGTATTATTGAAATAAACATATCATATGAAACTGAAAAGCGAGAAACGAAATATGTATACATACATACAACCCTGAGATTCTTTTTAGTTTCTCTTTCACATTTCCGCAGAACATTTAGCTACTTTTAGGCAAAAATCCACCACGTTCTTAGTGAAGCACGTACATCGTCAATCATTCCTGGTATATGCCGAGAAACAGATAACCACATAAGCAAAGAAAATGTCTGCTTTGTGTTTATTTAAATGACAAGCATAGTAATCTGTTTTCAGCATCTGGATTTATTAGAGTGTTTCGAGTGACATTTATTTGTGTAAGGTATAAAATAAAAATGATACGGTGATCGTATATTTTGTAAGGCAAAAAGGGATTGTTGGGTAAAGTCTGTCACTTATACCATGCGTTCGTTCCATTTCAGTATTGTTTGAGATTTAGAATGGATGTATTTTGCTTTAAAATACATATAACTTCTTTGTCTACTTTTACACATTTAAACAGAGTACAAGAGGTCTGCTCACTGCCTTTCAATAAATTGGATGCAAGCCTTCATGTTCAGAAATTTGAATTTTTGATTAATATTTTTTATTGTTCGAAAGTACAGAAAATGAGAATTTTTATAAATTTGCCCCGAATGCAAATTACATTTGGGAAATTAAACTAGTATAGTTTAAATTTTCAACTATTATAAGTATGCATTTGTTGTGAAAATGATCTTGCCACCTTCCCGCAAGCACGGAACTAAAGAATAAGCGAGAGTAATGATTTGAAGCATCTAATGCTTCGTTGTTTTATGCAACACGAAAAATGGAAAAGTGTTGATTATTTCCCTTCTTTTTAAGTGATGTGATGTGATGTGCTTATTTGTGTATTGTGCCTGTGAAATATATGTTTTTAAAAGCAGCTTTACTGTGTATGTTTTCTTGCCCAAGCACTGATGAATCGAGAAAATAAGAACCGACAATCCCTTTTTTTTCAAGGTCAGTTTTTTATTTTACCTTGTCACAACTGAACTTAATAATATCATTATATAGGTACGCGATATTATTACTGTCTTGGCAAAGCATGTATTTATACATATTTATAAGATTATATTGATAATGTATTTGCATACCTTTATGCAGAAAGCATAGAATCTAGATCAAGGATTCGTAACCCAAGCATCACACACATTTTCTGTGAATTTTAATAGAGGTTCAGATCAGAGAACGTTCAGCAATGCTCTCTGAATGCTCATAATGCTCAGAGAACCTACGTGTGCTGCTTGAGAACATGCGCATGTGGAGTCTTTTTCTGTCTATAGAAGTTTGAAAGATGTCTGAAATATTTAAAAGGTCAATTTGATGTCGATGATACTCTTTTTTGTTTAAAAATCTGTGTTCAATGTTTCAGTAATATATCTGCTTTACAAATAATATTATATGTTTTATTTTTCAAATGTGTCTGTAAGTTCAAAATATTATTAAACATTGTGTTAGACAAAATATTCAGTATTTAGTGCACTTTTTCGTTCAAAATTAGATATTATTCTTGTTTTAAATCTCATACACTTTTCTTCGTAAATTACCAAGAATAATTAGAGTAGTATTGAGTAATATTTACATTTGAAGAACATATAAGTATTTGCGTTCAGAAAGAAACCACCTCAAACGCTGATTTTATTAAATGAAGTCTATATTTTAATAGAATCATAGAAAATGATAAAAATTTTATTTGTACTGAAATACCTTGAAATGTGAGTAACATAATCTGAAAATTTTTAAGAGCATTAAATTTATAAATATTTTAAACTTTATAAACAATTGCTTGGAAAGTGAGCAGATATCTATTTCTCTGGCTCAGTTATAGATAATCCTCATCCTTTCTATGAAGTATGTATGTAATCGATTCTAAATATTTCAATGTAAAATTTTACAAGACAATGTTCCTCTTCTTCGAATTTTATTTTGTGTATCAAATAATGAGCTTGTATTTATTTTTGGTAATCCTTAAAATTTTAACATTTTAAATATTAATATACTGATAAACGTCAAACAACTTATTGTATGCCTAAGATGTTCCTCTTAGTTTAATGAAGTTCTCATTATTTATCTGTATTAGGTTTTGAGGAAACTGGTTTCATTGACGCTCTAAAGTCCATAATTAGATTTGAGAATGGAGCTAAGTAAATTTCCCTCACGCTGATTTAATTTCTCCGAAATAACTCATTAAATGGTGTTTTTAACCTGTCACAGTTAGAGTGTTAATAGCAAGTTGAGTTTTCCAAGGCGCATTGAACACACGTATAACGTAATAAAGGTTATAGAACAATATATTTCTTTAATATGCAGTGCTTTTTATGCGATAATTTTATTTAATAGGAATGTTACACGTTTTTTTTGTTTTGTTTTTTTTTTTTTAACAAAATGTTTATAGAATACGGCAAGTACGCCGATACGTATTATACATGAGAAATTACGAAAAATGTTATGTATGCATCTTAAAATATCATCATCAAACTTCTGTAATTGAGGCCATTTACCCTAGTAGCACAACTAGTTCAAAAAACGTTCAAATTACGTTGGAAACACATTTTATGACGTTAAAAAACGTGTTTTAAACGTTTTTTGGACTAATTGTGCTATTAGGGTACCTACCTGGAGGGCGGACCTCATTTTGTGTAATTAAGCAAATTAACTACAATTTTAGTGAAATCATACTTTTAAATGTAAACTCTTTTAAATAATTTAAGTTTGTTACTCACGTTAGTTTTAGAAAAAGAAGCATACGTAATGTTGATAGTTATACTATTTTCTGATTTCATTCGATTAAACATTTTTGAAACCGTGCATTTGAATTACAACTATGAACAATGAATCAGGAATAAAAAAACATTTTTCTCTTAACATAGGTTGTGTTTTAAGGTTAACAACTGTTCAATTATTGCAGCTACAGATAAAAGAAGAATGAATATTTTCAGAGTATCAATGTTATAACTATTTTCGAGTTACAAAAAAGGGCATGACCTAAATAAAATTCAAAATAATAGAGTTTATTTCAGAAAACTATGACTAACTTATACGTTTTCAGATGCAGAAAATTCAGATAAAAATAATACAAAATTTCCATTGCATTTAAAAAATTATTTGGAAAAAATATTAGTTCACAGTGTGAAAAATAAAATTCTAAAAACGTGCTTCATCAAACAGATAAAGGGAAATGATAAAACGTTTTTAAATTTAATTCGTTTTACGTAATTACGTTTTTTCAATTTTAAATAGTGTGGTGAAGTTATAAAAAATGTGAAATAAATTATAAATGGTAAATATGCATTTTATTTGTATCACAAAAAATATTCATTTTTGAGAATATTTATGTACTGAACATTTAATTTATCAAATTAAACTTCTTTTTATTTATAGAAATTATTATCACTCTGTGTTTTCTTTATTCTAACCAGCTCTTTATCTGTTCTCATCTCTTGGAATTTGAAAAAAAAAAAAAAAATGTGGAACGCAATGAATTGATTCAGTGATTTTTACGTACATATTTTTCTTTTCATTTATCTTGTTAAAATTTTTTTGAAATTTAATATTTTTCTTTATTTGTATAAGTGCATTATATGTCTTAGTCCTTTAAAATGACTGATTTAAAATTTATAATTAAGGCTTAATTGATAAAAATAAGTCATAATAATATATCATAAGTTTAATATGTTTTGTCATTTTAGAAAAATGTCATATTCACTGCAAAGACTGAGTGCTTGAGTTGGAAATGGACAATCTACGATTTAAACACAAAGCATGGCGTTCGGGGAAAAAAAAAGAATGTTTAAGCGCGAGGCAGCGAAGTATTTTGGAGACATGCTCTTGAGACATTCCAAGCGTTCAATAAAATCTGGAAAAGCAATATATTTAGCAGAACAAAATTCGAAAAGGGAAATGCCAGGCTAAGAAGTTCCCCATAAATATTCAAGCGTGAGAAATGAAATGTTTCAGAAAAATTTGAAATTTTCAAAATTTTTATATTTCTAGTGGCGTGAAAACCCCCTGCTTACATAAAAACACAAAATGTATAGATGCTTTGAGAGTCAGTATTTATCCATACACATCTCTGATATTTTCTTTGGAGACGCTTTTCCTTCCTCTTTACACAAGTTTCCTTTCTTTGTGTTTGTTTAAAGAAGGCAAAAATATTCTACAGCGGGTTTGTAGGCATGAAAACACACATATTGTTTTGATAATATTGGACAAAAAAATATGATTTTGTACATAAACAATTTGTAGGCTAAAGCTGAGATTTTTCTCATGCACAATCACGTATTGTGTATCTGAAAAATTGCAGTTGTGTCAAAGTTAAAAGCACAAAATTGGCTTTGCTTTCATTTAATTACGTTTAAAAACATTCAAAAAGTCGCATCTCTTTTCTTTATGTTTACCAATGAATTTCAGGAGAAAATATAAGATTACATAGAGCGAGAGACTTCACAAATTTTCCTCCTGAAAATACTTTATCGAAGACTAATAATACTATCAGAAGAGCCATATTTAAAGCTATTATGCCTCACATTTATTTTGAAAGTGAAAAGTTTTATTGCATGGATAATTGAGAGCTGTGAAAGAATTATCGCTCGTAATTGCTAGATTTCAAAATCTTCCAATTCATTTGCTTAAGTAAAAGCTCTCTGTAAATAACAAAACTTAAAGATTCATTTCTTCTAAATTTTGTGCATTTCTTTCAGAAGTGAAATTTATTGGAATAAAAATATGTTTTTATTTTTGTTTCTTTGCCTTTCCTGATTTGTATTTTAGAAGCAGTTTAGTTAAATGTGTACACGTATTTAACTTAAGTCAACTTTATACTTTTTGCGCTAAGCTCCTTCTGTAACTTATAGGTCTATTTTAAGTGATGCTGACAATGAATATTTTTCATTTGAAATTTCGATAACTTTTCAACAAAGTTTCAGTATTGCATCGCAAATGCATATCTTTAAAAAACTAATCTAAGGCGTGAAGTTAAATTTACATTAAAGATATAATACTATATTTTGAAAAAAAAAGCTTTGTCTTTCATAAAATGCTTGCTCTGGTGTAAATACTTCAGTTAAGTCTCTTGGAATGCCACCAAACTATTGGAAATAGAAAACTGCATGCTCGCTATATTTTCTACGAAACAGCAAATTTTCATTAATAATCTCTCTATTCTAAAAAAAGTAGCTGCCGCTGTCAAGAGCTTGTTCGGCTATCTTCTCCGAAACCATGGGGATATGATTTTCGACGATGGTGTTCATATATTCGGAAAATTCCGGAGAACCTGAAAAGCTGACTTAAACATCGAAATTGCAATTATTTTAGAAGATAGTAATAAAAAGCTAAAAAAATAAGCTGAATGGTTGCCAGTTTCGGCTTAAAATCATTCATTCCTTTGCAACAAAGCAATTCCAAATATGCAGAATCGCGTGCAATTCACAAACATGAAATAATATTACATCAATTTTACTCCAAATTAAAAAGTATGTGAAAAAATTAATGTCAAAGTGTGTTACACAAAGTTGACGATTTTCAAATAAGTTCTCTTAAATAACCGGAGTTAAGAATTACGGATTATTCGTTTTTCCAAAACAGAATAACTAATTACAACTGATTTAAAAAGCGCCATTTTTGCATCAGGTACGATCTTGCAAAAGGATATCTCTCCAAGTAGGGTGAATTTTAACCGCGTGTTCCAAATGTTAGTACCAAATATCTTGAAAATTAAAAATAATTAAAATGCAGATTATACTAAAGCCGGTTAGGTTTAGATAGGGTATTTGCTACCAGTAGAAGTATTTGATGGCGTTAGCTATACCATTATACAAGTTATAGTACAGCTTGGATATTTGCTAGCGCATCGAGATGATATATTTCGGGGTTCTAAATACGCCAATCTGCAAAGTATTATGTATATGAATATATGGATAACGGTTTTCCCAGTAACTTTACATGAGCAGTAATTATCGTTTATGAGTATGTGTAAATCGTGAAATAATTAAAAGTCTCCATGGGTATGGGAGAGTTGTCGGAGGTCGATTAAAAGAACTTTCCCTCGGCCGTTTTTACATAACGTATAGTGTGTTAATAAAATCCACGAGTTACGCTGAAGACATAGAAAGAAGCAGTGACTCGAATTCTGAAAAGCTACGTTTATTGGAGGTATCAGCAAAATAGTCTTAAAGGAAATAACTTCAATTACGTACAGTACATTGCGTTAGTAGACAATAACACCAGGCAGTGATCTAATCATTCCCGCCACCGGCGTGACGGAGTCCCATAAAAAGAACACAAATTCCTCTGACGGAGAGCTATCGAGAAGTGTACTAAAAACTTCTTACAAAAACTGCCAGTTCTTTACAGGTTGGCGAGTAAAATATGAGCACTCATAAGCCACTTCCCCACGTGACAACAACCGTCCGGTAGGCGTAATAAATATAAAAATTTGAAATTAACGGAACAACAGCAAATCGCCAACGCAGCGATGCCAGAATTTGGCGAATGCCAACACAAAAACCTACAACCCCCGTGAGAAAGCAAAGACGGACGACCGGGAGGCACCAAGAACTTACATAGCAAATGCTCAAGCGAAATTAATTTAGAAGGGGAACCCCGAAAATCCCAGATATACCGTCGCGTAAAAGAAAGAACATTTTATCGAGCCGAAAAACAAAATGGGGAGAGAGACTAATACGGAATACGAAATTTTGATTTTGAAAGACGAAACATAGAAACATTTTTTTAGACACGAAAAATATGTGGACTTCGTCACAATGGGTGGTAAGCTATTCTAGCTGTTCTGTAGTTTTCGTCAAAGGAAACATATGAAGTAATGTTATCTGAGAACTACTTATTAACTATACATATACGTACGTCGCCAAATTATGAAAAATCACCATGCGTGGCAAATACCAAAGGTGCTCCGTAGGTTTTACATAATTAAGCATAGTGCGAAGTTTAAAATTTTGTGTGCCAAGGAACATGCAAGAACCAAGCAATGTGTAGCTCTGTAACATTCTATCTGATTCAATCTTTGGGTTTTGTCTGTTGTAATTATGCATTTTTTAAGAATAAACCTCATTAGGGGCTTTGGACCCTAGTTTATTAGAAAATAACTGTGGCAAGTTTCATAAGCATAGCACGTGTTAAATTTCTTTAATTTCTAAGAATGATTTTTAAAAAGTTCATTTTATAATTAATAAACTTGTTCTCCGGGGCATATGCATCCACACCGCACAGCCCTTGGCCGCAAAGTCGTGTATGGGCAGCGCAGGCCCTGGCCCCAAGTGGTAGTAACGTCAATGTTTAGTTTAGCTTAGGAAAGCATGTTTTACAAGAGTTAAGTCCAAAGACTAATATGTGACATATCTAAGCAACTTATGACGATACATATTTCTATCTCGTGAAAAATAAAACATTTGGAACTAGTTTTAGCTTGTTTATTTCAGCAAGATATCACAAAATTTAGAGGCCAATCATTGAAAATTTAAAGTGCAATTACGAATGACCAAACTAATCTGTTTGCGCGAAACAAATTTCAAATTTTAACTCTTTAACATTTCGAAAAATCGCAGAAAAATAGTTAAAGCTTGCATAAATCTGCATTCTCGAAATTTTGTAACGAAATTTCTATGTATGTTTGATGTTCATGTATCCAGTGAACCAAAAGAAATAAAGGTTAAATAAGAAAAATTAATTTCCCCAGTGGAAAATTCATGGACATATCTAAAGCACAGCAAACTTTTTATCTTTCTGCACGTAAATACATCTCTATAAAAGCTATGTTGATTTCATTTGAATAAACATAGCTTATTTCTAACATTAACGTTGGCGGTTCTTTTTAAAATAACATTTTAAAATCAGACACAAGCGACAAGTACAGCGTAGAGCTATGTTAAAAAATCATTAGGTGCTGTTGTTGCCTGCCTAACACGATTCATTTCTTACACGGTAGAACGGCTGAATGAAAAATGACTCGTTTTTTCTTAAGATTACACTTCCCATACTCCATTTTTCACTGAAGAATGCTTTCTTTTGGTATGTTTGATGTCTGGAGTTCATGGTGAAAGCATATACTAACATAAAGACACTTTCAGTAAATGTAACATAAATATAGTCTGATTTTCCCGGGGAAAAACAAACAAGGAAGGGAACAATATTTCGCACCGAATGAAAGTTTTAGGATTTGCATTGAAGTTTTATTCTGCTTGGTTAAGAATGTATTTGCTTAACTTGTTAAGGGAAGTCATATTCAAATCATTAAATGTCTAGTTTTTAATACTCTACAATAGAGTAAAAAATGTTTATGATTTCGGTTTGCCTGCTTGTCCTTCCGTCCATGCTTCAACTGCCGTGAAAATTGTATCGGTTACTACGAAATTTATGTTTGTTATTTTTGCATATTGTACCAAATAACCTGCAAGAATTGTTGCCTTTCCTGTGAGGTAAGACCTTGACTTAAATCGAAGCTCAACAACTCGAACGTAGGTTATCAGAACGGAACAGGCTCAGCATGAAGCATGTGTGTAATATAATATACTCGTGTATTTGTGGCCACGTAGAAATTAAAATGAAGAAAGCGTACTAATGATAGATCGTGTATTTATTGAAAGCCTCTAATACAACACGCTACCTTTTAACAAACACTGCATTTACCAAGAATATTTTTTTAGAGTATCCCCCTAAACAATTAAATCAAACAAATTATTGAGCTTTATCAGGCAGTACTTGTCATGAAGAAATACGTACAGTACCTTGCCAAATTATACACACTTCACTTTTTACGCAAGATGTGAACGCTGTAGTTTGAAAAGATCATGCGATTTTACTGCATAAATACAATGAACTAATTATATATGAAAATTTTTTCGTTTTAGTATGCCACTTATCAAGTAGTATTATACACTTTAATAAACAATAAACCTGTATTAATTAAGAGACATTTTGAAAAAATAATTTGCAGAATATGTATATTTTAGAAAACAAAAATCTGAGTAGTCCCACACCAATTTATTTATTTTTTAAGTTATGTATAAGGCACGGATTTTTTTTCTAATGCAGTGGGTAGTACAGTTTATAAAGATTACTTTTTTTCAGGACCCTGGCAGAATCTATTTATTTTAATACGTGTACTGTACAGATTGTTTCCTCAAACTGCAATCTTAAAAAAACACAAATAAAATTGCGTTTTCGATAAATTTCCATAATAAATAATATTGTGTTTTTGAATCATGCTGAATTTAATCTATACGTTGCACCACAACCTAAGGAAATATAACTCACTTCATTACGTGGATGCTGACATTCGACACCGTCAACCATTTTTCATGTTTCTCAAGAGCTGTTATTTCATTATTTTTACAAGGTTTGTTAACCTTGGGTTAGAACAGATGTTAATGCTGGGCACAAAGGAGGGGTTACTCGCTGGATAGGTCTCGTCAGTGGTGCATTTGTTTCATATTGATGGGTATTCTGTCCGAGATTTCCTTGAATCTTTATATGATGAGACAAATGGTAGTGCAAACTTTAATAGATTCACTCGAAAAGACATCAAAATCTTCGATGATCTACATGTAGTTCCGTTTTCTTCCACATGTCGAAAATATGCCGGATAGCATAGAAAAAATTATTCTTCGAAATGATAAATAATATTCATGTTTTTTCTCGCAGTATCATGAACTGTCATTTAAAAAATCTGGACCAGCTGATTTCTCAAGATGGTTAACAAATGCATGTAAAACTTTTAAAATTGTTTGTGGCTACAGTAAAACCACCTAGACATCTTATCATTCTTGCAATAAACATTGTGAAGGTATAAGAACCTATGTTGTTTTACATTAAGGCAAAGCCATCCATAACAGATAAGCTGTCTGTCATGAGACTTAAAAATCAATTTGTAGATAATTAGAACCGAACATAACAACTATAGTAAACAATGTTGTCCAAAGAAACGGCTTATTTTGGCATTATGAAAATAACTGGGAGCATATATCAGGTCTTTAGGAGAACAAAATATAATTATTGGTAGAAATAAAGGCAGGTAATCATCAGTACTAAAAATTGTTCAACTATCAAGAAGTACGGATTTACAGTTCAAAAATGCAATTTGAACTTATCAGCTAATAACAATCTGGAATTTTGAACCGCGTCTTCCAAAAGATCTGCATGTGAAGAAATTCAGATCATGCTTAAAGTTGAAAACATGGAGGAATGACCAAAAGAGCCGAGCCATAAACATTGAGATGAATCCCCCCAGTGTTTATCTTTAATACCCGAGAACTCTGATAAGTTATTAGAAATTTAAATTCATGAAATCAATTTTTAAATAATTTTAGATTAAATTAACAATTTTGAAATTTTTTCGGACGCTTGGGGCACCAAAAGATATGAATGAATTGAAATAAATATAATTATGTAAGTTAATTTTCAAAAAACACAAATTTATCACATGGCATTAAAACCAATTTGAACTTCTTTAATGATGCATAAATTTTCATAAAAGTTTCAATTTTTAACTATAATTTGAGCATTTGGGTCACCGGTAGGTATAGATAGATTTCAGTATAAAAAACAACATGTAAACTAAAATGCTCAAGACACAACTTTTTTACGCTAATGTGAATTTCAGGGAAAAAAATCCTATACTTATTGATCCATCCTATTACATGTTTCAATATGAGACTAATTTTTCACATTGAGACTAATAGTATAATTTACAACTTGACATGACATCGAAAGTATTTTTTTTTAAGAACGAGAAAATTTTAATTTCTGAAAAATTCATACTTATGGTATAAAATTGAAAATGGAATGGATTTTATCGTTGTACAAATTTTTAGAAATAATTTTGCACATTTAAAGCCAAATAAATTAATTTTAACTGCCATTCATAAAATATGTAAAACACTACAAAAATGGAAGCGCTTCTTAAATTCATAAAATATGTAAAACACTACAAAAATGGATGCGCTTCTTAAATTCGTAAAATATGTAAAATGCTACAAAAATGGAAGCGCTTCAAAAAAAAATAATAAACAAATAAATAAAGAATGCTATATAACAATGATAGTTTCAAAAAGGTTCTTTATTTTTTTGTTTTTTAGAGCGTGTGTCAATGTTTTACGCAAGTAAAATAAGTGTACCGATAACATCAAATGTAAGTAGATAGCTTAACATAAATAAAAATTTCATATTGATTTTAATTTCAAAACCAAATAATAATAAAACTGTTATTTGATCAATAACCATTAAAGGAAGGAAAAAATAAACTAACTATGCTTTTTTTAACAATTCAGCGAATATTTTATACAGGAACGCATTTTTAAATAAAAGTTTCAACTTATGCATTTTTAACACCCTTCGCATTATTCTACGCAAAGTTATTTTCTTAAATTATTTATAAAACAAGCCCAAGAAATATTTGTTGATAAATGCTGAACATAATTTACTTTTGAATTGGAAAAGAAATGGATTTTTTTTTTCCTATCTTCTTTAAAACCAACATTTTTACAAAAATAAAACTATTTACTTAGAGTTTTAGAAATATAATTAAGCTGTTATGTTTATTATTAGTATTAGTAATGTTGTTGCTGTTGTTTTAAACTTGCATTTTTATTTTTTTATATATTTTTAATAAATAAAAAAACTGGAAAAAATAAAATATTAATTAAATTTCTTCTCATTTAATAGGTGTTTTGAAGTATGTTTGAAAGTTTGTATACATAGTCATAAAATGGAAAATAAATAAAGTTGAGATTTTTAAATGCATTTCCTTTAAATACTTTTTATTAAAATTTAAAGTTTAAAACACGATATTTTGTTTTGCTATGGTTGCGTTTGTAAACCATAGAAATTGTATTTTAACTAAATCTATAAAGAAGTAAGGAATAAAATACAGAAAAAATAAGCAAATTAATAAAAATACTTCCCCTTTTAGTATTACACTTTGTGTCTTTAAATTTCAGTGAACAAAATTTTTAAACTACTGTGCTTCTCTGTGTGTGTATGTCAGAAAACGCATTTTAAAATTGACCTGTTACATTTGAACTTTTCATATATTGCCTTTTATGGTGAATTTTCCAGGGTGAATGGTTATATTGAGACAACTTGTCTCCTTTATTTCTATTATGCACATGCTTTGAATTACTGAAGCGACTGACATCATTTGTCATCTTTGTATCAAATATCAGCATTGCATCAAATATCATATTATTCAAGTATCAGCATTGCATCAAATATTATACCATTCAAGTACCAGCATTGCATCAAATATCATATTATTCAAGTATCAGCTTGTCATCAAAACACTCATGCTACACTGGCTTTTAATTAAACTCATTCACGTAATTATTCGAAAACATATTTACAAATATTACATAATAATAAAATTAGATTTTAATGCAGAGTAAATTATAATCACTTTTAGCGAAAAAAAAAAATAATTCATGGACACACAGTTCTAATTTCTGTTATAAAAAATGCAGAGTACTTGCCACAATGTATAAACAGGAATGTTTCATTAGAGATATTTTCTAAGAAAAATTACAATTTTTACTATTCATAGAATTGTTAGAGTCGATATTTTGTGTTCTTTATGAATTGAGTGTGCACATATAACAAAATGCTGATGAAAAAATCTTTCTTTTTGTAGAGTACTGTCAAAGCTTCAGCAATGAATAAAACAGCGTTAACAACCAGCATTAATAATGATAGTTTTTATTAAAAATGAAGTAAACTACAAATGTTACTGCTTTTTATAGATAGATAAGATGACATCATCTGTATATCCATGTGTAATACCCTTCATAATCAAGTAAATTAACCAAAAATATCAGAAAAGCGTAGAATCTCGATGCATGTAGAGAAATCTACTCTTAAAAGATTTCAAATATTTGATATAAAAATGATTTTTTCCCTCTGCAGCACATTAATCTTGAAGAGAATTTGTTGATGGGAGGACGATCCCATAAATATTCAAGCATAGGGAATGAATACCGCGGAAGTTCAAACATAGAACTCCGCATATTTTCTGTGGATTGCATATTAGTGTTTACAAAATTTGTCAGCAATCTGTGTTTATCTATGTTTATGACGGATACTTCCTTTGAAAAACTCAGCTTTGGGTTTTAATATAAATACAAACTGGTAAAATTTAGAAAAAATGCAAAGTCTTCAAAAATGCTTCAATGCAATGCAATGACATTGCTTTGAAAAATATGAATATATTATAATATATTTTGTTACTTTTTAATATAGTAATCTGTTTAAATAATTAATAATGTCAAATTGAAGTTTCTAATAACTATATATCTATAATAGTGGTCTAATCTTTACGGAGAAAATATAAATGCATGTCTATAATATACATTAAAAAAGTAATTTAGTCGATATGATATATCCCATGACTTCATTTACATGTTTTTCTGTTATATTGGTCATATTATATTTGATAGTGGATCGATTTACAATGAGCGCTATGCGTATTGAAATCAAAACTCGAAGCATTAAAATTATGAAATTTCAAGTCAGTATGCAAACGTATTATTAAAATCTAATAAGGAAAGCTTTTTATATCTTATCTGAATTGCAAAATGCAAAAACCTATTATGGAAAATTTTGAAAATGTAATTAAGTGTGCTTATGCAATGCGAATGTAGGTAGTTAGCAGCATGTGGCTTTGAATTTAAACGTAAATTATAAAACATCCGTTCAAAATTAATTATAATTTTATAAGGAATATTATCCAATTTTTTGGATTTAAAAATTAAAATTAAAAGCACGATTGATTCAAAATAATTAAATAAAATATATGTAGCTGTTAATTTATTTTTATCGTTTAATTCTTTTTACATTTCAATATGACAAACTATTAAAATGATTAAAACTTGCTATATATCATGTTTTTTCTGTAAAAATATTTAATTCACTGTCTTATAGGCCAATAGTTATGCAACAGTTTTTTATCAAATAAAAAATATTTTATAGCTGTCTAGTAGAAAGCCTCGAATCACAGTTTTCCTAAAAGATTTATTAAATTTCTTCCTCCGTAGAAAAATAAAAGATGAATCTTTCAAGAAAATAACCTACCTGGATTTATTATCACCCCTCCCTCTAAAATAAAGACTTGCTTTTAGCTATCACGTATTTTCAAACCATATTTTTGGTTGTAATTTACCAGCAACTGTATTCTTACAAACTTTGATGTTTTACGTAAGGTAAACAGTTTTCTTTCCAGTTTTCGTTCCTGGGTTTCAATTTCTAACGAAAAAATTTCCATTATGTAACATTTGTCAACACGAAAGGAAAGGTTGAGCTGACAAGAAATATCACGAAAACAAAATGAAATGGAAAGTATTTTAACATACTGAAAATTGTTTTCCTCTACCACGTCAATTTCTTAAATTAAAAAGTAGTTGTGCATGCTCCAAAGAAACTCTTTTAGACCTTGCATAAGCTTTAAAGTAAACATTTTACAAAATATTTTGTCATATATAACCGTAGTTTTAGTCTGAATCAAAATATTTAATGAGTAAATAATTGCAGAATTAAAGCAATCACAATCATAGGCAGAGATCAGGAAGAGAACCAAATATTCTTGTCTATAGTTTTTCACAAATGCACACCACAAAATAAATAAATAAATATGCTTAATTTAGACCAGAAAATGATTAGATTTAATTGTGAAATATTAAAAATTATTACTCGAACATTATAAGCTGATGTCAATACCAAAGGATGCATTCATTGTACTAAACATATTACTTACGATTATTACAAACACTAGATCCTTAGAAAATCTTATAAATATAAAAATTTTTACATTTGGAGGAAAAAAATGCAGTTTCAATAAATTGGTCAAATATAAGAAATTGTCATATTTAGTAATGCCATATTTGGTAATATCTCGATACCTGTCGATGTATTGTAGTGGTACTTGAACAGATATTTGGCATAGAAATAATTAAAAAAAGCTGTAAAATTTTGCAAGATCACGCAAAAGAACTTTAAACGTTATATGTGTTCTTTATAGGAAAATTAATTTGGTTTAAACAAGTGCATACTAACTGTATACCTTTCGAATTGGACTAATGCCTCTAAACTGCCTCATAACGCAATATGCTAATGCCCCTTACAGTGTTTAAAAGGATCTTTAAAAGCCCCATATCCTATACAAGGTCATAAAGGTCAAATATGAAATTTCAAGTCAATAAATTTACATTCATGCCTGGAATGTTACGGATGTTTGTTTTTCAGAAATAGGACGTTGTATTGGAAGACATACATCTCTACAGCATCTAATTCTATACATGGAAAATACTTTATTTTGGGGGAAATAGTAGCCGACGCAACAATAGACGCTTTATAAGAACCACCATCAAACTGTACAAACCTCCAATTTATTTGCTTCAAAATTTTCTATTTTTTAATACTGCTAAATTTTACTGCTTTTGTGCAAAGTTTATTTTATGCAATTTTCAAAAAAAAATTGTCACTTAATAAATTTATATACAGTCCCTTAACTCAACACATTTTAGTTAATATAAATTAAACTACTGAACTTAAAAATTTGAAATTTTGCACAGCCATGTAATATTGCTTTCTGCATCTATTTCCTACGAAATTTGGCAAGGTCACTATTCAGAATGTTTTAATATTAATTTAATAATTAATAATTCATATAAATATTTTATTAAAATTATAATAATAGTAAATTATTTTTGGGTCGTTTAGTTCTAATAGTACAAATAAAAATCAGTTTATTATCATCAATATTATATGGTATATGAATTAAAGTATGAAAAAATATTTTAACATAGGGGGAGGGGGATTTTGTAGGCTCATAACTCACACTAATTTTCAGTTCAAATTTATTGAAAATTGATATCCGGGGTTAAAATGAGCTAAATTTTTGAAATATGAAGTGAAATCTAGGGTTTGCTATTGGGAAAAAAAGTTGGTTAGAATTTTAATATGGCGATGGCCCCTTATACAATTTTTTTGTATAGCAAATTAAATAGTACGTGAATTGTAAGCGATTGGTATATGTAATTTTTCTGTAAGACCAACGACATGTACACGTGGGCTTTTTTTTTCGGGAGCTGTACGTACAGACGGCATGGAAAAACTAGTCAAAATAGACTCGCGGTCGGTGAAAATATCATGCAACCATATTCTATTTCATAGCTTTCAATCATTGTCCCGTCTTCCATGAACAAAACCTGACGGACCGACAGCTACACAAACATTTTACTCAGGATCACTTGGGCTTTATTGCGCGAAACGGAAATCTGCCGCAAAAGTTTTACAGGCAACGCCCATTTTTTATGTCGCAAAAGGCTCAGCGCATGCGATTTTATCATATTTATTCAGAAATATCTATTCAAATTTTTTATGTTTTGCCTTTTACAAATATCTTTTGGGTAAAGTGCACAGGATAGAACTCAATTATTTTTTTAAGATACTTAGTTTAAACGCACTTAGTTTTAAATTAGGATATATCTTTTTTAAAGAGACTTATTTGAATTTCCATGCCTCCGTACTTCTTTAAATTAGATACATAAAATAGAGATTTTTGAGTTCTATTCTACATAATGTTAGAGCACAGAGCAAAGTTTAAATTCGCGATACAGAAGCTACTTCAAACACGAGTGCTAATTTATATTACTTTTGTTTGCATGGGAAAAGATACATACGAATAAGGTATAATGTTCTTATTTTTCTTTTCAAAATTAACATTAGTAATTATTTAAAATAAAAATATGAAATTAAAAAAACTCATTCCAATGTTTCCTGAAGATCTTTCTCGGGAAGAAAAAATTGCTTTCACAATTACTGATTTCATTTTGACTACTACTGAACTTTGACCTAGCACACGGTGATAGTTTAATAAATAAAAAAAAGGAATTACATTTTTTACTTCAAATAAACTGCAGACGAAAAAAATAATTTTATTAAATTTAATTAAGCGTAAATTTTTATGGTTAAAACTTCGGTATAATTTTCTATCATATACCTTAATCATACTTTTATGGTTAAATTATGATTAATTTTTTTTTCCGTTAAGATGTCATATGTGAACACCTTCACAGAATTAAACAAAAAAGACTGTTATAATAGCTCTTATTTTATGCATTATTTTACTAACACCTCTACGCGTTGAAATACATATTTTATATGTCTCTAGAAGTGGCACACCCAGATTGCTATCTTAAAATTTTAAAAACGAGTAATTCCTTACGGTTGCTACAATTCCAGGATTAAAGGTATTATCAGTGACCGATTTCGTACTATTTTCTTTACCTGTATGAAATGCGTGGTATACATAAAATAACGAAGCAATCGCTGAAAAACGAGTAGCTTTAAAAACTTTGTAACGACGATAAATTTAAGTATAAATATTTATTAGAAATACAATTTCATCTAGAAGTATAAAAAAGTTTACGTGTAAATGAAATTAAGGTGAAAATTCATTGTTCCGAACACTAAAAATGAGTTTGTTTCAAGTACAGGTTTTCTTTAAATTTTTTCTTTATGCTTCACAAATCTTTTAAATTTTTCTTAAATTCTGTAGATTATTTTTACATGAATAATCTCTTGCAGAATAAAATATTCTGAAAAGTATTTCTGTTTTATTTTTAAAGTTTTCCTTGGAATTGTAACAATTGCTGCTGAAAGATTTTTAAAAAATTGTTCTATTACCTTACTTAACAACCTGTTTGTGGATATTTACCAAAACAAATTTTAAGTATGCTTTTGTATCTATTTACAAGTCACTACCCAAGAATATGTTTTTTCTAATATTATTACTTATAAGTACATCGAATTTACTTCACAAACAAATCTAAAAGCCGTGCGATTAGAGAATGTAAAAATTGTAAGGAAAAATAAATAGAACTGTTCAATTTAATTTTGTTTTTCAGACGAAGACAGAAAATTTATAGCAATACTTGACTGCTTTAACTCAAGATATTTATACATTTATATTTAAATGTACAATGTTCAGAAATTCACTGGGGGACACCGGGGTGCATTTTTCAAATATTTTTAATTTAATTTTTGTGTTTTTCACATTCACCGCTTTTGAGGTAAACAGGATGTTATTTTTTTTTTCCTATTTCTTTATATAGAAACTAGAACAACTATATATATATATATATATATATATATATAGCGTTTGATAGAAAAATGGTATGTACGATCATGTAAAATTGGAAAATGTGCCACGTATGCGGATAAAGTTTTAAAATATTCTTTAAATGGTAAAAAGAATGCAATAAATCCTGTATGTTACTTAATATGTATTTTTACTGTTTCAAGAAAACTGACACTTAACAATTTTAGGAAGATATATTTCTTCTCAAAAACAAATAAATAAAATAAAAAATAAAAATTCGTCATTGTCTAAATGACACTGAACGCAAACAAAATATAACATTCCCTTTGGCGCAATCTTTATGCTTTCGTTTTCCAACGAGACATGTCTTAGAATACGTGCCCTGTATCCTGGTTTAAAAACCGTCTAGTCGCCATATGGGAACTTTGACACAACCTCGACGTGTAGCTGTGCATTTTATCTAAAATAGAAATGCACAATTGCGAGAAGAAAGAAACCTTTTTATATTACATGCTAAGCCAAAACAGTAAGTTTAAAACTATTACGTTATTTCATGCTTGTATAGTCCTAGTTTTCTCACAGTTGAAGAAAGGAGCAAACCAGCTCTTTCGACTATGTGACAGCAGATTTTGAACCAAACTTTCGTAGATGACATGAGCTGTGTTGCTACTTCTGCTAGTTTGTCAATTGTTGTCATTAAGTGTCTCATTTCCAAACTTAAGTAAGGAAAATGTGTCCCTTCCATCCCTACCCGCTCTTTAATTAAATAAATAAAAATTTTTATGAACACATAGCTTTGAAAAGATGAAGCACTTATCTGTAAATAAAAAAAAAAAAAAAAATTTAAATACAAACGCATCCGAGTCTGAGAGAATCCACACTAAAGAGGGATGCAGTAATCAACTTAAGCCATTTTTTATGCTAACATAAAATAATAAGATAGAAACTAGTCTTGAAGACGATTTTTATTCATTAAATCTGGGGCACATGAAATAGAAATGCAAAGAAACTTTTACACAATTCTAGCACTCTAGCTTATCTCATTGTTTGAAAAATACAGAGCTTAGATAAAACTAGAAAAGATTTTCTTTTTTAAATTTTCATGGGAAATTTTAAGTAGCGCAGCACTTCGTAGAGCGTTAGAATCCACTGCATTAGATTAAAACCTAATTTTGTGTGACATAAAACACAATTACCTAGGACAAGCAAAGCATATTAATTAGACAAAATTTGTAATTAATATATCGTAAACAAGGTTTACCTAAGGGATCACAGAAATGAAGCTTTTTCGGATTTTTAAAGAAGTTTGACTTTAATTGTTTGCTTAAGTATGCAAGCAAATTTGATTTTTATTAGATATTTCATTAAAATAAAATGCAATAACGGTGAGTTATTGCATGATGAAAAATTATATTACGGTGGGTTGCTTAAAAAACTTATTAATTAAGGAATTTTTTCTTATTATGTATAAAAATAAAATTTAAGTTTTAAAAGAATACTAAAAATAGGGGTTTACATTTAAAGTAAAAACATTAAATTTATCTTACCATAGCTTCGTAAAATTTGCAAAATAATCCTCTCGTACTCAAATGAAACATAATTCAATTTCATTAAAAAATATGGCATGAAAATTCATCTAGTGAAAATACCAGCAAAAGCTCAGCCGATCTTGAACTATTTAAATTTATCCTTCCCTAAATGCTTATTTCCTATCATATTCATACGTTTGTACTACTTCTTAATTGACTCTAAGATTGTTTCAGCGTTTACTCATACAAAAACAATACTATATCAGAAAAACAATAATCTCTAAAAACAGACGATTTTGCTCTTCGAACATATGTAAGACCTGATTCAGAGCAGGCATCCACAATTGAGGACACAGCTTTTAAGAGAGTATTTCAGTATATAAAGATAGACTAATAATTTTAAGTTGAAAATTACTGTATACTATCATGGAATTTATTTTATATATTTTATTACAACTTTAATCACTGTTACTATATATATATATTATATATATATATATATATATATATATATATATATATATATATATATATATATATATATATATATATATATATATATATATATATATATATATATATATATATATTCGATGTTAAGATTCATTTAAAAACTTTCAGAAGAAATATTATTTTTGTTTTGTTTCCAATAGATGACGCCAGTAGCACAAGCTTGTTCAAAGACGTTAGAAATGCGACCAGTCTGCTTTTCTACCAAGTGCAGGATTTAGGTATTGTTTACGTCAGAAAACACAGACAATGGTAGTTGGAAAGGAGTTGTTCTCCAAAAGTTCACATTACTTTGTTTAAAATATACTATAAAACATAGTATATGGGATTTCATTTAACATTTACAAGTTTGTTTCAAAAACAACTTTCCCGTTAGCATAACTAGTTCAAAAACAACCTTTTCCCGTTAGCATAACTAGTTCAAAAGCTTGCGTTATAAGAACGGAGGCTGAACGTCTTCTGAACTAGTTATGGTATTAGAGTTCTTTGAGGAAAAACAAAACAAAACTTAACTATTACTTTAGTCATTTTCGTTCGTTGCTTAGTAAAAAAACAGAAGGTTCTTTAGCGGTTGTTTTTTAAGTATCGCATGCCGTACTGCAATGAGCATCTGCGGAAAGAATGTGAATGCGTAAATTGTAATAACAACTGTGCAGTACGCTTCTGTACGATTGATTGGCAAACATGAATAAGACATGTATCGAGGGCTAATGCGAACCAGATTAGAACGTGAAGCTGAATATGCGAATGAACCTATTATGAACCAAAACACATTTTGCAAAGTGTAAAACCTGTGGTCTCGTTAAAAATCTGCTCTTTTTATGTGAACCAGGGTACTTGAAGAGAAGTTAAGAAATATGAAAAATTAAACGTCAGATTTCTTCGGATACTTAACTTTCTTGGGGAAGCGATATATTCGAATATATTCGTATTATTGTACAATAAACTTATGCCTGCAAGTAAATTTATAAATTGGAGGAAAGTCACTCAATGTACGAAAAAAAACACCTATTCCCTACAGTTGACGTTATTTGAGAACAAGCGATTTTTATCTAGAATTAAAATGGTACATGGTCTACATTATGCTTTTATCTCTAGAAAAGCTCCGTTTTTCATCATAAAATACTTTCCTTGGATATATTTCTGTGTTTGAAATTAAAAATGCTGTATAAGATATCACAGCAATGGCAACATGCATCGTGGATTTTAATATAGATAATGTTTTTTTTTATTTATTATTATTATTATTTCTTTAATTCAACGGCAAAACCGTGTTTAACATCTCTATCTCAAAAGTTATAGTCCTTCATTTTTACTTAAATGTTCGTATGTTCGTGCGTTAAAACGTTCAATGATAATAATAGTATTCAGGCAATGAAAAAAATATATAGATTATATTTAACAGAAAAAAGATAATCTAGCTCCAGGTTTTATCGATTAAAAATATGTTAAAACGGTTGATATTTTTACATTTCGAGAATTTCCAGTTTCATCACATCTGACACCATTACAAAAGACAAACAAATATGTTAAAATATATTGCCAAGTGTACTGGCCTTTTATTTCACGTCCGTATGGGCTTTGCATGTTTTACAGATGCTTACTGGTGGGGCACATTTGATTATTTGCACAGTACTTACCTTAGTAAAATAATTGTAAACTTTCCTTTCCTATCCATTTAGCTATTTCACGTTTTTGTTGTTTGTCTGTTTTGCATGTTGTTTCCCAGTTTATGATAATTATTGTGGGAGTTTTCCTGTATTTTTCGAGATACCAGAATTCTTGGTTAAGCGGGTAGAAGTTGTATTTTAAACAATGACAGCATGCGTTCTTCGTGTTCTATAGTTAATTCGAACTCTGTCTACAAATGTCCTTTTAAGTATGTGTAAACTATTTGGTGTAATTGTTTTTTATGATGTTTCATAAACTGTTTCGTTTGAACTCAGGGTGTCTCGTCATTTGAGTAAAGGCCTGGGGTTGCAATATTCTTTTTTTCCTACTGTTTTATAGTTAAGCATGTTTAAGCATAATAAGTTGCATAACACCTAAGTATCCAATCATTGTTCTGTTTACGTTGCTTACTGTGGTTGAAGAAACAGGAAAAGCTTTCGAAAACTGCTCGTTTCGAAAAAAAGATAGTGTGCAAATTTCAAGATTTTTTTTCTTTCTTTTTTACTGATAATTTTGAAAAGAAATGCAGTCATTCCAAGAAAGAAATTAAATTAACTACATAAAAGAGTACCATTAATTTCTTTTCAATTCAAAAGCAAGTAATTCTATGTTAGGGAATGACTTCAAAAAGAAAACAACATTTTGTGGTTTTCGGCAAAAGGAGGTGGAATTCCTTTCCAACATGTATTAATTTCGCTCCACTCTTCTAAGAAATCTATTCAAATGTTTGTTATTAAATTTTAAAAATATTTATAAAATATAATAAATAATCTACTGAAAGCATAAAATTGTTTCTTTTACACACTAAGGAAACTGAAGGGAAAAAGTAAATCGGTGTTTTATTATTTTTGACATTAACATTTCTATTCTTATTTTTGCAATGCGTATTCAAATGAATTTTGTGACTGAAAATTCTCAGAATCTATTTAGAAAAGCATTAGTAGTTATTTAGATGTTTCTTATTTCTACAGTTCGCCCCCTTTACTATATAGTTTGCATCTAATAGAAATTTCAAGAATAAAAATAATGTCATATATTTTGGTAGTGTGTCATCTGCTCTCCAAAAAATAATCGGACAGGCTGTGGCAATTTCAAGCCGAGAGTATTTTATTATTCTGCAACTTTTTATTGCATCCACAAAAATGATTGAGACGCTAGTTCACGGGAAAATGATTGATATACAATAGACAATACTTTTTTACATAAAGCCTATAGAATTTATATAGCCCTCTAGATAAAATGAAATGTGTTATCTTAAACAATGTAACCATGCGAAATATCGTCTCAAGTTTCTTAAACATTTTCTTTCTTTGTATAGTTAAGTCCTTGAAACGGGAAAAGAAGTGTACTCCCACATTTGAGAACGTTTAAAATCCAGTTTTTTATCTGAGTTATTAATTAATTTTTCTTACGTGTTTATTTGTTAACATAACTATAAAAATGAAAGTATATAAATGCGTTTTAAGTACATGATTCCCAACAAATAGAGGCTGCTTTTAATGGTCAAATACATTTTAAACGCTATTATATTATCATTTAGCTGTAGATATGTGCCGGATCGTTAAAAGTTATACCTGAAAAGTCTGAATACAGATAACTTGTTTTTATCTCTGCGGATACGTATATCGAAAAGCATCATCTGTTTCTTATATAACCGGATACAGGTATAAAAACGGGGATTTTGCTGTCATATCCGCTGATACGGATACGGATATTTTTGTTTAGAAATTATTTAGAAGAATACATCACCTTGAAGCAATAATTTCATACACAATGTGTAAGAAAAACTACTACAGTGATAACTTGCTGATCCTGTGTATTGCATGGATTAAAAAATAGTGTACTGGTTAAAGATCACATTTTTAACAATCTTAATAGGACTTTATCAGTATTAAATTATCAAAACGATGCTACCAAACCAAGCTGTTTTTCAAATTTACAGAACGTCTTGTGGTCTTATAAAGAAATTAGTTTGACAAAATTAATATAACCACGTGGTTTAGATACATAAATACGACTAAGTATATCAGACACTTGACAATTTTTAGGATGCCTCTTCATAACGTGTTTTAGATACTGTAGAGAACGATAAACCTCTTCCGGTTAAGAAACTTTCAGAAAAAAAATTTGGACCGTAACATGATGGTGTTCTTATACTGTAATACTATTGAAAATCATGAATAATTTTGTTAAATACTATAGGCTAGCTAAATAAGAGGGGGTATCTGAGCCCTCTTTAGAAAGATTTTAGCTCCCTATATGAAAATTGCGCTTTCTTGAGCAAGAACAAGATATGGAGCCCTTTAGTTAGGTAAGTTCATGAAGTCCAACTCGTAGAAATATTCAAAAAGGTTACCAAGTTATGCCAATAGTAAATACGTGCAATAGATTTAAATTTCTAATACTAATTTAAAGGAGGGATTTTTGTGCTAAACAAGAAGATTCAATTTAAAATAATAAACAATAGTTATTATGTTTTAAGCAATAAAATGTATGTTTGATGACGATAAAATTAATGTTATAGAATAATTTATTTATTCATTTATTTTGACTTGTCCTGAAACGCCATTGAAAGATGCGTGGAAGATCCGCTGAATTAAAGCTGATCCAGATTCGGATTTTTTTTTTTTTTTCGCCCAGATGTATCCGGATCTTTTTCTTCAAATATTCGTTTATACGGATACGGATACGGATATCCGCCACAACTCTATTCAGCTGGTATGAGGATGTAAGTGCTTTAATCAGTCCTGTGTTTTAAAAACATACATATCTCTGTTAGTAAAGAACAGATATATCGGAAGTATTATGTTATTAAGTGATGTTTTGAGCCATGAAGCGAGTCTGTTTCAAATAATTTAAATGCTTTGTTCTGCTCTGCTTATTTAAATGTTACCAATTTTATATTCTTTTAACTATTTTTAAATCCAGGTATCTAGATCTTCACATCTACAATAAAATTTTTACAAACATCATTCAGTAAAAGAAATTCCATTACTTAATTTATTCGAATAAAAAGTTATTCTAATGAAGTCAAATTTTAACAATGCCGTAGAGTTAATCCTAGATTTGATTATTTGATTTACTATGGGTCAAGGCTCCCAGACTCGCTACGCTCGCTTTTCGTATGAGGCATTCGGCCCCTAATAAGGCTTATTCGTAAAACAGACATAGCTCCTAACCCAAAGATTGGATCAGATAGAATGTTACCGAGCTACACATTGCTTGGTTCTTGCACGTTCATTGGTACATAAAAATTTAAACTTCACACTACAGTAGACACTCTCCCCCTCATAACACGGAAGATATTTAGTTATGGGAATCCGTGTTGTACGGGTCCTGAGCTATATTCCACCTGGAGTGCGGACTCCGCTTATAATCGCTGGAAAAATTATTTGCACTCCTCAGAAACACAATGATATTTGATATTGTCATTCAAAAGTTATATTAATTAGGAGCTAAAGCATAATAAAATCAGAACATCTGTTTCAGCTGTATTTTTAATAATGTAAAACCTATTGGATACCTTGCGAATTTGCCACCCATGGCGATTTTTCATTATTTGGCGATTTGCGTACATGTAAAGTTAATAAAAGCTACGGAACAGATAAAATAGCTTGCCACCCATGGCGACTTTTCATTATTTGGCGATTTACACATGCTCACAACCTATAATTACTGTTCATTTAAGGTTACCGGAAAACCGTTATCCTTATTTTCATTTACATAATCGTTTTGCAGATTGGCGTATTTAGCACCACGAATTATACCATCTCGTCGCACTAGCAAATATGCAAAGTGTACTATAACTGCTATAATGGCATAGTTAACGCCGCCAAATATTTCTTCTGGTAGCAAATAATCCAGCTGGACTGAATGGCTTTAAAATAATCTGCATTTTAATTATTTTTCATTTTCAAGATATTAGTTATTCTGTTTTGGAAAAACGAATAATCGCTCATTCTAAACTCCTGTTGTCTAAGCGAACTTACTATTTGAAAATTGTCAACTTTGTGTAACACATTTTGAGTTACTTATTTCATATAGTTTTTATTTTGGCGTAAAGTGGGCGTAATTCTAACTCATGTTTGTAAATTTCACGCAATTCTAGATACTTGGAAACGCTTTGTTGCAAAGTAATGAATGATTTTATGCCAAATCTGGCAACCATTATGTTTATTTTTTCAGTTTTTTATTAATATCTTCTAAAATAATTCGATTTTCGAAATTTAAGTCAGCTTAGCACGTTCCTCGGAATTTTTGGAATCTGTGGGCACGTTAATCGAAACTCAAATTCTCACGGTTTAGGAGGAGATACGCCAACAAGCTTTTACAGCGCCAGCGGCCTTTACTTTTTTTTAGAATAGAGAGATTCTCGATGGAGGGCCTTATTTCGTAATCCTTGACGGCATATGTAAAATTTGCTTTTTTTTAAATAGATGAAGGCTTCTAAAATACGCTTTAAACAATGGCTATCCAGTGACATTGTGACTTAGACGCTAACATAAAAATACACCATTTTCAGTGTTGTTGTATTTTCGTCGATTCTTTATAAGCCAGCAAAATTCGTTAATTAGATGTCTGCAAGTGGGTGAAAATTGAATCACAGTATTCCATCACATTCATACATACATACATACACTGTTTTGTATGTATCACATTGATACATACAAAAGTTAAGTTACAACCTGTTTTTTGTGAATAATAGGGAAACGAATGAACATAGAAGCAAAAAAATTTGGATTAACTGAGCACTAAATAGTTTTTTATTGAGTACGACATAGAAATTTATATAAATTCAACACAAACATGGTGTAAAAGCAAGGGAAAACTTTTGGTAGAAAAGTCCACTTTTGCAGTACACAGTTTATCAAAACTTTTTGCGGTAACATGTGGTGGAAACATTACAAAAATGAGTTCTAATAAGTAATATGTCCACCCCTAACTGGAATGCACTGGAGGCATCGATTCTCCATGCTGCTAATTAAGTTGTTGGACACTTCAATAGGAAGCGAAGACCACGCACAGATTAGTTCTTGTTCCAGCTCATGCAACGATCTTGGAGGAGGACTTGAAGTAGCCACTTGTCTGCCAAGGTAGTCCCAAACATGTTCTATCGGATTGAGGTCTGGAGATTGATCTGGCCATTCCATTCGCTCCAAACTTTGACTCTCAAGGTAATCCTCAACAAGCACAGCTCGGTGAGGTCGGGAATTATCATCCATCAGAATGAAATCATTGCCAATAGCAGCAGCATATCGCCGAACATAGGCATCAAGGATCACGTCCCGATATCTCATACCAGTCATACCTCCTCCCTGGAACACATGCAGGTCAGTGTGACCATCGAGTGGGATCCATGTCCAAACCATTATTCCACCATCTTGATAACTGTGTCTTTCCACAGTGTTGGACTGATGGTATCGGGTGCTTCGTTCCCTCAAGGTAAGTAGACGTCCTGAATCGCTCTCCAGTTTGAATATGGACTCGTCTGTAAAGAGTACAGAAGCCCATCGTTGTCTGGTCCAAAGAACGTGTTCTCTTGGTCAAGATAAATGGGCAATTCTCTGCCGTCCGTTGAGGGGGACACATACAAGTGGTGACCTAGAATAGAAACCTGCATTGTGGTTGAAGCCTTCGCACCATACTAGCGTATATTCTTCTCTCTGATTCTACAGAGTGATCTGCAACAAGTTGCGTCACAGAAATGCGTCTTCTTTTAACGCGATATTCACGACAACGATATTTTGCGCGTGTTGTAGCTCGTGGTCGGCATAGAACATGTCTTCTCGGCACAGAAGCTTGTATTCAATATTCCAGAATATTGATTCCAGAGACAATGAACCACATTGCGATACACATTAAGATGCCTAGGAGCATAAGCCTGTGACAACTCCATTTCCATTCATACGACCGCCTGCCCCTTAACGAATCCGACAAACAGTTTCTCTAGGACATTGCGGGGCCCTGCTACCTATTGTTAACGAATCTGCTAGCTTTTTGTCAGTTTTTTGTAAGTTGTAAATCTACAAAAGTTACACGCGTAATTATGAAAGCCTGATATTTGCACATTTTTCTTTGACTCATCTATGCATGTTTTTTCTATAAAAACAAAGTGGTAGCTATCGTTTTTGCATAAATTTGCATAAAGTTCATTTTTATCATTTATATAAACCATAAATTTTATTGTCAGTGTCATTTTTTTATGGTGAGCTTCAAAAAACATGTTGTTCCTTAACTTTTGGAGGCCAGTGTACATACATGCGGGTGAAAGTAATAAAAGCGCGTAAATATGGTGCTTATACTTTCAACCTTACAGGTTTGAAACTCTCGATTTCTTATCTGTAAACTAACATACTATAAAACGTAAAATCTTAAATCATTGTTCATGAAGTTTAAAATTTAGTAAATGCTGCTACAAGGTGGACAATTTTCAGTCCAAACTTTTGTATTTATATTAGTGAATACACTCAGTAATTTTTATGGTTAGTATTCTGAAGAATTATAATCATTTTTATTAATATTTTTAAATAACATTTAATTCCTTTAAAATATTAACTATTGGATCGTAAAGTCTTGACTATCAAGGGAAAAATACAGGTGTTTTTATGCATTACATTAATTATTTAATTTATTTTAATTTATTTTTGTTTTGAGATGGGGAGTTCAGTAAAGTATGAAATTATACAGTTTTCCATGCAAGCTAAAAACTGAGAGTTTTTTCATTGACTAAAGAAAACGAAAAGCAGTGCAGATAAGAAGGTTGTGTGTTTAGAAATGAATCATACACGTTGTGTGACACGAAATCTTCAGTTCTACGTCAGATAAAGTTATAGAATACTCATTTGGCAGATTACCTAAAACTTACCTAGGAATACATTGCACACATGAGCAAGGTTTTCTGATGTCTTCTGATGGGTGAAAGATTAGGCGTCATGTGATGCTTCGGGAAAAAATTATTCCTGGTTCAATGTTTGTTGCTGAACATCCTAACTACAAAGAATCAGTTAAACCGACCTACTTTTTTTCATCACATTATAAAATTTATGTTGATGCAAGAAGTGATAAATAAACTTCCGACATTTATAGGGTATGAAGAAAAAATTTCTTTTTATCTAAAAATATGAATAAACGGTGAAAGATTTACATTTTACTTTGTTATTGCTGAGAAGTTTGTGGAGATCAGATTTATTAGTCGAGAAATTAAAACAGGAAAATAAATGAATGCTTATATATTTTTGAGACTAACAAATTTTGTGACCGTCGTAAAATTATGACGCTGGGCGTTAACACCATCGTTGAATTTTAAACAAGCTCGCTGCCAATGACGCGAGAGCCACAAGTGTCAGCTAAATTTCCTATATTAATTTTGTGAATAATTACTTTAACGAAAAATTGGCAGTTTGAAAGAAATTTGTGGAACTTTTATTATTCACGGTATTAATTAATTTATTATTAAAAACTATATTGTATATGTGAAATTTTAATAATTTGGCTTGTACTCTAATTTGGTAGTGAACGTGCTTTCAACGAATGATACAGGTATGCATCGTGCTGCATTTTTGGACTCATGGGTTAAGAATTTATTTTTTTTGTGACATGATAGATTTTTACGATGCAATATATCGCATAATTAAAAAAATAAATAAACTGAATCCACACATATCCATAACTTAGGTCTACTGCGCTATCATGCTAAGTTTGTAAGAGCTTTACTTTAAGGCTTTATATATATTAATTTCTCTTCTTGTGAATATGTCAGTCAAGACAATTAAAAAAAGTACGCGCTTGCAGTTTTCTCTAAAATGTTTGTCTTGAAATCACTGTTAATGTGTAGATATTAAGACTTATATCCAGTAAATTAATTGCGACTTTTCAATTAATTGTGCTACTAGGGTAATTCGTTTTCCATTTTTGTGTTTCTAAATACACCCTATTACCACTAGTTCAAAAGACGGATAAAGGATGTTCAGCCTGCTTTATGAGAACGCAGACTAGATATAATTTTAACTGCTTTTGCTATTGTGGTATGAGCTTGATTATTTCGAAAATAGTGTCCTTGGACAAATATCAAGTAGGCTTTTGGAACCGTAATATCACATCGTCTCTAATAGTTTGCAAGAAAATAAAAATGTGTGTATGCTTTCCCTAGCATAGTTGATATAAATTTTCATATTTTTTGATTTAACGAGAACCGTTGGTTGCTATTTGCTTCTGTTTTAACCCTAGGACTTTTGTCAGAACATACATTTATACTAGAGAATATTTTTGGAAAACTGCGAGATCAATACAAGTTGAAAACATTGTATATTTTTATATAGCTGATCTTTTTAACGGGTATTTAATAAGCAGTATAACTAATTAAATAAACAGGATCAAAGAACTTTAATCATAAAATAAAAATTGTATGATAAAGTATTACAAGCTGTAAAATAATCTAAATTAAAACGCACCACTAACTAATAGGAAATACGATAATGCTAGAAAATGAGAAATAAAAAAGAATGAAGATTAAAGATGAGAAACTGAAAACTATATAACTAATAGACTATCATAACTAATCGTGATTTGATAAAATCTTCTATAAATTATACTGTTTAATTTATGTTAAAGAAAATAAATATTTATTACCTGAGTTCCTTAGATCGTTCCCACTGTTGTAAGGAATCTCGAAGGCATTTCGGTGAGCATGAAAACAAATGTAAGTTGCTTGTTCTGTGTAACACACCATTTATGATGTTATTAATTATTCCCAAGATGATTTGTTTTGAAAAGTTACACTACATTAGCTGTTCCACATCCTCAAATTACATATTTCGCAATTAAGTGATTCCATAAAAATTATTCTATTCCTAACTAAACATTTCCCATAGGTTCAACTCGTTGTTTTTTACTACATGAAAGTATGTTTCAGTGGCGCCTTAGAAAGCCGAATTATCATGAATAAGTCGAAATGTTTGAAGAGTTTTATAAGAGAAATTCTGATTTTATTTATAAAATGGAAATACGTGAGATGTAGCTGAAATTATAAGAATTGATAGATAAACAAAATTATACGTAGAATTTGTCAATAATAAGATTTTGCTAAAAATTATAGATAATGATTAAAATGTCATTATAGTTTATAATTTGTTCAATAGCCAGCCTCAGTGAGCTTTGATTTAATCAAAAATAAATCTTCCACTCATTAAATATTTAACGTTTGCATCTTTTCTTGCGAATCGGTTATATAGGACTCGAGTTATGAATCTGAAAAAATCCTTTTTAATAATATAGTTTTACGTTTTGTTTTATTGCCAAGATTAAGCCTTTTTAAAGAAACCAATTTTCAGCGCCGAATTCGGTTATATTTCACCGAAAGTCATGACTAATTGACGTGATATAGTTAGTTCTCCCGTTTGTACAGTCCGCGTTTCCCGTTTCCCATTTAGCAGTATTATCAGGTAAGTTTCAGACATTTCTAGCAGTTGAAATATCGAAAACCTTTTATTAAAAGTCATGAAAGCCTGTAAAATTGTCTAACTAACACTGTTTGAAGTTTTTTTTCACTTTTTCTTTTACAACAGCTTTAAAAGAGCCAATGACCGCAATTTTAATGAAGAGCACAGAGGTTATTGGTCGGCTTGTGTAGCAGTACAAAAAAAGCTGCTTGTTCCTCAGAACTGTTTGATTAGTGTTATGTGTTGTATCTCACGCTGTGGATGTTGATCCTCTAAGTACTCAACTGAGCCTTTTTGAATGGATTTTTCATTGCATTATATTTCGAAGCATGTTCTTCGAAACATGTAAATGCATTTCATTTCCTTTTCCTTCTTAGTTCCTTCGAAATCTGCTGTGTTCGATGATTGTTTTTCTAGTGAAATACTGACTATGAATTACTAAAATTTTACTATCGGATTTTAAGAGTAATAAAGCTCGCATTTTCATTCTTAGAACTTGAAGTGTTTTCTCACAAACATTTATCAATTCACACCCTTACGGTGCAACATTACACTTTTCGTTGCCACCATATGTAATATTCTAGTAGATTCAAAAACTGAGACTTTGAACTATCGCGGTGATGTATTAATCTAAAAAAAACTAAATTCACAATCAATTAAATGAAAATTTATAAGTAAACTAATATTTATATTTTTAACCCTGCTGTTCTGTTCACATTTAACGTTCGTGTCAATATGACCGGAACTTCGAATACTAACTACAGGAGTCTAACTTTTACAAAATTCTAAAACTATATTAATCTTAAGATAAATAATTCCTCCGAAAGAAAAAAATATAATATATATCTGAAAAACACCACATATATAATCATCAATTTTCGTCTTAAAAATAAAAATTATGCATTCTACTACTGAAAAATGTTTTTTTTTTTTTTTTTACTCAGGAAAAATTTAGGGCATTTTTTGTGTTAAACATGTGTATCCTGTGAGCATATTAACATCAAAAGTTTAAAAAATTGCTTAAGAGTAAGTGTAAAAATAAGTATAAAATATGGCATACTGTTAGGGCTGGCTGAAAAAGCACTATTGCAACGATTTTCAAAATCGATGAGACCCTAGAGCGGAAAAGTTGTCTCTTGGGTTGATTAATAACTGTCTATTTTTTATTTTTTTGAAATTGGACCATATCTACAGTCGGCGCCGGAGCCTTTAAAATCGGGAATTCGGCCAAAAATAGATATTTTTCCCGAAAATATAATTTTTGCGATTTTTTAAAATCGATATGAGTTTCATGCGTAAAAGTTGTTCCTTGGGATGTTAAATAACCGTTTTTTTTAATAGGTTAAGCTCGTCAGGTGATGCCGTGCCTTTATAATCGGGAATTCGGCCCAAAATGGACATTTTCCTCCCGAAAATACAAATTTTGCGAATTTTCGAAACTGATAGCAGCTGAGAGATAAAAAGTTGTATCTTGGGTTGGTTAATGACTATGGAAATTTTTTTTGAAATCGAAAAATATCTTCAAGTGGCGCTGACACCTTTAAAATCTGGTATTTTGAATTATGTATAAAACATCAAACAAATGACACATTAATATAAATATGAAAGCTCGCATATATAAATGCACAAATAAAAACATGGCTCATACTTAGCTAATGAGCATATGTAGCTATTTCGATTTGGCAGTTAAACACACGTTTTACCAGTTTTTATCTTATTCCAATCAATTGAGTACAGAATCTAAAATACTTTAAACGAGTATAATTCAAACGCCACTTTTTATTGATACTTATTTCTCATACTTTTATTCTTTCTTTTTCTTTTAATAATTACATATTTGAAAAGCTTCGAACAAAAATCTTTCTTAACTTTACTCGTTCAAAAGTGTTCTGTGTAATCGGAGTCTACAGAAAATTTAATTCATCTTCCTCACATTTTCAAAGACGGTTTCTACAGATACCTGACTAAAAACTTCAGACAAAAATTTCCGTATAAACTTCTTTCTTGGAATAAAGCATGCAATAAAAGATTGCAAAAACATGAATACATTTACAACTAAAATATCGATACCGCGTTCTTACCAAACGGGAAACATAATCTCCTGAATAATCATTACAAAAACGATATGTTTCTTTCATGTTACATTCGAAATGGAATTCAGATATTCGAATAAATATAATTATGTTCCTGCATTTTCCATGCAACTGACAAAGATATTTTGCTTTTTGCAAGTGAATGATGGAACATTTTTACTTTATCAAAAATTTCTAAATGTACTGCGAAAATATATTTTACTATGCACAAAATAAAAAAAAAAAACGTATTTCATATTTTCATTTTTTTTCTATTTTAAAAATAAAATGCAGGCAAATATGATTAAAACGAATCCGCTTATCGCCGTAGATGAAGTAAAGGGAAAATTTGAAATAGGACATGCTCGAGATCACAAAATCATCCACGAGATTTCTTCGATACCAGAAAGCGTCAGCACGATGTGTATACGGAAAACAGACTTCGAACCACATAGCAGTCAGTTTGGAACATCTCTGCATGGCAATGGTATTCTTTTCCGGATTGTGGCAGGTGATAAAAGGTAGATCCGCCATTTCACGCCTGAATCGAGGGCCGCAAGTATGGAGAGGAAACATACACTAGAGATGAGTTCGGGCTCATTTTTTGAAGCCCGAGCCCGAAGACTTTTAATCCGAGCCCGCCCGAGCCCGAGCAATATTATTTAAGTTGGAGCCCGAGCCCGAAATTTCAGCTAAAGATAAATAAAATTCGATAAAATTCAAAGAAGTAATTCTTTGATAGAATACAATAAATTTTGCCGTTTGTGCAAATTAAAGACAAATATAGTTGCAAATTTTGAATGCACTTTCTAATACTTTATATCTATGTTTATGAAATAATGTCGGATTTCATCACTAACTAAACAATATAAGCCGCCGTTCTGAAATATCCAAAGAGCTTCACGGGCCTTCTAGGCACCCGCGCCGCTATTTTTTTATAAGTATTTTTATTTTCCATATCAATCACTTTATAAAAATCTGTTTCAAAGAGTATGTTCAATAAAAACAAAATTTTTCACGAGCCCGAACGCAATTGTGAATTACAGAGCCCGAGCCCGTCTCATCTCAAACATACACCATCATCTATCCAAAAGAAGTTCGAAACAACTCCCTCTTCAGGTAACGTGCTCTACACCAGTGGTGCGCAAAGTATTTTCATCTGCGACCCCCTAATTTGTGAAAATTTTTGTCGCGACCCCCTATTTTGAGTAAAATTTTGTCGCGACCCCTGGATAGACAGTAGACATTTTATTTAATTGAAAAAGAAGTTACATTGAAATTCTTTCTGGGAGTTGCTCTTACAGGGTGTTTTCAAAAGAGTGTCGTGACGTCATCGATTGAAATAACCCGTTTTTAAACTAGCGCACCAAACTTATAAAGCACCATAAAAATCTTATAAAAGTTGTAACATCATAAAAATCAGTGAATGAATCAACACATAATTTTATGAAACAATGGTTTATTTATGCATACGGATATAAATATTGTTTAATGAAAAATACTTTTAAAAAAATTTACATCATAAAAAGTCAATGTGAAATATGTGCTTGCAAAGAGCTCATGATTGCTTCTATGTTCGGATCGGTATTGGAAATCGCAAGTCTTAAGTCATCCTCTGGATCCAATCGAGATCGATGTTTTGTTTTAATGGAAAATAATTTTGCAGATCACTATTCATGATAACGTGGTTTTGAAGCCCCGTGATAGCGATCGCGAATATCGCGCTCGTAAAATAATAATTGTCAGTTTCTTCTATTGAATTATTTCAGTTCTTTGAAATGAATAATTGTAGATATTTCATAAATTTGAATCTCTTTGAATTTGCCGACCCTCAAAAATTATCTCGCGACCGCCGGTTTGCGCACCGCTGCTCTACACAGCTTTCTGGGACGTCCAAGGAGTTTTGATGCTGGATTTTTTGGAGTTTGGAAATATCAATGCTACGTGATGCTGCCACACATTGTTGAAATCGAAGAATGCTATTCGGAGAAAGCAGCCTGGCCTTCTCGCATCTGGAGTTCTGTCGTAAGGTGACAATGCAAGATCACGCACGGCAACGGAAACACAAACCGATAATGGATCTCTTTTTTGGGAGAACTTTGTCATCCGCCATGCAGTCCTGACCTCACAGTGCCTTTCATCTGTTTAAGGCATTGAAACAGAAACTTGGCAGAAGGCGTTCTGGAAGCTATGCTGAAGTCGCACAGGCCTTCAACACTTCTATCTTGTCCATGGCCCTGTCCGTAGAATTTTTCCTACAGGCCTTTTCGAATCTTTTAAAGCGATATAACAATACCTTAGCGTACTTAGTAGTTATGTGGAAAAATTACGTCTCATCCTTAGTCGCATTACATATTTCTGTTTTTGTTATTTATTTTTGTGTCATTACATTCACACCTCTGACCACAGTAGCAAGGGAAACTTATTTTCGGATTCTCTGATTGTTCCCTCCTGATTGTTCCCATCATTAAGGATTACTTTATTGCAGAAAAAGCTATCGATGGTAACATTATTTTGTGTTACATAATCATAATCATTATTTCACAATATCGTTTATTATTCTAACAGAAAGTAAAAGTGCACTATATAAGCATAAAGAGAGAACGTATATATTGTATAAAATTATTATATGAATCTTTGAATTTCTGAACAGTTCAAAAATACCCCCAAACTACTTTGGGATCTTTTTGAACTTTGTAAAAATATCCCAAAGCACTGCGTAAATATTTCAAAAAGCAATGGCTTAAAATTTTTACAGTAAAAAAAGTAAAATTTTAAGAAAAAAAATACACATAACTGAATATTCACTATAAATATTCAAAGAATATCGTATCATATTTAAAAAAAAAATGCTAAAAATGTCGTTGATCTCTGCAAAATAAATCTGATTTGAGTCATAAAGGATTGCAACACATAAGGAGTAAGAATAAGAGTTCAGTATAAGATTAGGATATCTTTTACTGAAAAGATTTATTACTTCATTTGACAACTTGAAGTGAAAACATGTATAAAAAATAAATAATTAAACTTTGTTATGTGTTAATATCATTAGTTTATTTGTGATGTATACAAAAACAGTTCTATGTAAATATTATCCATAAAGAACTTCTTTTAATTTCACAATGACTATGTCATTTTATCTCTCAGTCCCTATTGAAAATTGTCCGAAAGATGTGTCCCAAAATGCGACATAAAAGTATGCAACATAAATATATTGAGTATTTTACATACATTTAAATACTGTTAGTTCACAACAGCTTTAATCTATTGTTACAATATTTCGTATAAGCTGTAGAATATGCATCACATGTATTTTTCTATAAATAGGTTACAATCATAAAATTTTCAACAGTTTAAGAAAATTGTTGAGCATTGAATTGATTTTTTTTTTACTGTGCAATGTTTTATCCTCCTGAATTCTGCATCCCTCAATAAACGCTTATCTCTTAACTGTAACTGAAATCGCGCAAGCGCACGCTCTCGCATTCTTTTTACCTCTTCTATACATTTTTTCCTTCTTGATCATTCCTTGTTATCTGATGTGCTGGTTTTTTCCGTTCTAAATTAATAAAGTAAATCAGCGTTTCTCAACTTGTGGGGCGCGACTCTCAAGGGGGGCGCAGAGCGCTTGCAGGGGGGGGGACGAGAAAAAATAAAGAGCAAGTATTGATGCATGTTTTTTAAAAAATCATCTTATTTATTCTCATTTTTACTCAAAAATATATCCATTTTCGCTTAAAATGTTCATTGAAACTTTAACTGATAACATTATGTTGTAGAAAATTCGACTAAATGTTCATTGTCAAAGATTAAAAACTGAATGTATGCTGAAAAATGTGAAGGGGGGAGCGCCACCGTTAAGTTAGCCTTTGTTGGGGGAGCGCGGCGTTAAAAGGTTGAGAACCCCTGAAGTAAATGTTATGTTAAAATCCTACGCTTACTATGTTTGTGCCATAACTCTGCTAACATTTCTAAAATGTTACGGACACCACATGGATTAATTTATTTATTTGGTGATTTTTAACGTTCGTATGAAGGCTTCTTCATTCATCCTCAAAATGACGACTGGAACTTGGTGAATTGAAACACTGAATAAAGATAATTACGAAACATGGAAATATAAAATATGGACTCATAAAAGGATTCATCAAGAATTACTTGTAAAAGGTGTAAACGCATCGGTCACGAGGCTAACGAATGTGAAAGTGGAAAAAAGAATAATTTTAAAAATAAGCCTAACAGCCTGGGATTCTTATCCACTTTGGATGACTCGCCAATAGGGTTACCAGGCGAAATACAACAACCTTACTCGCCTAAAGCTCTCTCAACAATATCAAATAACGAAAAGCAAAATTTTTGGTGTGTTAAGATATATACTAAAAATTATATAAGCTACTTCAGTTAGCATCGACCCACGTTTGCAATTGCAAGGAAAGATCAGGAATCCGCCCTACTTCCAGTCGATGTAATAAATGTAAAGGAAGAGTAAAAGAAAAAAAAAGGGGTGAGAGATAAAATGACATAGTCAATTAATATCGTTTTAATATGGCAATAATGAAACTAAAAAATTAGGGGGGTTCATGGGGTCTCCCCCTCACGAGGCTCGAACAGCCGAGTTTTATATTTATTATCACTTTTATAACATAGTTTCGTATTTTTATTTTCTATTTGATCATACTTGAAAAAAATACTATATTTTCAATCGATTCTAAAGTCACGTATTTAAACTGAATTCCAGTGAGAACAGAGTAAGAAATGCTAACCTCAAAATATTGTTTTTATCTGTACTGAAGCTAATTTCTTTGAATTATATTGTAAACTTATACTTTCTTTTTTTCCGTTTTTCTTTATATACTACCACCAAATCTTTCTCCTCCTATTTATTTTAGGAGTAATGGGACAAATTATAAATTCTCAGAAAATGTTTCAAAACATATTTAGTACTGTTATATCTTTCCGTTTGTTCTTTAATTCTGATTTTATCTGTCAAACACTTACTTTCCACTGGTATCCTGGAGAAAGTAACATTTTTACCAGTAAAAAAATTGAACAGGAGTACGTTTTATCCAAAAATTATCTTGCATAAATAATAAAAAATGTGTTATATTATTATTATATTTAATTTAAAAATCATTGGATAAGTTGGGCAAAAAGTGCGGAACGAGAACCCCTATTTAATAGTTGTTATAACATAGGCATAATAGTTGTCCAAATGTTCCTAGCATCAAAATGCATGCAAAAGTTATATGCACACAAATAGCTCCTATTAATGACCATCGAGGATATGCATATGTGACAGTGAATGAGACTTTCAGGCAGAATAATGGATATAAATTGAATGGCTGATGAGTGAAAACGGTTGCACAGGGTTACTAAAATAAGCTATTTCATTAGCTCCCAAATTGCCCAGTTGAAATTAAGAGTGAAATGAATTAGTAACTGTAGTTACCTAGCACTAAAACTTCAATTATATACTGAGTACCAGGTTACCGAGCCATGCTCAGAATTTAAAGGCTCCTTAAGTGTAAAATAATGAATACGTAAATGCCTTGGCACGTATCAATAATCTTCATGGTTGCCAAAGATTTTCATCGCTGTCGGATCACTCATACATTATCAGGTAAGCTTTGGTCGGCATTCAATGTTACAATGGCATATACTTTGTTTTGAAGAGGGATGCTAAATATTCGATGGTCGGTGCCATCAGAGTTGAGCAAAAAGTAGTTTAACGTAAGGTGCCTCCTTTCCTTTTGTAGCAGATCAGCGAGGGTATCAGAAAAGATCTTGGGCGGTGCATTCACTAACAGCGTCTTCATTACTTCAGAAATATATCTGTCCATATTGAGGACGTTCAAATTCAGCATCAAGAATTTGAGTTGGTTGAACTGTCAAATGAATGAGTCTATAAAAAAAATTCATCAAGTCTGTAATACACTGTTCGCAACGTAGCAGTACACACCAAAATCGTTGATAGTTTCACTCGTCATATACTGCGAACAAAGCCATTGTAAAGTATGCTTTCAAATTTCGAATTCTTTGAAATGTGGGTGACATCGAAGAAACAACCACACCAATTCATTAGGAAATTCGGAATGTCCTACATCAATCTTACAGTCCCCAAAATGGTTTCGGTTAACTTTTGTTTTTACTCTTCAGAAAAATGCAAAGCTCAAGGATGAATGCAATCCATGTTAAAAAGTTTTAAACTATGATAATAAGTACCCACATTTGTGGCAGCTTTGTAGTTACTTAGACTGTTTACCCGAAGTATTTGTCGACGTCTAGCTGTTCTATGTCGTTCTCCTTCCAAATATTAATCATCTGTTTCATCTGCTTGTGATTGGACTGCACGTTCACACATTTGGGCCAAGTGCTGCTGCCGGTGATCAAATGTTTCCACAGCGCGTTTTTGAGCTACACTTTCATGCATTTACGTCTTTATAATACATCTATGATGATAATTCTTTACGATTGAAATTGTAAATTTCTCTATAGTTCTTCAATTCAAACATAAAGTACTTATTTTTTTCTAATTCATAATATAATCATTGTGAGTTATATTGTGAATTATATGTGAATTATATTAATTCATAATATAATTCACAATATAATCATAAAAATAACTTTTTAATTCTAAACAAATTTATGTAGCTGAATGGTGTAATGTATCTAGTAACTAAAATATTTATTTGTCTGTGTACTGGATATCAAGTTCCATTTATTTTGTTTCATTGCGAAATTAATTTTTACTATTATATATCGATGGCTTGTATTTTTTAATCCGCCCCAAACTTATTTGAGCGTCCCTTTTAGGAAGATTGCATCAAGTGTGTTTTTCAAAAGCTCAATAGATGGCGCTACCGTCCAAAAATTTTAAATTTTAAATTTTGAGTGTTTTAAGAGTTTTTTCAATCACGTGACCTAGTTCAATCGTTTCAGGGGCCAAAAAAACCCCCAGGTACGAAATTTAAAAAGAATCCTTAGAGCAGTTTTCGAGATCGTTCGGACATACACACAAACACACAAGCATTCCTCGTTTAATATAAGAGCGGATAAATATCTTAAATTTTATAAAAACACACGTTTATCAACAAACACTTAGAATTTTTTTTAAGTTAGATTGAAAAAAGAGAAAATGGCATTTGTTTTTCGGCTCAAATGGTAATTTGTATGTAAAATGCTAAGAAGGCTTTGATAATTTTGTCATATTGAAGAAATAGTTATGCCTTGACTTCTACAGTAAAAAATCTGGAGTGACTCCACTCGACTTTCCGAACACTTACGATTAAGATCATTACCAAGCACTTAAATAAATTTTAATCGATGAATAATTCAAACATATACCAAATTGAAACTTAATCGAATGCACCGTTTAAACGCTTGCGCACTTTCAAGAATTTCTCCCCATATGCCATAATGCCATAACATAAAAGAAAGTTTTGTCGTAGCCCTGTAGGAGAACTATAAGTCCTATACACACCAAAATCTATACCGGTCTTAGGATGGTGGTTTATAACCTGTATACCGAATTTGAGCTCAATCGAATGTATCGTTTAAACGCTAGCGCACTTTCAAGAAATTCCCCCTATAGGCCATAATGTAAAAGAAATCTTTGTCGTAGCCCTGTAGAAAAACTATAAGTCCTATACACACCAAAATCAATACCGGTCTTGCGACGGTGGTTTATGACATATATATCCAATTTGAGCTCAATCGAATGCTCCGTTCAGAAGCTATCGTGTTCACTCACATACACAAACACACATACACACACACACACACACATACACACACACACATACACACATACATACATAAATCTCGTAAAAATAGCATAAATGGATTCAGAAGCCCTCAAAACGTGTAAAAACACCAAAATCTCGAAGTCTAATTTTTTCATGATTACAATACTTTCCTTACATGGTACATGTGCGGAAAGTAAAAACAACATTTCTTCCAAGTTAAATATTTAGAATGCTCAAAGGCGTCTTCAGTTAAAAGATACCCTCCTCTCTCCTGTGCAGAAAAATAATGGGCTCTATTTAAAAACATTCAGCCCCTAAAGTGAAGTTATCGATAAAGTCTTTCAGTAAAAACAACATTTTTGAGACTAGTATCATAAGCATATATCGCAGAAATAATCGCATGTCATAAATATTCGTCTCAAAAATCCTACAGTGATATATTCTGACACTGAAAAATTATATTATCAGCTGAGCGCGATATGCTGGAAGCTTATTACACAGGGTAAGAAAATAAAGAAAAAACGAAAAAAAAAAATAAACTTGACTATAATTTATATTTGTGCCCAGTTGTAGAAGTTTAAGAGCCCATGTTATAAATCTTACATGGAAGTATTTGGAAATAATATCGAGTTTTTTTTGTTTATCGACATGTTTTAATAATTTACCCGTGTACAACATTCACATATTTTACCCACCACAAAATAAAGTTAAAAATAATTTATTAATCATGGTGTTTATTTAGATAATTTCACACACATGAAGCAAGTAAATAGTTTTATAATCTTAGAAAATGACTAATGTTCTTATTTCCGTCTTATTGCTTTAACCAATATTTGACAGCGTGCTTTCATGCATTGAATATAAAAATGTAGCAAAAAAACACACAATAAATTTATATATAAACAATAGTGAAATATATCACAAAATTAAACAATTCATTTTTCCATAAAAATAAACCTGCATTCAGAGGTATAGAATCAATAGGAAATATATTCAGAGGTTAAAGCATGCATACTTCTAAATTTAGGAGAAACTGAACTATTGTAAAGTTAGAACTAAATTGTCTTAGTCATCTGGAGAGTCAATGCATTTCGGATTGACGAAGTATACTACGCAAGCAACCAAATCATACCGTTACTTACAAAAAAATAATAACGCTTATTCACAATAAATCTCCTTGTTTAAATCATAAATAAGGAGGCGTATTCGGAAGTTAAGTTCAGTTTTGAAAAAAAAAATATATATATATATAATTTTTTTTCAAGACAATTTTATTTTTACAGGAAAGAGCATACCTTAAACTATTTTCTTCATTTTAGTTTTCGTCAATGTTCAAGCACTTACCGTAACGGGTTACCAGCTTTTCTGTACCATTTTCATAGAAACTTCCAGCCAATGACTATAACCACGACTCCACAGCATTTTTCATTTCATCGTCGGATTCAAAGAGCTCGCCGGCTCGACGCGTAGCTCGTACTTCATGTCCAGGAACTAGTGGTAGTCGGACAGCAAGAAGTCTGGGCTGTACGGAGGGTGATCGAACTGCACTCAACGAAACTGTCAAATAACTTTTGAGTGTCACCATCAGTATGAGGCCGAGCATTGTCATGGAGATACAGAATTCTTTTACTGAGCATTCCTCTGCGTTTATTTTTGAATTGTACGCCGTAGTTTTCTTACGCCGTAGTCATTGTTATCGTGATTGACGCGAAGTTCCTATGAAGATGGTATGGAAAAGATGGTAACCCGCAACTGCAAGTGTTTGAACATGGCGGAGACTAGGTATAAAAATAGTTAAGGCATGTCCTCTCATGTAAAAATAAAATTGGCTTGAAAAAAAAAATGTTACTATTTTTTTTTTTTTTTCAAAGCGGAACTTACCTTCCGAATACGCCTCGTATGTAGTCCTTTTTTAAGCAAGAAAATATATAAATAAATAAAACCTATGAAATATAGACTCCAAATCGAAGGACTAGTTCAACTCTAGGCTAACTTGTAAGACAACTATGTACACTCAGCAGCTTCGCAGTAGCGTATCTTTTCGCTCGATTATCGATTTTTCTCTTCCTGACACTGTTCTAAACTATGGAAAATCATGAATCTATATGCTAAGACTGCCCCCTTCAAAGCATTTAAAACTTAAAAGAAGTTAACGTAGATTATGAAAAATTTTTTATTAAAAAATTGTTCCTTAAACGTACACATTTTAAAGTCTGTCGGCCAATGTACTTAATATACACTAAATAGATAACTAAACGAAATATCCGACACTTGCACAGTATGAATATTCTACCAGAATAGTCTAGGAGATTTATCCAGAAAAGTCTAATTGTTCCCAAAGGTTCACTTTGCAAAAGTGCAGCTCGAGGTTAATTTTCACATAGTCAAATTGAAGACTTTCACGCATTTGCTTGAGGTGAGATTTGAGGTTACATCACGTCAACGTACACGCGTAACAGGATTCAAAATTTTACACTTCCTTTTACTTCTTAGTCAAAAAACATATCGTACGAACACAATAATTTCCTTTAGAATTTTATTGGCGAATGTATAAGTAATGTTTCAAATATGTTGTTGAACTTCTGTTAATATATCATATTCGATATCGTATCTAATAAGTACTCAAACAATCTTTAAAAAATTCAGGATATTTTCATCTCTTTTTTTTTTCGAAAACAAAAAACCTGCATAAATATGTATTTATGAATATTAAAATGTGGGTGAATATGGCGCTTTCTAGTTAAATGTAAGTTTTCAGAACAGAAATTTCAAAATATGTGTAATCTGGAAATATACAGGGTGTTCAAAAAAGGTGGTAGCGTGCTTTAATTATTGATCTATTAGAAGTAAGTGGGCAATGTAAGCTGAAAAAAATTTTCAAATTAAGGTCGGAAATAAGTCTCCGTTTAGAAAAAATTTCTCTCGTTCATCTACAAAAAGTTTCACTTTTTAAATTTGTATACGAACCCGTACCAAACAATTTCCAATTAATAAAATGTGCCCCATACACTAATGAGGTGATGTACCAAGTTTGAGCGTTTAATCGTTCAACGTCGCAGAGGTATCTTTAAAGAAAGATTTCCAGGGACTATACATAATTTCGAATGTAAAAGCTTATTGCTAGAGTGGGAAAAAAAGTTTTTATAACTATATTTTCAAAATGAAACTAATGGTATGTCTCATTAAAATTTCTTTTGGTTATCACTAGACAAATAAATTAAGGAAAAATTTAATTTCTGCATAAAATCAACTACCAAGATCCTTTTCACTTTTCACCAGTAAAATGCATAGTGTAAGCTGGAGTAATTAAGACGAACTGTGCTGTATAAAAATCTTAGCGGAATCACAGGAAAATCTTAAGAAAGCTTTCAAAATATTTGCCGAAACCTTGTAATGTTTTGCGCATAATAAGACTCTTTCATAATTAATTCCAAGTATTTTTAAGGCAGTAAAAATTATAAAACTAACAGCATATTAAAAATTCCAATAAATAGATTTGATGGTTTGGTGCTCAAAGTTATTTTGCGCAAAGAGAAAAAAATTAAGCTTGTAAATTTGTATTAAAGAGTATGTTTATAAGAATTTTAAAGATCTTTATACATGTTGTTACTTTTTATAATAAAATATTTTTGAATTATTGGTCATAATTAGACTCAATAAATCAACTCATTATTTCTGAAAAAAGTGGTGCTAATTATGGCCATGTGTAATTGTAGAAAAAGTATTTCTGATTGGTATACATACGTGTCTATCTTAGATCACTCAAGAAAAAATTTGAAAAAGTATTAAATTTATCATGGTCAGCCTGAAAGTAAATTATAAAATGAAAATTTTATATTATTATTTTTTAAAACTTCAAACGCTCAAAACCTATTGTAGTATACTGTAAACAGACGCAGGAAGTGGATTCCAAAGCATAAAGAATATTATAGGTATGAGTTTTTAACAAAAATAAATGAACTATATTAATTAAAAAAGATTGGTTCAGACCATGAGCTTTCGTTTGTAATATTACTTTTAACAAATATTAAATTTTCATTATTGAATAACAGGACCGTTTCTCATTACATCACGAGGAATTTCTAATAAAATGATGTCATATGAAAATCTGGTTTCTATTTATTTATTAATATTCTTTTTGAAAATATATTATTCGAAAAAATTTCATCGGTATTCTGCATCTCCAGTCAAGTGAACCTTTCAAGTTCAAGTGGTTTTGTAAGGCTTGTGCAACTAAAAAAAATTAACTCCAGACAGAGAACATCCCTGGTACGGTTATTTGTTTTCGAAGAGCATTAAATATCAAATATAATTTTTATTTATTTATTTTTACAGTATTTCGTTCATAAAAATGTCAATATTAACGTACTACAATACTTTTCTGTAAAAAGAGTTGTTTTCAACTTATGTTGGCAGCAAAAGGCTGCTTTGATTTAGTAAATAGAAAATATAAGCTTATTACAAAATTTTTATCAGTTATTTGGGCACTGAATACTTAATTTTCTTTTTAAAACAATTTAATTTTGACGTAACATAATTGAAGGTATCCTGTTTTCAAGTACAGCGATATGGAAACAAGAGCATCTACAGGAGAAAATGCGGAGCTGTTTCCATCCAAGGCAATTTGACCCTTTCTGTTGCTAGCTAGTGAGTGTGTTGCAGAAAGTAATTTGCAATTGTTAGAATCTAAGGTGAAATTTAAGTACTTACTTACTAAAATTACTGAAGTCGACCCTTGATTAACGTGAGTCTAAAAATTAAATTTGTCATACATTTTTAAAAATTTATTTGCTATATTATACTATTTTTAAGCTAAACAATAAGAAAGTTATTCACTTCATTAACTAGTCAAACAACAGAATAACAGCATAGGAAATAATCGTTTGTGTTCATAATAAACTCACATCGAAAGATTTTTTATCACTTTTCATCAGGATTTAAGTCCAAAAAGAATATTTTAAAAAATCAAGTTGAAATAAGTTTTATGTTCGCGTAATGAATAAATTATTGCACCTACATTTTAAATAATATTGCAAGTACATTTAAATATTTATATATTCTGCAATAAAATTTAATACTTGTTCTTATCTTTCGAAACACTTCTGGTAAGAAATTTTCTCAAACACATTAAGAGTTTTCATAGTTTAAGTGCTGCTCAATTAAACAAACTCAATTACATTCAAACGGGAACATAGTCGTAAATGTTAACCTTAATAGATTGTTTATCTCTGCTCCAGCTATTTTTCTGGTGAATTATTTTGTGAACTAAACATTTTTGTTGTAACCCTTTGTGTTCGCATCGATCCTTCCGCTTCCTATTTAGCTTGTGTTTGAAGGGTTAGAAACAGTAAGGAATATTTGGCAAAGATATTGAAACAAATTTAAATCTATATTATATTTCTAGTTTAATTAAATTCAAAATTCATTTACCATTATTTCTTTATAAGAATTTTTTATAAAGGTAATGTCACGAAAAAGAAATATTTTAAAAAATAAATGGCGTTTTTATTTTGGATTGACGTTTTACAAAAATAAGGCACAAGGAACAATATCATCAGATAGAGCTATACTAAGCTGTTATCCGCCAATACCCATTAAGGTATGTCAAGCTATTTTGCTTACAATACACCTTAATATACACGCCGTGACAAACAGAAAAAGAAGGCGTTCAAGTCAAATGCTACTTTTGAAGATTTACAAATGTATTCATTCGATGAGTATGGCGTCAGCTAAAGTGGAATAATTATTAACAAGAGTATTATCTAATTCAATGTAGTGGGAAAAATTAAAAGCCATAAGAATGAAATAATTAAAATAAATGTGATCATCATCGCAGCTAGTAAAAATAAAATATCTTAAGGATGGATAAGAAGCATTTATTGATAGTGCTCTTTTTTTTCAAAAAAAATTTAAGTTTTTTAATAAATTTTAGTATATCATCTTGACAGACCTTTTTCTCTAGATTTCACCACCCTAAACAAAACATGATTTAAATATTTTGAAAATATACCTAATAAAATAATAAAATTATTCCACAGATAATCAAATTAAAGTATTTGAACATATCATTAATGTATATAACTTAAGTTAATTTCATGTGTGTGAAGTAACCCCACTACAGAGCTCTTTATCGCAGGTAAAATTCGTATTCACGTTCTAAAATATTCCAAGTCAGGACGAAACCTGTCATGAACAATTTCACAAAATCGGTATCTGTAATTTAATCCTGATAAAAATCCTGGTTAGCAAAAAACTCTTTCTGAGAATATTTGAAAAAAAAAACAAGCGAAGTATGCTAATTAATTTTAACTCTGTAAATCAAGACTTTGTAAATTAACTTTCATGCATTACTAAGAGTAATGCATTCAGGTTTTGATCAAGTATCATGTGAAATAAGCTTCTTAGAAAATACCGAATTTTGAGTTACATAATTCACTGAAGAGCAAACGATGAACGGTCATAATCTACATACTATCGCAGTTTAAATAATTAATGAAAATCTTAATGAAAAATATTGTATCATTTAAAACTGGAATTTGTTCATGGGGCGTCGTTTCTATGTGTCTTGGTGTCACTGTAAAAAAGCATAACTCCTCTACTATATTTAAGTGTGTATTTGTGAGGGTGTGTGTCTACTCAGACATTTTTAGAGTGTCGTCATTGTGTTTCTGTATCTTGCAGTCAGGTTTAAAATGCCATGCTGTTTTTTCATTTAAAGCTGTGTTTAGCAACAAGTAAAACATTTTTATTTCTAACTAAAATGCACAGCATTCGAATTTAAGTAGAAAAAAAAATCGAATGTGTCTTTATCGTGCAGCCCTAAAAATATTAAAATAAAAATTTATTTTTGCAAAGAAATGCTATAAAGAAATGAAAGTTTTAAACCTAAGAAAATTTTTGAGAAAAACATAGATATTTCACTTTTGGCATGAAAAGAAAATCTTTTAAATATTCAAAATATTTTTAAAAGCATTAAATACCTTTTAAACTTATGGCTTATCTAATACTTATGCAAAAGAATTTTTGTTTCGAATGCTTTTAAAAATATGTTTAACCCATTAACGCTCAGCGATTAGACTGTCACAAAAATATTTAAGCATTCATTATATTCCCATTTCAGTTTCTCGAATAATAAATCTGATTTACATAAAATACTCAGCGATAATAAACCAAAACGAGAATCTCTCATTGTCTTACTCATGTTTTTAAAATAATAATTACATTCTTCGAATCAGACAAATGTCGGAAATTTTTTGATCACTTCTGGTGTCAGCATAAATTGGGGAATGCGCTGAAAAAACTCGGATGGTAATGTTTAAGGGTTATTATTTAACAATTTCCATCTCTCGCAAAAGTGAAATATCTATGGTGAAATATCTAAATGTAGTGAAATACACTCCAGAATTTTTTTACTGTTCAAACTTAAATTTTTGTGCTTCCCAATGAAAAGCTCATACTGTTGTAATATGTTTTACCTTTTTTTAAAAATAATATTCAGAGTATATTTATCTATCTAATACAAATATTACAGAACACATACTGTATACAAAGATATAATATGATTTTTTCAAATGTTTTCTTTTAATCAAAAACGCATTTTATGGAAATTATCTTCACATTTTTTATTAATCAGTAATGTATTTGTCTATTAAACGAAATCTTCATTCAAATAAATCTATTTTTAGAGTAGAATGTTAACGCCTATTTTAGTTCCGTTTAAAACAGGTCTTACAGTACTTAATTTTCTCTCACTTTGAAAGTTTTTTGATGTCTATAATCTATCTCTCATAATCATTAAACATAGATTATAACAAATCTTATTCTAATCATATTAAATATCTCGAAACAATTTTTTAGGAAAGAAATTAGCATAAATATATTATTTTTGCACATTTCACTGTAGCATACTATGTTTCGTATTGAAAATGTTTAATGAAGAGTAATTTAATCTTGGTTTTAAAAATGCATTCACTTTTTATTTAAGATTTGTTATTCTATTTTATTTAATTTTTCTCTAAAAGTTTCATTCAACACTTTAAAAATAAAGCGTATTTACAAGCTAAATTTCAGGTTTCATTTTCACAAACAAAACGTTTATTTTTCTAACGTTCGTAATAAATTCAGTCTTTAAATAAGAAAATATTTTAAAGAAATGCATTTTTTTTTCTTCGAATTAAATAATAAATTTTCAAAATACTTTTTTATTCTCACATAATGCAGTGAAAATGTTTCAGAAAAGTAAAAAATGATAATCATTGCAGGTAAGTAAAATAACAAAAAATAAAAATAATTCAACCTTTAAATTTTTATTTTTGTTTTCTAAAAAACATAGTATATGAATATAAAGAATCTTATTGAAGCGATATTAAATATGAAATTCATAACCTTATAAACAAGTTATTAACAAGTCAATTTGTACGGAAAATACAATTAAATATAACTCCTTATTTTTTTTTTTTTTTTTTGTACATTATGCATACCTATTTTTTTTTTACCTAGCGGGAATGATAGGTTTGACTGAAACAAGTATAAAATAAAATGAACTCTTTTTATACTAAAAAACTCAGATATAAAATATTCAGGATAGTCAGAAGTAAAACACCCCTACCATAAGTCGTCTATACATCGAACTTACTCACTGTAAATGCTCCAGAATTGTTGAACATACTATTCAAGACATGGAGAAACCGATTACGCGAAAAAAAAAAAAAAAAAAACAGTTCCAGAAGCATTAGTAGACGGCTCTGCACTACAGAAAATATGCTGAAAAGACGCACAATACACCTTCGTATCATATTTTATTCGGACGTACCAAACGTTAATGTCAGAAGGACCTTATCGATGCATGGAATGCTGCTCCATATGGTTTCCTTCTTCAAGATGTAAAATCTGCAGTCTGTTCCCCAACGGATCGTAATTGGCCGAGTGATGCTTTTCACATGTTGCGATACTGTCTTTCAAATCTGCCAATGCTACCAGACGTCTTTCAAAAAATAAGATTTTTTTAAGTGTATACACAGCCAAAAATCACAAGGATTAAGATCTGGAGAACGAGATGGCCAGGTTGTCGGACAGGTAAATTTCTCTATCATTTGTGAAATGTTGACAAAGAAACTTCAGTACACAGGGTTTAATGTGTGGAGGTGCTCTATCTTGCAGGAAGGTAATTAAATGAATACATTGGAGCTGTTGAGTTTCGGGTTTAACAAAATTTTCGAGCATGTTACGTCACCCTCTGGACTTCACGATGCGTTTCGCAAGCCATGGTGAGTAGCCTCTTCGGAAAGAAAGTTCCAAGAATGAATATGGCTCCACACCAGACTGTAACTTTCGGTAAGAGAAGTGGGGTGTCTTTCCCAATTTTTAACGAAAATAAACAAAACATCTTCGCCTCTCTGTAAAGTGCCATGAACAAGGAAATTCTCTGCATTATTAATTAGATTGTCCTCTCACCTTTCACATTAAAAATCTCCAACTCAATTGCTTTTTTCCTCGACCACTTATATTCGAAAAAGACCAAAATGATTATCCAAAGCTATTAACTGTATAAACGAAATATCACAAAACGAAGCTCGGTAGATATTCCCACCCACGCCTCCCTCTTTTCCCGACGGGGACTCTGATTTCTCAGATATCTCACAATAATTATCATACAAATAAAGATCTAAGCTGTTACATAAAGGTTGTTTCGAAACTCATGGAATTTTTTTTAAATTTAAAACTATAAAGAACTAATCTTTTTATCATTTTATAACAGATATTGTAATCATTATACATTGTATAATCAGTCTTGTAATCATTTTATAATCTCTACTTCAGTAATCAATCCTCTTATTAATCAATTTTAATCAAGTGCTTTTTGTGAAAGATCCATTAGTTTTTAACGAACCATAGTCAGGAAGTCCACTATTATTCCAAAATGACTATTAAGAGGTACATATAGCGACGTCTCAAAATCTTACTGTCAGTGTTCATCTGTTTCATTCATATATTGCTTCATATATTTGCAAAGGTCAGTCGGTTCTCCCTGTCGATAGCCAGAAACTTCTGACTGTAACGAATTTCGCACGGAGGGGAGGGGGGATGCACCATTTTTCTAAGTACAAGAACTGTATTGTAGAAAAACCCAAGCGTCGTGATATGGCACGTACTGGTAGCGGGACAGCCATCGTTGGTAATAATGACATTTTCCCAGTTTTATCGCATTTTGGACCAGAATTGTAGTTACAAACGACGGGTTTATGCAATTTGTGTGTGTGGTGTGTGTGATTATTTGTGTCTGTTGAGCATGTTTTCTGTTATACGGAGCTATCTGCTGGTGTTTCTGTAACTAACTTCTTTTTCGCATAATAGTTTTTTCCCCATGTCTCGAATAGTATGTTCAACAATTTTAGAGTCTTTACACTGAGTAGTTGGATGTATAGCGAGCTCAGAGTACGCGTGTTTTAACTCTGACCCCCTCGTGTTACCCATTTTATTCCACCTCTATAGAAAAAACTCTCCAAGTAATATGTAGATTTTTTGTATTTAAAATTAATAGTTATATAAATATTTTTCAAGCGTGAAAGGGATGGATGACTTGGAAAGGGAAACACGGATACTTTTTTTATAAAGAAAGATATTTCAAATTATATGCATGTATTCTACAGATGCATCTAGAATATAAATAATTTTCATAGAAAATAAATGTAGAATCAGGCTGTTTAAGTATACAGTATGTAAACCTGTTTCTCAAATGAGTCCTTTCTTAATCTCTCAAAGTAAGAAATTAATATCGAGCAAAAATGCATTCTTCAGCAAAGTGTAAAATATTAAAGATGGAACGTTAACCAAAAACACTGTTCCTAATCAGGTGACGGAATAATATTTACCAACCATTTTTCAGATTGGAATGGAAATAGTTGAGAAATACTTAGAGAAATTTAAAATCTACACTTATATAAAATTTCAAAAATCTCGTTGCTGGGAGTTTTAAAACTCAAGATATAGTTGATGTTCCAACTTTTTTAGAGTTGTGTACATTTTTAAAAAATATTTTGCGATTGTCTCATTTTTTAACACATATTATTGCCTAAGAGAAATGTAAATTATTTATTCCCAACTAAGGAGTTTTTATTATTTGAAGGAATGAACTTTAATGTATCCCAAATCTACTTCATTATTTCATTAATGTATTTCAATTATTAAAGACATCGTTTTTATAAAAAAATCTTCATTTTTTAAAAAATAATGACACTCCGCATTCTCGATTAATAAAATCATATTGTTATTATTGTTATTATTTATTTTAGAATTCATTTGGCTTAGCTGTTCACAAATTCTGTAGAAATTCTTATTTTCTGCTTTCTTCAGTTGCATTGATTAAATTAAGAATCAAGTCGCATTATATTTTTAAAGGGCATCCCATGTATGTGTATTTTACATAAAATCCAATACTCAAAATAATGCTCAAAATGAATAAGAAAAAATGTTTACAATTTGCTTTTCTTGCATATTTTTTGCTGAAATTTTGGAAAGTGATTATCATGACTTTGATGATATTGACATGAAAGTAGTTCGAAAAACTTGGACTGCTGAAAGGGATTTTATTAATCGGTAAGAATGGAGTTTAAAACTTATATTTAATTTCATTTTATCAGCTTAATTCGATAAATATTTAATTTCATTTTAATGCTCTTCAAAGATTTTCATCATCATCTTTTACTTAATGCCATTGTTCTTAAGTTATCCATGGATAAGGTAAGAATGAGACATTCTTAAGTTTAGAGGAATCTTTAAATTTGATTTATTTAAAATATTTTAAACAGTCTCTACCACTTATTTTCTCAGCAATATTAAATATATTTTTAATACACGTTTAAGTGAACGGGAAAATGCTTCATGGTAATACACTGAAGAGCCAAAAAAACTGGTACAGGCATGCGTATGCAAATAAAGAGATATGGAACCAACCAGAGTTCAGCGCTGTGGTCGGCAACACCTATATAAGACAACGAGTGTCTGGCAAAGTTGTTAGATCGGTTACTGCTGCTAAAATGGCAGGTTATCAAAATTTAAGCGAGTTTGAACGTGGTGTTATAGTCGGCGCACAAGAGAAGGGACATAGCATCTCCAAGGTAGCGATGAAATTTGGATTTTTACGTACGACCATTTCACGAGTGTACCGTTAATATCGGGAATCCGGTAAAAGATCAAATCTACGACATCGCTGCTGCCGGAAAAAGATCATGCAAGAACGGGACAAACGACGACTGACGAGAATCATTAAGCGTGACAGACGTGCAACCCTTCCGCAAATTACTGCAGATTTTAAAGCTGAGCCATAAACAAGTTTCACCGTGCGAACCATTCTACGAAACATCATCGATATGGGCTTTCGGAGCCGAAGGCTTACTCGTGTACCCTTGTTGATTGCACGACACAAAGCTTTACGCCTCGCCCGGGTCTGTCAACACCGACAATGGACTGTTGATGACTGGAAACAACGTTGCCTGGTCTGATGAGTCTCGGTTCCAATTGAATTGAGCTGATGGGCGTGTACGGGTATGGAGACAACCTCACGAATCCATGGACCCTAAATGTCAACAGGGAACTGTTCAAGCTGGTGGAGGCTCTGTAATGGTATGGGGCGTGTGCAGTTGGAGTGATATGGGACCCCTGATACGTCTAGATACGATTGTGACAGGTACGTAAGCATCCTGTCTGATTACCTGCACGCATTCATGTCCATTGTGCATTCCGACGGACTTGGGGAATATCAGCAGGACAATGCGACACCCCACACGTCCAGAATTGCTACAGAGTGGCTCTAGGAACACTATTCTGAATTTAGACACTTCCGCTGGCCACCAAAATCCCCAGACATGAACATTATTGAACATATTTGGGATTCCTTGCAACATACTGTTCAGAAGAGATCTCCACCCCCTCTTACTACCACTGATTTATGGACAGCCCTGCACGATTCATGGTGTCAATTACCTCCAGCACTACTTCAGACAGTAATCGAATCCATGCCACGTCGTGTTGCGGCACTTCTGCGTGCTCGTGGGGGCCCTACACGATATTAGGCAGGTGTACCAGTTTTTTTGGCTCTTCAGTGTAGGTATGCGATCATATCTAATACGCCTCAGAAAGCACTTGGAGTGTGTAATGGTTTTAAGCGCTTAGAACTCTGAGCAGATAATTTTCTTTCTTCATCGAAGATGTAGATGCAACTACTGAGCTTCTGTGTTAGTACTTTTTGGTTTGGCGTTTTCAGAACATTCCCAGCTTTGTAGGGGAATCTATAAATGCTCTGAGCAGTGAAAGGTGCAAAAAGGACTACCAAGACGTTTGGTTTTTCTATGGAAATAAAAAAATGTCGGTTAATTAAAGGTGAAGTTAATTGAAGGTGAAGAATAATTCTATGAAGGATGCCGCTTCTAAAAAATCTGCCGGATGTCTTTCTAGTCACTTTGTAATAAGGTGCTCGGTATAGCCTTAAATGAATAGATAGGACGTATACAAAATCAATACAAACTATGTCGAATTGGCTGCACATTTTAAAATTTGTTTAGTTACTTTTTTTTCATTAAAATAATAAGAAAATTAAATACTTTTAACTTCTGTCATTAGGATTATTAATAGATTAATCAATATGTTTATTAGTATAAGTATTAAAAAATTAAGTTAAAAGGAGTTTAATATTCAAAACTTAGATTTTATAATAATTTTCGTATTATTTTCGTGCGGTATCAGTGTCAACTTAATATTTCACCAGCTTAAAAATTGAGGTTACGTCACACAGAAAACTTCCAAACCATTTTCATATTTATAGTTTTTGATATATTTCATTTTACTTTTATGTTTCAGCCTTATGGGTGAATGCATAGAAATTGCCGAAACCACTGTGAAAGAAATAAAGGTTAAAGAAGGCAGCCTCTTTGACAATAAATTTGTCAAATTCTGGTTTCAAACTGGAGTAGAGACATTGCAAGTCAGCTTGGTGGCCATCACGTTATCCACCCAACCCACAAAAGTTCTTAGATGCCAGAAACAATACACCTTGTATGATGAAATGTCTTGATAGTACATCTGCAATGTCAGAGCAGGAATGGAATCGACTGGCTGCCTTTGTATATAATCAGTACACGGATTTTTATAATTTGCGGCCACGTGAAGCGGTTATATAGAACATCCGACAGCGCCGGTTCACGAACTGGAACTTCCGTGACATGGAACTGTGAATTGGGCTTGACAATTTATACCCGATTGTGACTTTTCAACTGGACTTGTCTTTTCATACCTTATTGTGACTGAAGATTCTCTCTGATTTTTCAAATCTGATTGTGACATTTCTTCCTGATTAAGGGATGCTGTTCTCGGCTTCATGAAAATCTCAAACCAAATGATCTGATATGCTTCTTCTCCTCATCACTGCCTCCATTCTCCTTGTAAATAAAATAATAGTTAATAAATATCAGCTTACATTATAGTTCATCTTAATTTGACTCATAACTGCAAATTAATTCGGGATGTTGAACTGCAGATTCTTAAAATAAAGTCTTCTTCATAGTATTAACATGCGAAGAGTCTGTTTTGTCTGTAGAGCTTTTTTACATCTGGAATCTTTATTAGACTGACTCAACTAAACTTAATTTTTTATTAACAGAATTCTTAAATTATTGACTTCACAGACTCAAAAAAGAAATACTCAAGTTATTCAAGATCAATACTCAAATTTAACACTCATTTCCTTCAAAACTATAAATAAAAAATAACTGAAAATCAAACTATTAAAAATCATTATCCAAGTTCAACACCCTCGTTCCTCAAAACAACGAGCGAATATATATATATATATATATATAGATATATATATTGATGGAAAAGAAGCAAGTCCTTTCAATCACTTCATCACAATTGTCCTGATAGCAAAAACTAGCTACTGCAAATCAGATAAGAGGACAAACCAAACTGTTTTAATAATAAAGAAAAGTTGAATAGTTAAAAGTTGTCTATCAGGGAGCACTTGCACAAAATGCATTAATAATATAGGTTTCAAATTAAACAAAACGAGAAGGAACACAACAACAGTAAAACGCTGCATTCTATCTAGATATTTTTAAAAATGAGATTATAGCTTTTTCTAAATCGAGTTTTAATTCTATGTCTGTTTTAATTTTTTACCATTATTTTTAGTAATCATTAAAATTTAAAGCTATTTATTTATTTGCTTTTGTTGAATTATTTATTTATTTGCTTTTGTTGAATTATTTATTTATGCTTTTGTTGCATTTTTACCTTCACATCACTCCTAAGCAGTCTCATTTCGGATATAAAATCGAAATACAATGTGAAAAGCAACTTTTTATCCGAAAATGCAAATGCTTTTTCTGTTGTTTCACACTTTCAGGAATTTTCTTCTTTCTCTGCTTAATTGTATGTTTATATGTGTTGTAAATAATACACCCATGTAAACATTGATGTAAAAGTGCACACTAGAGGTGATTCAATCGGGGCCGAAGTCAAAAATTGATAAGCGGGTGTTCATATAAGTGGCTTTTATATATCTGTTCAAACATTAGGGAACGAAAAAAGTAAGTAAAATTTACTTGAGGACTCATCGAAATAATTATCAGAGAAAAATTATCAGCAATTAACGGTCAGTTATAGCAATCCGATTTAAATAAACTAACTAGAGCAAAGCTAACTCCCATGAGATTGGAAGCTTACGCTTTGTGCACATACTTTGGGGTACATCAAGGATATTATCAAAAAATGTAAATAGAAATCCAATCGCTGGAATTCAAATTACTACTCGCCCCGCGGTATTAAATGTATGAAGGACGTATGAGAGAAAGTCATTGCATCACATTGCCAAGTCATAAATGCATGATGGCACGGTTTAAAGTAGTAACAGGTATCTCCAATGAATTTAAAACCGCTGTCTAAAGTTTTGCTAGTTAATCAGTTGATATAAATATGTCAAAAGTTCCCAATGTTGTCCAATTTGGGCAATTTATTTCCACGTTTGGCGCCAAAAATTAAGTCCCGAAACCTAATCCAAGATTTCTCATATCTCGGTTTTATCGATGTTTCGCTTGAACTTTCCACGCCTTACGTTTATTCGATAGAATTTTAATTAGTCTGTTTTTTAAATAATTATTTTACATAGATTCAGCGATATTTTTATTAGGTAGAGAGAGTTATCGATTATCTTTTTTGCACAGAAAAGAGATACCTAAAGCGTGGTTCCATATTATTTTGGTAAAGCTCAGATGATCTGATGATATTATCAGTGATAAAAGAATGGAAGACCTTTGAGCGTATTAACAATTCGTCTCTTAGGATATGGGGATATTCGAGATACCATGATACGTTATGACTAAGTAATTTGAAGTTGATTTTCTTTAAAAATAAAAATTATAATTCTTTATTCAAAAATTTAATCTTTACTAAAACAGGTACTTACTAGTTCACAAACAAAATTAGTAAACATTTCACCATAAAATGATGCTAAATTAGTTGAAAATTTTCAGTAAAGGAACGTTGAACCATGGCTTGGTTATTGAACTGATCAGTGGAACCAAATCATGGTTCAACGTTTCTCCATGGAAAGGCTGCAACTAATTTAGCATCATTTTATGGTGAACCGTTGAACTACTTCTATTAACGGTGTAATTTGAAGCTGCTCAGTAAACTTTAACACATTTTTCTACATGGAATATTATTTATAATATTATTTATAATACTGCTTAATAAAAGAAAATCAACTGCTTCACATTAAAATAATACTTATTAAACTATTCCGCCAAAAGTATCTGGGCACCCAGCGGCACAAATTCTGGAAGTCCTGTGGTCCAGAATGTATACATACATCTCGAAATTCATTTTTCCAACAGCAGGAACTTAGAGAGCAGCCAAATTATAAAAAATACCTCCACATAATGATACTGCCACACCAAACTTTACAGTCGGCTCTTTGCAGCCACATAAGAAGCGCTCACTGGGTATCCTCCAAACCCATACAAGTCTACCGGACTGCCAGATGGTAAAACCAGGTTTACCACTCCGTAGAGAACTTTTCCACACGTCCACAGTCCAAGGATGGTGAGCTTTGCGCCACTGCAATCATAGCTTTTCGCAGTTTGGCGAGTGAAGTTCGTCTTATGAACAGCTGCTCGACATTAGAATAACAGTTTTTTTAACTACTAATGGTCCTGCTGCTATGCTACCATTAATATCTGATGAACTTTGGAACTTCTGCGTAATTTCAACCAATCAAAACTTCGAGTTTGTTTCACTGCTCTTTTTAGAGTTCAAAGCTGCATTCACTAATTTAGCCACTTCGTTTTCCTTGAGTCTCATTGCCTCGAAGTTTCTACTTCACAATTAGATCGCTCACAGAGAATTTTAGTTGAATGTCCGAAATTTCACGAAATGATTTCTCACAAGGTAGCACCTCCTTGTATACTTTGAAGATCAAAGTCACTAAGCTATTTTGACTTACCCATTGTCTCATAAACATACGAATATGACCTGGCAAACCACTACAAAGACTTTTACATCGGGGGATGTCCACATACTTATCGCCAGATAGCATATTTCTAATACAGCTTGTAATTAATATTTCAAAATGACAGTTTTCCAGCCTATAACCATAAAAGTCTAAAACAAATATCTCCTCAGCATCTGTTCCGGTATTCTTTAACTGGTTATTCAATTAATCTTAATAATCAGTTAATTTATTTTCAAAGACTCTCTTATTATCCACAGCATCTAAATATCGAGAACATTTATCATCCGTTTCATACATTGTAGTGCGCGGAAGCCTGAACTTCAGATAAATCTTTGAATAATCATCAAACCATTTTTCTGGCAACTCACATTTCATTGTCTTCTAAATTAGCAGGATTTCCGAAACAATTTTCTCAAAACCTTACCAAGAACAGAAATTTTCACGACACTTCAGTCGCCTCCTCCTCCACAATTACTCAACTTTGATGCCGTATCGCAAGTCCTCTAGTTCTATCTCATGAATCATTCTCTTAGCTGTTCGAAAAGGAACTATCGGCGTCTTCTTTGATATATAAAGAATTAGGCATCATTATTTAAATCACTGCGTGAAAGTTGTGTGATTCCCTAGCATTAGTATTGATTTCATAGTAATTAAATTGAAACATTAAGTATTAGCTACACTCGAAGCTGTTAATTTACTTGAAATGGAATGTCATGCGCTAATTTATGTTTTACTTGAATTTAAAATATAAAGAAATTAAATTTAAACTACATTAATGTACTTTACCTTTACTAATTTTTAATTTTGTATTTACAGTAAGAAAGCTAATTATAATCCATATTTTAGGTAATTATCATGCGAAAATAATAATCTTAGTAGGTTAAAAAGTTATAAAAAAATTCGCGCAGAAAAGTATATTATAAGCTATAAAAAATGGTTAGTATTTTAGTCGAAATGCCAAAAAATGAAAGCATATGAGATCAATATATGAAGATAACTAGGGAACATGGTATTAATTTAACAAATTTTTTTATGATTTTGTGTTACAATGATATTTTAGATAAAAATAAATGCATGTTAAATCTCAGGACACTTTGCTCTATAATTTTTTCATCCCCTTAAATGTTTACTGCCGGTTGTAAGTTAAAATAGAATTTGAAATATTTTATTTTATTCAGTTTTTGGAAGTGCAACAACATCCGTGATTTTTTTAAAGATATATTGACATGCTTAAAGACATTTTACTTATATCTTCAACTGAAGTAATAAATGAACTACATATTAATGAATTGAGATTTTTTTGCTAGAAATGATTAGTAGGGTGGCCCGAAAAATCCGTAGAAAAGTTGCGGATTTGGCTGATTAAAAATAGGCCAAAAAAGAAATAAAGTTGTAATAAAAACATATAAAACATTATTTAATACGGCGGATTAATTAGTTAAAATTTTTTAATTGGGAATACCTTATTCCCCCGTACATGATATATATTTCGGTTACACACATAACCATCATCGGGGGAATAAGGTATTCCCAATTAAAAAAATTTTTAACGAAATAAAGTTGGTTTATATATATTTACTGTATGAAGTTATGAAAATTGGAAAAAGTGAGGTTTTCACAGTAAGTTTAATATTTTAAAATTTGTTTATAAGTGAATGAAATAGCTCAAATCCTTGTGTGTCCGAACCAGAAAAATTTATGCTTATTTTTAATTAAAATTATCAGCAACTTCCTGTCGCGCATTATCCACAAAGTTTATGAGATTTTAATAAATATTTACATACGATGCCAGATTCAAGTTTAAGGGGAAAATACTAAATCCATTTTTTTGTTTCTTCACTGAATGCATTTTTAAAATTCAATTATTTTAGAAGATTAGTAATATTTGCAAGCAGATTTACTTTAATGATAAAACTAACCTTTGTTTAACAAGAGTCGTAAATCCAAGAAAACCACATTGAACACAATTGACCGTTTTCACTCATTTTTAGCTTGAGATATTTTGAAATCTTGTTTATGGTGAAATTCGAACTGGTTTACTTCACAGCTTAGATATTTTTATAAAACCATCCGTAGATTCAGCTCTTCGTTTGAATGCCTTGAATCTTATATGCCACATTACTTTGAGTGACTTTGGATTTCAGTCACGGATTTTTGTCTGCGTGACGAAACAGTGAATCTATTTTCAAAGGTTGATAGAGAGCGGTGGGGTGATAAACTGTCAAAAGTCGCCAAGGTTGACCATTTTTGACGATTTATCACCAACAGAAATACGTTCCCAAAACTAAACCAAGCTTGGTATATATTCTACATTTGGCGAGGAAATTCCAAAACCCTACTATTTATTTAATGGAAGTGTTAATTAGCGTGTATAAAAATGTTTATAGTGATGTAAATAGTCAAAATATCGTTGGAATATTCCTAAAGAAGATTGTAAACAGTTTTGTTAGGCGATTTAAAAAAAAATTCAGTTCTGAAGAAGTGCTTTCTGGAACAAGGAAGACAAATACGGTACACTCATGGATTATACATTTTCCAACATATTAAAACAAGGAAGACAAATAGGGTCGACACTTAGATTATGATTAACTTTTCAACAGAATTGAACGAGGAAGATAAATAGAACTGACACATAGATTATGTCGTACTTTCCAATGTAATGGAAAAAGTGTGACAAAAAGGCCGGCGCTATGGATAATCATGCACTTACATACTTAATGGGAAAAGGGGGACAAACACGGAAGACGCATAGATAATGATTGATTTTCCTTGGTAGTGAATCAAGAGCGACAAATAGGGCCGACGTATGGATTATGAAACGCTTTTAATTTATAGCACTTTAGCGTGTACTTAAAATATGAAAGTGTTTCATATTTTTTTATTATTATTATTTTTTAGCTTCTGTTTGGAAGTCTCTTGATGTTTTCAAACAGCCATCCTCCACAATTCCCAAGAACTGACACTAGATAAGGTGTTCATTGACATTCATGGCAAAGACAGCAGCGGTATGTATTTACGTTCAGGATCCGTTTCTAGCATGGGAATAGCTGATGCACAGCACGATAGCAGCCAAATTTAGATGCAGCGAAAAAAAGTTTAATGCATAAAGATTTTTTTTTAATGTGGACAATTTTTCATTTGCTCATGGGCGGCCGACGGCCTAATATCAATTCTGCCTTCGTTGTTCTATTACGATGAAAGAAGATTCAAGACCTCTGATTTGATCGTGGTTTCAATTTTGCGAACTGTAATATAACTCAAGAATCGAAGAAGAATGAAGACTGAGCATTCTTGCAAGTGAATAGTTTTTTTAAGGTATCGTCCGTGGCATCGAGTTATATATAAATTCAAATGTAACACACACAACTATCTTTTGTCAGCGGCTTCCCTCGCTTTAAATACGGATAAAAGTGGCAAATAGGGAGGTCTCCGTTCGGAGTGAACCACTAATTTAGTTAACTTTCCTTGAACTAATGAAATTTGTAATGATAAAATTATTTATATGTAAACTGTGGTCCAGAAGATTTAATTATGCAATGTTCATTAAAACTCTGTTTAAAGTTATTTCTAATTTTTATTATATTTTTTTCTAAATCTGTTTACAAAACTAGATAAAAAGAAATTTCTCCTTAACTTTTGAAATTTCGATGTATTTTATTTTTTAAAACAAGTATTTTAAATAAAGATTTTTTCCTAGTTTACTTGAATAACTTTGAGGCATTTTTATTTCAGCGTTAAAACAAGATGATGAAATTATTTAATATGTAAAATAAAAAATTAAACTTAAATGCTTTAAACAAGAAACGGAATTCTTTAAAAAAAATTAATACACACATTTATGAGAAAATATCTTAAATCTTACAAGTTTATTAAAACTCTTGCATTTTTATTACAAAGAAGCATATAAATAACAAATTATTTAACTGCTTTGATTAAACCTGACTTTTCTTTTAAGTAATACACCCGTTGCAGAGAAACGAGTGCACGTGAGAATTCGTATTTTGTCAGAATGCTCAAAGTGAGAAAGTATCTCCGGAGCACCGCAGAAATTTGCAAATAAATTGCAGCTATTTTGTTCAGAGCAACGCACCATTTAACAGCTTTATTAATTAATCCCACGTTACAGTGTAAGGAAAAGTTACATTAGTGTACTTATAACATCACATCGCAGAATTCGAAATCAAGCAAATCTATAAAAATCTCTTATTTCAATCAAGGTAGTTCCCATAGGATTCACAGAGATAAATTTATTTATTGAATGCTGCGTGAATTAAGAAAATGAAAGCTCCGCAATCTACAGAACATACTAGATATAATTTAAACGCATTATATCGGGAAATTCTTTATTTCGCATTGTATTAATACACATAAATTTGAAGGAAAATATACATGAGCAAACACATTTTTCTATCGAATTTCATATATATTATAATGCTAGACAAAAATCAGAAACCAATGTCGAAAAAGATATACATTAAAAATATGTTTAAATTTGTTAACATGTAACATGCGCTCAAACAGAAAACGGTGGGGGGGGGGTTAAATATTATAAGTCATCGCTCACTTCTTGTATGGTAATACTTCGTAGCATTGTAGAAATGAAGTAATTTTATAATTTTCCCTTTCTCAAGAGCCCCAGAAGATTAAATGCAGTTATAATTAGTAAGCCTTTAATTTGCATCTACTTAGAAAAAATCAGTATTATACATATATTGCGGAAGCCCAGGGAAGTATTGGCTAGTACATTGTGCTCCTGATCCACAGATTCGGGGTTGATTCCCGTACTGTGAAAGGCTGATTCAGCCATTCATCAAATCCGTGGATCGTTAAAAGAGAGACAAACCTTCCTTGGGAACTAAACACTGAAAGCTCTGCGTCTGTCAGACCACCTAAGCTCCGCCTAATGCTTCTGCAGCCCAATGCCCATGGTCAAGGAGACATGGATAGAGACAACAGTCCTTGGCCCTACGTTAGCTGTGGCGCCAGTGGATTGCATTTTGCATACTTTATGATTTATTAAAGTGACTTCAATATGGAGGATGAAAACTATTGATGGAGGCACCAAAATACGGAATCGCCCCCATTTTAATCATTTATATTCATATCTGCTATTAATTATTGAAGTTTTAGAGTGAAAACAATTTTTGGTAGGCGTAACCGGAGCAATATGATAGGTTGAGGAATAAAGTAAAAATTATTTTATTGTTCGGATATCAGGCGAAACCAGAATATTCTCGAAGTTCAGAAGGGAACCAAGTGCGCGTGAAGTATAAAAACAGCGTGAATCAGAAGGTCACGAAGAAATTACGGTAAAATCATGAACGCGAACTCTGACTGTTCTGAAAATGCGTTAAATTAGGATGAATTAAACTCTAATTATACGAATTGCAATTCAGAATGTTTGTTTACTTTTGTCAGTAATATTTTGATTTAAAAAAAACTATTAGCAAATGTATCTAAATTTAAAATGCATTGCTGTGATAAGGTTGAGTAAATTATAAGAAAAAGGCATACTTTTACAATTCCTTACATGCGTTTAGCTTTAACGATTGTTCTTACATTTGCAATTGAAACATGCATTTCGTTCTTCCACCGGAACATTTTATTCAGAAAATGTTGCTGGGAGAAATAAACACGATAATAGTTACTTCTGCTATGTCATTAGTAAAATTGAACAGGATGTTTTTCTTCTGTTACTTGCTTCACATTTTTTAATGTTCTCTTTTATGTTGCAGGCAAAAGAAAATAGAAATAAGAGTATTTTCTGTTAAAGGCAAGAGTTTTTGGAACAGTTTGTGCAAAATATTTATAGATGCTTAAACGTAAGCGGATTGAATTAGTTTATATCTAGAACTGCCTGTTAAATTATGTTTCAAAGTTTCATCTCAAAATATCATACATACTTTAACTGTCTGTTAAATTATGTTTTTAAGTTTCTTTTCAGAATATAATACATACAGTCTGGTGATGTATTTAAATAAATAGTGTTATGAATTTTCGGGGTAAATTGCTGTTCTAGTGATTAAACTAATTCAAAATTCGTATTCTATGTGTCACGTAATTGGATTTTACATTTTGTTGCATCAAAATGGGTTACCTAGAACGCAAGATATGGAGTTTTGGGTTTCCTATTGGTTATTACAGGGTTTTCTAGAAATCTCAAGAAATATTGATGTTACAGCTTCGCTGTAACATCAAATCGCTATATTACGCACTTTTCTGGGGACTTATTTTGGCACTGTTTCGCCAAAAACTAGCCGATATTGTCGACATTTCGGTCATTTGGCGCGATTTTCCCAATGGGACCTGTAAAATACATTTTCCTGCTATAGTCTTACATAGTAGCCTAATATTATTCAATTACTCCTCTATTACGCAATCAAAATCGAATTTGTTCTACTACATTCCGGGAGCATTTCTTTCTCGATCCTTCTCCGGTATTGAGTATACTATAAAAGCAGTGTGCTGCACCAGTTCAGTCAGTTTTAACTCAGCATTCGTTGAGTGGGTTCGCTATATTACGCTGTGAATTGCGTCGTCATAGAAAGAAGTTATATCCGCTCTTATATTAAACGAGGAATGTTTGTGTGTGTGTGTGTGTGTGTGTGTATGTCCGAACGATCTCGAAAACTGCTCTAAGGATTCTTTTTAAATTTCGTATCTGGGGGTTTTTTGGGCCCCTGAAACGATTGAGCTAGGTCAATTGATTGAAAAATCTCTAAAACGCTCAAAATTTAAAATTTAAAATTTTTGGACGGTAGCGCCATCTATTGAGCGCTTGAAAAACACATTTGATGCAATCTTCCTAAAAGGGACGCTCAAATAAGTTTGGGGCGGATTAAAAAATACACGCCATCGATATATAATAGTAAAAATTAATTTCGCAAAAAATAAATGGAACTTGATATTCAGTACACAGACAAATAAATATTTTAGTTACTAGATATATTACACCATTCAGCTACATAAATTTGTTTAGAATTAAAAAGTTATTTTTATTTCAAAATATCGTCCTCGCAACCAGCGAAAGAAAAAGAGAAAAGAGTCTTCGTTGCCATCCCCGAGAGCACCTTGATGTAATATACGTAAATAATTTAATTATTCTTAATTCATAGTTATTAATACAAAATTATTCGCAAATCTTATGTGAAAAATTGCCTGAATTTATTACATCTATCCTTTTGTAACTAACGTAAAGCTAAATGTATTTTCGCGTATATACTAAAACAATAAATATTTTTCATATATTTTATTGATCCATATGATGCGAATTTCAAAAGTGCATAAAAGTTTCAGCTTAGCCGAATAATTTAAATGAAAATGACACCCTTTTCAGTCATTCACCGTAAGAAAAAAGATCCTGTGACGTAGCATGAAAATTCCATTTTTCTTTTTTTTTAAATAACGGCACTAGGTTGAATTCTATTTTAACTGCCTTATTCCGCCAAGTTGACGATAAATATTTAAATGTAGTTACCCTGATGATTTTTTTTTTTTTAATGGGTCAACCGTTTATAATGAAACAATGTTCGAAACTCCGATGAAAAAATGATACGATCGATTCCTGAATTGGGCTCGCAGTCGATATTCAAATTAATTTTGCAGATGATCAGCCATCAGTTTACTTTTCATTCACTGCAGTTAATGATTTCAAATCATTTATTTTATCATCGTATGGACAACCTTTTAAAAGTTGCGGGCAGAACTTTACGATAGTGGCCTCCTGGGCCTGACTTCAGGATGTTAGCGAAATCGCGGGCCGTATAATTCGGATTTATATGGAAGTTTGAATGTTTTATATAGAGTTTTACATAGGGTTTTGACTTGTTTTGAGGGCTGGTCCAAAAGCCATGGCGGGCCCCATCCGGCCGCAGGCTGGGAGTTGTCCATATGTGGAAGCAGTAAATTATGAGGCTGAAATCTGGTTAAGATTTTTTCTAATAAATTTTCAATTCTTATTTAGACGTGGATTAGACTGTGTTGTTTTGTGTTGTGTACTATCATTAAACTAAAGGATAAAGCCCTTTGTGGAGACAATTACAGCGGGCGATAGAATGTCTACACTCAGAATATTTAATATTTACCCACTTAAAATCAAATAACTTCATACTCAATTTTTATTATAAATCGAAATCCGAATTGTATAATCTGCAGAAACATTTCGTATTCGAAACATTTCGTTTGGTATCATCATCCTCTCCCATATCCATGCTTAATGCATAGAAAACCGTTTTATTTTTGAAAAAAAGTTAAACTGAGTAGTAATTTAGAAAAGCTATCTTAATCGAATTGGAATCATAATTTTTCCTCCAAAGCCTGATAACCGTGACTTCAATGTAACGTCAATGTCACTTGAAATAGATAATTCTGACACTCAAATGATTGGCTTTTTTTATTCTCTTAAATAAAATAGAGCTAAAAATACACCCCCCCCAGAAAAAAACCGCTTAAAAATCAGGGAACGGTTGGATTATCAGATTTCTTCTTTCTTTTTTTTTCTTTCTTCTTTTTCTTTCTTTTTTTCTTTTTTTTACATAATTATGATAATTTTGAGGCTGATAGCACCAACGAACCGTGTAAATTTTAAGTTATTAGACAATACATTTTTAATCTGTTTGGATGGTAAAAGTTCTATTTTGAGTGGTTGAACTGGAATTGTGACAGAGTCAGGGATCAGCGTAACTATATAGGAGCGATGTATTTTTGATTTATTCGAGGTTAGAAGTCCATTTTCTTCAGTCCATCCATTTGTTCTATTATTGTCAACGTTTAAGTAGTTGTTAGGGTTATTATAAAAGAATATTTTTGATCTATTCTGTTTTTGATTTCATGATTTCGAAGTATCCTTTTGTACTAATAATTTAAATTGCGTTGCACTTTTTATTTTCTTAAGCGTGAGTTTATAAAATAAAATTATGTTTAAAGCATATTTATGTAAGATTATACTTTTTTGGCATCTATATTTATGTATCTATAAGATTGAATTTACGTTTGTAGAATTTGTTTATGGATGATATATTTTCTTTGAATTAGAAAAAAAATAAGTATTTTATGTTTGAATTGAAGCACTATAGAGAAATTTACAATTTCAATCGTAAAGAATTATCATCATAGATGTATTATAAAGACGTAAATGCATGAAAGTGTAGCTCAAAAACTAGCTGTGGAAACATATGATCACCGACAGCAGCACTTTGCCCAAATGTGTGAATGTGCAGTTCAAACACAAGCAGATGAAACAGATGATTAGTATTTGGAAGGAGAACGACAAAGAACAGCTAGACGTCGACAAATACTTCGGGTAAACAGTCTAAGTATCTACAAAGCTGCCACAAATGTGGGTTTTTATTATCATAGTTTAAAACTTTTTAACATGGATTGCATTCACCCTGGAGCTTTGTATTTTTCTGAAGAGTAAAAACAAAAATTAACCGAAACCATTTTGGGGACTGTAAGATTGATGTAGGACATTCCGAATTTCCTTATGAATTGGTGTAGTTGTTTCTTCGACGTCACCCACATTTCAAAGAATTCGAAATTTGAAAGCATACTTTACAATGGCTTTGTTCACAGTATATGACGAGTGAAACTATTAACGATTTTGGTGTGTACTGCTACGTTGCGAACAGTGTATAACAGACTTTATGAAATTTTTTTATAAACTCATTCATCTGACAGTTCAACCAATTCAAATTTTTGATGCTGAATTTGAACGTCCTCAATATGGACAAATATATTTCTGAAGTAATGAAGACGCTGTTAGTGAATGCATCGCCCAAGATCTTCGCTGATACCCTCGCTGATCTGCTACAGAAGGAAAGGAGGCACCTCACGTTAAACTACTTTTTGCTCAACTCTGATGGCGCCGACCATCGAGTATTTAGCATCCCTCTTCAAAACAAAGTATATGCCATTGTAACATTGAATGCCGACCAAAACTTACCTGATAATGGGTGATCCGACAGCGATGAAAATCTTTAACCATGAAGATTATTGATACGTGCCAAGGCATTTACGTATTCATTATTTTACACTTAAGGAGCCTTTAGATTCTGAGCATGGCTCGGTAACCTGGTACTTTATCTTATATTAGAAGCTTTGTTTTTGAGTTCTGTGTGCAAATTCATTGCTGAGTCTTGAGAGACTATTTAAGGGCTTAAGGGCTTGAGAGACTATTTAAGGGCTTTCCACTGAATTTTTGCCTGTGGAAGTGTTTTATTTAGTGTGAAAAATACAGCATTTGTGAAAGCTTATGTATGTATGTAAAGCTTATGCTAAGTGGACTGTTATGAGCACGTTATTGGCTTATTTTGCTTGTAAATATTGTAGTGCTGATTGTTCGACGAAGATGAAGAGGCAATAAAGTTCGTGTGTTTCATACTTGACAAGTGGACTTTTAACTAGAACTTTCTAAAACTACTGGACTTTAGAAAGACGAACCCTGGAATTAAGCAGAGGTTTCTGTAACAATAGTCATCCTATTTCTAATTAAAATTTTGACGGTTTGTTACACAATTATGAAAACATATATTTCAATTTTATGCTTCTTAATATAGAAAAATATTTAGATATATATATAACGGGCAGGAACTTGCCGATTAGGCATTGTCCCTTACAACGGCCCGAAGGTGTGACCATTTTATTATGGGGCTTTGTTATCAAGCAGATATTCCCTTTTTGTAGAGATACATGACAAACACTTAGAGGAACTGCCAGTATTACATTTATCGCACCCGCTTTAACAGTTATGTTCTGTTCATCTTTTATGGAAAATTGTAAATTTATAGAAGTGGCACCACTGGATTTAGTACATGAGCATTGTACTCAAGATTATTTTTTATTAACTATCTAAAAATTAATTCTTGAATGCAATAAGCACATGGGGTCTTCTCCCCCTGTAGGTTCAGATTTACAGAGTGTTCGGGTGGTACTCAGCAGGTAGCAGTAGGAGAGGAACCACTTTGTAAACTGTAAACCAATAGGTCGGTTTCTTGCTAACAGGAAACTGTGATTTCTGTTGTAACATAAAACTAAAGTTTCACTTAAATACCAAGCAATCAGTTTAATTTTTTAAAAATACAGAAAAGCTTAGATTTTTCTTTAAGGTTAGATTCTATAATGAAAGAAACAATCGTATTGCTTAGACGGTAACGTGTATATCGAATGTTAAGGCGTTGGCTATTTTGCCTAGAAATAGTAATGTCTTAATATCTACAAGGTGGCCATAATTAAAGCAGATGCGAATCTTTATTACAACCCGATTGTGAGAACCTTTATTAGAGCCCGATCGTATCGAAACTGGAGCTGTAACATCCATTTTCGGAATTAAACAGGCATAAAAATTACAGAAAAATAACATTTCACAAACACTTCGATGTTGAAACCACACTTTACATTCATCTTTGCATTTTACATTTTAAGCAAATTAATGGAGATTTGTTGATTTTTGCAGTAAAGAAGGCTGTTCTGAGAATGCACTTATTGGAACATCTGTAAATAAAACATATTGAGCCACCAGGGGCGTAGCCAAGGGGTGTGTTAGGGGGGTCATAACCCCCCCCCCATGAGGAATTTTTCTCATACAAAATGTATATTCTTCACTACATTATCACACACACGTAATACATATATATGAGTTGTAGTAGTCGTAACCCCCCCCCATGAAAAATCTCTGGCTACGCACGTGTGAGCCACACATATAAATGATTCCAATCTATATAAATAAAATTGGACTTTTGTCTGTACATTTCTTGGAATTCAAGAATTTTGCGATTTCTATCCGTTTCAAGCACCCGGAATTCCGATGCGACCCTCAAAAAAAAGTTTGTCTGTCTGTCATTCTGTCATTCTGTCCGTGACGCTTTTTTTGTTTAAGCATTACGTAAAAACGACTGAAGCGAATGATATGAAATTGGGTGTCATGATAGGTGGTCACTCAACTTAAAACATAGGCGTCGAATTTAACAAAAATCTTGATTAGATTTTGAAATTTTGCGAAAATCATTTCAAACTGCGTAAATTTGTGTTCGCACATCACGTAAAACTGTAAAGGTGAAAAAATTATATTTGGTGAAATGATAGGTGGTCACTCACCTTAAACTATAAGCATCTAATTTTAAAAAAATCGATCAGATTTCGAGATTTTGTAAAAATCGTTTAAAACGGAGTGAATCTTTGTTCCCGCATTACGTAATAACGACTAAAGCGAATGATATGAAATTTTAGTCCGGGAGCCAGCGACAGATTTTGCTCAGTTATTTCTTCCTGGCCGATAATTCGTGAGATGATTAAGATAGTTGTGTGTTGAAGCCTGGTGATCGTCAGCTGCCGCACCATGGGTGGCTTGGGCGGCGGCCGCCTTCCAGACACGTAAAAAAAAAAAAAAAAAAAAAAAAAAATCAGTCATTTCCTCCCGGTTGAAAATTTCTGAAATAATAGTTGGCATAGTACTTGTTTGGAAAAAACCGTCAGCTGGCCAAGCGGCGGTGGATTATACGTCAGCTGCTCATACGAACATGTAAAAAAAATTTTTTTTTTCAATGATTTCCTCCCTGTTGAAAATTTGACAGATGTTAGTTTACATTCTACTTTAAATAAAAAAACAAGTCAGCTGGCACAGTGAAAGTGTGGCGCGGAAAGGTAGTGTGGCCGCCGCTAGCCTATTTTAATGCACCAGCTGACGGGTTTTCCCCGGCATAAGGCCAGCTGATTTTTTTTATTATAGCAAGAATTATGTGAACTGTTATTTGACAAATTTTCAACCGGGAGGAAATAACGCACTTTATTTTATTGGACACAACTGGGTCACAACTGTGTGTATGACCCCCCTAATCCCCCCCCCTTGGCTACGCCCCTGTACAGAAGATATCACCAAGTGGAGCTCAGCTTCAGAATTCATTTCTTTTTATGCCAAACTTGGCAACAAATTGCCAAAAGTGGTCTACCTTGGTGACTTTTGACATTAAGACCAGCGCTGTTACTGGGAACCCAGTCCAAAGTATATTCCCAAAACGATCAAATTATGCTATTCTGAAAACATGAAAAATTTTCGCATTCGAAAGATTTCATTTTGTGTACATAACCATTCTTATATACAGGCAGACGATTTCTTTGCTTAGCTCGAAGTCCACTTATAAATCCTCAATTTATTTTTGAGGAGAAAAAATAATCTGTGTAATCTAGAAAAGCACTTTAAAAGGAAGGAATCACAATTTTTCCTTCAAAGCCGGATATAACGTCAATATAACGTCCTTTTCCGCTTGCAGAGCCGAATTTTGTCACACAAATGATAAACTTTTTTGACTCGGAGAAATAAAATGGAGTTGAAAATGCCAAAAAATCTCTTAAAAATGAGGAAACTAGTGGTTTTCATGTTTTTAAAGTAGCACAGATTGTTTTTTTTTATATTTCTATACATAATTATGAAAAATAGTAGGATTATTGAGGATATCAGCGCGTTGTGTCCAATAAAATAAAGTGTGTTATTTCCTCTGGGTTGAAAATTATTCAAATAATAGTTGACATAATTCTTGCATAATAAAAAAAATCAGCTGGCCGTATGCCGGGGGAAAAACCCGTCAGCTGGTGCATTGAAATAGGCTAGCGGCGGCCACACTACCTTTCCGCGCCACACTTTCACTGTGCCAGCTGACGGGTTTTCCACCGGCATACAGCCAGCTGACTTGTTTTTTTATTTAAAGTAGAATGTAAACTAACATCTGTCAAATTTTCAACCGGGAGGAAATCATTGAAAAAAAAAATTTTTTTTACATGTTCGTATGAGCAGCTGACGTATAATCCACCGCCGCTTGGCCAGCTGACGGTTTTTTTTTCAAACAAGTACTAAGCCAACTATTATTTCAGAAATTTTCAACCGAAAGGAAATGACTGAATTTTTTAATTTTTTTTACGTGTCTGGAAGGCGGCCGCCGCCCAACCCACCCATGGTGCGGCAGCTGACGATCACCATGCTTCAACACACAACCGTCTTAATCATCTGAGAAATTATGGGCTGAGATGATTTTGGTCGCAAAAATCTGTCGCTGGCTCCCGGACTATTTGGTCACACGATAGATGGTTGCTCAACATAAACTATAGGAGTCAAATTTTTAAAACATTTTTATTAGATTTTGAGATTTTGTGAAAATTCTCTCAAAATACGTTTATTTTTCTTCAAACATCACGTAATAACGACTAATACGAATGATACGAAATTTAGTGATATGATAGGTAGTTGCTAATATTAATTTATAGGCGTTGAATTTTTAAAATATTTTGATTACATTTTGAGATTTTGCGAAAATCGTTTTAAAATGCTGAAAATTTGTTCCAGCATCACGAAATAAAGACTGCAGGGAATGAAACGAATTTGGGTGACATGATAGGTTGTCACTCAACTTAAATTCTAGGCTTTCATTTTTTCAAAAATGTTGATTAAATTAGATTTTGCGAAAATTATTTCAATATGCGTAAATATTCGTTCGCGCATCACATAATTACGACTAATGCGAATGAAATGATATTACTCAGTTACTCTCTAACCTGTAATATTTTAACAATACATAAAATTTATAACTTCGCTTTCTTTCTTTGGCAACATACTACATCCATTCTGTGTAGTCATACAATGCTGACGAAAGTTCTTGCTTTTTTGGAAATTTGCATTCACTAACCCGTCGAGGACGGGTACTTCAGCTAGTATACTAATAAAAGCTAACTTTCTGTACTTTCTATGCCTATTTTACTCCGAAAATGAACTCTCGCCCCTGGTGGCAAAGTTCCGAACTATTCTTTAATCAAACCATAAAGTCTAATTACTGTCCCTCAGTGGCCTGGACGCTAAACTCCTTTCTTTAAAGAACACGGCAAGTGAAGCAGCATTCGGTTTGGCCAGTGCTTGGGAGGGTCGACTTCCTGTCAGCTCGATTACTGTGGGACCGTGTACGCTAATGGTAGCTGGTGTACGTAAAATCTGTCGTGGCTCGAATTTCCTCCAAGTTGTTAAACAATACATCTCGAGTGGGGGGGGGTGCCGATTTCAGGGGGTTGGCCCTCCTCTGGAATTGGATCAATATTAGGGGACCACCGACTAAATCGTACTAACTAAGAACCTCTACTTTATTTATGGTCACCCTGTATATTAAAAATTATCTATTTATTTCAATACGAATATTTAGAATGTTCCAAAGTACCTACTCTACTACCTTATGCAAAATGTAATAGGCTTTACTTAAAACCGCTCAGCTCCTAGAGTGAAGTAATCGATAAAGTCTGTCAGTAAAAACAGCCTTTTTGAGACTAGTAGCATATTAGCACACATCGAAGAAATAATCACATGTCATAAATATTCGTCTCGAAAATCTTTCAGTGACATATTCTGACACTGAAAAATTATATTATCAGCTCACCGTGACTTTCTGGGTGCTTATTACCCCGGGTTGAAAAAGTAAAAGAAAAAAACTGACACGACCATAATTTACATTTTCATTCAGTTGTAGATTTTTTTTTCCTGAAAACAAAGAAAAGATCTTATGGTGTTCAAAAGCTGACTTGAGCATATTTGAAAACAATATTAAGTTTATATGCCTTGAATTTCAAAACTTCTTGTTTTAACTATATTTGTGCGTAGTATCTTCATATGTTTCCTTTTCTTTTTTCTTCAGAAAGACAAAAGGGTATAGTCATAATACTTGCAGTGAGTGTCGCAATTCCCTCCCGGATAAATTTAAAAAACCTCTTTCGAAAGCCTAAATTTGTTTACTAGTTATATTTATTTGGGTTTAAAAATTTAAAAATTACTTTTAAAAGTTTATCATTTTCGAGCCTAAATTTTATTTTCAGCTATTTATTTACTAATTTTGTAATTTCCAAAATTGTTAAAAAATAAAGAGTGTGCTAAATGTATGTATATATGGTCAAATGTTACTAAGAACAATATTGTGAGCTATTGTAAACTAACTGCTTTTACATTGTATAGCACTGATGCATTTTACCAGTTGTAATTCAAAAATTGTACTGTAAAAAAAGGGGGAATCCGCTGCTTGCTGGACCTGAGCCTGCAGCTGGGGTTCAGCAGGACATTATGGCTCTTCAGGAACTAAAACAGGCTTTAAACAAAATAGGTAGGCAGTTCCTGAAGGTAGTAGCATATAGTATACATCCCGGGTTTGGAAGGCTTATAATAAAATATATTACCAATACAGACAGAAAGTTGACTTTACTGGACAAAGAAACATTACAAGTTTTATTTCACAAATAGCGAGCTTCCTCATCGTTCGATTGGACGAGGTTCTGCTAAAGAAAATTGCCTTCTTCCGTGGCCACTTCACTCTCCGGATCTAAATGCTTGTGATTTTTTTTATGCGGTTACATGAAAGATCGTGTGTTCGCACCTCCTACGCCAAGTAATTTACAAGATTTACGATAAAGGATCACAACCACTTTTGCTACTATTGATCGTGGCATGTTAAAGCGAGTGTGTGAAGAATTTGACTTTACACTGGATATCTGCCGCATCGTGAAATGTTCATATGTTGAGCATCTATGAAACAGAACTTGTAGCGTTTCTTTCTCCAGTAAAATTAATTTTGTTGTGGTAATATACTTTTTTATAAGACTTCCAAACCCGGAAGGAAATTGTGACACACCCTGTATTTAAACAAGTGGCGTTACACGAATGAAATTTTACAAAATGTTTCATATTGTTTTGAAATGACACATATTTAATTCTACAATTCATTGCCTTTACCAATAGTTCGCATAAGATAAACGTAATTTCTCAGAAATTATCTATTTCGGATTTTATTACTATGCAGATAAAATTTTACAAGATATCCCTTTAGAAAAACGGTGGATAGTTTTTCTTATCTTAACATTTTCATAAATACTACCTACGTTAAATATCAACTAATGCAATTGTTTTAGTTTCTCAACATTAAAATATACTTGAAAGCGAAAAACTGAAATTTTCCCCTTCACTTGAAGAGAGAGAATTAGCTTATTCTCAACTATAATACTTACTTTAAAATTTTTACAAGTATTTTAAGTGTATTTTGAAAATACGAGAATTTTTTGTATTTTTTCAGTTCAGGTAGTATCTTGTGTTTTGTAATTCGGTGTGTTCGAATTAATGCATCTTGTATTTTGTACCGAAAATGCATTTTCAATGTATTTTGCTCAACTCAGTTCCTAATCAACCAACAGATGAGCTACTCATGCATGAAATAAAATATATATTTTACAAGATTATCTAAACAGAAGTTTCTCAAATTTCATTTCCAGGTCTAAGATGTACTTTCTCGAGAAAAAGAACAACGACAAAATATCATTTACATTGAATTTTGATAGTAATAGCGTACTTTTAAAAGCAGAATTCAGCAAAAATTAGTTATCAAAAATAAATTTACGCCGGAAGTTGCTATATTTCGACAATCAAAAATTTTTCTCACAAGAAAATAGGTACTAGTGAGTATCCTTCTCTTTCCAAAAAACGTTTAAACAAGACTTTAGGATTCATTGTAGCTAACAAAATGAATTTCAGTTATACATAGAGGCTGATTCAGAAAAACGTTTACAAAATGCTACGGCCAATCAGGCATACAACAAGGATCGCAGATGCTGAGTCACTAGAGGGCGTTTAAAATAATTTGTAATACAAAGACAAGAAATAAAATCATTGCAGATTTTTTTTAATATTAGTCCCATTCTAAAATGTAAGGCCATTACAGGAGATGTTCAAAGTTTTTCCCAGATGCATCGTGACACCCCTGATATTGACGCTGCATTGAACGGCGCACCCTCTCAAAGATACCAGGTGTATCTCGAACACATCCTGCTTCAGTTTCAAATCTAAATTTTATCTTATTTTACTGATTGAATTTGATAAATTATAAAATACTGAATTTCAATTTTGCTGTAATATATTTTACTCCGAAAATCAAAAGTGAAAATAAAGATTTCAAATTTTATTTAATTTAAAACAACTTTTTATAAAATTAGCATTACCTTCACCAATATATTAAAAAGAAATACGACTAGTTAAATGGCGTTTATGTATAATTATTTATGAAAGTCTGGCAAATATATGTGTTGCTTTAACTTTTTGCACTTAAAAAACATATAAATACATTCTTCCATTTTCAGTTGAATTTCATTAAACATAACTGAAAAAAAAATTGCAAATTTTGGATGACAAACATCTTTCGAGTCCATCACAATACATATCCATCGAAACAGCCTTAGAAACGATTAAAATTCTTTAAAAATTAGCTTGAAGTAAAAACGATGCCCAAATAGCAATCTTACATTATAAATAAACAGTTTTAATTATTCCTGAAAGAAACGAATAATCACGCCAAAAAAGAAAATTATGGTTGTATGAATTTAAATAACAGAAACTAAATCCTTTTCATTACCGCTAAAATTAGTACGATGTTGCGAGAGAAATTTGAATATCGTCGGAAATGATATGTCAGTCATATTTCTTTTGTACTACGCAGTATAACATTTTCTGCTTTATCATATTCTTTCTGGATTTATTTTTTTCCGAGATTAAAAATATTTTTACATGTTTCAGTTCATCTTATTACAATGAAAAAAATTCATATTGCTAATCTTTAATGTACATAACGAAATAACATAAATCTAAAGTTTATGTAACCTCCTTTAATTTTAATCATCTTTCGCATAAATATCATTCTGTTTTAATTTAAACCCAAACAAACATTTGTACATCGCTACTAATCAGAGCTTTCTTTTTAAATGTTTATATGCGTGTTTGTGTATTTTGCCTTTTATCTTGTTAGAGATATTTTAAATTTGTGTGTTTCGCATTTTATCGTGTTAGAGCTTTAGTGATATTGCCCAATATTTCGAGAGAAATTGCCAAACCGCATGTTAAACAAACAGGAAACCCAAAACTATATATCCCGAGTTCTAGTTGACCGATTTACATGCAAAAAAATGCAAATTTTAATTATTCCATGCGTAAAATACTAATGTTTGCTTAAATTTTACTCTTGAAGAGCAGATCACCCTAAAAATTTGTAATAATATTTTTGAAACGTTTCACTGAGTTTTACTACATTTGCAGGAATTAAAATCCCCACTTACATAAAAAAAAAATGAACGAAATTTTGACTGCTCGTTTCTACGAGAATTAGAACTCAAGACATCACTGGCATTTCAACATTTTTGAAGGTATCTTACAAGTAAACTTTTCAATATTTTGCGATTATTTATATCTCTTTCTTGTTTGTATCCTTTACTTCTAAGTGATTAAAAATATATGATTTAGGCAATTAGAGTATAAAGGAATTTTTTATTTTAAAATGCAGCTCTAAAATTAATAGTTTTAATTTGCTTTACAATTTGAGATTTTATATTAAATCAGTTTGTTTAAGAATTTATAATTCGGAAATTTAATGGAAGAGGATTATCAACCGGGCCTACTTTGTCCTTACGGAATTACTTTGATCCATCGTGGAAAAGACTGTTGAAAATAAATAGGGACAGACTATGACTCAACACTGGTAACAGGTTTATAAAGGTAATGTTTTTACACCTATCTTTATTGCATTACAGGAAAAGTTTGGAGTATAAAAATCTGAACGTGTAAACGAGTGTTTACAAAAAAAAAGTTGCGTCTTCAAAAATAAATAATTGAAATTACCATCATACAGTATATCACTCATTTTTCAAGTTCAAAACTGTGATTTGTTTTGTACTCTGTTTATTCAGTAAACTTATTTTGCTTGTTGGACCACAGTAACAGCGTTAATTACAAGGTTCGGTAGACGACACTATTCTTATTAAAAGCTATACAATTTAATGTTGCATTATTGTTGACTATTCAAACGTACCTAACAATGATAAAACATAAGCTACAAACAACTAATAAAATCAGTAATATTGTACGCGCTTTCATTGTTACAAAAGTACCCCTTATAACAAAGCTATCGGTTAACAAATCATGACAAATTGCGACTTTCGGTATGGCTATTCAATTAACTTTGCAAAGAACTTTCTATTTTGTCATTTTTGATTTGATTTCATTGAAACGATGGAAGTTTGAACTAAGTAAGATAATGAACTGTTTAAAAGCTCTAGGCAGAAAAATATTATCTGCATTGTAAGCATATCTCATAAAAACCGCATTTGTTCATTTAATGTTTAATTTACGTTCTTTTTCACAACTTTACAACTTAATAAATTTTGTAGGATAAGTTTCATTTATATGTATTACTGTACATACGTGCCCATATAAGTATTTAAATGTTCGTGCGCAATACCTAGAATCGTAATTTCGTATATACATACATATGTCTTTGTATTAATTACAGTTTTAGAATATGCATCTAAAAAGTAATTCATGTACAATATAGTCATTGCTAAAATATAGTTATGTATTCAAATGTTTTTTAAATCATATTTTGTCTTCTTAAAGATGTTTGACACGAAATGACTATTTATCATGGCATAAGTTTTTTTTTTTTTTCAAAAAATTTCCTACTTTGAGACAACTGATTTATTCTGCTTCATCTGAATGGGAATATCGATCACATATCTTGCTGTTTCAGGTCAAACTTTCCTTGAATAAATTCTTTGCATAAGTGATGTTTTTTCAGTTCATATACGCACAGATGTCTTCAGCTGTGCTCAACTGCAGGTCATGAATATATATGACGTACAATGGGTTATTTTCAATATTATTTCCTATTTCTACGAAATTTTTCAACATTTGGATGGCTGCATGCTAGTTACAAATTCGAAAATATATTAGTTTAGAAAGCGAAGGTTTTTCTTGAATTTTTAGTTCGCGCCCTTAACTGTAACGAAGTACTGTACAATTACTTGGACGTCGACTAGCAAATTTGAAAGTATTTGTGAGATATAATGAATGCATATGTAAAAAAACTCATATCCATAGTTGAACCTGTATGTTATTAGAGATGAGTTTCTCAACCTGTGTGCCCTGACACACTGTGTGCCACGAGAAATTGTTAAATGTGCCGCGAGGGTTTTTAACAAATAATTAAAATTCATCCTGTTATATCATGCATGTAAGACATTTTCTATTTATTATGCTATAGTTTTCACCCACACTGAGCTATAGAACGCAGGACTTCTATTTCATAACTTGGAACACAGGTATGCTTGTTTTTGAAAGAGCTGCTTGCAGCAAGTACGGGAAGATGTCTAGAATAATGAATATTCTAGGAATTACCCATGCGTCTTGCCGTACTTACTCCGAAGATAAACAAAAGCACTGCACTAAAACCAGTCGGTCCTGCTCTCCAGTCTAATATACTGTAGACCCAAAATTTAACAGTAAAAGAACAATTGATTAGAGTAACAACATGTTTTACCTTTCATTTTCTTCGAGAAAAATTTGGATGTCTGGCTTTTTGCTAAAAATTTGAACTTGTAATCATCTTGATAGCTATAAAAATTCTTCTGCGTCTGGCATCATCATACGAGATCTCTAAATTAAACAGTGGAAACTTAACCTAGAAACTCGCAGAAGAGCGGACATGTAAAAATATGATATATTAGCGGTGAGGTGGCGTGGTTTTCGATATGTAGAGTGCAAAAAACAATCGATCAAGTTAGAAGGGTAGTTGCTGTCTGGCATTAAAGTGAAGAGTTTCGATTTCTGCCTATGCTGCCATTATAAAATTTACAGCACTCGTAGCTCTATAAATATGGATTTTGAGCCTTGAGAATTATCATGTCCAAAATGCACGAAATTCTTCTAAATGTTGACGATGAAATGCGAACTTGTCTGGTAACTTTGGAACCACGTATAGATAAATCTTCTTTAAGAAAATAGACTCAGCCCTTTCACTGAATAATTTTTTCTAAGTAAATAATTTATTGTATTTATTTTTTTTTTATCATACAACTTTAAATTTTTTATATTGAGGTGTGCCGCAAAAAATCCAATACATTTTTGTGTGCCGTCTACCAAAAAAGGTTGAGAAGCACTGTAGAGGGACCAGGAAAATAATATCGTTTTTTGTATGTCAATATTTTGCTTATCTAAAACTGCTAGTACTAATAATACGAAACTCGTCATCGATGTGAGCTTTTTCACGTACGTACCAGATTAGATAATATTGTTGCAGAATACTCTGCTTGTTTCCTACGTTGGTCGCTCTAAAGTCCAATAGGTGTAGAAAGTTCTAGTAAAGAGTCCACTTGTCAGGATGGAATACGAACTTTATTGCTTCTAGAACTTTGTCGAATAATCAGCTGTAGAAAATTCACAAGCACAATCAGCCAGTAATGTGCTTTTAACAGTCCGCTTAGTACGGAAGCTTTCACAAATGCTGTATTTCTCACATAAAATAAAACACATCCGCAGGCAAGCATTCAGTGGAAATATACGAGGGATAACACTAACAGTCCCTCAAGACTCAGCAATGAAGAATTTACATACAGCACTTAAAAAAAGCTTCATAAACAAGCGAAAACACCACTTCTATAGCGTCAATACAAAGCCTTAAGCTTTCACGGACATCTGCTCTTGATGGAGGCAGCAGCAAGACTGAGTTGATCGGGGCAACCAGCTTCCTTTTATACTTTCCGACGTGCATTCCAAAAAACTCTGGACCTCTCTAGCGAATCCCCGAACAATCGCGTTTTGATTACGTCATAGAAATATTAATGAATACAAGGCTAATATGTGTTGTTAACGCAGTAAAACAAACTTTACAAGCTCCATCGAGAAAACGCGTCAAATGACCAAAATTTCGCCAAGTTTGGTGACTTTTGGCGAAATATCGCCAAATTTGGAGCCAAAAATAATTCCCCAAAAGTGAGGGAGGCTACCGGAGGCCTAGGACCAATATTTCTCGAGATTTCTAGAAATTGCTCTACAAACCAATAGGAAAACCCAAAACTCCGTAACTCGCGTCCTATTTGACCGATTTTGATGCAACAAAAAGCAAAATTTAACTACTTGACGCGAAGAATATGAATTTTAAAATATTTTAAACCCCAGAATAGCGGATTGCCCGAAAATTCGTAACAATATATTACCAAAATTCATAACATGTGGAAGATGGTTCTAAAATTTTCTTTTCATGTATACATCTCTCTCTCTATCTCAAAAACTAGAGATATCCATAAAACTCTTCCTGTAAAATACAACACTCACAAATATTTAAAAATAATTTCTGGACATTTTGAAATTTTTCCTCCAAGGAGGGTAGACGGGCACCTTCTCCCTTATTTCAAATATTTCTTGAAAAGAAAAAAAAAATACAATACAATTCTTGCTTTAAAATGTAACAAATATATATCGTTTCAGGTCAAGCTCGTTAAAAAATTAAAAAAATTGGAAATATGGTTGCTGGATGTTTTTTTCTGGTTCACCTAATAGTTTAACATTGACATATGGCTGTGTATGTTTTCGAAAGTTTTATAGTGAGACTTAAAAACATTAATATGAGATCTTATAATCTTATATAGAGAACACGTACATTTTATACATAATAATTTTCTGTGAAAATACGCCGAGAAATTTGCTAATAATTTTTATTATTGTCAAAATGAATTTTTAAAATGTTTTTCAATTTCCTTTTCTTTCAGATATTATGCTAGAATTGTGGAAAAAAACTATAATGATTTTAATGATATTGACGTTAAAGTAGCTCGAAAAACTTGGGCTGCTCAAAGAGATTTTATTAAGAAGGCGAATTACGTTCGAAACCCATATTTAATTTTATTTTATCAATGCACTTCAAATATTTTTATCACTATCTTGCATTTAATATTACAATTTTTAATTATCTGTTGACAAGTTAAAAATTAGATATTCAAAGAGTAGAGAAATGTGTACATTTACTTAATTTTAAATATTTTAAGTGATCCCTACCATTTAGACTGTTAGTAACATTAAATATACTTTTTATATAGCCTTAAATTGGATAGGCAAACGCTAATGAAACTGTATTTCTAATACGTTGCAGAAAGCACTTTGAATGGGTAATACTTTTCTACTTTAGTACTTTCAGCCTTCTTCTTTTACACTTTTGTCTGTAAGACAAAAGGATAACAATACTGATTTTCCATATCAATCTTTCTTGAACGATTTATCTTCAAGGCATGGCTCACTTTAGGGTCATTCAGTAATAGGTAGGAAAATGTAGGGTGCGAAAAGAGAATCCCAAGCCATTTGCTTTTTGCACGGAGTTAAAAAAAGTAGTGATAATGTGTGTTGAAATGAAGAATAATTCTACTCAACGGTGCTGCCTCTTAGAGATCTATCGTGTGTTTTTCCAGTTATTTGATAATGAGGTGCTATCGAAAGCCTTAAGTTTATCTAGAACGCACCTAAAATTATTACAAAGCATGTAAAATTTTTACTTGGCTGTACATAATTGTACAATTTAAGGTCTGCAAAAGTATTTTTCTATTTTGATAATTAGAAATAGAATTAAGTATTTCCAATTTCGGTGATTAGGCTTCTTAACAGGTTACTTACTGCATTAATAAATATCAACATTAGCTGAATTAAATTGAAATAAAATTTAATATTTATTAATTACATTTTATAAAAATGGTCATGTTATTTTTAATGTCAATTAAACATTTCACTACCTTAAAAAAGGTCTGGTTACATCATACAGAACATTTACAAACTATTCTCGTTTATAGTTTTCGAAAGATTTTGAATGCTTATTTTTTTTCTTCGTTTTCAGCCTTATGGACGAATGTATAGAAATGGCCGAAATCACTATGAAAGAAATAAAGGTAAAAGAAGACTGCTTCTTTGACGAAATTCTGGTTTCAAACTCGAGTAGAGACATGCAAGTCAGCTTGGTGGCCCTCACGTTATCCACCTAACGAACAAAAGTTCCTAGATGTGAGAAATAAGTATCTAAGGCACCTTATCATCATATAAGGCGCAATGTCTAGATGAAGTATCTAGATATTGCGCCTTATATGCTGTAATGTCTAGATACTTCATCTGCAATGTCAGTGCAAGTATGGCATGGACTGGCAGCTTTCGTATATAATCAGTACACGGATTTTTATAACTTGCGGCCATATAAAGCGGATATTTAGAACATCTGACTTTCACGAAACCTTCACATTTTTTAATTGGACTTGACACTTTACATCCGATTGTGATTATTTAACTGAACTTGTCTTTTTATTCCCATTGTAATTTTTCATACCTGATTGTGACATTTCTTCTTGATTGCGTGTTGCAATTCGCGGCTCCATGAAAAATTGAAGCCAAATAATGCGATATGCTTCTCCTCATTACTTATTCCGTTCTCCTTGTAAATAACACAATTGTTAATAAAAATCAGCTTAACTTATATTGTGTTTTAATTTTTACTCCTGACTACATATTAATTCAGAATCTAGAAAAATAGAATGGTAAAACAAGATCTTCGGCATGGCATTAACATACGACTGTTTGTCTGTATTTCTTTGTAGCTCTTTTTAGATTAGGAATCTTTACTGGACTATTTCAATTGAACTGAATTTATTATTTACATAAATCTTGAATTATTGACTTCACAGACTCATAAAACGAAGTGAACCTCTCAAACTGTTGAAGATCAATTCTCAAATTTAACGCGAATTCTTTCAAAACAATGAGTAAGAAAATACAGATGTAAAATGAACAAAAAGTTTTCAATGGCTTGATCATAATTTTGATGATAACAAAAAACTAGCTTGTACGAATGGGATAAGATGGCATCAAAATTGATTTTAATAAAAGTTGTAGAACGGAAAGTTACGTTTTAGAGCACTAGCACGAAATGGATTAATTAATATAGGCTCCAAATTAAACAAAACGTGACGAAAGACAGAATTAGTCGAGATATTTTTCAAAAATGAGATTAGTTTATCTCTTTGTATACCGAGATTATCTCCCACTGTCTGTTTTGTTTATTTATTTATTTATTTGTGAATTTTGTAAATTGTTATCGTCTTTAGCCTGACAATATAAGAACTATACTTTTTTATTTATTTTCTTTATCTTTTCTTTATTAATTAACTTATTTTTTGCTATTTTCGTTGTTGTTGTTGTTGTTGTTGTTCTTTCTAGTGCCATCGAGCAACTGTGAAGCGATGCCATACAGGACAGTAACGGGCGAAAGGGGATGGCTTCCATTTTAATGAACCCAGTGGGAAGATGTATATCCGGCTCATTCGCTTTCTATTTAAATCTAAGGAAACGGGAAAAGTAAGGGTAATTCAAGTTAGGGACTCTTTCAAAAATGTATGATTATCAGCAAACACTGTCGTACATTAGCACCTTCTGACACTCGGCAAACTTTAGTAACAACAATACCGTGCTTCTCGCAAAACTAACTACCGTCGAGATTGGAAGCTTACGTTATGTACATGCGTATTAAGGAACATCAGGGGAATTAAAAAAGTAGTGATTAGAATTCCAGTTGCTGTATTTCAAATTACTACTCCGCCCTGCAATGTGAAGTGTATGGTGAAAATGTTTTCAGTGATTATTTCTGAAAGACATCGCCGATCACTCTCGCTTGAGTACCATCCACGCCATAGCTACTATCTCTGCGCCAGATTTTGTCAAAATCGTATAAGTGATTTGAGGAGTTAGGAAACATTGCCCTACGTGATTGTCTCTGTCTCTTCCTCATCGACAAAACCAATCACTATCATATCAATTCAGTACCATCTACGATATAGTCTCTATCACTGTCCCGAATTTGCTCATGATCCCGTAAGCGGTCTCGAAGGAACAAGAGAACAAAGTTCACGAAATTCAATCATTCAGATTCAGTGATTATTTCTGAACAACATGACCGATCACTACCACCTACGCTATGGCCACTATCACTGTGTGAAATTTGGTCAGGATATAATCGGTCTCGGAGGAACTAATGCAACACAAGATTCAAACGTAAACCTTTCCTTCGCCTTTGGCTTCCATCAGCAACTAATGTGCTTTTAAAATATTTTTTATGTACGAGGAATTATTTTTTCCACGTAGATCGATTTCGATTATTATTTTTTATTGGAAAGCATTTGTTTAGGGATGGGCCCATTTTAAATTGCTCAAGTTCTGATGATATTATCATACAGAAAATCGCAAACATTCACGTTTTTAAAATATTGAGTAAAGGGTTTCCAGAAAAGTGGTAGTAAAATGTCAAAAGTCACCAATGTTGGTGACTTTTAATGGTTTATCTTCACTTTTGACGCAAAAAAAAATCAAGTTGCCAAACTCAACCCAGTTTTGCGATGCATTCTATATTTGGCGAGAAAATGCAAAAGCCTATTGTTATTCAATGGGACATTAATTAGAGTGTTTCTTAACCGACTATTTTATATGTGTTCAACTATAATTTTTTAGCATGTAGGGAGGTATATCGACTATTATATTTTTTATTGGAAAGGGCACACCTTAAATGTGGTCGTATATTAATTTGGTCAAGCTCTGCAATATGATCAATGACACAGAAATCGAAGACTTCCAACCACCAAGTCTCTTGGGATATCGGTGTGATGCAGACCATCACAATTTTGTCAGATTTAGGGCCACAGTTTGTTGCCTCACTTTACAATCATTTTCATGATAAACTTGGTATAAAAATTAGTCATTCTTCAGCTGGTCACCCACAATGTAACTCAATAGTGGAACGTATTAATACCTCAATTAAATAATCTGTAAATTCATTATTACTTGAGGGCCACAATTTTGAACATGCAATTTTAATTCACAAGTCTTTGTATAATGGTTCGACACATTCAACTACTGGTTTTACACCCAATCTGTTACACTTTGGTAGAGAATTATCACTTATTTTTGACACATTTAATTTTCAGTCACCTCCACCAAATTTAAATGACATACACACTTATAAATTAATGAAAGAGTTGGATTGCATTTATAGAAAAGCTTATCAAAATATAACCTCTGCTCAGGCAAGTCGCTTTCAGAGACACTCACAACATGCCAAGCTCAGAGAGTTAAAAGTAAATGACATTGTTTATAAAAAGTCTCTAGATAAATCCAAACCAAAATTTACTGGTCCGTATGAAATCATTCAGAAACATTCACCTGTTTCTTTCTCAATTCGACTATCGCATGCTCCTCATCTTGTACCTCAGAGAATACATATTGACAGATTAATTTTTGCTCCTCCACGTAATGAATATCTTTCTTCATTTGGTATTAATCACTCCCATTATAATTATGCAACTGATGTTAATCTACCTGCAGCTTCGTATAATCGCTATAATTTAAAGCCTAGAAGGTAGATGCATGTCGTCTTTTGGTAATGCTGTGTTTGTGAAGGATCCCACAGACACTTCCTTGCTTAGTATACTATTGTAGAATATCTTGCTTCAATCTGGCTGGTCCAGTATTTTTAAAGATATACACTTCAGTGTACTGTATGATATGTATCTATTCTCACAAAATTTATGTAATGGAGTTTTTGTTTTAAAAAAATGATTAGGCACAATAGTTTGTTTCATGGTAATGCTGTCAGACTCTTTCTGATGGCATTTTTTGTAGACTACCGCTGTGCCAGCGTGGCTGCAGTTTTTCTTCTTGGTTTACCCACTTTTACACACACATTCTTTTACACACTTTCTTTCTCACAAATTTTTTTTATTGTTATGTATATTGTAATGTTTATATTTTTGCACTATTAATATGTAGGCTATGATTTGGTAGTTTTTGATGTATGCAAATTACATTCAAAGAAATTTTATTTTGTGTATATATAGTATATGTCATTTTTGTACTGATGTGAATGTTAAAACATTTTTGCATTTTGACACTGATTTTTATTTGCTTTTGTTGTATATGTATTATTTTTGGAAAAGTTGCCATTTATATTGAGAATGTTTTACCTTATATATGTAGACGTAAATTTTACAAGGTAACTACTGAACAATTACATTCATTGCAAATTGCGCCGGACTACTACTTATATGTTGCTACAGACTATTTAAAGGAAAACTAAATTTACAATTGAGTAGATAGAGACTGTTGAACTGCATTGAGGAAATCATGCTTAAACTTTTCATACATGTCGACATGTCGACATGTTTTGCATATTTGCATTTAACTGTGTTACTACTCAAGTATATTCATTGCAATGCATTTTGTAATATTCTTTTCGTATTTTAATGTATGTATAGGCTGGTCTTTTCGTGTTTTACCTCTATGTAGGTATTTTTTTTTTTTTTTTTGGTGAGTGTTGGGGAGATATATGTGATGCAGATCATCACATATCTATTTTTTAATTATCAATTACTTAATTGTTAATTATTTCTAAATTTAATCTGTGTTAAAAATATATTCTTAGCACTTTCGATTTGGATTTCTCTTCCCTTCGCCTGTAAAGTTTTTTATTTCCTGCACCTGTCGTATTTAAAAGAAATCTTCCGTTTTCATTTATTTTTTCCTTTTTATTTCCCTTTTGCATTGGTAAAGCCTAGCATTTCTGTTCCCATGGTTTGTTTATTACCATATGTGGTATCAAATCTATAAATAACTTTGGCTTTCTTTCGGGTTACAATTTTGCTGATAGATTTTTTGTTTTATCTTGTTGGCAGCGTCTGGGATTCAAAATAATTATATAGAAATGTATTTAACGTCTACTGGCGTCAAGTTACGTTTGCACTTCGTTTGTCGTGCCCTGTGGCGTATTTTGCTTCTGTACTACTTTTTTGGCTTGAATTTCTCACCATCATTCACGCCTTAGCAGTTGTCTAGTGAACCCGCGTCTTTTTGAGGGGTCTGCCCAGCCACCGTAGGACTTTATATTTTTGATGTTTATATATATGCTGATATATTAAATAAAATGTAATTGCCATTATACGAAGTCTTACTCTTTTGTCACGGCCTGGGGTGTGAACCTGGGGAAAGCTTCCCCATAATCGTTATATACGAGGTACCATAATATATTTATGGTAAAATCATTTAGTTTCCCTATAAAAAAAATTATACTTGTTTATTTAACTATTTAATATTTAGTGAAGCAGGTATTTAACAGTTTACTGTGATTTGAAGTTGCTCAGTAAAATTTAACACAGTATGTCTGTGCGGAATGTTATAATATTATTTAATAAAGGAGTTTTATTACGATATTTTATAGATTTTATAAATATTCACCTCTTTCTCATAAAAATAATCCTCCTTCTAATATAATTTGTAATCAGCATTTCAAAATGACTATATTCCGGCTTTTTTAATAACATCATAAATTACGTATATTGGAAAGAAATATCTCCCGAGCATCTGTTCTGGTATGCTTCCACAGGATATTAAATTTACTACTTTAATAATCAATTCATTAATTATCCGAGAGCCGCTTATTATCCACAACATCTAAATACTCGGCACATTTATCTTCTGCTTCACACTGTAAGGCGCGGAAGCTCTCCGCTACAGATAAAGCTTTGAATAATCATCAAACCATTTTTCTGGCAGCTTGATATTTCATTGTCTTCCAAATTAACAGCATTTCCGAAACAATCTTTTCAAAAGCCGACCAAGAACAGAATTTTCGATGGCACTCCAGTCGCCTCCTCTTTTACGATTACTCAACTTTGATGCCGCGTCGCAAGTCCTCCAGTTCAAAATCATGAATCATTCATTCTCTTAACTGTTCGAAAAGGAACTATCGGCGTCTTCTTTGATACATAAAGAATTAAGTTTCGTGATTTAAATCTCTGCGTGAAAGCTACGTGATTCCCTATCATCAGTATTGATTTCAAAGTAAATAAATTGAAACATTGAGTATTACACTTGAAACCATAAATTTACTCGAAATAGAATCTCATGCGTTAATTTATGTTTTTCTGAACTTTAGTTAATGATTTAATTTTTTAAGTAGTAGTTAAAGTTTAAAAAAATTCAAAAGTTAAATTAGATTTTCTTCTTAAAAAAATACAAAACTTCTAGCTCACGTAATGACAATGATTACGTACTCATAAAATGAATTGTAGAGAAATATTTACAACAATTATTTAGAAATCTTACAAAATATTTCCTACGGAGTTTAAAAGCCGTTACTACAGGAACTTTGACACATAAGTTATAAAACATTTCTTTTGAAATGAGTTCTGTACTATCTCTGCATTAGTTTTCAAAGCGCTTTGGCACAGTAAAAAATCAAATAATGTTGACTTATGATCCATATTTTAGTTAATTGTCATGTGAAAATAACAACATTAATAGTTTAAAATGTTATAAAAGAATCGCACAGAGAAAGGAATTAAAAAGAATAAAAATGAGGAAACAATTTATAAAATAATAGGTTTATTTTAATGAAAACACCAAAAGTGAAAGAGCAGAGATTAATGAAGTCAAGATAATATTAATTCAACAAGTTGCTTTAATACATTCATGTCACAATATAATAAATAAGCAGCAAAAAACAACGTACAGTCGAGATTGATTAGCGAAATATCGGTTAAAGGAATAACCATGTCAATGTAAGAAATTTTCAGTGTACCACAAGCCATTGTAATTTTTCAATGTGATACTGAATAATGGAATATCACGCTTATTACATAGAATAATTTTTCGTGGCAGATCGGCAATTCCATTATGCGGGCTGTGCTGTATATATAATGTATAAGAACACCTATAAAAAAAATCAAGATAGCAGACCAGGATTAAGGTTGAAGAACGGTTTGAATAGATTACCCGTCCGCTATCATAGTTTTTGCATTGGTGTTCTTATACGTTGCTTTTTGTTGCCTATTTATTTTCTTCAGGACCAAGCTACATTATCGCACTTCTGATGTTACAATGTATTAATTGTTTAGGTAAAAATAAATGCATATTCTATCTTAATATTCTATTAATTATCAATAAGCTAATATGTTCACTGCCGACTGTAAGTTAAATTAGAATTTGAGACATTTTATCTTATTTTGTGCTTGGCATTTGGGTGGTACATTAAACTCGATTCTTAAATAAGTTTAATTTACATTTTGAATTAAAGCAGTAAGCGTAGTAATAAACTAGTTGACTGATTAACTTAAATCAAGGAGTTCTTATAATCGCTATTCGTGCTATAGCTCAGACTGGAGTACAAATTTTCAGTAAATAGTTTCATTAATTTAAATAATATATAATAATAGCGTGTCCCATACATACACTTATTTCATTAAATGTATCCAATAAATCTTTGGTAAAGCATCAATAGAATTTTATGATTATCAGCTAACTCACCTTACCCATTATAATGGAAATTGATAGTTATGTGCAATTTTTAATGTAAAATATACATATTCGAATTTTTTATGTCTAAAGTAAATCAACGTCGTTTGTGCCTTAATATGTAATCGAATAACAATGCAGGAACACTGATTATCGAGTAACAATACAAGATCAATACAGGAAAGCTGCATTTACACTCATTACCATTAAAAGCACCGATACCTGTTGATCTATTTCCAGCAAAAAGATCTGGAATACTGCAGTGTCTAAGATGAATTCTGGTTTATTTACTGCTAAGTGAAAACTGTGAACTTGAGGACTGATGTCTTCGAATACAAAACGACACAAAAGTACAACAATAATTTTACCTCCTTGGCTTTCAAAGTACTTTTCTTTTGCATCCACACACTTCTTCCAGTGTTCGTATAACTCTTCAAAACACTCCTAGAATACATTTTTTGAGAAGCCCTCCAGTTGCTTCGTCGCATTTTAAATCACCTCATCCAAATCCACAAAACGATGTCCCTTCAATTTCATTTCCACACAGCCGTTATTTTTAATGGCACATCGTTTTCGTATGCTTTCTTCAGCAACGGGAGGTCTCAGAATGTGATTTCTCTAGCAAAACGCAGAATTTGATGTTTGCACGCTGCTCTAAAGACACTCTTTCAAAATCTGAAGCATACAAAATTCGCTTTGTCAGAAATGACCTGCAGCCATAGCTGCCAACTCTTCCGGATTTTACGGAAGATTCTCCACCACTATCTGAAAACAGTTTTATTTCAGATTAAAAATTTGGACTTATTTTAACGTTAAATTGTTAAGACAAAATTAGTGGTAGAAAATCTTCCGGCAAATCCGGAAGAGTTGGCAGCTATGCCTGCAGCTAATGCAGGCAGTACCGGAAATGAATACCAAATGGCTGTGTGTTTTTCTTATTAGTTCTGCCAACCTCCCAAAATGACATTACCCGAACACCTGAATGAATGTAGGTGACCATTCCAGGAATTTATTGACTGTAACTTCTATATACAAATCACTAAAAAGCACGTATTAAATTTTGCAATCATTTTAAGTCGTTTTTTCTGGTATGGACACAGAATACAAAACGACACAAAAGTACAAGCTTAATTTTACCTTCTTCGCTTTCAAAGTACCTTTCTTTTGCATTCACACGCTTCTTCCAGTGCTCGTATAACTCTTCAAAACACTCCTAGAATGCATTTTTTGAGAAGCCCTCCAGTTTCTTCGTCCGCATTTTACATCACCTCATCCAAATCCACAAAACGATGTCCCTTCAATTTCATTTCCACACAGCCGTTATTTCATTCGTACACAACCGGTTCTTTATAATGGCACATCGTATCCGTATGCTTTCATCAGCAATGGGATGTCTCAGAATGTGATTTCTCGAGCAAAACGCAGAATTTGATGTTTGTACGCTGCTCTAAAGACGATATTTCAAAATGTGACGAATACAAAATTCGCTTCGTCAGAAATGACATGCAGCTAATGCAGGCAGTACCGGAAATGAATTCCAGATGGCTGCGTGCTTTTCTTATTAGTTCTGTCAACCTCCCAAAATGATATTTCCCCTCCAACGAACACCTGCATAAATGTAGGTGGCCATTCCAGAAATTTATTGACTCTTAACTTCTATGTACAAATCACTAAAAAGTACGTTTTCATTTCTGCAATCATTTAAGTCGTTTTTTTCGCATGGACACAGAAAAGTATGACATACTACGAACTATAAGTATTCAATAGATAATGAGTAGTGACTTTTTTTAACTTCTCTAGCACTATTTCAACCAGACCATTTTAATGACCTTTATTTAATAGTTCGCAACTTTTCCAATGCTATTAAACGATCTGACACAAGGATTGTCTCCAGTCTATTATTTGCATACGATTTCGAGATCTCGGATCTAAATTTGTAATATGTTAACACAGTTAACCTTACACAAAAATATTTTAGTATAACTTTTTTCAAGCAATGGATTTTAATAAAAAATTAATATTCAAGATGTTCCTGTGTAGTTTTAATTACTTAATGCTCATTTATACAATAGTTAACTCAAAGCTATTCCAAGTTGTTGATTTTTTTTCTAAACTTTCGTACGAAACTAGGTACAAAAACTTTCCCCTTAATGTTTGGAATTTCAGAGCATTTAATTTGAAAAACTATTATTCTAAGTAAAGCTATTTTTTCAGTTTATTTTAATACTTTTAAGCATTTTTATTCCTGCGTTCATAATAAAATGCTGAAATTAATATGTAAAATCAATAATTAAACTGAAATGCGCTAATTAATAAGCGGAATTCCTCGAAAAAGTTCATACACAAGTTGCTCTGAAAATATTACTTTAATTATTATAATTTTATTAAAACTCTTTCATTTTAATATCAAAGAATAAGACAAATAACAAGTTATTTAACTGCTTTGATTAAATCAGATATCTCTTTTAAATAATAAGTCCAATGCAGAGAAACAAATACGCATGAAGATTGGTATGTCCCTGGAATGCTCAAAGTGAGAAAGTGTCTCCAGAGCACTGCAGAAATCTGAAAATGAATTGCAGATATTTGTTCCGGGCAACGCACTACTTTCACAGCAATATTTATTAATCCCATGTTACACTTTAAGGAAAAGTTACACTACATTACTGTACTTAAAACATCACATAGCAGAATTTGGAATCATGTACATCTATAATGTTCCCTCATTTCAATCACTATAATTCCCAGAGGATTTATACATATAAATTTAACTATCGAATACTACATGAATTAAAAAGGAAAGCCCCGCAATCTATAAACCACACTGGACATAATTTAACATATTATTTGCTAAAGCACTTTTGTTTTCCATAGCATTAAAAAATATAAACTTGAAGAAAGAAATCACATAAGCAAACATATTTTTCTGTAGAGTTTCTCATAGATTACATCCCTAGAAAAATTAAGCAATTACCACTGTATAAAAATTATACATTACAAATATGGTTAATTTCATTAACTTGTAACAAGCATGCTCAAGCAGATTTTAGAATCATGATTTATGACAGCCTTTTTTTTTTTTTTTTTAACTTGAATGCGTCTTTAAATTTGCTTCCATAGTGGGAGACAATTCAGAAAACTGATAACAACCAATCGTTATCTAAAGGGTTAAAAATTTCGTTACGTTGATTGAGGATTGGGACGCATCACGTGTGGTGAAAGGGGAAACGCCGCCATTTTGAGCTGCGTCACATCAAGTCCGCTGAGTATAAATTTTGACGCGGAGAAGCTAAAACGTCCGTATGCATTTCAATCGTCAACTCTCGCCAAGAGCTATCGATTGCGTATATAAAACACTAGTGTGGAATAGTTATAATGAATAAAGTAAAATAAATAATGGAATGTCAGTCTGTACTCGTCGAAAAGCCAAATCAAAATATAGGGAACGTTTACGGTTGGAAAGGGCTTCTCAAGAGCAATCCAGCGATACTCGTAAAGCACTATATGGCAGAGAGGAGCGGCGCAGGGAACGTAAAAGAATGAAGGCCTCCGAACGGGTAAACGACCGCCCAGTACATCTGCTGCTGGGACGCACGAGACTGTGCAAGTGGATGATGTAATCGTTTCTGTAACAATACCGGACATTACAGATGCGATCGCCGATTATGGAGACACATTGGACAGCTAGTGCACCTTTCACTACTACTTTGTCAACAATTCATTCAGCCATAAGTGTGATGTGTGTGACCGTCTATGGTTTCTACGCTCATTGAAGCCACCGAAGGAAAAACACTTCCCTATGCTTAGTAATACTTTCCCAGAAGAGGCAGTGGCTAACTTTAAACTGGGCGGTATCTGTCGGAAATCACTGAACTCTTCACAAAATAACCACGTTGTGACCAGGGTTTTTTTTTTCCCACAAAATGATGTATTAAAAATTTATCTTGCAATTCCTGACACGTTTCTTTTGTGTGTGTGATCATGGTTATAATTAAAATTTAATTTGAATTCAAAATTGAAAAACATTGATTGATCAATTAATCAAGGTTCTAATTGCCGAAAAGAAATATAATAATACTAGTAATCTTTTCTTTCTTTTTTTAACTTTATGCAGACGTTTAACATATTTTCTCCTACCATTATGTCTGTAACAGTTACAGCAGATATGTTACTCTGAAGTTTTAACTGTGAGTGTCGGAGCGGTTGGGGCTTAAATATTATAACTCACTTCTTGTGAAATAATGAATGGAAGTATTGGGGGTGAAAGCAATTTTAGTTTTCTTTTCTATTTCAAGAATCCCATACGATTAAACCCATGCATTACTAGTAAGTTTTTAATTTGCATGCTACTTAGTTAAATTGAATGTAATTCATATTGTTACGAATTTTGGGAGTGACCTGCTCTTCAGGAGGCTAAATATAGTCTAAAATCCATATTCTACGTGTCAAATAATTAAAATGTGGATTTTGTTGCATAAAAACGGGTTAACTAGAACGGGAGATCCTGAGATTTGGGTTCTGCTCCATTGTTTAACATAGGGTTTTTTCGAATTCTCGAGAAATAGTGACGCTATCGCTTAGCTAACTTCGGTTTTGAGGTGCGATTTTTGGTGCCTGATTTGAGGATTTTTCGTCAAAAAGGGACGGAGCTTGGTGGCATTTGACGAGGTGTTATTAATGGGAAATGTAATGTTTACTTCCCTACTTTAGTATTACGCAATAGCCTAGTATTATTCACCAGCATGTCTATTACGCAATCATATAACTGAAGACTTCTGATAAATACTAACAGACGAGAGTCGTAGAATGTTTGAGCAACGTAGCGTATAAATGAGCACTTTCGTTCCAGAGAAGTTCAGTTGTTGTCATCGAATGCTCGTTGAGTTCACTGCATTAGGCTCTATATTGTGTGCTTTTGTAAGTGATCTTTAGCTTATTTTGAGAAGCTTATTCTTGAATGTTACTTGTGAATACTTCATTGTTGTACGCCGACGAATAGATGACAGTTTTCTTCGAGAATTCTCAATGAGTCTTAGCTTGTGGATGAAGTTTATTGTGTGAGAAACACAGCCCATGAGAAAACTTCTGTGATACGCCAACTGTTATAATACGTGTTAAGCTGACTGTTATAAACCGTGTCATTGATTATTAATTTCTGTGAACTCTGTTTTCATCTGAATTTCTGTGAACTCACAAAGACTGACCATCGACTTTCCGGAATCAAGAAAATTTGTGCTTCAGCTGGACTGTTTACTATAACTTTCCATATACACTGGACTTGTAAGCTACGAATCCAGAAATTAGTGTTTTCTTCAACAATACGTTACGATTTCTTAACGCATTTGTGCTCAGATATTTTTGAGGCTTTCTTCAATTTTTGCTAATACTAGCAATAATAGGTAAATTTCTGATGTCAACTTCTTGAACAAGCGATGATTTCTTTTAAAATCATTATGTATAAAAATTGAAAAATTAACATCCTACTTCGTCATTTTAAAATATTTTGTAGAGTTGAGGTTCAATACTCGTAAATAAAGGAGAGGAAAAATAAATAACATTTTCGACTGATAGCGAAAATGCCGCCCCCCCCAAAAAAAGGACACTAAGCATAAATGGGTTAAGTCGATCCTATGGAAATGGAAATATATTAGTAATTTAAGCTGGGTGATGAAAAAGTCCGCAAAAACTTTAAAGATTCATTAAAAAAGAACAAATAATGATAGAAAATTGCGGCTTGCACAAATAGGTTTAGACGGTGATCGGATTTTTTTTAATGAGAAGAAAGGTTGCAGTTCCAAATGTTACCGATAGGTGGCCCTGACATGCAAAATGGGACGCATGTTTCCATTAAAAAAAATAAAAATCTGAAATCTCTAATTCTTTCTATGCAAACTGCGACATTATATCATGATTTGTTCTTTTTTAATGAATTGTTGAAGTTCTCACGAGTTTTTGACGCATCCTGTGTTCATCAAAGTTTAAAAATTCATTAAAAAAGAACACATTTACGATAGAAAATTGTCTTTTGCATCGATAAGATTAGAGAGATTTCGGATTCTTTTTATTGGAAACTCGCTTCTCATTGTGCATGTCAGTGCCACCTATCGGAAACATTTGAAACTACAACCTTTCTTGTCATAAAAAAGAAGAATCCGATTACCCTCTTTGCGCAAACCACAAATATTTATCACTATTTGTTTTTTTAATGAATTTTAAAAGTTTTTATGGACTGTTTGATTACCCCGTATTTATATATGGTGTTAAATACTGAAATTTTAATGCGAAGATATTTTCTACAGACGTAATCGGAGCAATATGATAGGTTAAGCAGTTACGCAGAAATTATCATATTTTCCAGATACGTGGCAAAGGTGGAGAGAGAATGTTCAGGAAGTTTCGTAGGGAACGAAATGCATGTGAGATTGAAAACAGCGGGAAACAGACGGGAACGAAGAAATTACTGTTAAGTCAAGAACACGAAAGCGACGAATTCAGAAAACGCATCATAATATACTATGATGAATTAAATTCTTACTATTTTATAAATTACAATTTAGTAATCTTGTTCATTTGAGAAACATTTTTGATTTTTTTTTCAAATGTAAGCAAATGCACCTACATTTAAAATGTATTGTTGTGATATGTTTGACTAAATTAGAAAAAAAAAATGAATACTTTTATAGTTCCTTACATGCATTTAACTGCAACGATTGTACTTACATTTCCAACTGAAACATGCATTTGCGTTCTTCCACAGAAACATTTTATCCAGAAAATGTTGCTGGGAGAAATAAACACGATAATAGTTACTCCTTCCGTATCATTAGTAAAATTGAACAGAATGTTTTTCTTTGTTACTTGCTTCACATTTTTCAATGTTCTCTTTTATGTGGAGGCAAGATAATATAAAAGCAATGGTATTCCTGTTAAAGGTAAGATTTTCGGCATAACTTGTGCAAAATACATATAGATGCTGGAATGTAAACAAAATAAATTAGTTTAATGGAACTGTCTTTCAAACAGTGTTTCGAAGTTCCTTTTTAAAATATAGTACATTTACTATTTATTTAAAAAAATAGCCATTTTAAGTTATGTTTTTGACGAAATCTCATGAAATTATTATTCCAATCTGAAAATATTAAGTATTGAAAGAGATTTAAGTATTATAGAAGTAACAAAAAGCACTCACAAGCGCTGATGATAAAGTATCTTTGTGTGTATTACTTTACAAAGAGCTTTAATTATTTTATGTTACAGCAGTAGTTGATGTTTTAGTGTGAACATATTTTCGCAGATATAACTGCCAAAATCTGAGAGATCAAGCAACTAAATAGAAATTATGATATTGTCCGGATGCATTGCAAAGTCGGGTGGAGAATTTTCTCGAAGTTACGCAAGAAACAAAAAGAGTGCGATATCGGAAACAACGGGAAACAATAGGGCAAGAAGAAATTACTGCAAAGTCAAGACGACAAACACACCGCATTCAGAAAATGCGTTACAACCCAGGTAGCACAAACTTGTTCAAAGCCCGTATTTTCCACATTAAGATAGCGCGTTACCATCCCGTACAGATTTACAGTATCGCTTACGTCAGGATGTCCAGACAAAACACGTACAATGCTCGTCAAAATCTGGGTCCAGTTCAGTGTTATCCACACGTACTTAAAACGTTGTATGGCTAATTATGCAGGACGTACTATAAAATTAAGTAAATAACCAATATTCTACAGATTTTGTTGAATCAGTTCCACCCCATACACTTTATTTTTCCACGCATTTCTCCCCCCTCTATGCTGAAACCTTAAGTTATTTTAACCTGTTTCTGTCTAGCGTCCGCGTTCGACCTCGGGACCTAAGATGTGGGAAGCCAGTGTGGTATCCACCATGACAATCTAACTCGAGATGGTCTGACTAAAGTTTGAAGTGACTGTTATGGTTGTCACGCCGTTGTTTGGCGAGATTGATCAGTATTGCCCGATCATCTTTTATTTTTCCATGGGATGAATCAAAATTAAAATAATGTTATGTGTGATTTATAGACGCTACTAATAGGGAAATAAGCATAATATAAATTTAAAAGCAGCACAGATTTTAAAACTTTGAATATCGTAACAATCATGTTGGACAATATTGTCCAAAATCTAGACAAACGACTGATTTTGAAATCAATTTTGTAGTACATTTGTATTTTATTTTGAAGAATTTCAATATTTGGAAATATAGAATCTTTTTTTTTAATTATATGGTCAAGTACATTTATGGCTGATGATAAATTATTTGTTATGTGGATGTGGCTTTCCAAATCAAGCAGTAATCAAGTTGCATTAAAGCTTGACAGTTCAAATGATTTAAATTTGGCGGGAAAATATTTACTGACTCGTTTTTTTGTAATCTCCAAGCTTGCTGCAAGCTTAAAATGGATTGAACTGTCAAGCTTGTATTAATACGTCAAATTCAAAGAAATGTCAAGCTTGATTCAAGCTTACACTTTGGTTGAGGTGAGGTGTTGCTGGAACTTCTTCTGGCCCTCTAGCGGGCGGTATTTTTGTCGTCACTGTGAACCGTACTACATGTAATGTTTGTAGTATGTGGTGGCGTACTTGGATTATAGAACGGATTATAAAATCTGTTGTTTGTATGTTAAGCAGCCCCAATAAGAAAATTTTTTCATAGTAGATACTTCAGAGTACTAGAGTAAAACGTGAAGCTGAATTAGCCGAAGCACACATTTTGAACCAGAACGCGTTTTGCATAGTGTAAGACGTGGTGAACACGTTCTGACAACCTGTGTGTGCTATCTGGGAATGTACTGAATCATCGAAAAGGGTAGGCACATTTTATACAGGATATCCCGAAAATGTGGTAACAGGCTTTAATTCTTTATATATTGGAGATAAGTGGCCTATGTAAATGGGGAAAAAATGTTGAAAATAAAGTCGGAAATAAGGCTCCGTTAAGAAAAAAATCCTTCCGTTCAGTTACAAAAAGTTACATTTTTAAAATTTGCATAAGACACTATACAAAAGAATTCCCAGTTAGCAAAATGTGCCCCATACACTAATGAGGTGATTTACCAAATTTGAGCCTTTCATCGTACAATGTTGCAGAGATATCTTTAAAGAAAGAGGATCGGGGACTATACATGATTTTGAATGTAAACCTTTGTTGCTAGAGTGGGAAAAGAGATTTTCTTTCGTAATTTCTGCACGACCCCTGAAATGAAATGCGGTCATTCTATGCAATTTTTTCCCTTCGAGATCTATGAAAAAGAGGTTTAAGTGAGTGTTATATTTGCCTCCACATCTCGTGATACTTTTTAAGATGTTATTCTCAAATTTTGTATCTCACCTCATGAGTGTATGGGCGCATTTTACTAGCTAGGAATTTTTTCGTACAGGTGTCGTATACAAATTTAGAAAGTGTAACTTTTTGAGAATAAACGAGAGTAATTTTTGGAGTGTAATTTCCGACCTTATTTTGAACATATTTTTCAATTTACACTGCAATCTTATCTCCATGGGAGAAATAATTAAACCATCTCTTTTGGACGTTACATCTCTTTTGGAACACCCTGCATAATCATATTTAATGAAATATTTAACATTAACAAAGAATCCTTCTCTTTTAATGCACAGAATTTTGAAAAAATATCGTAGAATGTGTGTCAATGTAAGCACCGTCAGTTGCTTTGCATATATCAAATCGATAATCAATCTCTCGCCAGGTGTCACGGAGCATGTCCAGCGACACTGTGGCAATTGCATCGGAGATTCACTCCCGTTAATGTGTTATGACACTTACTTTTGAGCTGTAAACAATGTTCTTGACAGTAGCCCCAGAATATGATGTCCGGAGATGCTAAATCGGAAAGTCTCGGAGGCCATAGCCAAAGACTGACTCGTGTTTAGGAAACGATTGTTGAAAACTTGTCGGCCTGTCTGTTACCTTTTCAAATCTTGGATACCTGTTTGAAAAGAATATTATTGCATTTGCTCAGTTTCATTTTGAATCACGAGCTTTCGAAATGTGTCCAACCTTTTCCAATGACTTTGCATTATAAGGAATTAAAATAGATACTACATATGAATTGCAATTTAGTATTCTTCTTTACTTTGCTTAATCATATTTTTTCTTTTCATTTAAATATAAGTAAATTTACCTACATTAAAATTATATTGTTACGATACGTATGACGAAATTAGGGAAAAAATGGCATTCTTTTATAGTTCCTTTCACACATTTAGTTTTGACGATTGTGCTCACGTTTTTGATTGATCCACGCATTTACCATATTCCTCCGGGCCATTTTATCCGTAGAATGTTGCTGGGGGAAATAAACACGATAATAAGACGTTCAGACATTCCTGGTATCTCTCTATTCTAAAAAAAAAGTAAAGGCCGCTGGCGCTGACAAAGCTTGTGGACCTATCTCCTCCTAAACCGCGGGGATTTGAGTTCCCACTAAGGTGCCCACAGATTCGAAAAATTCCGAGGAACCTGCTAAGCTGACTTAATTTCGAAAATCGAATTATTTTAGAAGATATTAATAAAAAACTGAAAAAATAAACCGAATGGTTGCCATATTTGGCATAAAATCATTCATTCCTTTGCAACAAAGCGTTTCCAAGTATCTAGAATCGCGTGAAATTTACAAAGTTAACACAAAAAGTCTAATAACTTCTTCACCGTTTGCACGATCCGCTTGAAAATTTTCATGATCATGTATAAAAATATAGAAAACAATCTGCGCTTCTTTAAAAATCTGAAAATCCACCCGTTCCCTCCTTTTTAAGCGATTTTTCGCTATTTTCAGCACCATTTTATTTCCGAGAGTCAAAAAAGTAAATCATTTGCGTGACAAAATTACCCTTTTCAAGTGAATATGACGTCATACAATTGGGATTCATATTCGTTTAAAAAAGCTTTTCCAAATTACACAGTTTATTATCATTTTTTTTTCACAAATAAATCGTTTGCATGGACATGAGAATAGCTGTGTACACAAAACGAAATCTTTCGATTGCGAAAAGATTCCGCGAGTTTCCAGAACAGCATGAAATTTAATTTGGGTATCTCTCTATTCTAAATAAAAGTAAAGGCGCTGTCAAAGCTTGTTGGCCTATCTCCTCCTAAACCGTTGGGATTTAAGTTTCGACTAAGGTGCACACAGATTCGACAAATTCCGAGGAACCTGATGAGCTGACTTAAATTTCGAAAATCGAATTATTTTCTCTCTATTCTAAAAAAAAGTAAAGGCCGCTGGTGCTGTCAAAGCTTGTGGACCTATCTCCTCCTAAACCGTGGGGATTTAAGTATCGACTAAGGTGCTCACAGATTCGAAAAATTCCGAGGAACCTGATGAGTTGACTTAAATTTCGAAAGTCGAATTATTTTAGAAGATATTAATAAAAAATTGAAAAAATAAACAGAATGGTTGCCAGATTTGGCATAAAATCATTCATTCTTTTGCAACAAAGGAACGAATGGTTTCCAAGTATGTAGTATCACGAGAAATTGTCAAACATGAAGTAGAAATACACCCATTTTACGCCAAAATAAAAACTACATGAAATAAGTAACTCAAAATGTGTCACACACAGTTGACAATTTTCAAATAGTGAGTTTGCTTAGACAACAGGAGTTTAGAATTAGAGATTATCCGTTTTACCAAAACAGAATAACTAATATCTTGAAAATGAAAAATAATTAAAATGCAAATTATTTTAAAGCCGGTTCGGTCCAGCTGTATTATTTGTTACCAGTAGAAATATTTGGCGGCGTTAACTATGCCAGTATAGCAGTTACAGTTCACTTCGGATATTTGCTAGCTTTGCTGCAAATATCCAAATTTGCTGCTTTGGATATTTACTGGTGCGACGAGATATTATAATTCGTGGTGCTAAGTACGCCAATCTGCAAACGATTATGTAAATGAAAATATGGATAACGGTTTTCCGGTAACCTTAAATGAACAGTAATTATAGGTTGTGAGCATGTGTAAATCGCCAAATAATGAAAAGTCGCCATGGGTGACAAGCTATCCTATCTGTTCCGTAACTTTTATTAACTTTACATGTAGCAAGTCGCCAAATAATGAAAAATCGCCATGGGTGGCAAATTCGCAAGGTGTCCAACAGGTTTTACATTATTAAAAATACAGCTGAAACAGATGTTCTGATTTTATTATGCTTTAGCTCCTAATTAATATAACTTTTGAATGGCAACATTAAATATCATTGTGTTTCTGAGGAGTGCAAATAATTTTTCCAGCGATTATAAGCGGAGTCCGCACTCCAGGTGGAGTATAGCTCAGGGCCCGTACAACAGGGATTCCCATAACAAAATATCTTCCGTGTTATGAGGGGGAGGGGATCTACTGTAGTGTGAAGTTTAAATGCTTATATACCAATGAACCTGCAAGAACCAAGCAATGTATAGCTCAGTAATATTCTGTCTGATGCCATCTTAGGGTTTTGTGTGTTGAAATTATGTCTTTTTTACGAATAAGCCTTATTAGGGGCCGAATGCCTCATATGAAAAGCGAGCGTAGCGAGTCTGGGGGCCTTGGCCCCTAGTCATTAGTAAAATTAAATGGGCTGTTTTTCTTCAGTTACTCATTTAAAATTTTTAATATTCTCTTTCATGTTGGAAGCAAGAGAAAATAAGAATAAAATTGCTTCTATTAAATGCAATATTTTAAATACAGTTTGTGTAAAGTTATAATGAATACTGGAATGTAAATTAAATAGTTTTTTTTATAACTATCCTTTAACAACGTTTTGAAATTGATTTTCAAAATACATACATATACTGTATTTTGAATTGTAATGGACATTTTCTTTGAAGTTTTGAAAGAATTGTTATAAATTATCATGAATAAATTAATCTAAAGATAAATAGCTTAATTATAAAAGTGGTCAAGGAATCATCATAAATAAGGGATTTTTAATACGTTTCTCTTACCTGTAAAGCTACTCTGAATGAACTCAAATTCAATTCTATCCCGTTAACGTGTGCGTACTTTTTGGTACTTACTAGCTTTTAAAGTTGCCATTTAGAGTTTTTACAGCTAAAAGTACGGTATTTGCCATTTTTGCGATTCGTTTTCTACTTATTGTCTTTATATCTTTTTTTTTTTAAACTGCATACTAAAAAGTATAAATGTTTTCTTTGTGAACTACATACAGAGTGCCCAGAAAATAGCACCCTAATTTCAAAGTTAAAAAACTCAAAAACAAAGATTAATAGAAGGGTGTAACAAATGGTATGTCTCGTATGTAAGCGGAAAAACTTTTACAAAGATGTTTCGAAGCAGTAGTTGCAAATAAACGCTCAAAGATGGCGTTGTAATCGTAATCCTCCATAATGGGTTTGCCTCCATATTCTCCTGATCTTGTAACTACTTTCTGCATGGCACATTGAAAGATACCGTCTGCCAGAATATCCCCATACGCAGAACGAGCTTGAATCCTCTATTTGTATGGCATGCGAATCCGTTTCGGTTGAGACTTTGCAAGCTGTGATGACAAACTTCCTTATTGGTTTGCAACACATCTGTACATCAAACGGCGAACATTTTGAGAAGATTGTGTTGTGAGTGCTTTCTGAGAATGAATTTATACTCATACATGATGATCGCCGATCCATTTTGACGTGCAGCGCCATCTGTAAGCAGTGGCGTTCACAGGGCAGTGGTTGTAAAACTGTAACACCCGGATTCTTTGCCGGATATTTTTAACATTAAGTTCATAAACTATTGATTTCCAATATGAAGATTGCGTCTTTTAACATTCAGATTACATCCATAACGCCCTTTCCTCTTAAAGGAAATTTGTGTGCACCACTCTCTAATAGCAGCTACTGTAACTACTATTTCGAAATTTTGTATAAAATTTTTACAGGTTACATAATAAAATACTCTTTGCTGCATTCTTTTACTGACCTTTCCTTTTGAGGTGTTTAATTTTGATATCAGGGTGATATTTTGATGGCCACCCATACAAGGAAATCTGTTCTCAAGCACGTAATCGGCTTACGCACAAGTAAGGATTTCTTTAACCCTTTAACGCGCAGTGTTGCCGCTCTGGCAGCGCCAAACGCTGACGTTTTGACTGTTGCCAGTCACGAAGAATAGATTTGATTTCTATAAAAATAGTCGCGGGTGACATAGCTCCACGAGAATCCTTTACTTTTTAGCACGTCATTTCCCGTCAAAAAATTGTCACGATTATTTTTAACAGCACTGGCATCTGCCGAAAAATGGAAGAACGCGAGAACAGCTGGATAGATTGCCCAATGCTGAAAAAAGGGCAGCCGTTGCCATCGCTCGACTTAACTACCAGCAAGATGGCGGACGATCGAAACGTTCATCGCCATCTTGCTGGTAGTTAATTCGAGCGATGGCAACGGCTGCCCTTTTTTTCAGCATTGGGAAAGGGTTGCGCCTCAAAGGGTTAAGCGGCATGAAAAGTTTTTTATTTTGCAAACAAAATCACTCTTCCACTTAAAAAAGTCTCGGCTGAAAAATTGAACAAACATTTATCAGCCGATGTTTTATGTATTCACAGAGCTGTCTGACAGCTACAATGTACATTTCGACTCACTTTTTGATTCTATGCTACACGCTTTGTAGCACATCGTGTGACACGCTAGCAAAAGCATCAGTAAAAATGTGCTTTAAGTTCTGAAAAGTTGGCGAAGAGATCATGCGCACCAACTTTTCGTAACATTATCTTTAAACAATCCGAAGGAATGATATCATTTAAGTAAGGATATCATTCTACTAATGAACCATAACGAATGATTTGGCAATAATAAATTCCAAAGTTAAATTTTCAAACACAAAATCTGTGGTAACTGAAGAAATATTCGGTTTATTGTAACGAAATATGGCTCAGATTGTATTATTATAAAAGAAAGCATAAAACAGCATTATCAAAGAGATGAGTCATTAGTTGATATACAAGTTATATTAAAAATGTTCAAAACATGATCCATAATGTCACGGGAAAGGTTATCTTATGTGGAGTATCGCTACCGCGCCCTGCCATACAAGCCTCACAACCAGCCGCCATTTAGTTAATAAGAGCGACCAGAAAACCTAACTGCAAGAAATCCCATTTTTTCAAAAGCTAGGCCTTTAGCACCCGTATGATCCTGGAAGGGAATGAAATATCGAGCAATGACTTCCCTAAACCATCCGAAATATAATCTATAGGACTTTGATCCAGATACTTTGCAGACCAGATCAGATCATGCAGTGAAAATTCTCTCAATCAGAAAGCTCATCAATGAGCCCAGTGTGGCCACATTACCGCTCACAAAAAGGAAGTTCAGGCCTGCAGTATCCTGAAAAATCTTTATATAACCTTCAAAAACAACATTCCCATAGTTCTGCGAGTTGACACAACCCGAATAAAAGTCGCACAGTGGTGTACGATACTGCCCTGCAAGATGTCGCTCAAGATAAGGATTCCTCTTCTAGACATTGGTTAACTTCCGTTGCGTTGGAGGAATGATACAGAGCTCCTATTGTTCTCTGCTCACGGAGACTCGCCGAGAATCACTCTGTGTGCTGAATCTTCATACAAGAAAAAAGAGCTAGTACCCAATTTAGTGTCCAAGAATAGCCTGTCCGGCTTCACGACAAACGGGCTCTCGTGTGCCTTGCGCTCAAAGGGAGACACGCCACTGGAAGTCTGCCCTTAATTTCAACCTTATTAAGGCCTGAGCTATGTGCTCTTTGCTGAAAAGTATTTTTTAGACTCAGCAGATAGGTCACTAGAAAGCTCTGTAGTCGTAGTCTTTCGACGTCGTCGTTCTCTTAAAGTCAATTAACGAGTATTTGCAGTCGTCCTCGCTCTTTAGCGGCTTTGGCTAGACTTCCTTATAACGGTACCACTTGTTTTGAATTGATCACATCATCTGGATATCCCTTTCGGAGACACACGTAACTGCCATGTCATCTTCACTTTTGATTACCCAACTTAACAATACCAAAGGCTTTCGATCTCGCTGAATCATCTAAATGATTACTATTACTCATTATCACTACAATTAGTCAAACTTGTGAGTTTTAACGCAATATTCTTAACAATGCAAGTAAACATCTTAGTTTCTTAAACAGTCATGTACAACGTCGTGCAACGAAACTAACTCTTAAACACAATTTATTTCGAATTTGAGTCTATCAATGTGGGACAAAAGTACATTCTTTCTTTCATGTACGTATCAATAAGGAAGACACAAATGCCGTTTATTAAAGTGAAAAGTATAAGCAGATTTCCCATTTCGGTAATTCTGTACCAGTCAATCAAATCAGTCTTTTAAAAGGATTAAAAGAACTTTCATTCAGATACTGTTACTTTGAAATGAATGTATAATTTACACGAACGAAATCACGAAAAGCTAAAATTAGGCGGTACCCAAGCAGCGACATACGTCATCTGAACACAAATAGATGTTCAGAAAACATTATTCAACATACGATGAACGTCTATTAATTTCAGAGAACTTGTATCTGCGGCCTATTTAGATCCTATCTTCATATGATTGCACAGCCTATAGAGAACTCCAGAAGCTGATTAAATCTCAAAGTCTGGTGGTTTTCATATTTTGTCCCAGAGATCCCATCTCAGGCAAAGTACAAATGCGTCATCCTGGTCTCAAGAGATAAATTCTCTGACCCCGTAAAAACATTGGCAGAAATTTGTAATACTACAAGCTAATGGGAAAAAACTCCATTTTAATAGATGTAAAATGATAAATATTAAATTGAAACAAACGCATTTTGCTCAAAATATGTACTTTGTTCTCTAATAATTAATTAAAATTGTATAAACAGATATTTATAATTTAGTAACTACATTGATAAAGTTTAAAACACTTAATAGTTTTACATAACTCATCAATGAAAGTATCGTAATAAAATGCTATATCTTCTCGAGTTCATAAATTATTCCACTATAAAACAGCAAATGCTATTTCTACAGAATTTTGTTCCATATTATAACATTCCAATTGAATACAATTTAAACAACTTTAAATAATTTCATTGTCATTTGTTCATAACGTTATTTAAAAAATCTGTAATGTTAAAGATTTCATTTACGAATACTTATCGCCATACTTTAGTCCTTTCGTTTGACTTTCGGATTACTAGTTGGAAAGATGTTTGACAAAAATCTCCTAAAAACATGTGGAAGCACGTTCATCTTCAATCATTATCCTTGTATCTATCGAAATATAAACCATTGAATAAGCTAATAATCCACCCTAGTATGTGTTTAACACATAATGAAGGCAGATTCATCGGTGTATAAAAGATACATTCATCCAAGTGACTGGGAAATACAAATACAGTTGTTGTATTTTGTTTTCAGGAAGTATGTGCTTTCTATTGCTTTCTTAACTGCTCTTAGTAGTCTTTATAGAAAAAACTATTTTAAGTTAAATATTAGAGGGGTTTTATCAATAAATGAGTTCATAGTTTTATATTTGAAGACTATTTTTGTGATGTGATTTATTGCAGGTTTGTTTATTTCTTCTAATGACACAACATAATTAAATATATAAAAACCGTAAGTTATTCAAACTGTAAGATTTGTATTTTAACATTAATCAATGTATAACAAATTAAAAAGCACAGGTATAATTATTTTATATTTTAAAAATAAAGCAGTTCGGGAGACTGGGTTCAGATGTAACATTTTGCAAGTTTTTATGAATATTTACATTATTCAATGCAAAATCTTGCAAATCTGATGCGTAAAATGCAAAATTGTGTTGGATATCACACAAGCACTCGAATAAATGCAATTTTGAAAGAACTGTTGAGACGCCAGTATAATTTTTTTTAATAACTGTAATAACTAATACCAATTTACCGATCCCTGGGTAACCGTAAGGCATTTGCATTAGAAAGAATTAACATACAAGGGAACGTATTTTTACAGCCAGTAGTTCAATCACAGCGGATGCCTTTTGAAAGCTCCGGCAAGCGTAATTTAAATTTTGTTGTTAAAAATTGTATGGATAATTTTCAAATTTTCAACATGAATATGTATGGAAATATAATCAGATATATGTATTAAGAAAAACTGTTTAACATATTTTACACTGTTATAATAATGTATTCTGAATTTCTTTACATAATCATCCATTCTTGACATCGTAAAGGGAATAATTAAAAGATGATATCTCAATCCTGTTGCGAGTCAAGATGTTCTTTAGCGTAATGTTATGTAACACAATCTGAAAAAAAAAATCACAATTGGATAATAACTATAAAAGAAGAATAAGGTGTACAAGAGTTAAGTTATAATAATGAAATAAATAAAACATGATCAATTCAGCACATTCTACATTGGTAGATAAACAACTTATTGATATCCACAGCTCTTTTAAAGGTTCATCTCATTTGTTCCTAATTACAATATCATCTTTATTTCAAAGTACAATTTCTATTTATAATATTTGGACAAATACATACATTCATGGGCAAACGGGATTTGAACCCGATATAAAACCATTCTCGTAGCAGCCGGAAGCGAGAGGTACGCAAAACCCTAGTTCAGGTTAGAACCCGTCAGGTCCTAGCAATTTACATTAAAAATACGATTCCTTTGATCACAAGCACAACACCTTCTCCATGTCATAGTTCATAATTCTCATATTTCAAAGTCCATTCTCATCACAAAGTACTATATGATGAAAAGAATTAATCAGTTATAAAATATCCTTAAGAGATTCGCTCTATGCTTTTGGAAGTATCACAAGCATATAGACTAAATCAGCACATACTTATAGATTAATTCGGTGCCATCGTGATTCTACCGGGCCTGCTTGTGCACTCCAAAAGACGGACGTTTCCTCATTGGTTAGTTTCGGACGTTAGATGACGTATGTAAGTGCTGGAACCAATAAGCAAACATCCGTAGGCCATTTTAGAGGACTCATCGGAGTGCTCAAGCATGCCCAATAGAATCATGATGGCCCTTATTAATTGCAGAACCTTTTAAATACATTTGGTGTAAATTAATAATATTTTGACGTATACAATTAATAAATATATTATATATTTACAGTTACAATATTTACAGTTAACTTATATTTACAGTTTTGCACATATATAAGCACTGTGCGTTGCCTGTTACTAATTTATAAACATTATAATGAATTTAATGCATAAAAATTTCAACTCATTAAGGTAAATAATTCAAATATTTTTAAGGAATACATTTCTTAAAAAACCTGTAACAGTTCGAAAGAAATACGATAGTACTTTTCAATTTACAGAATTTAAAAGTAAAAAAAAAATTTTTTTTCGAAGATATACATAACTGGCAAAACTTGACAAATCTAAAAAATCAAAAATGCATTTTTTTCTAACGATGGTTAAATTTAATTATTTTTTTATTGAAAAACAACATAATCATAATAATAGAATACGTTTTCTTTTATTAACTAAAGATTTCTCATTTTTCTACAGCAAAATGGAACTATAGTTTTTGTTAACGACAGAGTGGGGTGATTCACTCGTTTAATAGGCTATCAGCTATCTGAAACAATTTGACATAATACGTTACTATTCTTCTACAAAATAACTTAATGCGCTATAAAAGCATCGTAATACTTTGTCTATAATTAGCCATATAGATCCACCCTTGTGATAAGAAAATATATTTATAAGTATTTATTTAATATTTTCCTGCCCAATGGGATGTCTTTCGTAAATGTGAAAATATCGTATTTAAGCTATGTTAAAAGGAAGTTTTTTTGTGTGATGTAATCCTTTGGGATGATCACGGATTTATTTGTACATAAACACACATTGAAACTCTAGTGTAAAATGCGCATCTAGAGGCTTGAAAGTGAGATTTGTTTTGGAATTTGTTACATTAAAATAAAGATTTATTTTGAATCTAACCATTTCTACAAGTTTTTCTTTCTCTGGTACTGCAATAAGAAGTCTCAAAAGGATATTGACGAATATGTTTTTGCCATGTAGTCGAGAAAAATTTCTCGTATTATATTATATATATATATATATATATATATATTTACAAGTTGAAAACCAAATATTTTCTGATTAAGTTTTATCAAAAGAATATTCGTTTAAATGCTTGGAAGTGATATTCTTGTGGCATAAACTTTAATTTTAAAATGCAGGTAAAAATTACAAATAATTGGTGCATCATTTTCTTTTTTTTTTAAGAGCCAGCGTTTGTTCATCAAGTATATACCACTACTAAGGTCCAAATTACTGGTTAATTTATTATGGGATAACCAGTAGGCTGCCAGTGCTACCCCTTATGAAGTGATGGACGAGTTAACACCCAAGTTCAAGCCGGGAATCGAATCCGGATCCAGTGTGTGGTGAAATGGTTTTTTAGCCACTGCACCACCTGTGTAGATTTTTGTCTTCTTCAAAATTAATTTTTAAAAATCTGGAGTGACTCCAATCGACTTTCCGAACACTTGATAGTTGCCAAGCGTTTAATCTATTTAGATTCAACTCAAGTGGATGTCGTGTCCAGACTCTAGTGCATTACTAATACACTGCTGGCCACCCAAATTGCAACACCAAGAAAAACAAGAGATATCACAACAAAATTTATTGTGTAGATAACATGTTGACCAAGTAACAAATGATTAAATTTACAGCATTCTATGAAGCGTGGTTCCTGTCAAAATCAGTACCCAGAGTAGCCGCCGTTGTTGGAGATCACAGCTGCCACACGCCTCGGCATTGATTCAAAGAGACTTTGAATGTGTTCTTGGGGTACAGCAGACCAAGCAGCTTCCACACGTTGCCAAAGTTGATCTGGTGTGACAGCTGGGGATGAACTCTGGGTCAGTCGTTGAGCAACCATGGACCACATGTTTTCTATCGGCGAAAGATCCGGAGAGCGCGCCGGCCAGGGAAGCAATTCAATCTGGTGATTGACGAAGAACCCTTGGACAATGCGTGCCACGTGTGGCCGTGCATTATCCTGCTGAAATATGGCTGTTGGCAAGCCCTGAAGGTAAGAAAGGACAACTGGCTCCAACACCTCGGAGATGTAGCGCTGGCTGGTTAAAGTACCGGCAATGCGTACTAGAGGAGTGCGAGAGAGATATCCGATACCGCCCCATACCATAATACCCGGTGCAGGACCAGTGTGACGGTGCATAATGCAGCTGTTCAGCATCCTCTCTCCACGGTGTCTCCAGACTCGAATCCGACCGTCGTGGTGTTGCATACAGAAGCGTGACTCGTCAGTAAAGAGAATTTCATTCCATTCTGTCGTCCACATCCTTCTTTCATCGCACCATTGGCGGCGGAGACGTCTGTGGTTCCGCGTCAGAGGTAGACAAAGCAACGGACGTCTTGCGGACAGACCATTCTGCTGTAAACGACGTCGAATGGTACGCGCAGACACTGGATGATGCGTTACAGACTGAATCTGCTGTGATATGGTTCGTGATGTGACTGAGCGGTCCGTCACTGCCATGCGTACAATCTGCCTGTCATCACGTGACGTGGTGCACTGAGGTCGATGCGGTCGATCACGTCTGTCCGTCGTACCCTCCTGCACCCAACGATCACATATCCGCATCACAGTTGTTTGGTTTCGTCCAATACGACGACCGATTTCCCTGAAAGATAACCCACAATCTCGGTATGCCACTATCCTTCCTCTGTCAAACTCGGATACTTGATCAAAAGATGATCGTTGTTTCCTACGAGGCTAATTTATCGTTTTTTTGAAAAAAAAGCAAGAAAAACACAATTGCTGTACTTGAAACCGTCGAAATCTCCAAGCCTTAAATAGCGCTTTGAGGTGGCGCCACAGGCGCGCTTGATGTGCGTCTGCGCTGAAATTCTAATCATTTGCATATCTCACCTCAGCTAATGCATGTTGTAAATTTCATATTATTTGCATGCTTCCTTCAGGGTGTTGCATTTACGATGGCCAGCAGTGTAATTTAAGTGTACACAATGAAATGCATAAGAATACTTAATTGTAGCCCAGCAAAAAATTGTCAGCCCTACACGCGCCAAACTGCATACAGTATGTGAGACAGTAACCTACAGCATTCGTGCCTAATTTAAGTTCAATTGAATGCATGATATAGATGCTAGCACACCGTTCAATAATATACGTCTACAGGCTGTAATGTATCATTTTTCAAGTAGCCCTGTACAAAATCTATAAGCCCTGCGCGCACCAAAATCTATACAGGTAGTGTGTAGATGATCTATATTACACATTTCCAATTTGAACTTATTCGACTGTACCATTTAGACGCTAGAATACTTTAAATTATTTGCGTCCATAGCCGTAGTGTATAAGAAAAACTTCGGACGTGACTACATCTTTAAATTTGTTTCCAGGCAGTAGGAGGCAATTCAGAAAACTGGTGATAACAAAATCGGGGGGATACAGTTAGATATTGCAGCCAGTAGCGTAGCCAGGATTTTATTTTAGGGGAAGGGGGGGGGCTGCAGCACCCTAACCCCCCCCCTCTGGCTACGCCCCTGGTTGCAGCTACAATATCTGTCATTTTTATCCGAAATTTAATGGCACCACTTGATAGCTAAAGAATCAAACAATTCGTTACTTTGAGAGAGAACTGTGGCGCATCACTTGCCGTGGAGGAGGAAGCGTCACATAATGTCCGTTTAGTATAAATTTTGACTCAGAGAAACTAGAACGTTCGTCTGCGTTTATACTGCCAGCTCTCGTCAAGATTTATCGATTGCGTATACATAAAACATTAGAGTGAAATAGTTATCGTGAATATATATATAGTGTTGAAGTAAAAATTTAAAATAAATAATGCATTGTCGGCCTGTACTTATCGAAAAGCCAACCTAAAATATAGAGAACTTTTACGGGTGGAAAGGGCTTCTCGAGAGCAATCCAGTAATACCCGTAAAACACCATATGACAGATTGAAGCGGTGCCGGGAAGCACATTACCTACCTTTATATGTATTGGAGCTAATAGAAGATAATAACGCTCCCTGATTGTCCTCTTTCTGTTAGCTGAATGAAGTTTTGAGCACTGCGACTCTTTCGAAAGTTCACTAGCTATTTTTTTTTAATCTGACAGTTGAATTTGTTTTTTCAGTATTTTATATTTTACAGAAGATAAGTTTCCATCTTCCTTTGTAAATGCGGTAGGATCTTCTTCAAATACTATAATTATTCGGAGAAATACTCGAAATGTTGAAGAATGCAGCAGGTGGATTTCTGAATTTGGTAATATTACAAATACAAAATGGAAATCAAAAGATTCCAGAGTAATATCGTTGCATGAATCGATTATCTTTTGTTTTAGATCAGTTGCATTTAGGGGACAGTATTATAAACTAGTGCGCAAAGCTGACCCCAAAAATAAAAATCGAGCGGCTTTAGATCAGGGGATCTGCGGGGGGGGGGGGGGCATCTGTGACTCCTTTCAGACCAGTCCACAGTTTATAAAAGTTAACATTGAGCCAGTTTGTTACATGTATAGCCTTGTGCGCGGATGTTCCATCTTGTTGAAAATACATACCTTTTACATACGATAAAGGTGTATTATCCAGAATATCTGTTACTATGCCATCTAAAATAAGCTGCAGATATTTTGAGACTCTAAGTGTCCCTTCATAAAACACAGGACCAACCAGTTCCCATGCCAAATTCTGCACCTCACTGACATAGAAAATTGTCTTTGGTGGTGTATTTCTTGCAAAAAATATCGTTTTGTATTATTCCAATAATGATCTTTATGAGTATTTATTGAGCCATCTTCAATAAATAAACATTCATCCGTCCACATAATATTTTTAACAAAATTCACATTTTTATTTTGCTGAATTAACAAATTTGTTGTATAACATGCCGTATTCTCGAGCAGTTTCTGCATTATTTCTATTGCACTTAGAATAAATCATTGTTAATTCAAACACATCATCATTTGTTTAAAAAAACATTATACAGTATTAATTATATGTTTTTATTTCGAAAATATGAAACTAAATATCGCTGCATAGTTTTTAATACACTATTTATACTGATATGTACAAGAAAAGTTTGGTTGAGTTATTCTGATGAGAGTTACTACTCGAAACAAATGAGTAAACTCAAAAGAAACCGTCGACATTTCATTATGAAGTTGCTAAAAATTGTTTTACCACAAACATTTGAAATGGTTAAATACCACTACAGGAAAGAAAAAAATCGTGTGAATTCGTCTATTTGAATGTTGTTCTGCAAAATATCATAATTTTCAACATCACCATGAATCTACCCTAGAAAAGCAAAAATGGCTCTTATGTAAATATTATTATACATTCTATCTTTTATACCATGCCACGAATTTACATTTCTATTTTTGTGTGTGGTCCCTTTGCACAGACTTCCATTTTCAATTAAGCTTAACTCACTCAGTTTTAAATTTACAGATATGCGGTTTTTTCGATTAGTCTTGTTGGATGGAAAATAAAAACTCTCTAATTAAGAATTATTTCGTACGGGGGTCGTATGAAAATTTTAAAAATATACCTCTTTGTAAATGAACGATATAATTTTTTCTTGGTGTATTCCTATTTCCGACCTCATTCTGAACATTTCTTTCAATTTACACCACCATCTCGAATAGATAAAAAATTAAAGCCCGTAAGCAACTTGAGTCACCCTGTATATATTTCTTATTTTCACTTTCAATATTCATATTAATTTTAGTTCTTTTTTGCCCCTGAGATTTATACCAAAACTAAATTGTGATACCGAATATAAATTGTGGCGACATCTTCTAGTTTTATATTGCAGTAAATAAAATTGCATAGCTTCCATTTTTCATATTTAGTTATTTAAATCAATGTCCATTGAAATTTCTATATTATACCGAGAATGAAGGTAATTAAAAAATTGTACTTAATTATAATTCATTCTGTATCTAATATAGTACATACAAATTTTTGATCAAGAATAAAATGGAAAATTATATTTTGCAATATAATAATAAAAATTTCAGAATTAGCGGCATAAAAATGATATAATTTAGATTTCCATATCTTAGAGTAGACGATCATTATGAGTTAGCATTCTAGCTACTAATATTCAAAGCATGTAAGAATCATTTATTTAAAAAAAAATTAATTTCTGTTAGAGCTTAATTCCCATGATATTTTCCCAAGTAAAATTCACTTTATTGTTTAAAAAAAAATGCATGAAAATAACACATTTTATTTAATATAAATTAAACTACTGAACGTAAAAATTTGAAATTTTGCACAGCCATGTAATATTAATTTCTTCATCTATTTCCATCGAAATTTGGCTAGGTCGCTATTCATAATTTTTTTAAATATTAATTTAATAATTCATAATTCATATTAATAATTTATTAAAAATCATAATAACATTGAATTATGTTTGGGTCGTTTAGTTCTAATAGTACGAATAAAAATCAGCTTCTTACTACCAATATTATATGAGATATGAATTGAAGTATGAAAAAATATTTTAACATAGGGGGAGGGGAATTTGGGTGCTCATAACTCCCTCATTTTCTGTCCAAATTCATTGAAAATTGGTTTTCGGGGTTAAAATGAGCTAAATTTTTGAATTATGAAGTGAAATCTAGGTGTTGCTAATGAGGAAAAAAAGTTGGTGCGAATTTTAATATGTAGATGGCCCCTTATGCAATTTTCATGCATAGCAAATTAAAGTGTACGTCAATCGTAAACGATTGGTATCTGTAACTTTGCTGTACGACGAACAACGGCCGAAAAAAGTACAAGTGGGACTTTTTTTTTCCGCAGCTGTACATACATACATACATACATCACTGGTCGACCAGATTGTATGGTGGATAAAGCACCGTACTACGGTTTCGGGATCAATTCCCTGCGGTCGAGAATCGATCCCCGACTGGGCGTGGATGTCATTGTATACGTCTCTTAATAGGGAGCAACGCTGGTCCACCTAATAGGTGTCCCCATAATAAAGTGACCAACAACTCCGGCCTCAGTTGCGTCCAATGCCTCCAAGGCATGGTTAAGGCCCGCCATTTAAAAAAAAAAAAAAGGGAAACATACATCACCGAAAAAATAGCAGAGCTCCGGATATCAGAAGACCTCAAAACGTGTAAACACATCAAAATGTCGAACTTTTTCATGATTACAAAACTTTCCGTGTAATTACTTTTACATTTTTTTATTTTGGCGTTAGAAAACAATTTGCAATTATTTTCAAATGAAGCATCACTTTGCCCTTTGGGGAGGGTAGAACGATCCTTTGGACACTTTCTCAAAATTCCATTTTTTTCATTACTCTAATGCACTTTTAAAATGTTACTAAAATATGTCTATGATGAAAAATATAGTGTGAAATATGATAGCAAAGGGCCAAAGTTTCATTTAAACATTAATATTACTTTACACAAGTTTTCCCCTTAAAAGGATCATTCTAGGTGACCTTCCCCTGCATTAATAAATTATTTTTCGAAAGTTTCGAAGTCTTGTGAAAAAACATTTCGGGGTTTTTTCGATCTCCTGGCGTAATTGTTTTTTTTTTTTTCCAATTTTGTACTTATCAAAACAACAGCTTCTAAATGGAGTCACATTTTTTAAAATTGAAACGAGATATGGCTGAGAATAGAACAAATTCAAAAAGTTTCTTCCAATAATATACTACAAAATCTATAAACAAACAAACTTGAATATATTTATATAATAGAGCGCTACGTTATAATCGCCACTGGCAAAATTTCACGAGACAAGCTATAAATAATGTTCGGTAAAACTAACGCAAATATTTTCAGTATACTTTTTAGGATTCTCTAAATATTTTCAGAGTACATTTTAGATTCTTAACTATCACATATTTTAACAACGATATTTCTACTGAATTAATTTTTTCATTTAACTATATTTTAGCTCTAGAATGCTGTTAATTTCAAGAATCTTTTTTTTTTTTTTTTTTTTTTTTTTTTTGGCGGTGAACTACTGTTTCTGTAACAATTCCAGAGCTGCCAAGTCTCCGGCTTTTTTCGGGATATTTCCCACCACTAATTTTTACCTACAAATTTATGCTTAGAATCAAATATTTAATGCAAAATAAAGCTGTCTAAAAATCGTGGTGGGAAATCACCCGGAAAAAGCCGGAGACTTGGCACCTCTGCAACTCTACGTAACCACACCAAGATAAAACTTTTGCCACGATTATTCCAAAAAAATTAAAATATAAGCATAAAAAGCGTAATGACATCTACACCGTTTGAACGATCCGCTTGAAATTTTTCATGATTATGCATAAAAATTAAGAAAACAATCTGCGCTATTTTAAAAGTCTGAAAATTCACCCGTTCCCGAATTAAGCTATTTTTCACTATTTTCAACTCCATTTTATTTCTGAGAGTAAAGTAGTCAATAATTTGCGTGACAAAATTAGCTGTCACATTTAACATGATGTCATATTGAAGTCACGATCATCAGGCTTTTAAAAAAAACTCGCGATTCCAATTCGTTTAAAATAGTTTTTTTCAGATCATATTGTTCGATTCTTTTTCAGAAATAAAATGACATCACCTGCATGAAGCATTGATCTAAGAGAGGCTGTTTACACAAAACGAAATCGTTCGAATGCAAAAATTTTCCGAATGTTTCACAGAAGAACATGAAATTCGATTTCAGTATGTAATAAAAATCGAAGTTATTTATTTTAAGCGGACGAAGGTTAAATATATTGAGTGTAGACATGCTTTCTTCGAATATTTTTTCTAGCACCCATTGTAATTGCATTCACAACAGACTTTATCTTCTAGTAAATAAAAGAAAAGTAAATCATCACCTAAAAAATTGCGAGCAGCAGAGTAGTGGTATTTCAAAAGTCACCAAAGTTAGCAATTTCTGGCAATTTATCAACAAGTTTGGCGGCCAACAGTAAGATTCCAAAACTGAGCCCCGGCGAACGATATCTTCTAAATTTGATTAGAAATTGACAAACTCAACTGTTTATTCGATGAGTACATTAATTTGTGTTTGTAAAGATGCCTAAGTAAATAAAAATGAAATAAAGTTAGAATATGCCTGACATAGATTGTAAAACAGTTTTAGTAAGCTTTTGATATAGATTTCAATTCCAAATAAGTGCTTTATAGAACAAGGAAGATAAATATGGCACTTTCATGGTTTATAATACACTTTCCAGAGTAATGGAAAGAGGAGGACAAATAAGGCCGTCAGATAGAGTATGATACACTTTCCATAATAATGGCACAAGCAAGATAAACGGGTTCGATTCATAGATAATTATGTGAAAGCAAGGAGGAGAAGTAGGGCTGATGAATGGATAACGATGCACTTTTCCAAAGTAATAAAGCAAGGAAGGTAAATATGGCCGACGCATGGATTGTTATATGCTTTTAAAATAGAGCATTTTAGTCCGTTTTTAAAATATGAAAATGTTTGAGATTTTTTATTTCTTTTTTAAATTTTACTCTATGTCCATTAAAAAAAAATCTAGCAATAGAGGAAAATAGGCTTTGTAAAAGCAGAACATATACACTAAACTCTCTACTTTCATATTATATATCTTACTCTATGTTCGTTAAAAATTTAAAGAAAGTAAAATTCCTTACGAAAAATTCTTACGAATAGGTATCAAAGACTATTACTTTCTCTCAAAAATATTCTATCATACTTAACAGTAGAAATAGAAACCTGGAGTAACTCCACTTAACTTTTTAAACACTTGATCTTTTATCAAGTGTTTAAATAAATTTGATTCATCTCAATCGGATGTAGTATTCAGACGTTGGTACGCTTCAAATAATTTGAGTATATAATCTATAATGTATAAGAATACTTTTTTGCAGTCCTGTAAAAAACTATAACTCCTACACACACAACCTATACAGTATCTAAGACAGAGATCTACATTCGCTCCTAATTTTAGCTCAATCGAATGCACCCTATAGACGCTGGCGTAACTTGAAGAATTTGCGCCGTAATGTATACGGCGTTTTTGTATCCCTGTACAAACACTATGATCCCTATACACACCAAAATCTGTACAGGTTGTGTGACAGTGACCTGTAATATACATGACCGATTTTAATTTATTCGAATACACCATTTTGACACTAGCACACTTTAAAATGATTGATTTGCGTTTATAGGCTGTAATGTATAAGAATTATTTTTTGGAACACCGTGAATAAGCTATTAGCGTCATACACACCGAAATCTATGCAAGTCATGCAACCATGACTTATAATATACATACTCAATTTGCGCCCAATCAAATGCACTGTTTAGGCGCATTTTCAAATATTTGCGTCTATAGGTCGCAATGTAAAAAAGAATTACTTAAGTAGCACCTGTAAAAAAAACTTAAGTTCTATACACACCAAAATCAATACCAGACTCAAAGAGTGGTCTATAACATGCATACAATCGTTAAGGATCTATTGTGTTCACTCACATACACACATACGCACACATACAGACATTGTAAAAATCGAGTAAATTAATTCAGAGGACCGCAACACGTGTCACTACATCAAAAATCTCGAATTTTTCAAAAAGTAGCACAAAGTCGAACTTTTTCATGATTTCTCAAATTTCCTTACATTGTAGATGTTCTATAAGTAACAAGTAACAAACTATTTCATATGCTTATGTGTGTGTTATCAGTTAGTGTAACAAGTAACAAACTATTTCATATGCTTATGTGTATGTTATCAGTTAGTGTAACAAGTAACAAACTATTTCATATGCTTATGTGTGTGTTATCAGTTAGTAAAACGCATTGGCACATTTTACAAATTAGAAATGTTTTTGTACAAATGTAAAAAGTGTAATTTTTAAAAAATTGACTAACTTTTAAAAATTTCTTCTTAACAGAGCTGTCGTCAGACGACACCGATCTTATTTTGAACATTTTTTTTGTAAATTTACACTGCAACTTATCTCTAATAGATAAAGAATTAAAGCCCGTTGCCACCTTTTTGGGACACCCGTACATATATATGTATATATATGTGTGTGTGTGTGTGTGTGGATAATTTGATTTACTTTTACAAATACTATTGCATTTATATCGAAATGCATGGCAATGATTTGTTCTCTTCATAGGTAAAGCTCTTGAAAAGTGTTTTCTTATTTTCCTGGCTATAAAGAAACAATTAATTCATTCTATCCAAATGTGTATAAAACAATTGCGTAACAAATGGGTAATTTTTCGTTGGATTTAACACAGTCGTTACTTAAAAAGTTATTTTTCTATAATTATAATTTTCTATAATTAGGATTTACCATTAGGAAAAATAATTCCATTTTATTTTGCATGATTAAAAAAAAGAACGAAAGCAAAACTATTATGTAGACTTCTACGAATGAAGTCACTCATTAAATGTAAAACATTAAGGAAAATTTAAATAATCTCTTTTTTTTCTTCTTTTTCTTGGAGTCAAAGCATTAGTTAAGCTCAGAAACTAGAAATAGCATATTATCCTAGTATGTTCAGGATTGGAGAGAACATTTTAATAATTCTGGAAACGAATGGAAATATGTTTTTTTTATTTTGGATTATGTTACGTAACGAGATTTCTCGGGAATGTCTAGAGTTTTAGGGGTAAAAGTACTTTTACTTTTCCTGAAACTTTGTTTATAAAAGTAGTTTTAAGGAACAATATTTTTAAGGCTTATCTTGCGTATGGTTGTGTATAATGGTTATGTATGTTTATTGCATCATAATAATTTTACAGAATGATTTACGTATTTCACAAGTGAAATTACCCTGAGCACAATATTTATGTGTTAATTGCGTATGTTCTGCTCTTTTAAGATCAACTGCACGTAATATGCACGTTTAGTTAAAAAATACGTATTTGAATAAATGCAGTATGTGTATATTAGTTTCTTTGATTTAATTTTATAAAAGAGTGTTTAGAGTTTTATTATGTATTAAAAATTTTTTCTTTTCTGTATTTTTATGCATATTTATTTAACTTCCATGCATTTATGCTTTAAACAGCTAGATTGTTTATTTTCGCAACGTAAAACGATTAAATGTTTCTACTTGCATGCAACATTTTATCCTTTCCGTATATAGCGGATTTAACATTCCGCACATGCTTTGGGATAAGAAGCAGTTATAGTTTTTAATTATAAAAAGTTTTCTAACATAGATTAGTTTGTTAATTTGTAAATCTGAATGCCTTAGTAAAGTATTTCTACTTATGTATAAAGATGGTCCCTGATATCTTGTTGAGCTATTACGGAAGCTTATGATTCCACTAAAAGAGGAAATGCTTTATCTAGCATTATTATAATTATTAATTATACCAAATGTTTCATTTATTTTATATTTTTGTTCTTTTTTTATCTATTTATATTTACTTTAAGCACTTATTATTAAAATCAGTTTCAGAAATACTTCAGTAACATTCTTTTTAAACATTAATGTTAAAATAATTGTGTTGCATTGCTCAGAAAACAAACTACATGGCAATTACATAAAAATCAAGCGATTTAAAGAAGTTATTGCTTGCTATTATTTTTCATCATTCGAAAATTATTTTCATATCAAAATAATATAGATCAAAACGGCAATACTACAAAATTACAACTACATTCTACAAGTAAACAGGGATACCTTCTAAATTTAATTAATCTTCATTAGTATTTGTGCATGTTTCATGAAATTAATAAAATGTTTATTTAATAAATGTGCGTAGTTAAATAAGATGATATAAATACTTTCACGAGTCAACTAATTTATTGCAAGAAAAATTTCAAAGAATAAATTATTCTGCAATTTTTAACAAATTTTAAACAATAATGATCTTGTAAAGAATTTTCGATTTCATTCAACAAAATAATTTCTATTCGTTTGATTTTTGCACGCAAAACAGCGAGAATTATAAAACTGGAAAATCGTTCATTAGGAATTCAATTTCAACAGACTCGTTTTTTCCCTTTCTTTCAGGAAGTCATTAAACTATTCCACAAGAGAAGCAAAGAAATGTTCAAAGATGAATCGTATTCCAATGGTTAATAGCGTGTTCCATATTCTGGAGAAGTTCTGTTCATTTAAACTGCCGCTTTTCACTAATGGTAAATCGATTTTTAATCTGGATGATACAAGACAGGAGAATGGACAACTCTATTCGCTAACTGACTGATACCATCCAATTACAAGAGACGATGATGATGTCTTATTAAGTTAACAGTTTTTTGAAAAATGTTCATTGAAAAGGAGATGGGGTTTTTTTCTTTTAAACTTTAAAATTCGTAGTTTTTGTACCGCATTTCTACTATTGTTTTCTATTCAAAAATAGAATGCAAATGCTTCATTATTCAAATAAAAGAATCTAAGAAGAGCTTTGGACATAAAAAGTATAAAAGGAGCTTTTCAAATGCAAACTTGCTTCATTAAATTCATTCAGAAAACAGAAAAAAAGAGCAATTACAAATTATTTTTGATAAGTTTAAGATGCTCTAGTTTTTCTCGCTTGTTTAACTTTTAAAATGTTCTTTAAAAAAGAAATTTTTCACGCTCAGCTCAGTTTCATGAGCGAAGATGCAAAATTCATGGCAAGTTCAAGAATATCTGTTTAAGTTCATTGCCAATACTCTTCTTGTTCATTTTTATTGGAAACAAATAATATAATCTTTAAATTCAAAGGGTTAAATGTTCACAAAGTATAAATGAACTTGTACTCAGACTCAATGAGTTAGAATTTTCAATCAACCAACACCTCAGAAGTCTGCATTGGATTTATAATTTCCTTGAAGAACTAATATTAATAAAACCAGACAACTATTCAGAACTTATTTTCTATCAACCTAATTTTAATAGATTTTCATTTCGGCTGAAACTGCTCTAATTGTTGTCAATTTCCGAATAAATCCAATTACCGCACGATTCCTGTTTTAAAAGGAAATTAGAATGCCTCTCAAAGAAATTACTTGAAAACCTTTCAACAATTCATACCTTAAAATACTTTTACAACAAAGAAAATATATTGCAATGATAAACAGTTTAAAATACATATGAAAATAAATTAAATTTCTTTTTAATTTTGGAATTTACTATACAAAATATTTTATTACTCTTTTTTCTAATTTGAAGTTGGAAGTAAATGTTTTCCAATAATAACAAAGAATTCAAAACTGGACTAAATTAAACATTCAAAACATAGTGTGCTATATCTTCAAGTGTTCTTTATTAGGCTGACATAAATACAGAAAATACAGAGGGCGCTATACAGTTACAGTTAAGTCAGCTATTTCACTACAGAAGTACATGGAGTCTACAAACACAGTGAATGAATATTTATAACAGAAAAATTAAAATTTATTTTTCACAAAATTTTATTTACAAGCATAAAGTTTAACTTTTTAGTGACACAGTAGTATTTAAAAGTAATGGCTGAAACTATTTTTAAATGACATAAGTTTTTTTTTATAAATTTAAATAATAAAAATTCTTGTACTTGAAACTAAATTTACAACAGTTTTGCTTTTCTAATAGGCGGGTCAATAGTTTACTATAGACCACTACGAGATCTGGAGATGTTGGGGATTTCACTATGATGGTGCGTATTTGGGCAGGAGAACGTTTAACCCTTTGAGCGATTTCCTAATTTTTTAACCAATTCCTTATGAAAGACAGAAAACCTGGATCGGCACCTTCAGAGGTATCGTTTGGGCATGGAGGCCATTGGAACCACGACAGATTTTAATTGCACCAGCTCTCTTTAGCTTACACAGACCACAACAGATTCAGTCCAGAGAGGAGTTCACCCTCCCAAGCAATTGCCAAGGCTTTGATGCTTCTCTCTCGTTGTTGTAATAGCCGAGTATGGCCTACTGCCAGAAATTTCGAACAGTTTAGATCCCATATGGAGAACTGCCGGCCGGTGGGCCGGATGTGGCCCACCACGGCTTTTGGTCCGGCCCTCGGAACTTACCAAAACCCCGTATAAAACCCATATAAACCATTCAAATTCCCATATAAATCCCAAGTATACTGGCCGCGACTTTGCAAACTTCCTGAAGTTTGGCCCGCGACATTTCAAAGGTTGCCCATACCTGGTTTATATGTAGTAAAAAGCATTTGTCGACTCAAGAAAATGACGTGGCAAAACAGGTACAATACTAATCAGCAAGAAAACTCAATATTTTTTTTAAATAACACAAATTCAACACTTTTTTTTTTACTTACAAAACTGGCTGCTTAAGTTAACCCAAAGGCCAACAATCTTACTAAATTTTGTAAAAGGATACATTTTCTGAAAGTCACATAAACGGGGAGTTTGAGCCAATGCCAATTAACACCCTTACGTCATGTTAGAGGTATGTCAGAAAGAGAGTTAGTTATTTTACAGCAGCAGAAATTTCAAGAAAAAATTGTCAATGATGGAAAACGCATATACATATGTACAAAATTCATATAAAATAACAAAATATATTTATAATAAGATATTATCTTAAAGAATTTAAAAGATCTAAGTTAAAATTGAAGCTGCAGCCGATAAAAAATGAAATTCATTCCACATTATTTAGAAACAAATGTTATCCCGCAAGCTATTAAAATCTAATTTTTTAAAACACCTAATCAAACAACCAACATTTAACGCATCTTAAAATTTCATATTAAAAAAAAATACGAATGTCTTCAGGTACACATTGCTGTTTTAAAATTTTGTTTGTCATTTTGTTATTTTATTTGCACGAGGAGAGTTTCTCATTCTCTGAAAAGAAAATGACCAAGTAGGTTTAAAAAGCGACAACCCAAAAATTTTAAGTATTTCTGATAAAAGAGAAAAAGTACCATTTCCGTAAACATAAATATAACATATTAAACAAACTTGCGAGTCAACATTACCCAATCAATTTTATTTGCACGTCGGTCGGCTGTTTTTCAAACCCCAGTCAACTACTTGATTCGTACACTGCTAATCTATGTTATATATATATATATATATATATATATATATATAATCTTTTTCAATGATGGCCTCCGAGTGATCAGCATGTCTTAATCGCCTATTTCTCTTCACCTGGTAGAGAAATAGATGAATGTGACATAAAATTGATCAATTTCCTATCTCTCCTCCCGCAGGTGTATGAAACTGGTCTTCAACAACTCATTCATATAGTCCCGGTGTGAGTGTAAAGGTATGTTAGTGGTAGGTATGACTGTGCTATTGTCCGGCGATGTCAAAAGGAGCACTGGAAACCGTTTTTCAGTATTACTCAAGACTATGTCACTCCTGCTTTAGCCGCAAAAATCCATCTGCATTATAGTTTTGTTTTACCAGGAGTATGATGTATCTTCAGGTTGTATTGCTGTAGTGAGAGAGACCAACGTGTCCGTTTAGGGCTGCCACAGGGGGTAGTCAGCTCTAGTTCAGGGGGGAGGGGGTAGTCAGCTCTACTTCAGAGGGGTTCAGGATCAGTGTATAATTGAATATCAGATTCAATGCTCGATTCAATTCCTAAACCCGAGGATTTCTATATACGCCTACTTTTCTATACTAAACTAGTTCCTTTGAATGCAGGACAGTTACGATAGTTAACTTCTTCGGATCCGACGTAGATCTTACATCTCAAATTAAAGATAATTCTTGTTTGTTTTGAAAAACCTATTTTATTTAGAAACTGTAAGAAAAGTATATATTTTAAAATGATTTTTCGGGTAAAGCTCAATTTCTAATCTCTAAGTAGTAAAGAATAGATAACACCCACAAACAATGATTATCAAGAAAGTTTTAAAGAATAGATAACACCCACAAACAATGATTATCAAGAAAGTTTTAAAGATATAGGTTGTCGTACAAGTTCTTTTGAGTTGCGTGAATTTTTGAAAAACAAAAATTATTCATAAATTCTACATATAAATATTCACTAATATCCAACTATCTCTTCGCGTTACTGCAAACAAAAATAAAATGACGGAGAAAAAATTGTTTCAGTTAGCAGTATTTTCTTTTATGCGAAGTAAAATTATTTTATTGAAAATGTTAAAGCAAAATCATTAATAAAATATACATTTAAGGCTAGTACACTTATTCGTATCACATGTGATACACAAGGTGGTTATGTAGGTATCCAGTTAGGTATCCAGTTGGGTATTAGAGTTTAAAGCGTATCCCAGACTCATTCTTATTCATGACTGTATTATCTGTTTCATCGTAATGTCTTTTTAGGTGCAATTAAATAAGAACTCTGTAATAAATTTTCAAAATCAACTGTACAGGTATGATGCTTACACAAAAAACGTTATTAACATACACTTTAAAACGAAGTAATTCCAAAATTTACAGAAGCATACAATGAAATCTGCAGATATCCATTACTACTCTGAGTATATGAACATTTAATGTCGAAGTATAGTCCCAATCCTAATTAAATTTATCTAACAAGGAGAGTGCGCGACTTTGGAATCACCGATTTAAATGAAATTTGGTACAAATAATAGCTCATAAGACATGCAATCACTGATGCACATTTTAGGACGCACTATACCGGCATTCTCAAGAAATCACTCTATAAACATTCGAAAATCACGTTTGCAGCTTAAGTAAATTTTTAATGCAAAATCAATTGAATAATCCTAGCGTTTTGCAGAAACGCATTAAATTGCGAACCTCATTTTTGCAGGTTCAAGATTAACTACCGCCGGAATTTTTTTAGCTTTCTTCCTTTCATTTTAATGGCCGATTTAGTTAAATAGTAAAATAAAATTAGTCCCAGCTTGTGTTATTGAATCAATTTAAAATACATTAATAACATTATAAGTGTGTGTTTTCTCTGGGTGCGATTTCCAAATAGCATAGCAATTTAATAAGCAAGAAATAATAAAAATAAGCAATTTAATTCTTGAGAATGCTGCAGCAATGAACAAATGCTTGGAGCATGCAAACATATCTCTAATTTTAGGAATGGGTGTATTACGATTTATACTTCTTCAAAGAAAGGTGGTAAAAAATAGGTGATGCGTGGCTTTAAGATCTAATGGTCTTGAGTTTAGGACGGTTTTCTCTTTTTATGTAACGTGATTTCGCATAAGAGTTCCATGTAAACTGAATTAGAATATTTATTTTTAAAACAAAAGCATTTTACTATTTACATATACTATAAAATGTGCATTTTTAGAACAAAAATGCCCCGTTTAGGCACTAGCGCTCTTCCAAGAATTTATGTCTGCAGGTTGTAATGTGAAAAAACGTATAAGTGCGATAGTTATTTAAATCGTTACCAGTCATGTGAGGGTGATCTATAATATAGATGCCCAATTTGAGCTCAATAAAATTATGCCCAATTTGAGCTCAATAAAATGAGCACTATTTATGTGCTATCGTGTTCACTCTTACATACATATTGTTCGGAAAGTAAAAATGACTAGCTAATAGGGAACGAGGGGATTCTGAAATTTTAATGGCGTGAATTATGAAAAATTTCAAGTCGATCACCCCAATTGTTTGGATTTTATTATTTTTTGTGTAATACAATCACTCACGAAACTATAGATATACGCTGAATTTTTTAAATGTTTGGAGCGTCATTTCTTGAGAACGCCTGTTTAGTGCGTCCTAAAATTTGCAGGTCTTATGAGCAACATTTGTACCAAATTTCATTCAAATTGGTGATTCGAAGGTCGCGCTCTCTCCTTGCAGGTTCATTTTAAAATTAACGCCAGTGAAATTTCATCCCCTCTCCCCCTTCAAAGTTTAAAATTGAAAAGAAAAGACGTCTACTTATAATAAGTATTTCATTAAATTTTATTCACTACTTTTTATATATATTTTTTAAACATGGGAGTGACTCGAGTTAAAAAGAGCTACGAATTCAACTTATGAAATATTTTCTTCGGAAAACAACCATAGTATAACTTGAGTGAAATATCTATAGTATAATGTGAGAGTGCATAAATGTCAGCATACGCGAGAAAAACAAAAATGCAGTCATTTGATTATTTGGCCTCCAAGCTAAAGTCCAAAACTTTGTGCAAAACTCTGTGAGAATTTTGTGCAGGTGCACTAAAAATATGAATGAAAGGAAAGTTTATAAACCATATATAATTCAGAATTTATACATACGCAGTAGCGTAGCCTGAAAATTTTCATGGGGGGGGTTACGACTACAGCAACTCATATATATGCATACGTGTGTGGAATAAGGGAGTGAAAGATATGCATTTTGTATGGCAAAAAATTCTTCATGGGGGGGTTATGATCCCCCCTAATCCTCCCCTTGGCTACGTCAATGTGCATACGGAAAAGATACTTATTTTCCGTATGTACATTGACACTTATTCATTATTGCTTAACAAAAATCGGAAAATACACTAATGATAATTGATATTTGTGGTAAACCGACCGTAGGGGCTAAGTATTGGTACCACGGCCTTAGAAATGGTTAAACTAATTTAGATTTGTTACTTTGAAATCTTTGATTTTTATTTTTTTTTCTTTTTAAATGGGCGGGTACTTCACCATCAGTCATTCATCATTGCTAAGGCACGAAGTATTACGGTTTTATTCCCAAGTACTTTGCACGCGGATTAAACCAAACACGCGTGTTTAAGTCATCGGTGAGATATCTTACCCATGACTAACACGCTTCTATGAATTAATTCGCGTGTCAAGCGTTTGGTGAATAAGGCTGTTAGTCTCTTACGGAGTCACCAATAGGTGGACAAGCTTGCCCCCATAAAGAGACGGACGAAATGACACCCACGCCTATGCCGGGAATCGAACCCGGACCCGCATTTTGATTCAATGGTTCTCTAGTCACTACACAACGCGGGCGGATTTTTTAAATGTGTAGAAAATATACTTTCCGTTCTAATGAACTGTTTATAAACTTCACCAAACAGTATTTGGCCGTTTTCTAAAGAGTAGAAGTCTGATATTAAAGAAATTTAAGTAGGAAAATGAAATGGCGCTTAGTTTTTTTGAGACCATACGTGAAAATTATGAAACCCGTGTCCTCCAATCGCCCATGGGTTGAGTATAATACCTTTTTACTCAACGAATTAGCGGTACACATCGGTTGTACAAAACGAGACTAATAACAATTCGACAAACTTTCGTCTTCAGTTTAAGAAAACTCCAAAATATCAATTTTATTTCTGTGCATTAGAAATTCACGACCGCCCGTACGAATATTTTAGTTTTGTTTTCCCAAGATTGGAAACTAAATCGTTAAAATAAATGCTCCGACTGTTTGCATGACTAATCTCCGATTATGCCAGCAATAATAGATTGCACATTTCTCTCATCAATTGCATAAAAAAGCTATAATTTCTTTTAAAATATATTTTGCATAAAAATTGAAGATTTTGCGTTTCGGTTGGATATTTCAAAGTATTTTGGTAAACTGGGATTTGCCGCTCCTGAATCAAGGCTAAGAAAGTTCAATAACGTTCGCAATACTTTTGGGACTGACAGCGAAAAGTCTAGGGTTTAAGCGTCAATAAAAAGGGACGCACACTGTTATAAGTCTTATGCCGGAAATATTCTGAACGACCTTTTTTATATGTAAAAAACGCTACTTGCAATTAATTATACGAGCAAGTCAAAATACATATCGACGAGCTAAATAACCTACGAACGCTGAAGTAGTACAGCGATGGCGCTGGATAGGATTTAAAATGGAGGTTAAAAGTTAAATTTAGGATTTACGAACTATGTAACTTATAATCGTTAAAATTATTACGAATGTTAAAGCTAGGGAATGCAATCCCGCACATTTTTCGCTTCACGGGATTGTTCCACTACTATCTCTCCCAAATAAAATACTTTAAATGTATATATATTTAAACGTATGAATGTCTTCACTTCCTAGAGAATGCAATCCCGCGCTGTTTTTCCATTTTGCGGGAATGCGGATCGAGATTTGTCATCCGGCGGGATTGACATTCCATTCAAATAAAAATTTGAATAGAGAAACGTAGGAAAATGCAAGATTGTAAGCACTATCAAGTTTAATACTTTTTGATAATTAATACAATACATAAATGAGAATTATAGTCATGATAGTCTTCAAGGAAACGGGATTGCATTCCCTAGTTATAGCATATCTCCATTCGAGGAATACCATGAATTTTTACCAGCTACAAAGAATTTAAATGTTAACAAGGCCTTACATCAGTTTCCATTTTAAATTTAATTTTACCCTACCCGAAATGGCGAATTTGGTTTTAGAGACTAAACCTTAAAATAAAAATCTAGTTTATTATTCTTAGTCCGAGATTTAGTAAGTGAAAGCATATTCTGTGTTAAGCTATTTGACGGAACAGTTAAGTTTTTTAAATCGGTCTTCCCTATCTATAACTTTTCAGATCTTATTCTTGGACCACCAAATTTAGAACTTTGAAATTTAGAATAGTAATGAGTTATGTGTGACCGAATAACATACGAAAAATATTGTTTCATGCTTCGTAAAATATTGTGCCCAAATATTTTTGAGACCTTCGATTTTTGCCAATAGATAAATTTCCAATGACAACTTCAACAAGGGATGATTTTCTTTAAAACCTTTATGCATAAAAATTTAAATGCCAACATCCTACTTTCCGTTAAAATTTATTTTGGAGTTTACTTTCAATACTCGTGAATAAAGGAGTAATCTTCAAATTTTATTAGACTATCATACAAAATACTATAAATATCTTTAATATGACAACATAGGAATGGAATATGTACAACACTATAGTTTTAGACGCCAGCCATTTACAAGGCGGCCAACAAACATCAGGTCCTGTTAAATAATAAAAATTTAATCTTTAGAATCCGCGCACGACCTTATTTCAAATTCCAGCTCATTCTTTCAACAGCTTGCACACCTATTAAAACATCGGGTGCGTTTATAAAGTTATCAATCTTTACTGAAGACTAGGTAAATAACTTTACCGATAGCGAAAATGCAGTCCAAAAAAGGGACACTAAGCGTAAAGAGTTAAAACTTAAGAAAATCCATGTCATGTTTATGCCTTAGCCTAGCAAAACGTTGCACTCTTTAGAGGATTATTTTTCATAAGCGTTTTCAGTCTAACATTCCTTATCGTCAGATGGCACCATGGTAGTTAAACTTTAAAATTCATGCGAGTTTTGCAGACTAGCTTTCATTTTATAATGGTTTAGCCGAAATATTTAATCAATTACAAAATCTGAATACTTGTGCTTGACCTTCACTTCCAGAAGCGACAAACGAGCGTCGTTATGAAACGTTACATACCAAACTTCCCAATGGCAGTTTGTGTAATCTGAAAAATGAGACGAACAAGTAGTTAATTTTATTTATTTAAAGAACATAAAAATAATTGCAAGATACACGAGTAGTAACATGTTCATTCAGATAAAAATGTCTGAAGATTATAACTTCTATAAGGACGCAAAACACACGACACGGACCATCACACCGAATTAAAATGCATATACTCTTGTCCAAGAATACAAGTTAATTTTCACCAGATAAAATCCTCAAACAATTCTGATTCATCGAAATAGTGGTCCGATATGCCACTTAAGCCCCTGAGAAGCAACCAACCACCAAGAAATACCAGCGTGATGCAAAACATGTGGATAAACGTAATAGCTGGTAGAGCCATGTTCACGTCATCCATTGCCGTAAACACCAGGTCAAATGTATTTTCCAGTGGATTCTCAATTGTTCTAAAGGCCTTGGTAGGTTATTCCTATAGTGGGAGAATAAGTCAGAATTCACATACAAAACAGCATAATTGACAATGTTACAGAGAAGATTAATGAAGTCTAAATATTAGGGCACTAAAATTGGAAGGGATGTTAACGAAACAAGGGATACTTCGGTTTATCCGAATAGCTTCCTAATGACAATCTAGATATCTAAATTGAGTGAACGTCCAATAAAATAACAATTATTACGTTCAAGTCTAGAAGCAAGATTATTCATGAAATATATAGAAGTCTAGTAATACTTTACACTTTAGCACAGCTAGTTTCGTGAGTTTCAAATCACTGAACGTACAAGTAATCTTAAATTGCAAAAATCTACAGGGTTAAGATTGTATCTTCACTTACATTTTCAGACGCACATGAAGACAAAAGCTCTAAGGATTATTCAGATAATGATTGCATGTAGAGGGTTAGTCATGCCAAAATTTTTTACCAATTTAAGCTTTGTTCAAGATCCCTGTGGCAGTTCTCTTAAGTTTGTAGATTTAAGATGTTATATGCAGAATTAGGTTGACCAATTAAAGTAAAATCTGGTAGTAACCACAATGGTTTACGAGAGCGTTGCAAGTTTAATATGCAACAACGTATGCAATTAAGTTTTAAGCATGCATCAAGAGCCAACTCATTTCCATAAGATCAGACATGCGTCAAGTGTTCAAATATACAGACGCGTAGAACAGAAATGTTACACAAAACATTTAATGTGGAAGTTAAAAGGACCAAGTTTTGCGAAATTAATAAAAAATTTACTTGACACTTAAAATTTTAAGTGTAAAACTTAAAAAGTTGAACACCGACAGCACTCCGCTGTATTCTTGTTACATTCGATAGTAATATTTAGAGAAGCGTTTAAAACTTCAGTCCTTGTGATATTTAAATGAAGAGTAAAAAATGGTCCAAAACAGTATAAAAGCTACAGTAACTAAGTCAAGTATATAAAAGTGGAGACCACCGTGAAATGAAAGAATTTTTATAAAGTTTTTACTTGGACTATAGTTTAAGTTTTGTATAACTATTTTACACTTAAAGGTTGTACATTATCAAAAAACCACAGTAGGTGGAAGTACCAATTTAGTTTTAATGTTCACTTCATATGGGAATCATTTTCTAGGAATATACAGCAGTGTTGCTCAATAGTCCTAAAACGGCAAATTGGAGAGCGTAACCAGTTTATTGTGACCAACCTCGGGAAGAACAAAACGTGTCATCTTATGAAGGTTGTCACTTTAAAGCGGTAAAGTGCGGTTGTAGAGTGAAATAGTACTGAAGTGGTCACTATAAATAAGTGGTCTCTACGAAGCTAGTCACTCTGGAAGGTTCCACTCTACTAACAATTAAATTTAATTACTGAAACATTACAGTAGTCTAAATTTAACGCTCTCTGATGATTTTACGTTAAAAATGTTACGTTCAACATCATCCAGTGAAATTAAATATTTATTCCCTTTGAGAACCTACATTTCGTACTAAACAACCTACTTTAGTGAACAATTTTAAGCTTCATAGGGTCGAGAATTGCATGTCGTATTGTAACTAAACATGTTACTGGCGACGTACATCAAGTTTAATACCGCTGACTTACGCTCATCTTTAGCACTTTAACGAATGAAGCACGAATACGATTCCCCCTCCCCATGTAGGATTATAAGAATAATGAGTATCCACAGACTAGTATTTATACAGTGGACTCCGCTTAATGTGATCGCGGTTAATGTTATCAATCGCTTATTGTTATCGAAATCACTTGGTCTCGATTTTCTCTATTCATTTGCATGTTAAAATTATCGCTTTATGTGATCATTGCATCGGTTAATGTTGTCAGTTTTCGAACCTCATTTTAACTGGCAAAGGAATATTCACAATGGATTCAGAAGGAACCCATTCTTTTCTTTCCCTTTGCTGTTTGAATTTCCCAGAATTCTCCCTCTTCCACCTAGGAAAATGGGGAATGAACAAAGGAGTGAGGAATTGCACTTTCCTGGAATTCACCCCTCCACGCACATCCCGCTGGTGGTCAGTGGTTGTCAGATAACAGTTTTCTGGCCCGTTTTCACTTGCTGGGCATTTTAATCTAAAAATGTATGGCTTTTCTTATGACCAGTCGGAATGAGCCGACAAACGGTAACCCATAAAGCCACACCCCTCACATGATAGATAGACGGAACGAGAGCTTTTCTCCCGAGAACGTTTCCTTCAATACATTCTTTACCCCTGGAGTTCCCCCTCAATCTTCAGCGCATGTGAACTGGACATTATCGGAACTCAGAAGGAGCGTATTCACATTTTATGCCTTGCTCCCTTACATGCAGTTTGTCGATATGGAAGCCAGAAACAGGTTACCAAAAATGAGTCGGCGCAATGCTGCAGCGCAGTTAAACATTTCTCAGCCTTTATTGTGTAAAATTTTGAAAAATCGTGATGAACTTACTAGAAGAGATAAACAAAATGAAAATACGGAGTGCAAACGTAATAGAGCTGGTAAAGATGAACAAGTTGAAAAGGCTCCAAGACTTTGGTTTGAAAATGTTCGAGAACGTGATGCTCCAGTCAACGGACCCCTTATGCAACAAAAAGCAGAAAGTTTAGCTGCTCAAATGGGAAAAAAAAGATTTTGTTGCAAAAAATGGTTGGTTTCAGCGATGGAAGACACGCGAAAATATTGTTTACAAGAGAATTCGCGACGAATAAAAAGATGCCGATAAGCCAGCAGCGGAAAATTGGCTACGTGACGAGTGGCCAAAACTAATTGCCTCATGTTCACCAGAAAATGTGTACAATGCCGACGAAACAGCTTTGTATTTTAGAGCACTACCAGAACATACATATTTAAGAATGAAAGCTTAAAAGGACAAAGTCTCGAAAGAGCATATCACTGTTTTATGTTGCGTCAGTATGGAGAAAAACAGACTTTTAGTCATCGGGAAAAGTAAGAATCCTCGTTGTTTTAAAGGTGTTAAAAAACTTCCTGTCGACTACTATGCCAACAAGAATTTCTGGATGACAACAGTCATTTTCAGTGACTGGATACGTAAGTGGGACGATAAGCTAAAACAAGATATTCTTCTCCTTGTGGACAATTGCACTGCACACGTTTTAAATGTCACTCTGAAGCATATTAATGTTGTTTTTTTACCCGCAAACACTACTTCCCTTTTGCAGCCTTGTGATCAAGGAATTATTCGTGCTTTGAAAGCATATTATCGCCACGAAATGCGGGCACGATTACTGTATGAAATAGAGTGCATACAAAATCTTAAAGCTAATGATTTGGTCAAAACTAACGTTCTTGATGCGGTGCACCTGTTAACAGCTTCCTGGAATAGAGTTTCTGCTCAAACGATCAGAAACTGCTTCGCCTACGCAGGATCTTGCGAAAAAAATGACCAGAAATCTGAAGAAAAGATTGAAATTCCTCCGGATATGACCCCTGATGAGTTCGAGGCATGGGTGGAAGTAGATCAAAGCATCCCAATAGCTTCCACATTAACAAAATCTTAAGTTTGTCAGATTGCCATAGAAAAACAGACGAATGATGGAACTGATGAGTCCGATGAAGAATCTGTTGATATTGAGCCACCTCCTACAAGTGCTGTAATGAGACATGCATTAAAAGTGTTGAAACGTGGAGTTCAACACCGCTCCGATGACTTAAAAAACATTATGAATACGAACAATTTATTAATAACCTAAGAAAAAATTTTAGACAAACAACCATTGATAAAATTTTTTAATTATCTATACAATTTTTGTGTTTTAAAGGATAATAAACAGTACATAAATATAAGGAGAGTTTTTCCATTTTATTTTGAAATTTAGCATGTGTAAATTAGAGTGGGGGGGGTAAATTTATCCAATTTTGCATATCGTTTATTGTTATCAATCGGTTATTGTCATCAAAATCACGGTGTCCCAAACTGATCACATTAAGCGGAGTCCACTGTGTATATATATATTAATGATTTTAAAGCAGTTTGGCAAATCACTAATATTCCGTTCTGCTTGGTAGGTAGAATTTTCAATTATTCTTAAGATAAGAATGGCTGGGACGCCCAGCTAGTCAAAGATTGGTTAGAGATCTTGACAGAACTCCAACGAATAAATTAATACTATTTTAAGTAAACATTTAAAACACGTTCTCAAGTAAAAAGAAGAAAGTCAAAAAGATTTGTTGTTGCTTTATTACGCAAAAGTCCTAGTAGATAGTAACATTTCATTAAATTAAGACTATTTGCATATCTTAAATTTATAGTTTAAGTATCATCGATGCTGTTTAGATAAATATTAAACATTTTACCCTCAAATATTTCACTAAAGCAAACAAACTCAAAACACAATTGTTCAAACAACTTAAGGACAGTATCCAAGCTCCTTCAATATTCACCCACTTTCGGCAAACTTTCTCTAAACTGACTACAGCTCGCTTATGCCAATTTATACAGAACGTTGACGATCAAACAAAAAAATTTGCAAATTAAAATGTCTGTTTTAACCTATTTTTGCCTAGTGTCCCTTTTTTAGTACGGCATTTTCATTATCAGTCGAAAAGGTTATTTATTTTTCCTCGCGTTTATTCACGAGTATTGAAATTCAACTCAAACATTTTAACACGACCAATCAGGATGTTGATATTTCAATTTTTATACATAACGATTTTAAAAGAAATCATTCCTAGTTCAAGAAGCTAACATTAGAAATTTACCTGTTATTGCTAGCATTAGCAAAAATAAAAAAAAGTAGCAAAAATATCCGGTTTAAGTGGACATGTTTGAACCAACTCCCAGGGTTATCACAAATACCCCAAAATCAGCACAAGAGACTTCACTATCTCACACGATTGGACCCAGCAAACACACACAGGTTCTCTGAACGTCTATTAACCTTCAAAAAACGTCTTCTGAACGTTAATAGACGTTCAGAGAACCTGTGTGTGTTTGCTCAGGATATAGTTACTCGCATAAACACATAAGCACTAGAAAAAATTCCCTTCTTTATTTCATGTTCTACCCCAGGAAACACACATAGGTTCTCTGAACGTCTATTAACGTTCAGAGAACCTGTGTGTGTTTGCTGGGACCAATCAACCTTACATATGTGCCCTGATATTTTTGTGACTTTCTTCGATTTTTTCTAATGTCAGCAATAATAGATAAATTTCTAATGTCAACTTCTTGAACAAGGGATGATTTCTTTTAAAATCTTTATGTATAAAAATTGAAATGTCCTACAACAAAAAAATGAACATCCTACTTTGTCATGCTAAAATATTTTTTGTAGTTGAGTTCCAATACTCGTGAGTAAACGCTCGGAAAAATAAATAATGTTTTCGACTTCTAGCGAAAATGCTGTCTCAAAAAAGGGACACAAGGGGTTAAAATTCGTTCATTTAAGGGTGAAACCCTTTTGCTGACGATCACGTGGCAGTACTTGATAGCCATGAGTGATATAAGCTAAATTTCTTGTATCAGTTTTGTGAATAACTAATTAATTTTTCGAAAAACAATCAGTTTGAAAGAAATATTTATGATTTTTATTATTCATGACATTAAACATTTTTTCCCAATGCGCGAGCACCTCACTGAAGTTAAGGGAATATTCTACTCCACGTCAATTGCCACGAACTTGAATTTACGACGATCATCGACTAGCGGCAGACCAGCGAAATAGCGTCGGTCTCTTAACTCATTAGTGCCCGACTTTTTCCATCACATTTTGCAATTTATGCTAATGCCGGAAGTGATAAATAAATTTCCGACATTTATTGGGTGTGAAGAATGTGTTTCTTTTTTCAAAAATGTGAATAAACCATGAAACCGTTATGGATTTAGTTGTTTGTGGAAATCAAATTTATTATTAGAGAAATTGAAATAGGAAAATAAATTAATGTTTATTTATTTTTGCAGCCAATGAATTTTGCGACCGTCCTAAAAATGGGTGCTCTAGTGGTGCATAGCGGTGAACCATGATCTAATCTCCTACTAACGCGCACGTTCACATAACGTACATTTAAAAATTGCAGCTCACAGTGCCATCTTGGAGGCAAATTTAGTTTAGCTCTTTTAGAATACATCGATGATCGTCCTATATCCGAATCCGTGCGAATCGCCTAAGCCCAAGGTGTTGGATTTGATTCCCATCCATACACTGGTTGTTCAATTTCCAAGTACAGCAACTAAAACAACAACTATTTTGCTTGAGTTCAAGAACTCGCTTATAAATCCTTATCTAATAAAGTGAACAGTACAATGGCACTTTTTGCTAGCACAGAGAAAGAAAATTTAAAGTTCAAAGGAGAAAAACACAAGCAACTAAGGGATGTGTGAGAATCGAATCCACTTAAGCGAGTAGCGGAGAAGAAGGCATGCCCTTAACCTCTCTGTCACCGGCTCCCCGCGTATTATCATTTATAATCGAAACGAGTAAGCTTAGAACATAAATATTTTGCTGTCTTGTACTACTACACTTAGTGAGTTGAGCTCATTTTTTTTTAATTTATAAATAAATGTACATAAGTGTATTTACTCTCTATTATTTCGCTCAGTGTGATTTTAATATTTTTCATTCTATTTTCTGAAAGTACTGTTACATAAGTTCTACATTCTTCAAAAACGTATTGGGATATACATAATTAGCAGATATCGCCATTAATATTCACTGAACTATGAACTATTCCCTGAACTGTGATTGGAGGTTCTAGGCTGCATTTCTCAGTCGGATTCTTTACTTGCATGCACTTACTGACATATGATCTTTATTTTGCCTATATGCAGCAGGTCAAAATTCAGACTTCCTCTCGCAGTGTCATTATCAGAATATTAAATAATTGTTCCGTTCGTCTTTAGCGCACAAATAATAAAATTTCTCCCTTTAATTTTTAAGTGCAGCTAATAGTTTAATTATGATGAGACATATATTTGAAAATGTTGAAGTCTCCTTTCGAGATTACTATGTGATACATATCTTATGCCAAAATTTTCGCGTTTGCGTATCATGCAAATTAATGATGTTTTGAATTATAACAAAGACAATCAATTTTCAGATTTTAATACATAATACTCTTGAAGTACTTCTCTCTTATGTTCAATTATTTATTTATGCTTTTACTGCAAGTATGGGAATATGTATTATATTTGTTAAGAATTTAACGATTTCACAGAATTATATAAACTGTTTAAAGCTTTAGGTACTAAACTAATTAAGATAAATGAGTACTTTAAGTACTTATGTACATAAAATTCTGAAATTTTAAACTCTTTTTGCCCAGCCCTCTTCATATTTTCGTGACTTCTGTATAGAAAGAATTGTTTCTGTTTGAGTGAAATACTCTTAAACTTCATTTGTATTAGATTACCGAAAATTCTAATTTCAAAAAATTATCACCTAAGACAGTTTAAATATGACGATTAGCATGTTGCATAAATGATTTTGAGAAATGAAAATCTATCATTCTATATCTTTTATTGGGAACAAGTTGTTAGGAACAATTAAAATTACTAAAACGAATTGCCATAATACCAGTTAACATTCAAGGCATACAAAAATGTTTTTAACTTTTGAAAACTGGGATATCTGAAATATTTGACACCATGAATGAAAATTAATTTTGTGAAATAATGCCAACTCTTTCTCTGTGAAATTAACTGCTTTATAAAAAGCTATTTTTATATTGCATACTTTAAACAAGTATATACTTTTGCCCCTTGTAAAGCATTCGAGGATTAATTGGATATTTTATAATTTCGCACTCAATGTTCGAGTAATTAAAGCAAAAAGTTCATAGATACCAGTTTACGTAAATTTCATATCATCTCAAGCTATTATAGTAGTCTTATATTTTAAATGAAATGCATAGAAATATTATTTTAGATTTTTTGAAGTGAGGGGGGGGGATGAATCACGGTACTTCTCATTAACACTATCATATAATACGTTGACTTGCTTTCAATTAAACATAAAGGAAACTACGGTAAATTGATATTAATTCCGTTGAACTGTCCCTTAGGCTTTGTGATGTATATGAACCTTAGGATGCAATTTAAAGAAGTATGTTTGATGCATATAATACAAGTAATAATGTTCAGAAAAGTATAATTATAAAAATCAAGTGGTATTCAGTATATTTTGCTATTACTATCATTACGATGCATAGTGTGATACTGCCATTAAAGTTGCATATTCATACAGCTTTAAGTATTGACTAGTTACATAACATATTAATTTAAAATTTATTTTTATAGATAAGTCATTTTGATGATCCCGAGAATCAATATAAGTTGCAGCATTTTTAGTTTACTAATTATACACAAAAATCGGTACTAAAATATTTATATTTTATTTTTTTACTCTCATAAATAAATCGGATTCCATTCGCTTATTAAATGAAGATGTTGTGCAAGCATAATGTTCAGTTTTTGAAAAATCTTTGATCAAAATGTATATGAAGTACTGTTCATTGATTCGGAGTTTCCTGGTAAATATAAAGTAGTTTTTTGGTGAGAAACTCAAAGGAGTGTGCCCTATTAACAGGTTTATATCCCCTCTACGAATGAAAATAAAAACTTTTTAAAAAGATTTGTATTTTAATAACTATCATATTTTTATATAATTTTTAGATAAAAGAAATTTAGAATATTTATAATGAACTTACTGTAGATTTATCAAAAAATATCAAAAAATATGTCAAATATTTAACATAAGAATACACCAGTAACCACAAAGTATAAATTATTACCAAAAGACTTAATTTCGATTTCTACTTTCGAATAAACAGAAGTGCGTCTGTGCTTAGTTACACAAAAGTACTCAATTTTAAAACTAGTTATTTCGCAGAAATACTTAATATAGTTATGCATACATTAGCTTACTTTGTGAAAAGGATTTTTGAAAAGTAATATCAATATTATCAACTATTTTTGATTGAAATTTGAAAATTTTTTGAAAAGCTACAAATTTTAAATTCTCAATAAAATTAGGTTAAAAGGTTAGGAATTAATTTCAGTAACTTGTAAAACATAACCTTGCTTGATATTCTTCAGCATATTAGGAATAATAAATTCAACGGAAATAGTCTCTTCACTTTTTTATTTTACTAATCTTTTATGGGGGAAAAAATCTTAAATTTTATAATCTTCCCAATTTTCTTTCCAGGTACACATGAAAATAATTTTATGAACTAGTCGTCTATAGAATTAAAAAAATGGAAAATAATAAATCTTCTAATGTGTCTGGTAGATACTTTAAGGCAATGACTGACAAAGAATTCTATTACGGTTCTGAATATCCAAGTATGGGAAATTCGACAGACAATCCAAACGATGATCCCGATGAATTTGCAACATTTAACAATAAAATGTTGTATGGAATGTACTTCTTTGCGGCACTTCTTGCGTTCTGTTTCCTTTATGCATGTTGCACTGCCTATTATTTGCGTATAAAAGAACATATCGAAGGTGAGAGAAGAGACAGGCGTATTCGCGAGGAACGAAGGCGATGGAGTGTTCCAGGATATCGTAGAAGAAGCGAGGAAAGTACATCTGTACCCGATAGTTTCAGTGGGTTTCTCAGTTTCAATCCTGTCCAAAGACGTGTTGAAGAAAAGACAAGGCAAGAATCTAACAGGCTAAGTGAATTTGTGTTCGGACGTGATGTACCAGACCAAGACAGACTGAGGAAGGAAACCCGCCGTCCTTCTTACATGATTTTAGATGACAACTCATTTGACGGTGACTTGAGGGGCGCAACTGGCATTAGCAAAAGTTTAAACGAAATTCCCCAATATTTAGAGGAATCGTTAGAGCAGGAGCAGATTCAAAAATCTTTCGAGGTGGAAAGACTTTTTCATGAATTAACGCCCAGTAGAAGGCCGGAAAAATGGCGGCTGAGAGAAATTTTTCCTTCATATTTTGAAAAAGATGAAAATGCAAAAGAACTACTTCCAGACATATTTAACATCAGTGCCTATGAACCAACGAAAAAATATGCGGATGAATGCAAACGGCAGGAGAGGCTTTTTAAAACAAGGGATGCGATGCTGCGAGCTCCTACTGTCCAGGAAAATATGGAAAAAGAACGTTTTATACGCGGCTCGCAGGATAATGCTAGTCTCTACGCTGCTGCATACCGACCTAGATATAAGAGTTATGAACGACAAGATAATACGAAGTCCAAAGCGAATTATGCTTCATATTATCCTCCTCAAGCTAACGAAAGAAAGTATTTTCCTGAAGATTTTGAAGACTTGCTACTCGGCAAAACTCCTCAGCAGTCAAACTCTAATGATGACGCACCATGTGAAAGTTCTTCCCCGAAAAACGTGAAGCAAAAGCATCTTGGAGAAGGCTCAAAGGAAGGTATAAGCCAGTACGCATCTGCAACTGGAGCTAGGTCGAGAATTATGGGTTATATGCCGCGAGAACTTGTGAAAACAAGAGGGGAGCATGTTTCCCATCATAGTACTGAAGCTAAGGAAAGAAAGTTTTCTCCAGAAGATTTCGAAGACTTACTATGCCCTAGGAAGTCAATTTTGAATGACGATGCTCAGGGCACAACAGGAAGTCCCCTGGAACATGTTACGCAACCAAGCAAAACCCCAAAGAAGGCATGCGAGAGACCAAAACAAACACAAAATCCTTTCACAGATATGAATATGAATAGATTTTCCTTGGAAAATCTTGAAAAAAAGTCGCAGCCATCTCCAAACAGACTGGTTCAAAGTTCTCCACCTCCAAATATTTTGCGAAGACAATGCCAAAGCAAGCGGGAGTCTCCTCGAAGAACCTCCTCATAGTGACTCGTCGGTGAACATTAGTGTAACATAGAACTGAATAAGAACTACATTTTAATGAGATTTTATTTTAAGCTGACATATCTGATGTACATTACATTTTTAGCATATTTAATAAACAATTTCGCCGCTTTTCTGTATGTGTCACATGCAGTTTCTTTTCATTAACTTGTACAGTAGTAAATTCTTGTAGTCATTCCTTCCCAAGAAAATCTAAGGAAATGAGGCAAACTAATAATTTAAATAGCATTTTAATAAACCGCATTGTGTTTAAAACTATTGCGATATTGTATTTTATATGAAGGGTGTCCCCAAAAGGTGGTAAAGGGCTTAAATTATTTACATGTTACAGATAAATGGGTCATGTATTTTTTTTTTAAATGTGCAAAATAAGGTAGAAAAAAGGCTAAGAAAAAAATTCCCATTGCTAATTTTTAAAAGAAGTTAATTTTTAAATTTGCATATGACCCCTGTACAAGGAAAAAACCCAATGTGTAATATTTCCCCCTTACGCAAATTAGGCTATGTGAAAATTTTCAGGTTTTAATCAATAAACGTCGCATAAACCTTTTTTAACAGAGATGATCAGGAGCTATACATGAATTTGAATATAAACATTTGTTGCTAGTGACCAAAAAGTATTTTTTTCCGCAATTTCTGTACGACCGCTGAAACGCGATCATTTTTCCTTCCGAAAAGTGGTTTAAATCGGCTTATGTTTATCTTCCTATATCTGACACCTTCAAGGGCATAACTTTCAAATTTTCTGTATAACCTCAGTAGAACACGAGGCATTTTTTACTAATCGATAATTTTTTGTGAGAGGGCCGCATACAAATTTAAAAAGTGAAACCTTTTAAAAATAAAGGAAAGGAATTCTTTTCTATATTCCAAGCTTATTTTGAACACTTTTCCAACTTACATCGCCCAGTTATCTCTAATAGATAAAGAATTAAAGCGTGTTGCCACTTTTTGGGGACACCCTGTACATACTGATTAAAAGCTTGCTTCATTTCTATTCAAAGGATAAAACGGATTTAACATGCAAAATAATAAATTATCTTGGTTGAGTTTCTTTTAATAAGCTCATACTATGTAATGTGAACATTCAGTTACAAAGCCAATACTTAATTACGGTTCTTAATTTCGCAAATACAGAATTAGTTTAAATTTTTCATATTCCTCTTTTTTTAACTAGCTATTCGGATAATTCAGTAATATATATAGTAGACATCTCTTACACGATTTACGAATTTAAAAAAGTACATCATTTATTAAAATTCAGCAAAACCTAGACATTAAATTATCACATTATTTTGAAGGTTATAATTTGGCTAGTTGGTCTTATCATTTGACTACTTAAGAAAAATATTTCACTCAAAGAATACAGTTCTATCATTAATAGAACATAAAAATAAACTCATTATTTAGGATTTGAAAGAACTTGCTTATAAAAATCCTTAATAAAATTTCGGGGGTGGGCACTTGCTCATCAAGAATTCGCAACTACTAAAGCCCTCAATTATTTGACGTTTATGATTGCACCCATGGTGCGTCCAGCTATACCCCCATGAAGGGACGCACAAGTTAACACCCAAGATCAAGCCGAGAATTGAACCTGAATCAAAGGTGTGATAGAATGTTTTTTCAGCCACTACACCACCTGGCGGCTCGACTGTGAAATGCAACAAGCGAAAATTTGTTTTCGCTGCATTACTCAAATAATCAGTACTTCATGAATTCAGATTTTCTCTTCAAGTCTTTACAACGATGGGAATGAACATGTTAAAAATGAGGTAAAAAGAAAGGTTCAAAATTTATAAAAACTTCATGCTATTACAAATGGAATTATCTAACTTTTATCACTTTGAATATAATTTTCCTCTTTCCGATTGAATTGAGAGGATCGACGGTGGACTAAAATAATTTCCCATGGTTCATCTGGTTACTAGCTGTGAAGATTCATTTTGTGTGTGTGTGTGTGTATGAGTTAGATAGTTTTACTTATCAATATGAAATATCACACAGTTTTTTTCAGTAGAAAAGAACCTTAAACAATTTTTTAATGTGGAGGGCAATAAAGTACCACAAAGGTAATACTCTTGGTAACCTCTTTCAAATATCTATTGCATGATCTCATTTTATCTTTCGTGAAATATTATTTCATTTTTCACTTTTTTATAACTCGCAGAGTTGTTTAATTTTCTTTCTAAACCACAGAACGAACATGTGTAGTATTAAGATTTCATTTTGCAAAGTTTGCACTTAGTTACAATGGTCTCACTTTCTTCTACCTGGTAAACAATTATTGCATTTGGGATGAAGAGATTCGGCAGAGAGAGGTTATCGAGATCTGTGGCTCTTTTAGGCCTTCATCTCAGTTGTTCCAAAGTACATGTTCAACTTTATTTCAAAGCACAATTTTACATCGCAATATTTGGACAAACCCATACATCCATGGGATAATGGGCTCAATTTCATTAACCCTCATGTTAAATATCTCGCTTATAACAATGGTTTTAGGAATATTTGAGGTAAACCGCTCTTCTGGGGATTTCAGTAGTCTAAATTTTGCATTCTACGCATCAAATAATTAAAATTTGCATTGTGTTCCATGATGATCGTCAACTATAACGCGAAATATGGAGTTTTGGGTATTCCCATTGCTTATTCGATATTTCATCGTTCTCGCACCGGCGACACCGGTGCATGACATTCGAAAGGCGGGGCTTCGGGCCCTAAAAATTGCCGCGTTCTGAAACTTTTTCGGTCATGCAGTGGTTGTCTACTCAGCGTGACCAAAGCGCAGCTAGAATGACTCAGCTAGCCAGGGGTGGGGGGGGGTCTAATCTAGCATATTCGGTTAACGGAACGTTCGGTTGCGTAACGTCACACGGAACTCATCCGAAAAGCATCATCCAATCCAATTTCCTTGCAGGATCCGGTTGACGTCAGTCTGACCTCACGCAACCGAACCTTCGGTTAACCAAGTGAGCGAGAATCAGGTCCCTTGTGGGTTATTGTGTTTATAACCGTTTGAAGATCGTGACATCACTTAACCAAGCAATGACCACAACTGGAAGCACGTGTGCATAACCAACCGGTGAATTATCGAACAAGCCCACCATTTTAATTCTCGAGAAATTTTGGCTCTATTGATTAGATCACTTTATTTATGGGGACGATTTTTGTCGCGAAATTTGGTGATATTTCATCAAAAAGTAGCTAAGATTGTCGACATTAGTGAAATTTGGCGCTATTTTGCTTGTTGTATTTGAAACATTTAGTTTTGGACTTGTGTGCATGGTTCCAAGAATACGCTTATGAGTCTTCGTCAAGTAAAGCTGACAACACAGTAAAAGTTTTCACTGGTACGGAGAATGGAAATTTATACAAGCAGGTTATGAGTGGGAGTTGATCCCACGACCGTAAGCTTAGGCTAATGGCGTGGTGTAGGACAGGCCCTTACCCTCCAAGCCACCGGTCCCCGCGATTTTACTTATGATGCCTTTAACCCATTTATGCCTAGCGTCCCTTTTTTGGGACGGCATTTACGCTATCAGTCGAAAACGTTATTTATTTTTCCTAGCCTTTATTCGCGCGTATCGAACCTCAATTCCACAAAATATTTTAATATGGCCAAGTAGGATGTTGACATTTCAATTTTTATACATAATGATTTTAAATGAAATCATCCCTTGTTCAAAAAGTTGACATCAGAAATTTATCAGTTACTGCTGGTGTTAGCAAAAATCGAAGAAAGTCGCAAAAATATCCAGGCACGAATGGGTTAACCCATTTATGCCTAGCGTCCCTTTTTTGGGACGGCATTTTCGCTATTAGTCGAAAACGTTATTTATTTTTCCTAGCCTTTATTCATAAGTATTGAGCGTCAACTCCGCACAATATTTTAACATGACCAAGTAAGATGTTAATATTTCGATTTTTATGCAAAATGATTTTAAAATAAATCATTCCTTGTTCAAGAAGTTGACATCAGAAATTTATCTATTATTTCTGTTATCAGTAAAAATCGAAGAAAGTCGCAAAAATATCTAGGCACAAATGGGTTAATATTTGATTGCATGAGTTAGTACTACGCAGCAGCGTAGTATTACTCAATTTCATTTCTATTACGCAATCAAGGTTCGCGATTGATTGGGATTTCTCTGACATATTTGCATAATGCCAGTGGAAGTTTTAAAAGAGCACCCAGCAAACACACACAGGTTCTCTGAACGTCTATTAACGTTCAGAAGACGTTTTATGAACGTCTTCTGAACGTTAATAGACGTTCAGAGAACCTGCGTGTGTTTGATGAGCAGCATCGGAGTTGAGTGAATGCTCAGTCAATTCACTGCATTAGTAAGGCTTTGTTTCGTGTGCTGTATGCGATTTATTGCTTGTTTTGATAGCTCTTTTTAAAGTCTTCATTGTTGAATTCTGAAGATTTTTCCCAAGAGTTTCCACTGAATGTTAGACTTTGGAACGATTTTATAGTGTGAGAAATATTGCATCTGAGAAAGCTTCTGTGTTAAGCTGTCTGTTATAAATCACATTACTGACTGTTAATTTCTGTGAATTGAGCGCAGCGGATTATCCGTGGAAGTTCTAGAATCAATAAAATTTTTTTCTAATCCTGACAACTGGGCTGTATACTAGAACTTCCCATCTACACTGGACTTTTAATCTATGAATCTGAAAACAGAGTAGAGTTTTTTACAAAAGTAGTGTTAAATTGTTACATTAATAATTGGATTTACAAATAAATAAATAAACATGCATGATATAACTTTTCCCCCCATGATTAACCCATTTATGCCTAGTGTCCCTTTTTTGGGACGGCATTTTCGCTATTAGTTGAAAACGTTATTTATTTTTCCTAGCCTTTACTCATGAGTATTGAGCTTCAACTCTACAAAATATTTTAACATGACCAAGTAGGATGTTGATATTTCGATTTTTATGCATAATGATTTTAAAAGAAATCATCCCTTGTTCAAGAATCTGACATCAGAAATTTATCTATTATTTCTGTTATCAGTAAAAATCGAAGAAAGTCGCAAAAATATCCAGGCACAAATGGGTTAATTTAATTTCCTACTTCAGTTTCTCATGTGATATATTTGATCTTCAGAAAATACTCAGGGATAACAAAATAAAATGCAAATTTTTCATAGTTACAATCGTATTTTTAGAAAAAGAAATGCATATTCTTCATACCCAACAAATGTCGGAAATTTATTTATCATTTCAGAAAGCAACATAACTGGAAAACGTGATAAAAAATGTCAGGAGCTAATGGGATAAATCCACCCTTCAAAAAAGTATTCGAGTAAGTGATAAATTTCCTATTTTAGATTTGCGAATAATAATCGAGTTTTTGATTGCACAACTTGACAGAAATATGCTCATATAATATGCGCAAATAAGTCATATTTACTCATACCCAAATTCATATTCTATGGTAAATAATTTTTAATATACGAATACAACATAGGAAATTTATCTCTTACTCGAATACTTTTTTTGTGGGGTGTACGCTTTATAATTTCATAAAAAGCATTTTATCTTAACCCATTTGTGCCTGGATATTTTTGCGACTTTCTTCGATTTTTACTGATAACAGAAATAATAGATAAATTTCTGATGTCAGATTCTTGAACAAGGGATGATTTCTTTTAAAATCATTATGCATAAAAATCGAAATATCAACATCCTACTTGGTCATGTTAAAATATTTTGTAGAGTTGAAGCTCAATACTCATGAATAAAGGCTAGGAATAATAAATAACGTTTTCAACTAATAGCGAAAATGCCGTCCCAAAAAAGGGACACTAGGCATAAATGGGTTAAATCCTCCCAAAGTAATTACCATGAAATGCCGCTAAAATGCCTCCCCTGCTTCTCTCGTGCTTTTTGTTTGTTTTTAAAATATTGAATAAACGCCCGCCTCCCTTAAGATAGATTCATACTCGTCGTTCCGTGCCGCCCAGACTCCGCCCATCCCACCGTTCTTTTCGCTTATGAAACCTTGGCTCCGCGTGCGCGAGCTTGTGGAGCTCCAGTAAACGCACCAATGAAATCACGCCATATGCCAGCGAAGTGTGACGTCAGATTAATAATCTCGGCTTTGATTCGCTGAGTGACGTAATCGCGCTATCTTAGCGGTACGGAGCGGGCAGTATGAATCCAGCTTTACTTGAAGTTAGAGGTGGCACTTGAACGGTATATTTCTCCGATTTTTACCGTAATTTAAATTATTTTCCTCTCACTGCACTCCCTGGGTGCATTCGTATGCGACGAACTCGTTGCACGAGTTTTTGTAAGAAAACTGGAATGCGTGTCCTTAGTGCTGTCAGTGGTTATGAGTTTCTTTGGACTTTACGAACACCTTCAGTTTATTTACTTTCGTCGCCTAGGAGACGTGTTTGTTTACAATTTGCGAATGCGTTAATTTTTCTGACGAGAGATTTTAGTACATACTCAATATAAAATCAACAGAATATTTAAAAGAAAGAGTGGTCATAATTTAAGTGCACAGATCAAAATTTAGAAATTTAACTTAAACTTCATTTTTTCAAAAGTATTTAGCAAAAGAAGTTCAAATTTCGCTAATAACGGTTTGAATCAACTTCAATCTCAACACTAAATCATGCATTTTTGAATTTACTAAATTAAAAAATACAAGTAAATGATTACCTTTTAAAAATTATGTACCTTCGTAGCAGTTTCTAGCGCATGCATAAATTTACTCATCAAAAAAGTAATATTTGCAGCTTTAGCAAACGTAAAATACTTTTCATAGCAACATACTTTTCCATAACAATAGACGCCACTTGTAAACAACAACAACGTGCAGCAAGCAATCTTCTCAACAAACTCAATCAACCTAAATCGCTCTCGGTTTACTTCGTTTGAAACTAATTGCACTCAGTTTTGTATACGAGCGTTCGAGTTTTTAAACTGAATGCACTCAGCTTCCTTTACGAACACCTTAGATGGGAAATTCGTTGCACGAGTACAACTCGTTTGGCGTTTACGAATGCGGCCGCTGTATTCTACTGATCTGTTGGTCATGAAAAAAGTGCGCTAGCGATATTTTGGTCCTTGGTCTCGTGATCATGGCACAGACTCCCTGTGTACTGTAATCTTTCGATGGGGGTTATCGATGTATTCACTCCATTCTTCAGTTTTTGTATATGCCGGTACTGTTTAGTAAGTTTTCGGCATCAGTTTTATAAAAGATTTTAACCCTTTGATGAACTCTGGTATAAATGCAGCTGTCTAACTAAATACAGGGTGGTTTTACTTTTCCCTTAAACAACATACTTCAGCTGAAATAAGTGAGCCTACTGTCGCAAAATTTGGCATAAAAATTGCACAAGATTCGTCCAAAGAAGAATTTTTAAAAAGTATGATTAAAAAATATCTACTAAGTGGCGTTTTGCATAGAGAATTTAGCTCAAAAAACGACCCATGTCAGTTAATGAATGCTCATACACTATTGAATTGAAGCTAAATTTCAAATTAACCCATTTATGCCTAGTGTCCCTTTTTTGGGACGCCATTTTCACTATTAGTCGAAAACGTTATTTATTTTTCCTAGCCTTTATTCATGAGTATTAATCCTCAACTCTATAAAATATTTTAACATGACCAAGTAGGATGTTGATATTTCGATTTTTATGCATAATGATTTTTAAAAAAATCATCCCTTGTTCAAGAAGTTGACATCAGAAATGTATCTATTATTTCAGTTATCAGTAAAAATCGAAGAAAGTCGCAAAAATAATCAGGCACAAATGGGTTAATCATTTTCATTGTTAAACTTGCTGTTTTTTATGCAAAGCACCACCAAGTGGACATTTTTTGAACTATTTCTATTCAAAGTTTCTATAGCTGTGACTGTATACAGATTCAAAACTTTGGGGGGGGAGGGAAGAGGGAATTGTAAAGGTGTAGACATCGGTTTGGTTATAGACGATCATCGATTAGCGGCAGACGGTGAAAATAGCGTCAGCTTCTCAAAGAAAAATGCTTGTGAACTTTTTTCTCTTCCTCTAGGAGCAGAGACACGCCATTGGGGGAAAATGCTCTCTAGCGACGGATAGCGACGAATCATGATGCAATCTGATACTAACTTACACACAACATAAACTTAAATGTTTACTTACTTACTTATTTATTTATTTTTTGCGATTAACGGACTTTGCGACCGTACTAAAAATAGCACACTGAGCGTTAATGGGTTAAGACCGTTTTATTTATATGGTACTTCTGTGATTTAAATGATTAATTTCCGCTTGTCTTTCCAGTAAGACATTATGAAGAGCTTCAGCGTCTGGGACACCAAAACCGGGATCACGAAACTCTCTTCTTATAATTCTGTGCATAACATGTTGATGCAGATATGTCAGAATTCTTCATTCAGGCAAGCACTACTTTTCCCTTCCTTCAGTCTGCTACTTCACTAGGCAATTTCCTGCATTCTCAATATATCTTTCTGTATTATAAAACGAACGATGGATTCAGTACGTGTTACTCAACTAGTGATAGCTTTTACAATTTTCGCGGTGATCGAAACTGGGTGAGATGCAGACTCACCAGTCAGTCTATAAAACTGGTTTATAATGACGGTCAATAGTGTCTGCATCCCAGCCTGAAGCTATTAATTCTGTCAGAGTATTTTCACATGACGTCACTGAATTTTTTTTTTTTCGGTCAACTCGGATATTTAGAGATACAAAGCCATGTTTTCAGCCAATGACCATTTTCAAATGAAGGAATGTTTGACCAAAAAAAGTTGGTTGTTAAGGTGTGACGTAGTGATAATGACGTAGGTGAAACAGCTCTATTGGTTGCCGAGATATCAGAGCTCTTCCCTTTCTCCAGTAATCGTCTGTACGAAAGGTGTTGGGTTCGATTCCCATTACACCTGGATGTGTGTGATTTGATGTCATTTAAAAACTTGTTTCACAGAGTTCCATGTTATAAAAGATCATGGATTGGCAGTATTTCTATTCCCTGTGCAGCTAATATCTATGCCATTTTTTAAGATACTCAACATTATTCTTAATGTACCCTCGTGTATTAAGTAAAGATACAGGAATACCAAATTCATAATGAAAGAAGTTATTCGTTAAATACTCGTTGCATCGTACATATTCAATAATTCTAATAAGTCTGTTATTCTTTATGTGCTTTGGCATCGTTGAGTTTCTGCAAAATACGCAGAAGTATGAAAAATTTTGTAAGGCAGCGGAAAATTTTAAAGAAACATAAGACTTGATGGCTAGTATTTATACGAATACTTACAAACTAAATTTAACGGGGTAAAAAATCTTCCCCACTTTGGCATGTATATTTTGTTTCTTCATTATTTTTCTTAGTCATAAATTCCCAAAGAAAACTATGCTTTGACTGAAAAGATTTTAAATATACATTTGGCATGATCACAGTTTAAGAATATTAGTATCCTTTGGCAAATTTAGAAATGAAAAACTGAAGCTGCGAGAGCATTTTTTTTAAAGTTTTGTTAATCTAGGAATATGATAGTACTTCACAGAGAACCATGGAGAAGTGAGTAAGGGGTTTCAAATAATCGCATAGTAGCCAAACATAGGAAATCCCTATAATAAATTTTCAGAAATTTAAAACTATTAAAATCTGAAAATTTGAGTTTAAGTGCTGCCTATAAGTTACTTTGCATTATTTATTCAGAAGTTTCAAACCACAGTCGTTTGTTTAAACTTGAGACATATCTAAATGTGCCCAGAACATTTTTCAAAGTTAACCAGTAGTAAGTTAGAAAGTCATTATTGAACGGAAACAAATAAACACTCTAAGAGTTACCCCTTTCACATATTAAATATAAGTTTCTCCAATTTAACGTTAACATAGCCATTTTAGTACAACAATAGATAGTATTATAAACTTACGAATAGTACTTTCTGAAAAAGAAAGTCTCGTGGAAAAGCCGATTAGTTATAAAAATTTTAAAACGGTTCAATTGAGAAAAAAGGCTTCAGACAATTGTTATAATCAATTATTCAAAACAGACATTTCAGATGTAATCTCAAAAATATCTGTACATTACTATTCATTTAAATTTGAGAGACCCTGTAAAAAAACTTGCTTTAAAAAATATAAGTATTTGAAGGATCGGCTGTTATAAATGTCTATCGCACTTCATTTGGAATGAATAAAATGTGTGTAAAATCACTAGACTAATGTAGTAGAATTTTTTGATTGGTCTTGTTAAAGTCTAATTGCTACGCACACGATTGGCTTCTTGGAATGATTCTAATATCTATAAAATACACATTAAGATTGACTGTATTGTTCCAATAAAAGAGCTATAAGAGATACTATATAAGTGATTTATTATTGCAGTAAAAGAGCTATAATAAATACTACTTACACCATTTTGAAAATACTACTTGCACCATTTTGAAACGGGTACATAAGAAGTTCCGTAGTAGTCTATGCATATTTACTGCAGATAGAGAAACTGAAATTTAACAGTTTTAAACATTGTTGAAAAGTATTAAGACCGTAAACTTTATACATGTATTCAGGATACGTAAACGATGAATGTAGGTATTTGCAGATTATAAATCGGATTCGTCAAAAAAATATGTATAACAAGTTTCACTTGTAAAATATCACTTATGTATTTAATACTATAGTAATGTGGTTTCAATTAGTTAAAAAAAGGAATACATTTCAAGCATCGAAAGACACAATGTTTAATGTAGAGCATAAAAATACTTATACAAAATAGTACAGTAAAATAAGTCAAACATTTGCAAAGTGCATGTTACGAAATTTAAAATACAATCTCACTAAGACGTTTCCCACACTAGTTTTACAATGGAAATTTTATAAAACGATACATATGTAGTTATTCCACATGCAACACTCATAAAAAAGCGTTTCCATATTGAGCGACCAAACTAATTGTTCACTGCAGTTAAATGACATTTTTTTTTCCTGTGTTTAAATATAACTTGTCATGGTAAAGTTCATTTAATCTTGTGCTTCTCCCTAATAAAAGCTAACTATCGCTGAGCCATATCATAGTATAGGCTTTCTGTAAAATTCTTAAAAACTGGAAAATGGACAAAACGATAAATAAGTCTCTTATACAAGAGAACATGCGAAAAGCGAAAGAATCGGACACTTCATCTAAATGTAACAGAGGTTCATATACCTCTGTGTCGTCTTCATTAGAAGTCGCATTTCTGATGTTTGAATTAGACATTTCCTTAAAACTTGTGAGAAATTTCAAGTAGATCTTTAATCAGCTTTGATGAAAAGAAGTGCTGCGTATATTATAGGAATGTGCTGACAGATCACGTCCAACTTCTTCAACAGTCTATGCGAATTTAGCACTACGGCTTTTGAGTTGATTAATATACTAACAAATCCTAATGGTTGGTGGTTTGAAATATAAGATTTTTTCTTTCATGCCATTTTTTATATATTTAATGGCTGCATTCGTAAACGCCAAACGAGTTACACTCGTGCAACGAGTTTCCGTCTAAGGTGTTCGTAAAGGAAACTGAGAGCATTCAGTTTATAAACTAGAGTGTTCGTATACAAAACTGCTTGCGGTTAGTTTCAAACTATGTAAACTGAGCACGAAGTAGGTTCATCCAGTTCCTGGGAAGATACACTTGCTGCAAGTTGTTGTTGTTTTGAAATGGTGTCCGTTGTTGTGGAAAAGTATGTTGTTATGAAAAGTATTTTACGTTTGCTGAAGCTGCAAATATTATTTTTTCGAAGAGTTTAGAAACGGCAACGTAGGTATATAATTTTTCAAAGGTAGTCATTTTCTTGTATTTTTCATTTTAGTAAATTCGAAAATGCATATTTTAATGTTGAGATTGAAGTTAATTTGAACCATTATTAGCGAAATTTGAACTTCTCTTGCTAAATACTTTTGGAAAAAATGTAGTTAAAATTTCTAAATTTTGATCCGTGTGCTTCAGTTATGGCCACTCTTTCTTTTAAAAAATCCTGTTGATTTTATAATAGGCTCGTTTACATTGGAAAATGGAAAATCCCGAGTAAAAGCAGAGTATAGGGAAAAACCTGCAATGCATCATGGGAAAGCGAGGTCATCTCTGCATTCACCCTCCACTGGACTAGGAATCTTTCTACCCCGCATTTTTTCCCTATGTAGGGGAAGCGGGGTAGAAAGCAGCGAAAGTTCCGGCATTGACCCCGCATTTTCGTCCATGTAAACGGACCCATGGAGTATATACTAAAAGCTCTCCTCAGTAAAAATAATCGACGCGAATTGTAAACAAACACGTCTCCTAGGCGACGAAACTAAACAAACTGAAGTTGTTCGTAAAGGCAAAAGAAACTGATAGCGTCGAACACACGCATTCCAGTTTTCTTACGAAAACTCCTGCAATGAGTTTGTCGTTTACAAATGTACCCAATTTTAGGCGCATTTGTTTTGTCTCAAACCCTCTTATAAATCCTCGTCCAATTTAATGCATTTATGCCTAGTGTCCCTTTTTTGGAACGGTATTTTCGGTATCAGTCGAAAACGTTATTATTTATTTTTCTTATCCTTTATTCATGAGTATTGAACCTCAACTCCGCAAAATATCTTCACGTGACCAAATACGATGTTGACATTTCAATTTTTATACATAATGATTTTAAAAGAAATCATTCCATTTTGAAGAAGTTGGCATAAGAAATTTATTTATTATTGCTGCTATCAGCGAAAATCGAAGAAATTCGCAAAAATATCTGGGCACAAATGACTTAATGCAAGAAGTGCGAATTTTGTGGAAACAATGTTTTAATTGTGAAACAAAAGTGAAAATGTGACTAATGCTTACATATTTTTGCCACTAATGATGAGTTGTCAGGCTGTGTTTAAGTTTGCGTGAACTTCTTCATCGGACAAGCTTGGCTGACGACATTTCAGATGCACAGGTGTGTGACCAAAGTGTCAGCACCGTAACATGTATATCTCCCCACGCTCTTCGGACGTGGATGTGACGTCTCTGCGTATGTGGCTCCATTTTTGCCGACGCATGGTGCCTTGTTGGCAGATGCAGATTCTTCTTCCCCTACGCGACACCATACTTCAACCTATTGATTTGGACTTTTTCGTTTCTCCTTTCTGTCTAACCTGCCCCTCCATCGTCTGCTCCTGGATTTGTACTGAGCCTTTCACCGTGATCTCAATTCTATCACCATTTCCAAGTTTTGGGGACTCTGGACGTTTAACGCTTGAACGTGTTCTAATACTATCTACTGTTCTTTTCATGTTTTCTACGTACTGTCCCCTGCCTGTGGTGCCTAGCCCTGTCTGTTCATCGTTCGGCTTTACCTGAGTTGATCAGATTCTTTGTCCTTGTTGGGCAAGTTAATGATACATTGTCGTTATCATCGTTCTGAACGTAAGGTTCGTTTTGCTATGCTACTCCAAGGACCCGCCCCTCTTCAACAGTCACCATTTAGTCACTAATGATGAACGTGTTAGAATTTGGTGGTTTTATAGTAAAGATATCGGACGTTAAGGGGCTAAACTTACTTCAGTTGTGGCGTACATGTTAGTACAAAATGTAAAAATTTAGACAGCACAGATTTGAACAGAACATGTCCATGTCTCAGGTAAAGTTACGGACACAGTGAGATATTTATAACTCGTCTATATCTCGTCCGTAATATGTCCATAACTTCTCCGGATGGCACAATACGGGCAATGATATCTTATGGACAAGTTCTGGTGAAGTTCAAGACATTTTTTCCCATTTATGTCTATCTGAAGACATAATTGAGGTACTGAAACGTCCATTTAATGTCATTTTACAGCCATATTAAAGAATTTTCTGTTCATGTATATATAGAGCAATAATTGGGTTGTTTACATATCCATTTAACGTCCCTGTTATAGACTTTTTGTTTGTTGGGATGTTTTGTTATAGGAATGGATATGTTTTGGACAAGGTTATCATGAATTGGACATAAAATAGACACATGTGTTGTATGGGAAAAGTCTGGTAACATGAGTGTATCAAAAATAAAATGAAAACCACGCAAAAGCAAATAAAGTTTAAGGTATATCAATAGACGTTACTTTAAAATATCGTTCTCCGTAAAAGTGATTCATGTCACATATAACAACTTTTCTTATTTTTTTCTAATGCTGTATTTATTCATAAACTAATTAATTATTGGCAAAACTAAGATAGGAAATTTGGCTATTATCCGAATACATCTTTTGAGAGGAAGTTGTTGTTGTTAGTATGTATATCAAATTTGTAAGCTTGGCTCGAAACCCGCTTATACATCCTCGTCAGAAAGACAACACAAGGGGAGGTGGCCTCCGTAGGGGTCTTTCTAAAGGGTCCTAACCTGTATTTACACTAAGTTCCGGAGAAAACCATGGAAAACTCCGAACGGTTAGGTCGACTGACGCGCGATGAGACCCGAACCCGGAACCTTCACACTTCGACCGTCTACCATTTCCAGTGACATAGCCACTGTACCATGTGAGGCTAGAGGGGAAGTATATTTGATGTTACTGTAATGCCACAGTTTCCCAAATGTAAATCACGGTTGTTAATTGAAATGGAAAATTGGGATCCCAGCAAACACACACAGGTTCTCTGAACGTCTATTAACGTTCAGAAGACGTTTTCTGAACGTTAATAGACGTTCAGAGAACCTGTGTGTGTTTGCTGGGATATCTTCCTGGGATGTCTTTGCTGGGATATTATTTTGCTGGGACTTTAAAAATGTTTGTAGGTACATGCTCTCACAAAAATGTTCGAGTGCAAGCGAAGTTACCTATATCAGTTTCATGTAAAACGTATTGTTCTTTATATTAAAAAATATGTCAAGTAGTATATAATAATAATAACTTCTCAAATTTTTTTTGAATTGTTTGTTTTTGGAAAAATTAATGATATATTCACAGAATTAATGAAGTAAATTTCGATCACAATGTAATACATTTCTGAATGAGTGTAAATTTTTGCACAGCAGTTAACGTCTTTTTAAGTACAATTTTACTTACAAAAGTAATTGAAATCGGCTCTACAGTGTTTCGAAAACCTGAAGAATGATAATTCCGTTTATGGGCAAGCAGGAAAATAAAGTAGCTTTCAATTTACATACCACTTCTTGACAAATGATATTGGTCGGGACATGCAGTGTATTGAAATGTTTAACGCTCTATACATCTGCAGATTAATATGCTTCCCTCTTTTCAGTTTCAGATAAAATTAATGCCATGTGGATTAACTTGCCAAGAACTGCTTTTGTCGTCATGATGCAGTTCATCGGATATTTTTAATTAGTTGTAATTTTACTGTATTCTAAATGCGCAGCCTCTCAAAAAAAAAAAAATACTCGAGTATGCGATAAGCTTCCTATTTTAGTTCCCTACATCAAAAATTATTTATCATATAACATGAATAAGGGTATGTATAATTATAACTTTCCATATTTCTGTCGAGTTCTGCATTTTCAAAAACTTGATAATTTTTCGCAAAGCTAAACTAGGAAAGTTCCCTTATACTCGCAGAAATGGAGGATTTCAAGAGGAGTAATAGTCTTTTTTTTAATTCCCATATTTCTTGCTGTTATGTTATCTTAATTTTTTTTGTATATTGCTTTGCATTTCTGCAAAAAAGTGTTATTTTTTCTTTGTTAGGAGCTCAAGTGGCATGTGTGGTTTTTCTAGCTTGGTCTTCTCAGAGTTTTCCTACTGGTCTTCAATAATTTTAATATTATTATTATTATTATTAATATTATTTTGGTTACAAGCTGATTTTAACCATAACCTGTTAGTGACTCTGCATTTTAAATTTATTACAACTAAATTATGCCTAACTGCCGACTTGAGGTTTTGTAATTTGGCGATTTAATTGTGATTGCCCTTTCCTGATTCTAGCGCTATCGCCAAATTGGCTTACTGTGTTCCCATACCACTTTTTCCACTTAATGCCTTTTCCTCAGGTGTGAAGCTTTGCTACCTTTTTTTTTACATATAGTCAGCCACCGCATTAATGCCTATAGCAGTGGCGGATTAATGCAAGTTTGTCGGGGGGGGGGGATGGTTAGTTGGAAGATTGACATATACATCCATTTTATGGAAGTAAAATAGGATCTTTTACATTAATTTCTTTTTCTCTCTTTTTTTATGCCCCCCCTTTAATCCACCCATGGCCTATAATTTATCTCTGCAAATTAGGCTTTAATCTAAAAAGTAATGAAAATGTTTAATAGTTTTTGTACGGCATGTTATTCATGAGTTATTGCACCGTTATCTACTCCACAACAGAATCTGTACAGCTTTTTTTCCCATTTCTTTTTATGAAGACGGACTGTCAATCCACACCATAATTGCATGAAAATACTTTCATTCAATCGTGCATTATACTGAATTTTACACAAAGTGAAGTTCTTACCTCGCCTCATTACAAACAGTCATCAATTTCTAAAGTTTTTTAAGGGAGGGAACCGAAAAAGTTGAAAATAATATTACAGATTTTTTTTTAAACTCCAGATTCCATTTGTGTGGTATAAATGGAACAAGCACATGCGTAGCTATAGCTTTCATTTGGAGGTGTCCAGCTAACGGGAGAGTTGGGATCCATTTTTGCCATAAAATTTGACTGTCAGAAATTTTACTATGCACATTTAGTAAGGAATTTCAATTGCATTACATATTTTTAATCTTCTTTGGAGTAAATTTTCTTTGCTACTCATTAATTAAAAGATGAATATAAATTTTAATATTAAAATTCATATAAAGTTTTCAAAATTTATATGAAGTTTAAGAATATTTTTACCATGTACTATTTCGAAGTAAGGATAAAATGGCGGATATGCTGCAGAAATTAGCGTTTTTGCTTAGACTAAGGAAGTTGGCCAAACCTCTTAAGCATACCTCTTATATACGTCCGTGGAAACAACCACTATATCCAGAAAACTTAAATGCAACTCAAATCAGGAAAAAAATCTATTTCATATTTTATTTTCACAAAACTCATTCGCTTCGTTTAAAAAAACAAAAAAAAAAACGTGCAACGTAATTTTTAAGGTATTGAGAAGTAGATCCTAATTAAACAACCATTTTCTTAAAAAAATGAGACATTCCAACAAACTGGAAGTGTAGGTGATTTTCAAAGGAACGGAAGTCCATCATCATCTAGAGAAAACTCCCTTCAAACTTCTATCTTAAAAACGGGATTTATTTTTTCTTCAAGCTGACATTTCTTTTACCTTTGATAACTTATAAACCATGGAAAGAATATGACCTTTAAGTTAATGGGATACCGCCAAACGAAGAACTAGTTTGTTAAGCTCTTTCTACGAAGTATGACGAAACACTACATTTTGTACGTCGAGGCGTCTTTTGTAGAATGTCTTCCAGCCTAAAATCTTACGTTAAAAAAGACTATTACATAATCTTTCCACCATGTATGAGTCGCTTCGCCTCGTACAAAGAAGTAGAGGAGAGGATAAATGAGTTATAATATGCCTGATACATTAAGTATAACATATAATATCTAAAATAAGATTGATGGAAAATATTAAATTCTTAACTCCTACATATTCAATATATACAAAATGGGTCAATCAGACCCATTAAATTAAAACATAGCAGGGTAGAATGTGTAAAATTATAGTATGAGCCTCAAAGGGTTTGCTTCTAGCTGTTATATTTTTAATGCGAGATATGTCTTATTTGCAGTATGTTTTGTGTTTTACTTATTAGTTATTTCCCATTCTGTTTGTCATAGCTGCGTTTGCGCGTTACAAATAGTGTATCTTCTAAATAATAAATTATGGATGCTTGATTTGACTTTATATACCATTTTTGCATTGTTAATTATATATATATATATATATATATATATATATATATATATTTAATAAAATAAGTTTCGTTGTGTAAATCATATTTGATATTCTTTTTTGCAATAGAGGAACAAACATTTATATTAATCGCACATATAGATTTAATTAAAAAAATTTCTTTGATTACTAGACACTTCCCATATGTTTATATTTCATTCCAGAAGAAAACAATTAGAATCTTATTTCGTATGCATTGATATTATTATTTTCCCAAGGCAAAGCATACTATAAGTATCTACAAAAAAAAAAAAAAAAAAAAAAGATGAAGAAGGAGATAATAGGTGCATTAACTTTTAAGGAGTACACATATTTATATTACAATTGGAGGAAAGAAGGCTTGGATAATGGGATAATGTTGGCGATACGTTTGTCAAAAGCTGCTCAGCTTGAAAACAGTTGAGGAGACTTAGGGCATGCCCCAAATACTTACTGTCCATAGACTTTAACGTATTAAGTAAAATGCCCTAGTCGAATGAAATCTTCAAACGTGCATAACTAAATGTTACAACAGTCTTAAATACATAATTTCATTACTGTAAAACTAATTGTTTTTGAGTTATGCGAGATACTTACGTACGTAAAGACATCAGACGAAAACTAGTCAAAATGGTTTTACTGTTGGTCACAATTAAATCATGCATGCTTCGTACGTACATAATGTTACGAATTTTCGGGGCAACCCGCTGCTCTGGGGCTTAAAATGGTTTAAAATTCGTATTTTACGCTTCAAATAGATAAATTTTGCTTTTTGTTGCATCAAAATCGGCCAATTAGAACCGGAGATACGGAGGTTTCGCTTTCCCATATGTTTTTCTATGGGCTTCTAGAAATCTCGAGAAATATTAGTCCTAGAGCTTAGATCTCTTCACTTTTGAGGACTTATTTTTGGCGCCAAATTTGGCGATATTTCGCCAAAAGTCGCCAAGCTTGGCGACTTTTTAGTCATTTGGCGCGATTTTCCCAATGGGGCCTGGAAGTTGTTTTTCCTGCATTAAAAACGCATAATAACCTAACATTTCTCTTCTATGACGTAATCAAAAATCACGCTTTATGTAGAACCCTCGAGAAATTGTCTTTTCTGGAAACCTCTTGTACCTCCTACGTCGGCTATTTATAGAAGCGGGCATCGCCCCGAAGCCAGTCAGTTGCGAGTTGAACATTCAATGTGTGAAGAGCTCTGAGTACGCTTGTTTTGTGTGAACTGATAGTGCTATAGAAGCTGTGTTTTAGCTTGCTTTGTGAAGCTGTTTTTAAAGTGCTGTGTGTAAATTCTTCATTGCTGTGTCTTAAGGGATAGTGTACTATATCCCTTGAATATTTCCACGGAATTTTTGCCTGTAAAAGTGACTTATTTTGTGTGAGAAATACAGCATTTGTGAGAGCTTCTGATCCAAGCGGATTGTTAAAAGCACGTTACTGCTAGATTGTGCTTGTGAATTGTGTGCAGCTGATTGTTCTACGAAGTTCTAGAAGAAATAAAGTTTGTGTTCCATCCTGACAAGTGACTTTTTACTTGAACTTTTTACACCACTGGACTTTAGAACGACGAACCCCAGGAGTAGCAGAGTAATTCCGCAACATTTGGTGTCAGAATCGGGGTTCTAAAGAAGGACTTTAATTTTCCAGTTTATGGTTTTGACTAGACAAAAAATGGAAGAACAACTTCAAAAGCTCATGAATATGATGCAAGAAATGAAAGCCGGACAAGACGAGATGAAAGCCGGACAAGAACAAATGAAGGCGGATTTAGAAAAGAAAATTGAAGCCGGACAAGAAGAGATGAAAACTGGGTTGCAGGAAATAGAGAAAAATCAAGAAAAGTTGGAGCAGAAGATAGAGAAAACCCAAGAAAATTTAGAAGAAATTAAGCAGGGCCAAGAAGAAATGGAGAAAAGAGTTTCTCTCTTAGAAGAAACTCAGACGAAATATGAACAAAGAATTGAAGGGAATGTTAAGGAATTACAGCAGGATATTTGCAGAATGCGTGAAGAATGTGAAGCTAAAATTGAAGAGAAATTGGACAGTCTGGTAAAGCTGGGAAAGGTACCAGAAAACATCAGGTTGTCGTCACGCCACCCAGCAGTGAAACTTACTGCCTATGACGGAAAGACTCCCTGGGAAGCTTACAAGACCCAATTTTCGATCGTCGCCAGAGCCAATGGTTGGAGCGAGTCCGAGAAAGCTAATCAACTGGCCGCTTCCCTTAGCGGAGATGCAATTAATGTATTGCAAACTATCGGAGCGACGAAGATAGGAGATTTTGACGCCCTTGCCAGTGCCTTGGAGATGAAATTCGGAGAGAAGTGCCAGAAAGAATATAGTAGAATCCAACTTAAGTCAAGGATGCAGAGACCTGGCGAGACCCTCCAAGAGCTGGCTTCCGACATAGATAGGCTGTGTCATCTAGCCTATGGCAGTTATCCTGATAATGTTCGAGAAGAAGTTGCAGTGCAACATTTTATTGAAGGCCTCGTGGACTCTGAAATTCAGAAAGCATTGATCTTGGCGGATTATAAAGATCTCAGGTCTGCCCTCGTATTTGCCATGAAGCTAGAGGCAGCTGAGCTGGCCGTAAGAAAAGAGCGGCATAATGTTAGAGCAGTGTCATTCCAGGAGCCTACGGATGGAGAAATGGAGAGATTAGAGAATAAATTAAAGACCCTGGAAAATCTGGTGGAACGACAAGAAAAGTCAGAGCCAAGAAAAGTGAAATGTTGGAGGTGCAACAGCGAGGGGCATTTACGAAAATACTGCGACGCACAAAAGAACTCTCGTCGTAAAGATCGCAGTTATCAATGCACCAGAGAAGCCCATGAAGGAAGACAGAAAAGAGACGACTTTCAGGAACAGATGTTGAGGGATATTCAAAAGCCCCGTTTGAAAGTCTTGCAGATTTCATCAGTGAATGGCGGCAGTAATGGACTCTTCGTACTGGGATATGTTAATGGTTCCCCATGCCACATGGTGATTGATACTGGAGCGAACGTAACCATCATAAGGACGGATCTGGCCAAGAAATTAAATTTGAAGATTATCTGGACTCCGCCCTCGCTGACCCTCCAGACTGTGACAGGTGACAAGATCGAAGTGGGCGGAAAAGCGCAAGTAGAAATCACGTTTGGAAATGCCAGATACGACCATGTGGTATATGTCGCCGATATTACAGACTCTTTTATTCTCGGACTCGACTTTTTAAAATCGCACAAATTTAACTTGGACTTTAAGAATAATGAGCTTCGTTCAGACTCAGAAGAACTAGCTGCGTTCGATATTAGAAACGAAACTTTTTTGCCTGTTCAGCAAATAATAGCCCAGACTGATATCACTCTACCTCCCAGAACTGATTCCATAATTTCTGGAACAGTAAAAGAAAGCAAAAAATTCCGTTTTGGATTAATCGAACACCCAAGCAATAGTGATTCCGTCAGAGGAGTACTTGTGGGGGCAACACTTGTGGACTTGTCGAGAACGGAAATTCCAGTTAGAGTAGTAAATGTGACGGACAAGTCGAAGGTGATAAAGAAAAATGAAGTGTTGGCGACATGCACTCCTGTTACCTGCATTAATAAGAACATCAACCAAACGACAGCTAAATCTTCCGAGTGCCTGACGAAGGAATTATTACAAGACGTGGAGTTAACGGCAGAACAGAGAAGCGCTGCGGAGAAAGTAATAGCTGAATTTGAAGACCTCTTCTCTCGTACTTCCGGTGACTTTGGCCGTACGAGGTTAACGCAGCATAGAATAGACACAAGCAGCCATTCTCCCATCAAGCAACATCCTAGGCGGCTGCCGTTTGCTAAGCAAGAAGAGGTGAACCGACTTTTAGAGGAGATGCAGCGTGATGACGTCATCGAGCCATCGACTAGTCCGTGGGCCTCGCCGATTGTTTTGGTCCGAAAGAAAGATGGTTCCATCCGGTTCTGCGTTGACTATAGACGTCTGAATGACATTACCAAGAAAGACAGCTACCCTCTTCCCAGGATAGACGACACATTGGACACTTTATCGGGAAACGAATGGTTCTCCACTCTGGATCTCAAGAGTGGCTACTGGCAAGTAGAAATCCATCCCGATGACCGTGAAAAGACTGCGTTTACCACGGGACAAGGATTGTGGCAGTTCAAAGTTATGCCTTTTGGACTCTGCAACGCACCGGCTACATTCGAGCGTCTAATGGAGACAGTGTTGAGAGGACTTTCCTACGAAGCATGTCTCGTTTATTTGGACGATATCATCATCGTCGGAAGGACTTTCGAAGAGCATCTCGAGAACATTCGAAAGGTACTGCAGAAATTAAAAGAGGCAAACTTGAAAGTAAGTCCGTCGAAGTGCAACTTGTTCCGTCGGGAAGTACGTTACCTCGGACCCATAATATCCGCCCACGGAGTCCGAACCGATCCCGAAAAGACGTCCGCAGTCCAGAACTGGAGTCGTCCCGAGAATATCCACGACTTAAGAAGTTTTCTCGGTCTGTGTACTTACTATCGAAAATTCGTGAAGGGCTTTTCTCAAATTGCAAGACCTCTTCACAAATTGACCGAGACTGGACAAAAATTTCTATGGACTGAGGAATGTGAGGACGCATTCAACGAACTGAAGACGGCTTTAACATCTTCGCCGATCTTGTCGTATCCTCACCCTGACAAGCCATTTATCCTGGACACAGACGCAAGTAACGAGAGTGTCGGAGCAGTTTTGTCCCAGGAGATAGATGGCCAAGAACACGCCATTGCTTACTGGAGCAAATGCCTTTCAAAGGCAGAACGTAACTATTGTGCTACGAGAAAGGAACTTCTTGCTATCATTAAAGCCGTGGAGCACTTCCATCATTACCTGTACGGCCGAAAGTTCCTGCTCCGAACGGACCATGCCTCTTTAACCTGGCTTCTAAATTTCAAGAATCCAGAGGGCCAAATAGCCAGGTGGATACAGCGATTACAAGAATATGACATCGAGATACGTCATCGGAAAGGGGCATCTCATGGAAATGCAGATGCTTTGTCGAGAAGGCCCTGCATAGACAGTTGTCGCTATTGCTCCAGGGCAGAGAAAAATTACCATCTGAAACATCCCGTTGTCCGCCAAGTTACATCACCGGCACCATCTCAAGATCCCTGGAGTGACGAAAATGTTCGGGTGGACCAATTAGCAGACAGCGACATCAAACCTATTGTGGAATTTATGGAAAAATCCAGCGCTAAGCCCAGTTGGCAAGAAATATCATCTTACAGTCCGGCAACAAAACAGTACTGGGCTTTATGGGATTCGCTTTGCCTGAGGAATAGAGTCCTGTATCGTAAATGGGAGTCGGACGACGGCAAGATGCTCCGATGGCAGTTAGTACTCCCTCGCTCGAGGATTCCGAAGGTTCTAGAAGAGCTGCATAATGGCTTAACTGGAGGCCATTTTGGCGTGATGAAGACCCTGCAGAAAGTTCGCGAGCGCTTCTACTGGGTTAGGGCTCGAGGCGACGTCGAAAAGTGGTGTCAAGCTTGTGACGCCTGTGCTGCCCGTAAAGGCCCGAAGAAACGAAGCCGTGGAAGACAACATCGTTATAATGTAGGAGCGCCTTTTGAGAGGATTGCACTTGACATCCTGGGACCTCTTCCGCGAACTTCGGATGGCAACAAATACATCCTAGTTGTCATTGACTATTTCTCTAAATGGCCCGAAGCGTTTCCTATTCCCGATCAAGAAGCTACGACCGTAGCAGAGGTACTGGTGCAAGAATGGATTTCCAGATATGGAACCCCTCTGCAACTTCATTCCGACCAAGGAACGAACTTTACCTCTGCAGTCTTTAAAGGACTATGCCAACTTCTCGGAATGGACAAAACCCAGACTACGCCTTTACACCCACAATCCGACGGCATGGTGGAGAGGTTCAATCGTACAATTTTGAACAACCTCTCGCTCCTGGTATCTAGGAATCAAGAGGACTGGGACAAGAACCTCCCCCTGATCCTGCTGGCCTATAGGAGTGCCGTCCATGAGACTACCGGCTTCACACCTTCCCAGATGCTGTTCGGCAGAGATCTTCGTCTTCCCGCCGATCTAGTGTTCGGCTGCCCTCCAGATGCGCCTTCATCGCCAGAGGAGTACGTGGAAAACCTTCGGGCACGGTTTGAACATGTGCATCATTTTGCTCGGGAGCGGATCAACCTGAACACGGAAAAGATGAAGACTCGCTACGACACGAAGGCTACGGGACACGAGTTCAACGCTGGTGACAAAGTTTGGCTATGGAATCCTACTCGACGGAAAGGCCTGTCTCCCAAGCTGCAATCGCCGTGGGACGGTCCTTACACAGTCCTAAACCGGCTGAATGACGTCATCGTACGGATTCGTAAGTCACCAAACTCGAAGCCAAGAGTTGTACATTACGATCGGCTAGCCATCTACCGCGGTTGTAATTAGTTATTTGACTATCAGACCATGGTCACTATGGCGTAATTCCTCCTTTCTTTCAACTCTCATTTCTTTCCTGTCTTTCTATTCTCTTCCTCTTTCGTCAACTCTCTTTCACTCATTACTTACGCCATGTTTAGTGTACATATTTGTAATATATTGGTTTTTATTAACGTGTATTTGTTTATTACATTGATTACTTATTAGTGTAATTATTTATTATGTTGATTATTTATTTATTAATGTGTATCTGCTTATTGTGCTATTGATTACTTGCTTGAATTATGTTGTTAAGATCTTGTGAAGTGTTACCCAGTGTAGGTACTTGTGTGACCTCCTAACCGGGGATTGTACTGCCCGGGACGTGCAGTCCTTGGGAAGGGGGCAATGTTACGAATTTTCGGGGCAACCCGCTGCTCTGGGGCTTAAAATGGTTTAAAATTCGTATTCTACGCTTCAAATAGATAAATTTTGCTTTTTGTTGCATCAAAATCGGCCAATTAGAACCGGAGATACGGAGGTTTCGCTTTCCCATATGTTTTTCTATGGCCTTCTAGAAATCTCGAGAAATATTAGTCCTAGAGCTTAGATCTCTTCACTTTTGAGGACTTATTTTTGGCGCCAAATTTGGCGATATTTCGCCAAAAGTCGCCAAGCTTGGCGACTTTTTAGTCATTTGGCGCGATTTTCCCAATGGGGCCTGGAAGTTGTTTTTCCTGCATTAAAAACGCATAATAACCTAACATTTCTCTTCTATGACGTAATCAAAAATCACGCTTTATGTAGAACCCTCGAGAAATTGACTTTTCTGGAAACCTCTTGTACCTCCTGCGTCGGCTATTTATAGAAGCGGGCATCGCCCCGAAGCCAGTCAGTTGCGAGTTGAACATTCAATGTGTGAAGAGCTCTGAGTACGCTTGTTTTGTGTGAACTGATAGTGCTATAGAATCTGTGTTTTAGCTTGCTTTGTGAAGCTGTTTTTAAAGTGCTGTGTGTAAATTCTTCATTGCTGTGTCTTAAGGGATAGTGTACTATATCCCTTGAATATTTCCACGGAATTTTAGCCTGTAATAGTGACTTATTTTGTGTGAGAAATACAGCATTTGTGAGAGCTTCTGATCCAAGCGGATTGTTAAAAGCACGTTACTGCTAGATTGTGCTTGTGAATTGTGTGCAGCTGATTGTTCTACGAAGTTCTAGAAGAAATAAAGTTTGTGTTCCATCCTAACAAGTGACTTTTTACTTGAACTTTTTTACACCACTGGACTTTAGAACGACGAACCCCAGGAGTAGCAGAGTAATTCCGCAACAATACAAACTCAATCAATTCAGGGATATTCAAAATCGATTTTTCTGAGAAAATCCTTTAACATTAAGTTTTAACGATTACAATAATTTCTTTAAAAAAGTAATAAAAAATGGTAATCTATTTAATTTTAATCAGCGAAGTAAATTATGTTATGTTTCTTTACATTACGCGTTTATTTATAAATTATGTTACATAAATAAACTTCTCGAAAAGGAGAAATTAATATTACTTTATAAATTCCTTCTTTTTTCCCCCAGGAAAACTATTTCCCATTTCAAATAGTTCTCATTTATGTATATATATATATATATATATATATATATACATATATATATATATATACATACATACACCTTCTGAAATTTGAGGGAAAACCGGCATACCTTATATAACTTCGTAAGAGGAATAATATATTTAATGTAATTTTAGTGTGTCGTAATAATTTCTTTCACAATATTATTTCGATTGAAATTTCGGTTACAAACTATATAAATTAGATTATATTTACGATAAAATGTGCTTTTTAATCAAATTCCATGAAGTGAATCCTAAATGAAAATTCAGAACGATTTATAATTGAATTTAAAATGTAAAAACTATTTTTGTCGCCATAAGCAGATGTACTGCTAAAAATGTTGAACTTTAAAACTGCGTGTTATGTTACATCAAATAAAAAAACAGAAAATTATATAACGGTTAATTTAATATTAACATGAGAGAATGACAGTGAGAATGAAACAGACTATTATAAAACGTCTAGTGCAATGAGTTTGCATTTAATTTCATCAAAAAAGGTTGTCATTGAAATATTGGCAATATTTGATGAGCATTTCTTTCAATTAAAGGAATGATGACGAAATTTTACTAGCGATAGATTATATTTTCAATGGTGAATACTTAACATTCTCAACGTAAATGATTTTTTTTTTAAAGTATGAGATATGTGTTTCAACATTCTTTGACGTAGTGTATTATTATATAGTATTTCAGTATATGTTCGTGTCATTTGCACATTTTTTATTTTATTGCGTTACAGTGAGTGGTCAAATTATTAGAGGCATTCACAAAAAAATGCTATTTCTGAAATTTTTTTACGAAAACGTATTTACAATTTATATCTCAATGACTTAAGTTTTTAAAATTTTACTATAATGTACAAAATCAGATCATGAGCATAATGAAATGAAATGTCTGAGAAATGCTGAATTAAAATTTATATTAAAAATTGTGTACAAAGGAACTGTAATATTTCAATAATTTAAAATTCGGAATTAATGCTAAATTTAACATAGGTTAATGTCAGTTTTGCACCATGAGCCTTCTTATAGTCTTGGAAGACTGGGATAGTTAGCTTAGAAGGCGAAGTCCTCACTATTCGCCATTTTGCGGACCGATGTCTCACAACCAGTCACAGAATAACTCACAGAATAATACGAAGCAAGTTGGCTCTGTGTGTCAACTCATCCCGTCACATATTTTCAGAATTATTTTCTTCTATTATATCCCGTTTTATGGGTCAGTCAGTGTGTGTGAATTAACCATTAAATTGTAGGGTAGGTGTTCCGCTATCAAAGACAAAATGTAGAAAAAAAAGATCATTCCACCTTTTAAATGTCTTCACCCTGATACCTTTCGTGGGTCCATTTGTATTGGTAATTAGAAACTCCAAAAGTTCTAATCGAAGAACTGGTAAAAACTGCACTGCCACTGGCATGCACTACAATAAACACCAAAGTACTGGGATCACGAGTGGGTTCAAAGCTTTGGGTACGTAATGCCTGCACGACGAGGCCATACGATTTCATATTTGTGATAACTGCAACTCTTAATGATTTCGAGTAGGGCAAGAGGTGCTCAAAATCGATATTTCAACCATTATTTTAAAAATATATAATTTACAGTTTATGTTGTGTGAAAATAGATACTTCTTTTTTTAGCTTGATGATAAAAATGCGATTCATTTCATTAAGTGCGAGTTTTATTGGAGTTTCATTTAATATTTTACAGAGCATGTGCCCAATTTACCCCGTAGGCATCTGACATTTACTCCACGACGGGGAAAGTTGGCAAACACTTTTTTGTCTTCTGGCTTCCGTTAAACATATGAAATGTGCAATTCTCTCTCAATTTTGTTTAAAAACTTAAACAAAATTTATAAAAATCAATAACTAAGCAATGAACCTACTAAACATTCCCTAACCAATAAATTATGCACGAAATACATTATAAAAGCAAATTCTAAAAACTTTAATATTAAAAGTACAAATATTTGAAATATCATTGAATATTATAATGTTTAGTATGAATGGTACCCACTAATTGGGAGCAATGTTGGGCTGCCTGATAGGCGCCGCACCCGTAAGGAAATGACCGTGGACTGCTTTAGAATCGCCACGGGGCATGACTACTTACAAAGTCATCTGTTTAGACTGGGGCTGACAGATATAGATATTTTACCCCTTCTCGACCATGGCGTACCAATGATGGAGAGCACCTCAGCATTTGTCCTGTTGTTCTTAATTCTTTACTTTTTAATGTTACTGATAAAACCTTTGGTGATTCTTTTTATCATTCTTTTTTGTATTAGGCTACTCATCGACTTAAGACCAAGAGGTCGGAGACGGGCTTAGGATAAAATAATATTTAGTTATTAATATTTTATAAATATTCACCACTTTCACATAAAAATAATTCTACATCCAATTTAACCCTTTATCTAGTGATTTAAGAATTGACAAGACTATCACCTTGAATCTATTTGTTTTTTTCTTGTTATAGTTAGGCAAAGAATGATAAATACTGATTACGTAATTAAAAAAAAAAAAAAAAAACAGTCAGTCGTAGGACTGCACGTCAGAAGTGAAAACTTCTTGTCAAGCTTACTCAAATTTAGATTTATGCAGTCAACAGATTTTCAAACATTATTGTATGTTTATTAACAAAAAATAAACATTTATTAACGTTTATTCACATTTTTATACATTTGAAATTCTTTGTAAAATAATTTTAAATGTTTTTTAAAGCTCTTGGGGTCTCGCACATTCATTTATGATCTTCTCACATTTTCACATTTTTCTGTACGTTTGTACACATTTTAACGCAATTTTCACTGGGTTAGCATTTTAAATGTTTGATTTTTTTTATTTAATTACATTTCGAATTTTGCGCTCGATTTGTGTGCACATTTAAAATTTAAAAAGAGAGAGGGAGCGCGTGCACAGGCCGCAATGTGACATAGCTGGTATATGCGTACGGTATACATCAGCGATGCACATTTTTCTTCACGTATTGGATTTTGTTCGATTTAATTAATAATTCTGTACGTGAATTTATTAAGTATCAATAATTATCTACTTATGTTGTAATGAATAGGGATCCTATTTATTTGTAATGAATGATGGATTTATAATTCAAATTAAAATGCACTTTAGTATAACACTTATAATTCAAATAACGAACAGAATATAACTATTAACACTCTCCACATCATCAAATTAACTTTATTGCACTATAAATAATAACTATCCAAATTGAGTACAGTTTTTTGAATAAATAATCGACAATTATGCCACCTACCCAGCTAGAAAAAGTATGTACTTTTTTTGCAAAACATATAGATTGTACACAATTTGTACATAAAAAGTGTATATTTTTGAATATTTTGAAAGTATACACTTGTGCAAATCATATGCAGTTTTTATGCACACTAAAACAAAAATTTACGCATTTTGAAACGATTTTCAGAAAAATCTCAAAATCTAATTTTTTTTTTAAATCCGTCGCCTATAACTTAAGTTGAGTGATCACCTATCATGCCACCAAATTTCATTTATTTTGCTCGAGTCGTTATTACGTGATGTGTGAACAAAAATTTACGCAATTTGAAACAATTTTCAGAAAATATCTAAATTTAATGAATTTTTTGAAAATCCCACGCCTATATTTTATGTTGAGTGACCACCTATGATCTCACCAAATTTAATTATTTCATTCGCTTCAGTCAGTTTTACGTGATGTGCGAATAAATAAAGCGTCACTCACAGAACGACAGACACTTTTTTTTTCCTTTTTTTGACGATCGTACTGAGGTCCCAAATGCTTAAAACGGATAGAAATAGCAAATTTTTTTAATACCAAGCAGTGTACAGGCAAAGTCTAATTTTATTTATTTAGATAAATAAAAGCTCCCATTCGAAATTGAAACGACAATCACTTCAAACTTTAGTCGTTTCATCCTAAGTCGAACCCGTCTGGTTAGAACGCTCGCCTACCACTCCTTGGGTCCACGGTTCGAAACCAGTCGCGGAAGCAGTTTTTACGTATGATAAGAGGTGGCAGCACTAAAATTCAAGGAAAGAGGAAGAAATCTCCAAGACGACGTAGCTATGCCGTCACGATCCACTTTTCCCCCATATGTATCTGAGCGTGACGATCAAGCGAATTCAGTGGTTTTTCTATATCCCAAAACTGCCCAAAGCGCCCAAAGAAGTTTTCACTTCAATAATGAAATGACCAAGATCTCCAGTCATCGTAGTGGTCAAACCTAAGCTCAGCGCTGACCCTGACATTGAAAAGTGAAAATAAAAACCCCAGAAATTTATGCATGACATATAAAAATATTTAATGCAAGAAAAAATAAATATCGTATCAGAATTTCCAAAACTAATTTGAATGAAGTGTGTAATAACTATCGACAATCCATATTCCCCGTATGATTCTATAAATATCGCGCATAGATTCCTTTCAGTGTATTTATGAATACTCTCCGATACTGCATTCGAGCTTCTCCCACATATTTCTTTCGATATTTCTTTCTTTTTAGCGTGATTGTGGATTTAAACCCGGATAAATCTTTTGTCAGAAGATTCCGAGAGTTTTTGAGCGATAATTCTTGTGGATTCGAAAATCTTCAGATTTCATTTTATTCTTTATTTTATAGATGAAATAAAATATCAAAAGGATTTATTAAACTATATTTTATAGAAGTGAACGTCCGAATTAAAATCACTCCCATATTGCATATTTTCATGTTATGTTTGTATTAATACAACCTTACTTAAATTGTAAACTTTTCAGTACCAATTCTGATTTACTCTTATATATATATATATATGTACACCATCTAATGTATTCACATACATGTTAAGTTCCACATCCATGTTAGTTAAAAATATTCATTAAACTGGGACCTTTTAAATTAATTAAAAAGATACGTTAGATTTTTACCTACCTCGGTAGGATCTTTTTAATCAAAACAGTTGGATACCTGAATTTATGTTTTTTAAAAATAATTTTCTCAGTTACAATGAAACAGGATATTTGTATAAATTTGTGTGTATCTTGCAGTTTAAAATGTACATTTTACTATATTTCGTACACTCTTAAGCACTTGGAACCGTCAGACTTATTCTTGATGTAGCATCTTGTGAACTTGAGTAAAACAGAAGAGCTCAAAGGACTCATGAAATACACACATGCGAACTGGAAACCCTTTAAAGCACTAGATCGGCCCTTCGTAATTAAGCGCATGATAATGATTGTATGCACATGATTAATCAAATGAGATAGACCTTCAGTTTCATCTTAATGAACATTAATGTTTTACATAAGTGCTTTCATTATTGTTTTATTTATGATTGTAGGGAAATTTATTAAAATGTGTTACGTAGGATGTAAAACAATGGTTAGACATTGTTACATTTCAACATAATTATTTTGTTAAATATGTTATTATTAAATTTTGTACTTAGAATATTTCACATTAACAGCGCTTAATAAACCTGAATTAGTTTAATAATCTTTATTTAAAAGATTAATAAGATTTAAATGCATTATATAATTATCTTATTATTTTTTTGTAGTTTCATGTTATATTTATTTGTTTATTTACAAATATTTAGAAATGTATGAATGCTTGCATACACATCTCATTCGGGGTGGATGCGAGACGAGACAGAGATGTACAGCATTTTTACGAGATTTTACGAGACAAACATTTTTAACAGGATGTAGGGATTTTGCGAGACGCCAATTTTTCGCCACGAGATGCCAATTTTTCGTCTCGCGTTCATTCCTACATCTCATAAAATTTAGATGCAAAATTAACTCCAATTTATATATATATGCTCAGCAAAAAATAGCTGTTTTAAAATGAGCAGACATGTAAAATGAAGTTATCGATAATACTTGTCAATAAAGACAGCATTTACGAGACTAATAACATAAGCATATATCGGATAAGCAATTCAGAGTCATAAATCTTCATCTCAAAAATCTTTACGTGATATGTTCTGACGAGGAAAAATTTTCTTTTCTGTTCAGCATTATTTCCATTCATTTTTAACACTGGGATAGTAAGTGCAGGTGAATGACATCGGTATTATTTCGACTTGTCTAGTAAACGCAAGTAAAGACAAATGAAAATTATAAAGAAGAAAGTTTAATATGATGCACACTTCCTTTTATGTTTTTTATTGTACCTTTTATAATATAGGCTGTTAATAATTCTTCAATTAAAATTAGCTTAAAAATACATCTTAATATTTTTTCCCAGTTATACAGTGGAATACAATCGAAGTGTTTATGGCAGAAAAGTCTAAAATATTGGATGTGAAGTGGTCATCTTTTCGATCCCACTTTGAATGAAACTTGTTTTATCATTTGATTAGTCTAAATTTTGTCTCATTTTAAAAACTGACGGTTTCAGAATTATTTGAAATATTACATTTTTTTTCTCTTATCACAGCTTTTTTTATTTTTCAGTCTGGTAAATTATTTGAGTATTGAGATGAATTTTTATTTTAAAATATTTTTGTTTAATGTGATTCTTTATTTTTCTGACATAATATCTAGAATTTCTCGTGTGGTCCTTTTCATTGCTCCATCTAAACTTTTTGTTTAGCGGATATATAGCATAAAAAAGTACTTGAAGACTTTTAAACCAAAAAACAAATTACTAACAAGAAACAGAATTTAAATTTTTACGGAATTTTTAACATATCCTTCAAGAGTTTATATTATATTCTTTACTTTTTGGCTTTTTTGCAAAGTTTATTATATCTTGAACTCTCTGAAGAAAACAAAATTATCGTCTCAAGTAAACAAAAGTGTAAAGATATAGAAGACAACTAATTGCAAGGCTTTATTATGTAGTATAATGTGGCTTAAAATGATCACAAATACAACGATATTTGTAGAAAACAAAACTAACAAAAGTTTCGAAAATATTCTTGTACGCTTAGAATTATAAATTTTGTAAACACTTTAGCTTTAATATCGTATATATGAACTACTAAAATGCTCTGCATATTTTAAACAACGCGTGCTTTCCTGAATATGAATCTATTTAACATGCATTGAAATGGTTCCTTCTAATGCAATCACTTATACGCACCAGTTTCTTAATAAAAAGGTGATAGCTTAAATATGCATAAGATAACACTTCTTCCAAAACGAGTCTTATGAGAATAATTAATAATCCGCTAATTATACCCTGAGGTCTGCTTTGTAAATTCGGAATTCTAGCTTAAATTTACGATGAGTAAAATGAGGCACTGCCATGCAATTGTTCATGTAGAACTTTAAGCTACTTGAATAAAGACAATTTGATCGTATATGAGTATTGCAGATACTGAGTCTTTTTTAATCTTCCTTATGCAAGATTTTCTTTTAAAAGTTAATTTTCATTATTAAAAGTATAGTGGTTTTAATATACAGTTTCTTAAATTAATCATGTTCATTAAATTTTAACAGTATCGTGTACCTAGCATATTTTGAAACTCTGCGTACGAAGATATATTTCAGACAGCACTTCTTAAAAACTCGCGCTTTTTTGGAACAATGTTCTTTCCATTCAAAGAAAAGTCGTCGTTTATGGCAGAACTGACCTGTACCGCTAATATTTATTATAAAACTTCTAATACATCTTCTACTTGGATTTGTTTGAAAATTATAAGGTATAAACAGAAGATCCATTACATTATATGACCATCCGCACATTTTTCAATGAACTAGCCTGGATGACATCGAGAGCATGTAATTAAGTAGAGTCATATTTAAAGTTGCTGAGAAGGTAAGAAATCATTCTAGCACTTACATTTGCGAGTGATGGGAAAGGCTCTTGATCTAAGCAGATTTGATAGAGGGCAGATTGAATTGGCCCGAAGACTCGGAAGAAGTATCTCCGAAACTGCACGACTGCTCGGTTATTCACGATCTGCCATTGTTAGTGTTTATAAAAAGTGGATTAATGACGGTGAAACCATCAGTAGACACCAAGATTTCGGGCGTCTATCATCAAAGAAAGAGGACGCCGGTGACTATCCCGCCAAGTACAGGAAAATCGTCGGCAGGCAGTGGCTCAGGTGACAGCCCAATACAATGCAGGCCCAAGTACAAGTGTTTTGGAGCAACCAATTCAGCGGATACTGTTGGATATGGGACTGCGGAGCAACATCCCACTCGTGTGCCTCTGCTTACCAAGCGTCATTGTCAACTACAACTACAGTGGGCTTGGGATTATCGCTACTGGATCTGGGATATGTAGAAGAGCGTTGCCTGGTAGGATGAATCCCGGATTAAACTTCATGATGTCGTGTCAGGATACGCCGTCTTCCATTGGAACAGCTGATCCGCTCTCCCCGCCAGCTCAGAGCTCAAAAACTACCCTGTTCCAATATTTCGACTCCGTGTGACCGCTGCTTAAATATTTGGTACAACCTGTCTCCCATATCTACCAAGAACTCGTGGCATCCATGCCCAATGCAAAGGCGAGTTGCAGCTGTTTCGGAGGCCAAAGGAGGCGCAACGCATTATTGAGTTGGTGGTCGTAATGTAACGGCTCTTCGGTGTAAATGCAAAAATTCTACTGTATGTGAGGGAGACAAGGAACTAATGAGAAAGGGGAGTTATTGCAAGAAGTAATGTAGTTACGTGTTCAGACTTTTATCTATAGGTGGTAGTACCAGCCTTTGGTCGGATCATGTAATGAAACAAATTTTTTAATTAACAGTTTGCTAGAACAAGAGATACAACCTTTCTAATCTTTAAGGCAAGTGATTTTTTTTCATATTAAATAAACGCCGGCTTTGATCCTCTAATATTTCTTTCAAAAATTCTGCTGTGATGTAGCTTCAAATAAATATTTTTTAATTTAAACCATTATTTTGTGTCAGTGGTGAATGATTACTGTGCAGTAATGCTAAACGCAATGATACGTTGCATGGAGTTCAATGGAGCATTTCATAAGGGGGGGGGGGTCTAATGCGTTGTCATTAAGTATAAAAACTTCAAAATTTAATATATAATTATAATATTTATTTTAAATAATATATTTTGTGTACAAATAATTTAATGTAAATCATTGTTTTATTTCTGGTAATTTTATGCTATTTTAAAAGTTTGCTTTCAATAAAAGGATAAGGTAATTATGATCTCAAAACTAATTTGACTGGTTTTACAAACAGAAATTAGTGTTTAAATTGAGATTATGTTATTAATTTATAACACTGCTGATATAAAATGAAGTAAGAACCAAGGAAGATAACTTTTCGAAGAAGGCAACTCGAAAGATATCTTATAAGCAAAGAGAAAATACAGTGACATCTTGCCTCCACATAACCAATCATACAAAGAGAATCTCTAAACCTTAAACTAAACCAGGGTTTTTTTAGACTGTGTTAAAAAAAATAATGTTTCGTTAGCCTCCAGTTCACTAGTCTCAAATTTACACAAGGTGCTCAGACAAGACCCTCAAATTGCTCCACCAAAGAAGTTTAAGGAACTGTGTGATTTCATTTAATACGAATTGTCAGGAAACAAACTCCTAATTTTTTGTTGCAATTTACGTTGATAAAATCAGTTTGCCGGACAAAGAAATCCATGTTAATTTTTTGAAAAAGAATAATGACTGTATGAAGTTTGTATAATATCAGAAAAGCAGATGCATCTTGGGTTAACTTGGAATATGTTGAAACTATATTAATGCCATCAGATAATGACGTTATGTTCCATTCAACAAGATGCATCATGCGTTATTTTCCCCGAAACTATTGCAGGATAAATACAAAATAGAGTACTTTTTGTATACTAAATATGCAACTTTTTGAAGCTAAGCAATAAATTTTAAGTTGGTTATACAGTTGTTTAATTAATACACTCTATAACAAATAAATCGACGCACCAAGAAGGAGGTGTCTGATTGAGACGAAAATTGGTGGATAGGAAGACAATGTACAGAATAGTAAATGATTAAAATTTCAGAACAATTGAATAATTTATTTCAGAGTTACAGTAACAAGTTCAATAAGGTGTTGACCCGCCGCTAGCCTGGATACAAGCTGCCACACCGCGTGGCATAGACCGATAAAGCTCCCGGATGGTCCCCTGCGGTATTTCCTGCCAAATTCGCTGCAATTGTCGAACGAGGTCATCAACAGTCCGTGCCAGATGCAATCGCCTTCCCATCATATCCCAGACATGCTCGATGGGAGAGAGATCTGGCGATCTGGCAGGCCGAGGAAGAGTTTGACTAGCTTGCAGACAGTTTAGAGCAACCCGAGCCATATGTGGTCTGATATTGTCCTGCTGAAAAACCAGCCCAGGGCACTGCAAAAGGAACGGTAGCAAAACAGGTCTTAGGATGTCCTCCACGTACCGCTGTGCAGTAAATGTACCTCTAATGACGACCAAAGGGGTCCAGCTGTCAAAGGAAATGGCACCCCAGACCATAATTCCTTGTTGTGGGTCGGTGTGGCGTGCAATAGTGAAAGCAGGATCCCTCCTCTGCCCTGTGCGTCTCCAAACACGTCTTCGATGATCGTCAGGACACAGTTGGAAGCGGGATTCGTCGTTATAGACTATACGTCCCCTGTCGGCATCATTCCAACCTGATCGAGCCCTGCACCACTGTAATCTGGCCCGGCAGTGTGCAGGCGTGAGTAGCAGGTGGCGTAACGGTCGGCGCGAGCGTAGATTTCGCTCTCTCAACCGTCTGTGAATGGTCATGGTGGACACTGGTGTTTGGGTTGAACGTCTGATGGTTGATAGAGATGAAGAAGGCGCTGTGACAGCTGATCGGACCATCACTCTGTCCTCAGGTTCTGTTGTAGCCCTAGGTCAACCGCTACCATCCTGACGCTGCACTCTGCCATTTTCCACCCATCCTTGCCAGCATCTTCGAATCGTCGCATCGCTTCGACTCAAATGACGAGCGATTCTCCGATTAGTCCAACCGGCCTCTTTCAATCCAATGATACGACCTCTGTCAAACTCTGACAGTTGCTCATAATGAGCACGAATCCTGCAGCGAGGCATTTTTTAAGTTGTTGAAAGGTCATCTGAATCGCAATCAAACCGAAAGTTTTAACAACCGTTGAAGAACTGCTTCTTATATACGTCTGCTGGATGCGCAGTTCCGATGCGCTAAAGATCAAACTATTCATTCATTGGACACCAAATTTGAATCATTTGCATATCTGTTCAAAAAATTCATGCATACGAAATTTCAAAGCAATCGGATGATTGTTTCTTGGTGCGTCGATTTTTTTGTTATAGAGTGTATTTCCCATTAGCTCTTGACAAATCCCATTAGATTGTAGATTTGGGACCTTATGTTATAAAATTTCATTTCAAAAACTAAGGCTATTCCTATTTTAATAATTAAACAATTACTTAATTTTCTTATTCACCGGCAGAAAATTATTCAAATTAAGTGTCTGAAAAATAAATAGATGAATAAGAGGAATTTTGTGAGTTACACATTTTACAGCAGAAAATGCAAATTGCATCTTAATACCCCGCAGTCTCCTCAATGTAATCCAATTCTTGCGTTGAGTGTAGGGATTTTAGCTGCTAAAAAAGGAACTTTTGAATATTTTTTTAATCTCTTGATAAAAAAAAACTGTTAGTAAAAGTATTTGTATATTTAGTAAAAGTATTAGTATAGTATCAATTTCAGCATTATTAACTGAAATACTTTATTTCTGGATTGTAGGAAGTTGAGCGTGGAAGAGATAACAACAATGGAAGAGTGAAGCCAATGCCAAAAAGTGCGATCTTATTGACTAAAAGTTGATGACGGGAGTTTTCCAATTACTACGATCAGTACATGTACAAAAATACGTCATAAGATACTAAGAATATTCAACATGCACTATGTATATCCCATTTGGTTTTCAATAACAGCATTTTCACTTACAAATAGTGCTGTCTTTTGTGTTCTGAAAGTGAGGCTTGACAAGACTCGATAACAGGGCTGTTGCCCACTGAACGCCTTCGAAACGGGCAGTAATAAATTAAAGTTTTTTCCACGGTAAAATTTCATGCAACTTTAAAATTATAAAAATTAAAAAGTAATTCTAAGCTTTAATATAAAACATATTTTATGATACCCGAGTGTTATAAGTAATTTAAATTGTAGATGCCTTGCAGTGAAAACTGGAGGCAAGATGGATGGGATTTACATCACAACCACTTGGAGGGCTAGAGAGGGAGCTTTTAGGCAAAGCAATGAAAAAGTTTTCTCTAAAATTTAAAGCATCTCATAATTAAAAAATGGAATTTTTATTCATACAGGCTCATCGTTATAGAAAAACAACCGAATTTCATCAATGTTTTACAATGTTTACACACACATTTAAGCATGGCTTTCCGTCGTATAAGTATTTTCAATGTTTTTAGTACAATATAATATTCCTAATCTATTGTATAACATTTTTATAGTATTTTTCTGCACGACTTTTGCTTGAAGACCATTCTCTCAAGCACGATAGAAACATTAAAACATTTTTAAATTGTTGGCAATAATTACTAATTTACCTCGATTTTAATAAGAATACATTCATAGATGATTTCATGGTTTATTTTAGCAGATTATTTACCTGTGTTTTATGAGTTATGTTTCACTCAATTATATTGAAAACCAAACATTTTTGTTCTGCCCTTCAGTATTTTTATGTACTCTTTCTTCTCGTATTTATCTTTGCAAAAGTACTACAAGTTTTGAGTAGTGAGTAAAGGTTTCAAAACACATTGAGCACTCTTTTGTCTTTTTCTTACACCATTTCCTTTTACCTGTTATATTTTTTTACGAATCTCTTACACAGAGCATTCTACTAAGGATAAAGTAGCAAAGAATGATAACAATGATAATGTTTTTCATTCGCATAGCAAAAGGAAACATTTTTACTATAAAGCTAATTTTATTTGAATTATTGAAATAGCGCTTTTGAGTATTCAGCGGTCGCAAATGCAACTACATGTTACGAAATACTTTTTAAATAACGGGGGGTTTACATACTAAAATTATATAGAACTTTTGTGCTCTAACGATCGTATCCAGTCTCATTTAAACCAAATTTTATAGGAAAAATTTCGAATTTATTATTTAAGATTCGTATATAGATAAAACTAATATATTTTAGTGCACCTTTTATTGCCACCGCATTATACCCGTACTCTTAAAAAGGATCTTAATAGAGAAAAGAAATGTAAACATACTAAATTGGTGTTATTAATGACTGAAGGAAATTATCAAGTGGGCAAGTTTTACCACAAGCATTTATTCATTTATTTTTGCTATATTATGTGGATTTTTTCCCAGACAGCACATAAGCTTAAATCAAGCTTGACATTTCTTTGAATTTGACGTATTAATACAAGCTTGACAGTTCAACTCATTTTAAGCTGGCAGCAAGCTTGTAGGAGTCAAGTTGAATTCTCAAGCTTAAATACAGCTTGATTTAAGCTTGACAATTGATACTCGCTTGATTTTTCCTGAAAGTGAGTGCTGATGGCGCCATCTGTGAAGCCATCTATGAAAGAGAATGGACATTAATTGTCTTAGCGTTTCTCAAATTTGCTCAATAAGGAAAAGTTCGTAAAAGTTGTGTTTTATTTTATTATAACACGAGGGGAGTTTTAGTTTTATTTACATCTAATTAACATTAGTAATTCATTAACTAATTAATTAGCCCTAAAAATAAATTTTAATATAATTAACACAATTTAGTTAGTTAATATACTTCACTTTATGGGTCGTAGAATGAGGCGTAATCCGGCCTCCACAAAATAATTAATCAGTCATAAATGTACTTGACCATAGAATTAAAAAAAAAAAATCCATATTTCCAAATATGGAAATTCTTCAAAATAAAATACAATTATACTACGAAATTGATTTCAAAATCAGTCAGTCATTTGTCTCGATTTTGGCCAGCAGTATTGCTCAACGATGAGTGTCGCGATATTGAAAGTTTTAAAACGTGTCCTGCTTCTAAGTTTATATTATGCTTATTTCCCTATTAGTAGAGTCTATAAATCACACATAACTTAATTAAAATTTTGATTCATCCCATGGAAAAATAAAAGAAACTTATCAGCATTGCCCATACTTATCGATCTGGCGTGACAACAGTCACTTCAAACTTTAGTCATAGCTGCCCGAGGCATAATGGCTGAGCGGTTAGCACGCGTTCCTTCCAGCCGAAAGTTCCCGGGATCGAACCCAGCCGCAGACGTTTGATGGAAGAGATTAAAATAACTTAAAATTTCATTTAAATTAAAATAACTTAAAATAAAGTATGTGGGGCGCTCGCGCCCGTGTATTTAGTGGCCCGTGTATTTAGTGTGGGGCGCGTGCGCCCGTGCTATGTCAAGCCTAATGCAAGCTGGGCAAGCGTAAACTAGAGCACTTGATTCAAGCTTGCATTAAGCTTACACGCTTGAAATTTTCAAGCATAATTCAAGTTTATTGACTTGATAAATCAAGCTTGCTGCAAGTTTGATGTGCTCTGTCTGGGATATCAACTTCTTCTCAAAGCCAAAAAAAAATTCTGACATTTAAAAAATTAATTTAATTTTCATTAAAGCACAAATACACTTACACAAAAAGTACATGATACTGGTATGCAAGTTTTCTTGATTATGTGGTTTTCGCGAAATCTATATAAATAAAATTAGACTTTTGTCTGTACATTTCTTGGAATTCAAAAATTTTGCGATTTCTGTCCGTTTCAAGCACCCGGGAATCCGATGCGACCCTCAAAAAAAAAGTTTGTCTGTCTGTCATTCTGTCATTCGGTCATTCTGTCCGTGACGCTTTTCATGATTTTCTTTTTCATGCTTTTTCATGACGTGAAGCATCACGTAAAAACGACTGAAGCGAATGATATGAAATTTGGTGTCATGATAGGTGGTCACTCAACTTAAAACATAGGCGTCGAATTTTTAAAAAATCTTGATTAGATTTTCAGATTTTGCGAAAATCGTTTCAAACTGCGTAAATTTGTGTTCAAGCATCACGCAAAAACGACTGAAGCGAATGATATGAAATTGGGTGTCATGATAGGTGGTCACTCAACTTAAAACTTAGGCGTCGAATTAAAAAAAAATCTTGATTAGATTTTGAAATTTTGCGAAAATCATTTCAAACTGCGTAAATTTGTGTTCGCACATCACGTAATAACTGCAAAGGTGAAAAAATGATATTTGGTGAAATGATAGGTGGTCACTCACCCTAAACTATAAGCATCTAATTAAAAAAAATCCATCAGATTTCGAGATTTTGTGAAAATCGTTTAAAGCTGAGTGAATCTTTGTTCCCGTATTACATAATAACGACTAAAGCGAATGATATGAAATTTGGTTACACGATAGATGGTTGCTCAACATAAACTATAGGAGTCCAATTTTTTAAACATTTTTATTAGATTTTGAGATTTTGTGAAAATTCTCTCAAAATACGTTTATATTTCTTCAAACATCACGTAATAACGACTAATACGAATGATACGAAATTGAGTGATATGATAGGTAGTTGCTAATCTTAATTTATAGACGTTGAATTTTAAAAATATTTTGCTTACATTTTGAGATTTTTCGAAAATCGTTTTAAAATGCTGAAAATTTGTTCCAGCATCACGAAATAAAGACTGCAGGGAATGAAACGAATTTGGGTGACATGATAGATTATCACTCAACTTAAATTCTAGGATTCCAATTTTTCAAAAATGTTGATTAAATTTTGAGATTTTGCGAAAATTATTTCAATATGCGTAAATATTCGTTCGCGCATCCCATAATTACGACTAAAGCGAATGAATTGATATTACTTAGTTACTCTCTAACCTGTAATATTTTAACAATACATGAAAAATATAACTTCGCTTTCTTTACTTTGGCAACATACTACATCCATTCTGTGTACTCCTACAATGCTGACGAAAGTTCTTGCTTTTGGGAAATTTTCATTCACTCACCCGTCGAGGACGGGTACTTCAGCTAGTAAAATATAAAAATGTAAATGGTTTTATATTTTTTTCCCTTTGAACCTTACTTTTAAAATCTGCATGTCATTATTAGTCGTCTGAATCTTATTAAATTAATATTAGGAAGACAGATGAATTTGGAAGTGCAACAGTTGCATGTCCAGATTGATAAATTTTACCAACACCCTTATATATAAAACAAAGATTTTACGCGTAAAGTGTAAGTGATATTGTTTCTTACTATGAAGAAAATAAAAATGAGAACTGACTGTTGTAATGGTGCAGTTTTTCTGGGTAGATTCTGCGAAAATATGGTGCAGTTTCTTGATCAGTTTCGTATCATTAATTTCCAGCTATCTCCTACAGAACTTGCCGTATACATTCAAGTTACGATCTCGAATACAGATAGCATTACACTTAAATGAATCTACATGAGAAGATAATGTACATAATATACATAAACGGTGAGGAAACATTGTGAATTATCAATTCATTGTCAATGACATTTCTAAAAAAATTCACTCAGTAAAAGACATTTTTAAAAATACCCCTTTTAACTCCTTATAACAATTCAAGATAAAAAATTTAAAAATATTTTGAATGAATGTTCTCTGGAATATAAGCAATTTAACCAGCGGTTTCTCCACAAAATAATTAAATGTTTGGTATTAGTATAAAAGGTGATTTTAGAAAAGTTTATTTTTTTTTTCTTTTGGAAAAGTTTCTTAACGCGGCTTCCTGTAAAAGTTGCCCGCCAGAATTTGTCACGGGGTCTCGAAGACCTTTTGGAGAGAGGGGGTATCTCCGAGACCCCGAGAATATTTCCTACTTCTCATTGCAAGTAATAACCATAATATTAATATACATGGACTAGTACACACAAAATATTTTGGATCTTTTATGGTCCGCTGGCGATAGTAGCAGGACAAAAAAAAAGACTAATCCTTTCGTTACATCTTCCACCCATTCGAAGCGACCACTACACGTTCGCTGGGTACTCAGTGCCGCCCAATGACGGCATCCAGCTAATGTTCTCGGATACTACCGCTGCCCAATGGCGGTATCCAAGAAGCGTTCGCTGGGCAAAACCAACGCCTATGGCGGCATCTACAAATTGTTCTTTGAGTACTAGCGCCGCTTCACCTAAAGGTTATGTGGGAATGATTTCCATAGCTGCCAACAATTACAGTATATAGTCAACCACTTTTTGTAAGCAGTAATTTTTGTGTTATAATATACCAATTTTTTTTATTTTCCGATGGATGCCGCAAAACGGATTTTCGTGGCCTACGCTTCCGTACAATGCAACCATGGTGGAAAACTCCCTAATGCCACGAATATATAACAGATGCAAGCTCCTGCGTACCGAAAGGGTAAATATTTATTATAAAATTGTATAACAATATATTCTCTATTCAAAATCATAAACCTAGAATTAATATACAGAGACGCACAGAATATTTTTTATCTTTCCAATTGTGTTGGCTATATCGGTAGTACTAATCAAAGTTGGTACTTATTATTGAAGTGTATAAATACATACACCCTCATTGAAGATGGTAAGCGTAGCATTAATATACAGATACACACAAAATGCTTCCGATTGTTTGGTGATAGTAGTGATACAGAAGGAAATTGCTAGCTATTACTAAAGTTTTTAACCGTGTACTCTTCAGTGAAAAGGATAAACACTTTACTAATTTTCAGGGAAGCACAAAATATTTCCGATGTTTTGAAGTCTAATATTTCTGATTAGCGGTAAGAGCAGTACCAAAGAAAACTAATATTTCTTATTGAAATGCATAACTATATACTCTCCATTCAAAATAGTAAACCTAGAATTAATGTACAAGGACACACAAAATATTTACGATCATTCACGGTGTACAGACGGTAGTAGTAGGAAATAACAAAATTAATATTTATTACGGAGGTGCATAGTTGAATACTTTCCACTAAAATTGATAAACATAGCATAAATATACAGGGATGCACAAAATATTTCCTGTCTTTAACTTTCTGTCGGTGGTAGTAGTACTCAGAATGTAATTCAATAGTTTTTATTTTTAAACTTAAAGTTGCAAAACCTTGCATATGCATGGTTCACTTAAATTTTTGGGATTCATTTACTTCTGAAATGATTATAAATTAATAAAATAATTTGTTATAATTTAATATAAGCAAAAAAATCATCTTTCACCTGGTAATTGCGTGCTATAAACGATAAAGTATGCTTTTAGAGAATAAAATTATTCTACTTTTAACGTCTGCTGTATGATTTTACGTTGAAAAAAATATAAAAAGCTTTAATCGTGTTTCTTAGGAAGAAAGTATATCTTTCTTCTTTTCCTTTCTTTTTTTTCCTGTGCGAATTCATTCCCTGAAAGAACTTCGCGCAAAAAATAGTAAAGTAGAGTAATTTCGTAATAGCTTAATTTAGGATATTTTTAAAATCACCCACGCATATTTGTTCTATGCTGATTTTAACATTATGTTTTATTTATTTAAATTTATTTTTTATTTTACTTTTTATTTATTTAATTACTTATTTTGGTGCTGTTGCTAATTTTGTAAATGGCAGATAACATGCTTTCTCTTCCAAAAGTTTCATGAAAAGGAACCTGAAATTTTTATATCCAGCTTACTAAATATGAAGTGCATACGTAATGACCTGCTTGAAAATATGCAGCATCCTAAAGTGCAGTTATCGATAACACCTGTCAATAAAAACAGCATTTCTGAGACTAATAACATGGGCATATATCGAAGAAGTAATCACACGAAGGACATAAATCTTCGTCTCAAAAATCCTTGAATGATAAATTCTTGCGCTGAAAATTTTTATTACTAGCTCAACGTGATTTGCAGAGTGCATTCGATATCGAGGAAGTGTTTGTAGAAAAAAAAATCATGTAACTATTATTTAGATTTGCATCGATTTGTATAAGTTTATGAAAAATGTGTGCTCTACATCTACCCTGAATATATTCAGAATTCTCGTTTACGTTCATACATTAGGATTTCAGTACAGTTAATTGCAAAACGTACGGTAATATCCAAAGCACTTTTCCTTTTTATGTTCCCTATTATAACTTTTTCATTTTTCTGTTTGCTAATTAATCTATATGTACTTTTATAAATATGCTCAACGTTTCACTAAATAACCGGTGAAATCAGAGAGTTAGAAGCAATGTCATATACGCTGTACCGTATTAATGGTTCACCCGAAAATGTCTTATAAAAGCCAAGTGCCGATTGAACCCAGATTTCGGTTCAATTGTGGAAAACAGAGTTTTCCGGTGAACTAACATGGCTGCCATTAGCTCGCGTTAGGAGGTTAGTAGCGAATACAAAAAATAAGGAAAAGCTGCCTCATGAATTCTTCGAAAAGAAAAATCTTTCAAAAATGAAAGAAAGAACCTTTGTTAAAAAATATAGGCTGTGTAAAGGAGCTACTACATTTGACATCGAATAAACACGTGACAAAATTTGACAAAAATGGCCTAACTACATTCATTTAAAAAAGAACAGAAAGTAATTATAACTCATAACTCATCAATAGTTTTGAGTTACTATTACTTTTTAAAAATCACGTGTAAAATATCGGAGCTCAATATTCCATTTCTACCAAGAAATTTTTTATTGCAAATTGAGATAAAACAAAGCTATATATAATTTGTTTTTGCTAAAAATTTTGTCAGTCGTGACTTAGTGGTCAACGCGCGATCGTTTGAACCAGTCATAATGGGTTCGAGTAGAACTTTTTTTCCTTTTCTTCTAGCAGTGTGTATTAACTTTGCTATATGATGGTGCTTAAGAAAACACCGCTAAAATGTCTTAGTACCCCATTTTTTAAAATACCGGTTGCAGCTAAACTGGCACCGGAATTTCGGCGAAACGTTGAACTATCTATTTAAGAGTTTGTTAAAGGTAGACAGTCGGCAGTCTAGGGGAATGAATAAACACTACAAATAACATTTAAATATTATATTTACATATAATATTTACAAAAAATAAAATATAATAAAAACAATTATGTCGTTCTAAAAAGCCCAAGGCATTTCGCCGTCTCGCTGAAGTCATCTCAAAACTAGGATCGTTCTAGTTTCCTCGCGTGGGGGAAGTCAACTCTCAGTAAAAGTTTCCGTTGCGTAGTTCATGGGCGTTTCGGTTCTTCGGTGTTCACCTCGCAGAGAACCGTGCCCATACCATATATGCCCCCTGAAATTCTTCGTATTAAAATTCATTGTTCAAGGTTGTTTTTAATTATTGATGTACAGTAACCCTTCGGCTTTGACGTCCTTATATTAGAAGACATCTTTGTAACACTCTATATTATTCATTTTTAACAATATTAAAAACAAAACCTACTGTCCTACTAATAATACATGAAAGAATAGCAGAGCGTTATCACTTTTGCTCAGTAGATGGCAGAAAATCTCCAGTAGAGAAGATAATGGAGGTGTCAAGCTATTTGAAGCCAAACGTTAAATGCATCTTTATCAATGCATGTATGAATGCATGCATGAAATAAAATGCATGAGAAGTGTGAAGCATTTTCATGTTTTCACGCACAAAAAAATTGTTTCAAAAGGTTTTCAATATAACTAAAAAAAAAATTTATCATTTTGCTCAATTATAGCCTCGTTTCCTATTATTAGAACATTTTTTATTAGTTTGGTAATTGGCTGAATGTTATAATATTTCATATTTAAGATTTTAAATACATTTCATCTGTTCTATTCAAAATTCAGGTCTGAAGAGGTTGATATTTGCAGGACACTTACGTTTCAATGTTCTCTCTTTTCTTTGACACTTTTCTAAATAAAAATTCAATTAAAGTAGTGTTATGAGCTTTAAGAGATATTACTGATGTTCTTTTAATATTCTGTTCATCTTTTTCAGTTTGGTTCCTTTTCAAAATTCAGGTCTGTTTTGTTTTGTTTTGTTTTTCCGTAACCTCATTAAATCTGTTTTATTATTTATTTATTTATTTATTTATTATTTATTTGTAAGATACATCATATTGTGTGTTTTACATTTAAGCTTTCATGCTCTATATATTTTATTGTAGCTTGTTATTATTATTTTTTATATTGTAAATTTTTTATATTGTCTTCATGAATATTTAAATGCTCAAAACGTGCTCGCTTAGCATCTCGCGAAGGTGTTGTATTGTGCTGCTTTTATGTAATTATAATTATACATGATATCACAACTCATTTTTATTTAACTGCAAAGATTCAAGCATTGTAGAACCGATTATTAATTGGAGAAATGTTTGAAACGTTTTATAAAGCCCTTTCACTTCTTTCTTACAAGATTAAAAAAGGAATTTTCTCGATTCCTCAGTGTCCCTATGTGTTCATACGCTCTTTGATAGTTGCAAATATGCAGTCGACTGTCTCAAAATATTTATATTTGTTTTTGATTTCTTCCATTACCTGGTATCGCACGAAAAATAGTTCGGCCATATTTTTTGCAGTAGCGCAGATAATAAATTCTATACATTGTTGTACGAGGGCAGTACCTTAAGCTACCTGCCTACTTTCGAAGTGAACTTTTTTTTAATTTAAAAATATATTTAATTATTTTTTATATTTAATCTACTTATGCGCATTATATCATAGACTACAGTTAAAAACTGATAATAACAGGTAAAAATATGCCTAATTTTAAATATTTTTAGGCTAAAAATATGCATAAAACTTAACTTAATTATAAAATGACACTTTTGCAAAACATCAAAACTCAAATTTAAAGGAAGAAATTTTTTTTCTGTAAATTTCATTTTGAAATTTGAAACGCCCTTGGGGGAATGAGCCTCTCTCATGTCTTTAAAAATCGTATTTGAAAAGCTAGAGGACTTCACGTTTCTACGTGCAGAAAAATCATGAGAGCATTTGGTGATACATTTCTTCAAGAAACTAAAAAAAGATGAAAAACAGTTTCACTACATTCATTTCAGTGGATCATTCTCTAAAATCAACTTTTTTAGAGTATTTTAATAAAGTTTCATGAGATTACAGTAGCTATATTTTTTTTTTTTACTTCGGATGTTTTGCAATTAAACAAAATCTCAGAAATCGCATTTTGAAAAAAAAGTAGAAACTGAGCTTAAATACTAGGCTTTTCCAACGAGATGACTCTTTTTAAAATCCCTATAACACAAGTTCAAAGTAAAATGGCAGCAAAACTTAAGCTAATTCGGAAAATTGAAACACTCTGTCAGAATATTAAGCCAAAAATAGAAAATTTTACTTTTGTTCCAAATTTGCATTTTAAAGGTCGAAAGGCACCTTAGATGATAGAGTTGTTAATCTGTTTCAAGTACAGTAAACCTAGTACTTATCATAGTGGCTTGATCATCACGTCCTGTAAAAAGTGATTTGAAGTAACATTTCTATCTCTTTACAGGGACAAGTAAAAAAAGCATAGATTAAGCTTTGAGTCCAGATATAAAAATATACAATTGTGCCACATTTCATTTAATCTGTTATCCCCTTTGGTTAAAAACTCGTAGCGAAAGAGTTGTTTTCTTATGGCCTATACTTTTTCTTGCGCAAGTGTGAAATACAATAAATTAAAATACGTTTTAAGAAATGAAATTTCTCTATGATAAAAATAGTAAAATCATAATGATTTTTATGCATTATTTTACTTAATTTAATTTGGAAAAGGATTTAAAAATTTAAACAGCAACCCTTTCATACTTTGTAATGAAATTTTAAACGAAAGTACTTTAGAATATGCTTTGCATTGAAGAAAAGTATTTTCATTTCTATATAAGTAATCAGTGAAATGTTTGCATTTAAAAAGCTGCTATATAAAAAATTTAAAAATATAATAACTGAATTATAAATAAGATAGCATTTCTTCTGAAACGAGTCCTCAGAGAATAATTAATAATGCTCTAATTAATCCCAGAGGTTTACTGTGGAAAGCTGCAACTTAAGGTTAATTTACACATATTCTGAAAATTCTTATTCATTTGTTCGTGTAACAATTTTATCTAACGCGCCACGTTTAACGAGCATTTATAATTAGTCTAGGAAAATGCATAACATTTGTTTAATTTTCAGAAAAACCAATAGTAAAATGAGATTTAAAGTAGCACAAGTCAGAGATTTTTAAGTTATTTTGGTACATATCAAATGCTAGCTGTAGTATTACCAAATTTTACATCAATCGTTTTAGCCATTATTATGTTATGTGCGGATAAAAAAATTATGTATTCTTAATCAATTTTCGCAAGATAAAAATTTATTTCAAATTTCAAAAAATTCGCCAATTTTAATGTATTCCTATCCTATCATATGACCAAATCCACTTTATTTGCTTCAGCAATTTTTTGGCTTTGCTTCATAGGCAAAATTATAGACTGATATAATTTTTTTAGAACGTTTTCGCATCACGCGGATTTTAAGCGGTTAGAAATCGTATAATTGTGGAATCAAAAGTCATATAAGCACAAAAATCGCACGGATGAAAATTACACTGTGACAAAAATCGTAAAAGCATAATCATTTATACATATTATTTTAGCCAATTTTATTTCCATAGGGATTAAAATCTTTAAAAAGCAAACAATTCATATTTTGTAATCAAAAATTAAAACATTTTAAAAATTATTTACACAGATATCTTTATTATGCCCTATCATGCTAACATCTTGCATTATTTCTAAATCCTGCATTTTTTTCTGGGTGTTACACAAATATTTTGAACCATCTCTCTAATATAAAAGTTGCTTTTCAAAAAAAAAAAAAAAAAAAAAAAAAAGAAAAGAAAAGAAAATTGCAAAGAGACAATGCTTAACATTACGGATTAATAAAGCGGAATGAAATAAGGCAATTAAAGATACTATACATTTCCAAATCAGGATATGAATGAAAAATAATTCAAATACATCCAACAGCATTTATTTAAATATTCCTTTTGTATTTAAATTAATATAGTAAGTGCGTTCTCATTTTTATAGCTCATGGTTAAAAAAACATTTATTTTTTTTATTTCTCTTTATCATTTCACCTAAAAATAAATTCACTCAAATACGCTAAAATAATCAAGCGTTTAGATATTTTAAGTACTACTCACTACCGACTATGTGATCTCACGGAAATCCACAAACTTGAATGTTGACCTAATAGATCGTTTACCTCAGTTCTTGAAATTTTTCTTGATTGTTTCTTGAATTGTTTTGTAAAATAAACACTTTAATTGTGTTCTTCTGTATTTGGATTGATCTTTCTTCCTGTTTATGGGAAGTGAATAATTACAAGATGTGAGATGTACTCCATAAAGCTTGTGAAACACATTTAGCATTCTTTATTCTTTTCATGGCACATCATTAGTTCAGTGTTTTCTTACCAAACATTTATTTTCTATGCTGAGGTTTCTCTCTAAACAATAATAAGTATGAATAAAATAGTTTCGGTGATGCGTTATTGCATTTTTTTATTTCTTACAATGAAGTAAAATTTATTTTTTGTGAGCGGCTGAATTTTAAAAACATTTTTTTCCGAGAAAAATATTTAAAATTCACTATTTTGTTTTCTATTAAAATTAGTCATTGAACAGCATAACAAAATTTACTGAAAAATCGAAAATAAACTTAAAAGGGCGGTAGGATTTCTTTGTAACTTTTTTGTATCAGGTAAACTTTATAAATCACTGATAAATGTTGTATTTAATAAATATTTGTAGATAAATATGTAGTAAATATTTTGTTATAAGAAAACATCAGCTTGTTTTATGAAAAAATAACCCAGTTAAATTGCACATTAAGAAATTTTCATGGAGTTTTATATAATTATTTAATTATTTAATTATTTATTTTTAATTCAGATTTTAAAGGAAACCATTGTTTTATGGTACAGGTTGGAGAAACACAAAAATAAACTTCTAATAACTAAGTTCTAATATTTTGGCTGGGATTTGAATTTACCAAGTTTTATAAATAATTCATTTTACCGTAAATATTAGCATACTATTATCACGTAAATATTAACATACATATAGAAACTGTGTGGTACTTCATTCAAAAGAAAAAAAAAACAAGTACATATTTTCCGGCTGTATTAAATACCCAATTCTTTGTCTATACAGGTTTTCCTCAGATAAATATGTAAAATTTAGTACTAAATTACTCTACAATTTCTTAAAAAAGTATTTCCCCTGTTATGAAAAGGATTAATTTTCAAAGTTGAAAGATGAACACAAAGGTCATTATTAACCCCCCCCCTTTCCACGCTAATCTTCTAAATAATTAGAATCTGATAAAAATATGTAAACACTTAAATAATAAATTGCTCATATCTGTTCATGAAAAAAATATTACTTTTTTTTTGCTATATTGTATGGAACGTTTCGAGCTTTTTCAAACAGATTTTTATTAATTATTATATCTACAACAAAATAAATACCTTAATATATACTTAAAAACTTTCTAATAAAACTTTCATAACCTTTTTAAAGAAATTATTAATGTTTTACGCGGAAAAGTGATAATTAAAATAAATGTCCAAAAATGTCTGGTGACACTTTAAAAAGCATTTCCTGACTTATTTTAAGGACTCTTAAAATGAGTCCACAGCTCAAATTAAAAAATGGTTTTCATTGAAAGATGTTTAAATAAAAAAAACAATGTGTGGGTGCAAATGAGCCTTTTTCTTTCTTTCAGACAAAAAATGTTCAATCACAAAGCACTTTTTCATTTTCAAGTAATTATGAATGGCCTTTCAAAAGATTTATTGAAATAAAAAATAATAAATGTAAAAATAAAATAAAAAAGCATTCATTAGATTGCAGCAGAATAAGGCGAATTCTTTTAAAATAAAGAAGTGAATATTTCTTTATTTGTATCACATAGAAGTTTAAATTTGAATTTGAATTGTGTGTGAGAAGAAAAAAAAGATTTTTTGTAAATATAAATGCATATATTATGAAAATTGCAAATGCATAATTATGAAATATTCTTTACGATACTATAGTGTGTATTCGGGATGCCAAACCAAGTCTAGATTTTTTACCTTAACTAGAGATTGGCGACTGCTATTGAGTTTAACGTGGTAGCTAGGTAAATTATATTACAATCCGCTTTATAATGAGATCGATTACTGTACTTCTTAGAGGTAATGTAAAATGTACTGAAAAATATATTATATATAATTTTGTATGAAATTTAACGTCTTTAGTTTCATGAAAAATATACAGGGTGAATCTAAACTATTGACCAAAACTTTAAGGGGTGATAGGGCACAAAATAAGGACACGTAATCACATAGCAATCTGGGGTCAAAAACGCAGTTTTAACTTACCCGGTAATAATCACTTTGGAAAAAATATTGAAGTGTCCGTCTAATTTCATAACTAAGTTTCATAAACAATAGGCTCGTCTTCATGAAATAAAATAGAATTTTTAGTCTTCTGTTTAGTCTTCTGTTTCCAGAGAAAAATGCATTAGTTTCTGACAAAACAATGGTCGGAAGTGTATGGACAAAAGTGCCGAAACAACATTAATAAAAATCTGTTTGTTGTTTCGGCACTTTTATCCGAAGTGATTATTAACACCTACACGAAGACGACGTTGCCGACCCCACTTTGCTATGTGATTCTGATCCCTTATTATGTGCCCTTTTTCGTGACCAGTCACCGAGTGACGTCCCTTTGAAGTCACCCTGTAACTGCTGTGTGACTCATCACTAAGTGACTTCATAGTGAAGTCACTGCTAGACTGCTTTGAGCTTTGTGACTTCAAAATAACATCACGGTGGCTTTTTGTTGCGACTTTGTTAACAAACTTACTTTTGCTAACATTTTTTAATGAATTCCATTTGTCAAATATTTAATGAGAAAACTTGAAAATGATAACGAGTAATTCAGTAGAACCAGAATATCCCACAACATTCTACAAAGAATGTATGTTGTAAAGGGGCGTACCCAAGGGGGGGGGTTAGGGGGATCATAACCCCCCCATGAGGAATTGTTTGCGATATAAAATGTATATTCTTCACTCCCTTATTACACCCATGTATGCATACATGTGAGTTGCAAGAGTCGTAACACCCCCCCCCCCATGAAAAATTTCTGGCTACGCCCCTGGCTTGAAATAAAAAGATAGATTTGTGCATTTTAAATGACGGAGAGTTTGAATATAGAACATGATGAACACACAATAAAGGTCTACACTGAAAAACTGGTCTCACGGTTTCCCTTCTAGCACTTTTCATTGCGTGAAAGTGATTAAAGTTGTAAGGAAAATACATTGAAAATCGTTATTACAGCAGAACGAGGGGGTACAGGTGACGCCAGCATATTGTGTGTGTGAGTTTCTAGCACACTCTTTCAATTGCTACAATCCATTGTGCGGAGTCGCAGCACGCAACGGCATCGTTCTGCAAATGTATAGTAGGTAAAGTTACAGAATGACGTTATTAAATTCCTTATGTGTATTTATTACAAAGTGTCGATGTGAAAACATAATATAGTCAGGACTGGAACATAATTATCATCCTGTATGCAACAACTTCCATACAACCTATTTTACTAAAATCTGATGTCTAAAAAGAAAAAAAAAACGATACATTGCAGAGCGATCCGTTCCCATGGAAACCTACCGGTATTTCCGCAAAAGTGCACTTTAAGTAGTCTTTTTTATGAGAATTCCCCTACTCGCTTGTTGTTATATTTCGATCCTCTCTAGTGATCGAAAAACGCTCCTAAAGGAGAATCGCACTTTTGAAAACTGGGCCAAAAATCGCTCCGACTGATCGAATTTCACTCGTTTGGCTTAAGCGTATACACATCATCACTCAAAAATTATTCGGCATGACTGTATTTCATGTTTAAGGAAGAAGTACAAAAATGTAAAATAGTGCAATAAAAGAAAAGAACGGAAGAATTAAAATAGGTAAATTATGCCATACTGAATAGTTACAAATCAAAGGGCCATCTGTATAAACAGTCAATTTTTTCTTTTATTTAATGTATTTTATATTTAAACTGTAAACATCATTTATTTAAAAATTCGAAGAACGCTACTCCATGATCGAGTGGAAAATAGACTGAACACGGTAGACGCCTGAAGCGCACCTACCGCGCGGCTATCGATCTAATGGTCTGGAGTTTTGGTTGGTTTTCTTTTCCATACATAACGTGAATACACTTAAGAATCCCTTAAAAAGTCCTCCTAACAAGGCAGCCCCGCTTAGCTAGCAGATACCCCACGTTTAGGTTTGTCATAACACCAAACAATCGAAAATTCGAAGAAAATTAATATATATTTAAACATTTTATAAATATAAAAAATTTTAGAATCATACTTACGAATAATTTTAAATTTATTATCGATGTAATAGGAAAATAATACGATGTAAAATTTAACTACCTATAAATGCAGCTGAAACACAATTAAGTCATATTGATTACACGACATTTTGTACAATAAATCAAAAGTCATAATATTTTACGTATATTTATTTAAATGAAATTTTTGCATGTTTTGCTCAAGAACTAAACAGTTCTCATAACAATATACAGAAAATAGTTAGTGGAATATTGCAATTAAAAAAATTATATTTTTTATTTCCTTTATTCAGTTTCATTAATCCTTCGATTGAAGGATCACCAGTTTTACAGTAAACACAATGAAACGTTCTTCTTCCATGTAAATATACTGGGTATATCTGAATTGTTTCAACAAAATATTATGGGAGATAGGGCACATATGAATCAGAATCACATAGCAATCTGGAGTCGAAAACGTTGTCTTCGTGTAGCTGTTAATGATCACTTTAAGAAAAATATCTAAGTGCTTGTCAAATTTCTTAAGCAAGTTTCGTATACAATGGGCTTGTCTCCAAAAATCTCATCCAAGAAATAAAGTATGCTTTTTAAACTACAAATTTTACTCACATGTTTTGAGAAAAATATAGTTTTTGACAAACAATGGTCAGAAAGTTCACTTATGTTTCAGTACCCGTTCCAAAGTGATTATTAACAGCTACATGAAGACAACGTTTTGACCCCACATTGCTATGTGATTCTGCTTCCTTATTATGTGCCCTCTCTCCCATAATGTTTTGTTGAAACAATTTAGATACACCCTGTATATATATATATATATATATGTACAGAGAGAGAGAGAGGAGAGAGAGAGAGAGATACTGATAATTCTGTCTAGATGCCAAAAATGTAAAACGGGAGATTCATTGTTCCCTTTTAACTTACATTTCTTTGTTCTCTTTCATTCGCATTATTATATTTAAAGCATTCCACGAGCAAAGGTAACATTCTATGACTAGAGGTATTTTACAAGAAACGTTCTTAGTTTCTTTTCCACAAATACGATTTTTACTTTTTATCGTACCGCTAATTGTTTTCTTTAATATAAATAAATGAAAACACAGTGCATAGTTTTGGAGAAAAGAGCCTCCTTCCTTTAAAACCTGAAATCATAAATCATCGAAACATCATTTTTGTTTTCCCGTAATTAAAAATTGCCGTCAAATATTTCACGAAAAGAAAAATTAATGATAACCACTACAGGTAAGTGTGAACTCCGCAAAATGTATTTTTTCTACAGAATAATTGAACCTTAAAATTTTTCTCTTTTCTTTGCAAAAAAAAAAATATAACAATATCTATGTAAAGAATGTCATTTCTAGAGATTGATGTAAAAAAGCTCTTGGAAAATATTTTTTAACAACAATGTGCTCACAGCAATTTGCTGTTTTTAGCTGTTCAAAATCATACAAAGATGTACAGATTTTTTTTTTAAAGTTGAAATTCTTTCAGAAAATGTAAGTTTGGCGGGTTTTGCTTCAATGCAACGGAAAAAAATATGTGGTTATCCCATTTGTGCCTGGATATTTTTGCGACTGTCTTCGATTTTACTGAAAACAGAAATAATAGATAAATTTCTGATGTCAATTTTTTGAAAAAGGGATGATTTCTTTTAAAATCATTATGCATAAAAATCGAAATATCAACATCCTACTTGGTCATGTTAAAATATTTTGTAGTTGATGCTCAATACTCATGAATAAAGGCTAGGAAAAATAAATAACGTTTTCGACTAATAGCGAAAATGCCGTCCCAAAAAAGGGACACTAGGCATAAATGGGTTAAACTGATCACGTGAAAATTTCATGGTGCTCGGAGTTGACATGCAATGAGTTTTTTGGGGCACATGCAGGCTGTTGCCATCAGTCAGAGGTAGCCCGAACCTGGATCATTCAGATAGTTTCATTTGGACAAAAAGATTGGGTAAAATTATGAGTTTCGTCTCAAAGCCTGATAAATCTCAAAATGTAACCTATAAAACTACACGTAGTCTGCTTTGAAAATAATTCTTTATTTGCCCCGAATATGCGAGATGCTCTTTGACTCCGTATGTGTGTGCGAAGGATGAATGATTATCGACAGTTTCTAAATCATAATTGTCATTGTCACAATATAGTTTGGATCTTTATGTCTGGAATCCCTTGAATAGTTGGGAGTTATATTATTTCAGAAGCTGTGTAGCAGTTTTGCTCAAAATTTAATTTTCAGCATTATTATCGATAAACAAATGTGAACTTTTTTTTTCCTGGACTGTAGATGCATTTTAGATGGTTTTTATTTAAGCATAATCTACCGTTCATATATGTAATTAAACATCCATTAAATGTAAGTAGGGAAGGTGGCCTAAAATGATCCTAGAGGGCAAAACGATCCACATACGTTTCCTTAGATACAGTTAGCGCTGTCTACCGGGTAATACATATGCTAGTTGTGGGAAGTGAAGAAGAAATGGCAGTATTCAAGCAGCCACAATTCTACACGTCTAAATAGAATTCCTCAAAAATTTGGGTTTTATAATATATCTTATAAGGTAAGGACAACCTTTCCTATTTATTTAGATATAGTTTTTCGTGTACAGAAATATGATTTAGTTTTCTGAATGGTGTATGTTTTTAGATGGGATTTACAGTTGCTTATTTTGCTATGTTTCTCGGTGTCATCTAGTAATGTGACCTAAAGTGGGGAGCCCTATTACTGTGTAAAATGATCGATGGACGGAAGAAACTCCAGCACTGCGTCCTAACCATCATGGCAGTCCTTCAACCGTTCTCAAAATGTGTGACTCCCCTTACATTATTTAATTTATTTCTATGTTTTTTGTAGGCTATAGTTTTTGAATTATAATATTGAAATATTCCATTTTATTGTTTGTAATACTTTTTTATTTTAAAATTTTCATAAAATGAATTATGGATGCTACATGATTGTAAAACTTATTTTATTTCATTATGTATAGTCATAATTACTTTTACAATGTTTATTTTGCCGATAAAAAACCATTTGCAATTATTTTCAAATGAAGGATCATTTTGCCCTTTGATTCAGGGTAAAATGGTCTTTTGGACACTTTCTCAAAATTATGTTTTTTTTATCATTGTTTTTTTTAAATATTATTAAAATATGTTTAGGATGCAAAATATAGTGTAAAATAATATAGCACAATGTCAAAGTTTTATTTAAACATTTATGTTATTTTCTACAAATTTTCACCTAAAGGGATCATTGTAGGTGACATTTCCCTACATTTGTAACATTATATTAGTGGCAAACAAAATTATTTGTGGGAAGGATATTATGATAGAAAATAAGTGACATCAAACACTCATTGTTCATACTATCTATGAATGCATTTGTGATTTTCATAGAACGTAGCAAGCAGTAATTTTTCTCATATTTATCAGCATTTTCATTTAATCTTCTTTTTATACATATTCTTTTAAGACTCTTGCAGAAAAAATCTCCTGCAATACAAGTAAAGCTCGTTCATCGTCAATCATGTGGCATGTTATCAAAAAGATACTGGAATAATCAAAGAAAATATGTTCTGTGTTCGTTTAAATGGCAGGGAAAGATATATTTTCACCACATCCAGATCTATTACGATCTTTCGAAAAAGAGTTTATTTGAATATCATGTAAAATACAAATGATACGACAGTTGTATTTCCTGGAAAAGGTAGAGATAGTATTATTATTTTCTTCTTTTTTGACACGTTTTTCTCCATTACTTTCTGAGATTAAAAAGATTACGTTTTACAACATGGTTTTTCTCGTCTCATTACTGCGAAGAAAGAAGATTCTGGAAAATCTCTAATTTATTTTACAACATAACAAATAATTATTTCAGGCTTATGCAACGTTTATTGACCATGTTTTATCTTAACTTGCTTTGAATTAAACTGAAATTATACTTCATAAAACTTCTTTGGTGTTTTTCTTTATGGTTCAGCATATGATAACTGTAACAGCATCATATTTCTGTCAGGGCATTTTTGGGCCAAACCTCATACTGCAGAATGATTATAGAAGTCTAACGACAGTAATAATTGTTAACTGAACTCTATAATCATTCTACACCAAACTGTCGAATGATTATAGGAGTCTAACGATAGTGACACCTGTTAAATGATATAGTGGAATGTCAGTACAACATTTACTTCTAGCAAGACACTTTTAAAGTTATATTTTGTCGTCTTAACTTTAAAATTACAGATTTACTTTAGACAAAACTTTAGTTGCACTGTTTAAACTTTAGTTGCACTGTTTAAACTTTAGTTGCACTGTTTCTCAATTTCTTTTTTTTCTATTAAATTGAGTACAAGTCTAATTACACTATTAATTGAGTTACTATTGAGTTAGTTAATTGCTACTATTGAGTACAAGTATTTTTATTTTTTATTAATTTGATTAAATTAATATCTGTATGAAATTTTTAACAATCAATTGAGAACCTACAGGACAATAAATAAGGGAACAACTAAATGAAATAACCAATTGATCATTATCATCATAATCATCATCCTCAAGGATTGGGCAAAAAACCTGTTCAGGCTTCCCGGTCTAGCCACCGTTTCCTGAGTCAACCACGGTCTCTATGCACAGTTTATGTACAACTAATTGATGCATTATTAATTTAAATCCAATGTTTAATGGGGTCCTCTTACTAATTAATCAAATATTTCTATAAAATTCGGATATATATCAAATTAAAAATGTACCATTTCTTTTAGCCTCATGTAGCAAATTACGTTAAATAATTATTCCAAAGGCATTAAAAGATTCATTTAGCAATAGTAAAACTTCGAAGAAGTACCAACTATAAGAATTTTAAGTGTGGTACTGTTACGCATAGCAATCTGAATGACATTTTTAAAAACATTTATTTTTAACATAGTTTATTTTTTTACATTAGAATTTGATTTATTTTGCTGATAAGTATGAATTTTCTTCTGAAATTTCAACTATAATTTTTATTTCCAGAGGAATATTTTCTACTGCGAAACATTTTTCAACATGAAAGCAATGTTGACAAGAAACCTCATGAAAAAAAAAAATGAAGTAACATATTTTGGAATACTGAAAATTGCTTTTGGCTCCCCCGTCCATTTTCTAAATTAAAGAACATTTTTCAAAACAACGAAAATATATCAACCATAAAACTAATAGCATTTACGACAAACTATCTACAACTTATAATGCATTCGTCAGATTGTTTTGAGCATTCATTACATTTAAAAAGCTAAAGAATAAATGCTTTTAATACAAAATGATTTTTATTGTTATTGCTAACTTGCAGTTATTTCTTCTACTTTCAAAATCATTTTTTGTTACATATTCTCTACATTGGAATTTTCTATTCAACATATTTAATATTTCAAACAAAAATGCTGATATAGATTACAGATGAATATAATCATTGCTAATATCGAACAAATAATAAAAATAATGATACTATCATAACTGTTTAATTTACAGAATTCTCTAAATAAATAATGTGCATAGATTCATCAGTAACGCAATACTTTTTGGCAAACCTCAACAGTTCCTACATTTCTCAACTGTCCACGAAAACAGGAGAAACGTCCGATAAAGTTTGCAATACCATACACGGATTTTGTAATGACAGAGATAACTTAACATTGCGAATATAATTTAATAAATCAAACAAAATAAAATAAATTAGGGATGCACCGAATATTCGATTGGTATTCGGTATACTGCCTATTTGGTAGAGAAACCGAATATTCGGTTCGGTCGAATACTTAAATATTCGGCAACCGAATAGTAAAGAAATTTATGTATTCGTCAATCGGTAAACAAATACAGATTTTTTATATCATGAATGAAAGATATGATACAGTACCATAGTACTAAACTGATGCAAGTTGTTACTTACTAATATCACATGTGAATAAGCGTTAGAAACCCTTAGAAAGTCATTCTACCAATGCACCCCCATACTTGGCAGTTAGCCCTAACATAGCGTTACACAATCACACAATAAACTAATATCACAATGAAATAAGTTTTAATGCAAGAAAAAAAACCTCAGATGTTAAATTTGAATTTTGATGCTTTTCAATTTTTCTTAAATCTCATGACGCATTACATTAACCTTACTATTACTAACTGATTTAAATTTGAAACAGTAACCAGGAAAAAAAAAACCCTCAACATTAAGTGTTCATAAATATGTCAAGTCAATTAACTGCTAATTTTTTAAATAAAATATGCAGGTAAAATTACCAGCATTTCACTAATATTTAAAAAAGTTATTAATAATATATAAAGGAAACACACTTGGATATTAAATTTTGCAGCATTTTAATTTTTGAAGTTTTACACCATATGAAATATTGTTTAAGAAAAAACTAAATAAATTAATCATTGCATGATTATTTTAAATTAATCATTGCATAATCTAAGTTTAATAACGGTTTAATAAATTTTAACCAATTATTCGGTATTCGGCCGAATATTAGGTTAGATAACCGAATATTCGGTATTCGTTATTCTGCAAAATATGGTATTCGGTGCATCCCTAAAATAAATTATTTTCATCTAAAGATTTTGAACATCATTTTTACCAAATTGTAAGTTAATTATATCTATCAAAAAAAAAAAAAAAAAAAAAAAAAAACAGTATGAAGTCGGACTCCAGTGCTTATATAATATCAAAAAAGGAAATTTATATTTTCCAAATTTTAATTTCTGTTTGTTGTTGTTACTAATGCCCTCAGGCAACCGAGGAGTGGTGCCAGATCACCTAGTATGGGAAGGCGATGGGCGGAAGGGGCGGCTTCCATTTTAACAAGCCTCATTGGGAGGAAGTTTGACTTGGCTCGGGGTCACCTAATTTTGAACCAATTCCAGATGAGGGACCAACCATCTGAAATCGTCACCCCCATAGGTAGCGTTAAACATGGAGGACATTAGAGCCCCGAAAGATTTTACGTACACCAGCCCCTATTAGCGTAACACGGTCCCACAGCAATTCAGCCACGAGAGGAGCTCACTCTCCCATTCACTGGCCAAGACAGGTACTGCTTCACTTTACCTGTTCTTACGGAACGGAGTTTAGTGACTAGGCCACAGAGGGACTATTTTAAATTTAATTTGTGACATTGCCGCATGTATACGTTGCATATTATTTTCCATAACTGAGAAATTTATAAATAATTTTTCGATTTATTTATGAACGTGGCACGTGCGATATTGAGTAAAAGATATAGAGTAACTCTGACAAATATGGACCACGTTCTTTCTGCATTCTGTAAAAGAAATATGCTTACATAGATTTTCTTTTTTACATGTACAGAGCGTCTCAAAAAGTTTATGACACGCCTTAGTTCCTTATCTATTAGAGAGCAGTGGAGAATGCAAATTGAAAAAAAAGTTCAAAATAAATGAGGGAAATAGACTACGTTAAGAAAAAAAATTCATTTTTAATTTTTAAAAAGTTACACTTTTTAAATTTGTATACGACCCCCCATACAAAAAATTTCCCAATAAGTCAAATGTGCCCCATACAATAATGAGGAAAAATTTCAGCCTTTTATTCTAAAACGTCTCAGGGATATCTTTAAACAGAACATCATCAGGGGCTACACATAATTTGAATGTAAACGGCGAATGACAGAGTGCAAAATATTTTCTTTCATAATTTCTGAGTGACCTCTGAAAGGCGATTATCAACCACATTTTTTTTCCCATCGAGAGCCATCAAGGAAAAGGCAAATATTTTTCATATCTCTGACACTTGTTAAGATATAATTCTCAAATTTTGTGCATTACCTCATTAGTGTATATTTTACTAAAAGAGAAATTTTTGTATGGTGGTAGAATAGAAATTTAAGAAGTGTAACTTTTTGAAAATTAACGTGAGGAATTTTTTCTTACCATAATCTCATTTCCCAATCTTATTTTGAACATTACTTTTTTTATCAATTTACATTGCTGAATTATATCTAATAGATAAAGGATTAAAGGATGTTACCACCTTTTTGGGACACTCTGTATAGTTTTTAATGCGTCTTATAAAAATCCTAAAGCGTAAGGTCATGCTTTGAAGGCATTCTTAATGATATATTTTAATATGTAGTATGTAGGACTATGTAAATGGGTAACATTTACAATAATAAAACAATGAAATAGTTTAAAAATCTCACATTTATTAAGCTTTAATTTCGATACAGGAAAATTAAATCAGTCACAATCAATTTACTTAGTATTAAGTTCACAAGAATTATTATTTGACTTTGAAAAAAATCTATGAAAATGAGATGTATTTGTTTAATATTTAATAGATTCCAACACTGCATGAAAATGATTTTATATACTATGAGTTAAGATTCATTTGCAATAACTTCTTTCTCATTATTCAATTCCTTCCTACAAAAAACTGCATGTGAATCAAACGGTGAACATTCTTCATGAAACTAACGCAAACAAGATGCCTACTGTATCGAAATCTACTTTTCCTTTTGTCTCAATGTAATTTCCTCAATCTCCCACACGTTCTTTTTCGTTCAAATCTTCTACAGAGTCATCCCAAAAATAAAAAATTTCTCGACTGTATGGTGAATCTCAGTCTAGAATCTGTGACTGTATGTGTGCTCCCCCTGGATCCCAAGGGTGGATCCAGGGGGAGCACGGCCCCTCTCAGATAAAAATATTAACACTTGATAAAATGGGCGTTTCTGATGAGATAGTTGATGCATTTACAGGGTGCAAATTGAACATTTTCTCCAGGGGGGGACATTTGAAAGAAATCATTCTTATGGAGGGGACATTTGAAAAGAAGAAAAAAGGAGGGAAGGCGTAAAATTCACCCCTCACATAATATATTGAGTATTACATGACAAATGCAGTCGCTAACATGTCTGGGAAGGGACTTTAATTCAAACAAAAGTTGACCCCCGATTTTATGTGCACATATATTCCTATGTCGATTCTACGTCTACCCTCAAATTCGGCTCGCGGCGGAACAGTGCTTGTTCGTTCATTTTGCAGCCTTAATCTGTTGCAGAATGAGACGTGACATCAGGCCTGTATATATCGATTTCAAAGGGATGTTTGTAACTTGCTCCTTTGTCTAGTAAATAAAATTTTTATTTTCAATACTTAAAATCGTTAAGTACTGTTGAATTTTGTAGGGACAAACTTTAACATTTCTCCAGCAGGGGATAAATAGTATCCCTGGCAGGGATCAATTAATATTTCTCTAGCCAGGGACAATCCCCGGCATCCCCCCCATCAATTCACACCCTGTGCATTTATAAATTGATATTCAATTTTAAAACTCCCTGAAAAAATTTTTGGTTTTGAACTTGCTCTCCATTTCGCCTGTCTAGACGTGGTCTATCTCTATTTGTCTGCGTGAGAAGACCAGCCCACTCAGACTTTACACTATGGACTTCACGTCGGAATTTTAGCTTATTTCGAAGTCTATGTATTCTTCTGGATTACATCATGAAAACCAGATAGATCTTAAACAAAACCTTTAACTGCTAATTATAGCAATGTAAATAATTATTTGAATTACTAACAACAACAAGGATTATTAGCTGAAAATATACATTATATTTTTTGGAGAAGCAAATAGTGGCACGCCATGCAATATATCTTTTTGTGTCTGGCTGGGATAGTTGCAAAACTTAAGTGAAGCATTGACGAAATATTTGACTGGTTCATATCACTCAGTGATCCATCTCTCTTGGAATCACCCTATGTGTTCCTATAAAAGTTTTTCCTTCATAGAAAATTGTGCCAATCCATGTGTACAGCAATGTTTGGGTGACGATTACAATGTTGTGGAAAGATCTGCTTTTGCTTATAGTTTTACAGTGTTGAACGCTTAAAAAAGTAAAAAATTGCATTTTTTAAAGATAAATTTCTCATTTTCCGATAAATCTCATTTTACTGATAAATCAATTTTCTTTCAAGTCAGGCAATGCCTTTTTAAAGTTTGTAAATCTACAATCGCCTGACGTGGTCAAAATTTATAGTATCTTTACAAATCTTACACAATAGCTCTCCTCTGATACATTTAGAATACGAAAGCAGTGGTTAAACATTCAATTTAGTTGATCAGAATTAAGTTTTGCGGTAAAACCATTTACTTAAAGGAATTTCGTCTTTCAATTTTTAATTTCTTTTCTTTAAGAAATAAAGAAAAATATTTGTTACTATTTCAAATATGAGCTGTAACAATGATTTAAAAACTGCAGTTTCGCAACTTCTGTACATCATCATTAGCCATATCAAATTGAAAAGACCTATCTTAGCATCTGTTCGGCCATACTTTGAATGCTGGGTGATTCAATTCACAGCAATAATTAATTCACTTGTTTTCAAAGTCTGTCTATCCACAACAACTAACTACCCGAAACATTTATCATCTCGTTTCTCACTGAATTGTGCTGAAAGCCGCCCGCTATAGATAAAGCTTTGAATAATCAACCCATTTTTCTGGCAACTTGATATACCATTGTGTTCGGAACTAACAGCATTCCTGAATCAATTTTCTCAAAAGCCGAACCAAGAACAGCATTTTTCTGGGCACTTCAGCTCCCTCTTTTACTGCAATTACTCAATTTTAATGTCGTGTTATGGATGCGTAAGTCCTATCTCACGAATCATTCATTCTCTTGCCTTGTCTAAGTCTGTTGGTCTTTTCTTTGATACATGCAGAATTAAGTATCATCATTTAAAATCACTAATTAATAACTGCTTTACTTCGAATCGTTAATGCTGATGTAATACTAATTAGATAAGTAAACTAACAGTTAAATTCTAAACTTTCATTTTGTTATAATTTGAATTAATATTTTTATCAGTTTCATACAGTGTGTTTCGAAGTGGGCAAAAATTTAAGGCGTGATAGACAGCATCTAAACAAGCAATTTTCTCTGTACAACGCATCGGTGGAGAGCAAGCGGAGCACTGCTAGGAGGTATCCGTTACTGTTACATGTAAGAACGCAATACAAAATGTTTAGAGGCGGTATTAAATAATTTTATTAACATATGTAGGACAAGATTACAGTAACTGCTCAAAAGAGCGACCGCAACGTAGCGAGCGGCAATCTTTTTCAAACACATCCAGCATTTTACAGACAGCCCTGGAAACTATCACAGATGCGATCGCTCAAACATTTGCCCTTTTACGCTGCCTGTACGGTCTTTAGATTTCCAGAATATCCCCATTCGCAAGACTATACGTAAAATGTATGCTCGCCTTTTCCTGATTACTGTACGACGCCACACCTCCTGAAATCAACGATCGAAATACGATGTGTAAGCGAAGTTGCCCTTCATGCTTTCCATTCAGTGGCGGTTCGTGGTCAAAAATGTTAGTGCTTCCGGAAACATATCACCCCCCCCCCCTAGGAATGGAAAATCTTTGTTACTGAATTTGAAAGCTGGCGCATTAAGCCGTCACCCAGGATAAAAAAAAAAAAGAAATTACATAAAAATGTAAGAGATCCTATTTTACTTCCATAAAATGGACATAAATTTCAATCAGCCGCTCCTATCCTCAAAATTGGATTAATCCGTGTCTGATTCGGAGTTTCCTGAGAATTTTCTTTGTAATGATAACGTGAGAAGAAAAGAAAAAAAAAGAAAAAGAAAACTTACTTATTTTTTATGAGTCAAATCAATCCTCTTTTCTTTTAAACTTGCGAATCAGTCAGTGATGTCCTCATAAAAAGGCGTTGTTTTAATTCAGATATCATTAATTTTAAAGCTCTTTAAAATTCCCCATGTTTAAAGAATTTTCTCGCTCGCCATGTCCTCTTAATGCCAGTTCTTGCTTACTTAAAAACAATACTGCTCTGATGGGTAATTGCATGAAGCGTCTATTCAGGCTTACCTTCTTGATAAATTCAGCAATATAAGTCGAGAGTTTTCCTAACTGCCCCATAGCCATGAGAATAGTGCATATCATGAGAAATGGAAGCTAAGACCATGCTGAGACGAACCTGCTTTATTCTTATGAATGGACAATTTTGGTGTCGGTCTATTTTCTTTTAGTGGTTGCCGTTTATTATCTTCTTTCCATGTGTTAAACGGAGTTTCAATTAAGACGCAAACTGGATAATAACGGGGCTCCATGTTTCAAAACGGTTAAATCATAGATTCCAATAACACATGGACGCAGTAACAAATAAGGCTAAAAACTTTCAACCTTCCCAGACAAAAAAAAAAAAAAAAAAAAAAAAAACTATTGTTTCCGTTAGAATGGACTAGAACAGCGGTTCTCAACCTTTTAACGTCGTGCCCCCCCTCCCCAACAAAGGCTAACTTACAGTGGCGCTCCCCCCCCCTCACATTTTTCAGCATACATTGAGTTTTTAATCTTTAATAATGAACATTTTAAGCGAAAATGGATATATTTTTGAGTAAAAATGAGAATAAATAAGATGATTTTTTAAAAACATGCATCACTACTTGCTGTATAGTTTTTCTGGCTCCCCCCTGCAAACGTTCTGCGGGGGGCGCCCCCCCTCAGGTTGAGAAACGCTGGGCTAGAACATACATTCTGTGCCTTAATTCTATCCCTCACTTCTCGTCCGAGCCAATCAGTTCGTCGCATTCGCAAGTGCTGCAAAAGATAGTAAACCTTCCTTCGGCTGTGTCTTAGCTGAAACACCCTATGCTATCCTAAGCCGGAGAAACTGCTTAAGTACTCGTTACCATGGAAACGGTGCTGCCAATTCCTTAATCAGCGCTGAGGGCTGTACCCAACGACTTCTTATACTATTCTTGGCTGTACCGAGGCCTCCGAGTTCTTTCTCCTCTCTCGGAGGCGTCGGCTGTACCAACGACTTTCGCAGTTGAATTGCAGAAAGATTAAAGGGTTTTTTTTCTGAATGAGCGATCCGGGCGTTACTACAATACGTTTTTTTTTTTTTTTTAAATTTACGATAGGAATTCCATAATTCTAATCTGAATTTAAGGAAGTTAGTAGAATATATTATTTTAAAGTATGTACTGATAATTTCAAGTTCAGATCGGCTGTACTTTCTGTATCCCACGAGCCGCCACTGTTTCCATTACAGTACCGTCTAGTGGTTCACCGCTTGCTCTCCGCCCAGACGTTGTATGGTGAAAATTGCTTGTTTAGATGTGAAATATCACCCCTTAAACATTTGTAAATGAGTTTCGAAACATCCTCTATACCGATGCAGATGAATGTTTTCTTATTTAACTACCGATGAGCCACAAAAAAGATAAAAATCAAATATATTTATTTGTTACCAAAAGGTAGGTATAAACATAATGATTTATCGATATAATCGTTGCAAATATTCAAGTATTTATGAGTATGCCAGTTTTCTGACTTACTTCCTGAACTTTTCCGCCTGTGATATGGAAAGGCCTGGATGTTCTTTTAAAGCTCCCCTTTGGTCTGGAAGTTTTGACTTCTAGATCCTAAGTTCAGAAGAGGAATTTTAATCACTCAGTGCCAATTCAGTGACAGAGAGACCAACAAATGACATTAAAATAACGGTGATGTGGGATGGACCTGAAATTTGTTTCGAAGAATTCCATTAATTTTTATTGAAAATTCATTTAACCAATCCGTTATTTTAGTCAAATAATAGAAGTACCATTGATATATCTGACTGGATTTTGTGTAAAATAACCAGAATAGTGCACCAACGGATGATTTTGGATTGACCATCATCCAACCATGATGAATTGACCATATGAATTTTGTCGCTTATTATGAATTTCGAGCTGCTGACGTATCCATAACCTGGAATGGCCAAGGACATCTACGTTCTACTAATATATTTTTAAATTTCGAGTGTAAATGGAGACTCCCTACAAATGCCATATAAAATTCCATAGCGTTAAACTATCACACTGAAATATGTAAATATAGTAATAGAGAATTTCGTTATTTTGTTCAAAATAAACTTTTACATCAGACCGAAAACATGTTACATTATCGGAATGAATGTAATCTGCCATTCCTTAGAGCATTCTAATTCTTTAAAAAAAGAAAACTACACTTCATTTTTAATACTTCTGTGCGCCATTTTACTTTCTGAAAAAGTGAAACTTTAAATCAGAACTCAAAACTGAATAGCATATCACTGCTAAATATATGTATTGGGTACAGTTGTTGCCTCTCGAAAAAGCAATTCGTTTCTCACAAGGGCCGAAACATTTGAATGAAAAATATATCAAGACCTCTACACGGAATACGGTTTTTTACTTAAAAAGCTCCATTTTTCACACAGAAATGCTTTCTTTTGATTTGTTTTGATGTTTGATATTCACACTTAAATATACTGACGTATAGAGTTTTGGAGAAAAAGACATGCATAGTGTATTTCATTTTAGAATTGTTTTTCTCAGAGTATCTTGTGATTTTCAGCTTCTAAAAGAAAAATGTTTGTGCATTTTGGTTATTAAAAAGCATTGTTTCTCGGGTTTCTTTTAAGGTATTAAAAATTACAAAAATACAGTTAATGTGGAAAAATACATTTTTTTAATTGTGTTATAAATATCCATCGATATGTAGTTTTGTGATTTTTATATAAAAGCCCAAAATCGAAAATTATGGGAAAAGGTTTTTATTATAATTGAAAACAGTTAAATTTAGATAAGCTTTAGTAAGTGCAGGGTGATTAAAGTAATAATTACCCCAAATGTTGGACTATTTCGTTGGTAAATGCGTTTGTGGACCATGGGGAAAAGGAAATCTGCGATTAAAAAATAGCTCAAATTTCGACCAATAGATGGCGCTTTCCCAATAGAAGGCGCGGAAGGAGATTGTTCAAATTTGAATCGTTTGAAAAAGGTCAGTAGTCCATGCCATATAATCACCAAGTTTTTTTTTTTTTTTTCCCTATATGAGAAGTGCAGAAATGCATCAACGCATTACGAGAACATCGATGCTTGTAACGGTTATGAAAATCGGCTATGTCTTTCAAACGTCGATATTCTCGCAATGCTGTTGGTAAATTGATGCAGTTCTGATTTCAAAAATATGGTTATTTTTTCTTCCATTTACTGTTTTACAAGTTCAAAACTCTTTAAAAGGAACTCCTTATCTAAAATAAATTCACTTATGTAAAGATTATTAAGATATATTTTGAAAATCGTTAGTTAAATTACAAGAATATCTATCTCTAAAAATACATAATTATTGTTGTTGTTGTTGTTGTCGTGTCCATGGATAGTAAGAGTGCAAAATGTTTATTTGCTTTAGAAATCGAATTGTCTAATTAACCCAGACAGCTGTAAAAAAACTGAACAGCTTCAAAGATTTGTTAGGAAATGGAAATATTTTCAAATCATGCTGTAACAATTAGCAAAGAGTAAAAATAGTGAGGCAAGATTGGGCATAGGTTGTGCATTTAAATTGCTGTAGGTATTTTTTATTTCTCTAAGCCAGATTTAAAAATTAAAATTTCGAAGAAATAAAAAAAAATCATATTTTCTTTTTTTTCCCCTAAATCTTTTAATGGTGCCATTATACAACAAAAGTAAAACCAAATACATAAGATTTGTTAACAGTAGCTTTACCTAATCATTGTACTTTTGAAATTCATCAATATTTTCCATATAATTTAATACTTAAAGCTATTTTTTCTGAAGTGACATACATTCTAGCATTTTCTTTCCTGTTCACTACAATTATTGGAAGTTTGCCTTATATTTTTTTTAGCTTTGCGTGAAATTGTTATTCTTGATACAGCATAGATTTCTAGTTTAGGGTTCTAAAATAAATCAATTTTTCGGTATTTTCGTTACATTCAAAGAGATTAAAAGAAAAGTTTTTACATTTAAAGAAGTGTGATAGTAAAATCGAGCATCATTTACTTTCTAAAGGTTCTCTTGCATGAAATACGTTTCAAAAGTATCATCACTCAAACAAAATCTTGGTCAATGGTATAACTTCAGTACTTCTGAATATTACCACGGAAATATTCTTTAAAGAGTGGTAAGCGATGTTTAAACAAAAACCATATGACCTCGAGAGAAACTGAGGCATGGTAACTAAATTTTTCCAGACATCACTTTCTTAGCTTTCATCAATGACCTTTAAGACTTTTCAGCAGGACCTTATAAACCTCAAATTATATGATTCCAGAAACTCCACATTTTACACTGGAATCGTGGGGTCGTATTTCATCATAACAATAAATTTCCTGATAGCAGCCGTAAGATGAATGCCCCTTCTACATTTGTAGCACTAGTTGAGCTGAACTAGACCTTTTGTAAATCGTTATACATTTTTAATTCCATGAGATTATTTACAGAATAATACGCATTTTTACACAATGAAAACCACCCAGGATTTTTTTAGCTACTCTTACGGTCAGAAATTATTTACCAAGCACACAGCAGCAGCAGTACCAGCCCTTCCCGAAAAGCAAACCAAAAAAAAAAAAAAAAATCAAGTCCGAACTAATCTTAAAGCAACAATAGCAATATGGAAACGAGCGAGCGCTGTTCTGTAATGAAGTTCTCTTTTGATGTACCGAATGGCGCCAGTGTGATTCCCCCCAAAAATAATAAGTAGTTTCAAAATAGTGCAGGAGACCTTTTTTTTTTCTTCGTGACTTTAATATGAAGTCTGAAAGAAGTTTGAAAGATGTAAATTCGCAGAGTTTCAATGACTGATTTATCTTGAAAAACTAAAAATGTGGTTTTGAGAGTAGCTTGCTAATATCAAGAACGGCACGACCAGTTAACACGAAATTTGGTACGTAGATATTTTGTTATCATTTATGTAAATCTATTAAACGTTTTTAAGTCGAGAATTAAAGAATCTTATTCTAAAATTTAGACAAAATTTAAATTGACCTGGAAAAATTCGTCTTGGTTATGAAAAAAAAATGAAAGCATACCAATTTTAATATCAGTTGAACTAATAATTATTTTTGTAGAAGCTTTCAAATTTCAGATTGTATTTTCAGAGAAGCGCACTAATAATAATGATAATAAAAATGTACGAACTATTTTGTTGAAATCTTGTATGTAGATGCTGTTCGTGTCATGGAAATCTACTAAAAGAATTTTAAAAAGAACTGTTACTATATTTATTTTTGCGCAAGTTTTCAAACATTAAACAAAACCAATATCCCCTAAAAAAACTTCAAAAAAGTATTAAAAACAGACCCCTGCCGAGAAAAATTTTTAAATAAAGGAAAAAGTTAATAGCTTAAGGAAAAGAAAAAAAAGAGTGGCCTGAAAATTATCTCAGAGATATCATTCATAAAACCTACCACCCTGTTTCATTTAACGAGCACAAACTTCATTAATATTTAACTAAATCTTCTAACATTTTAGTTAAAATTTCATTGCATTTGCTTGAGATTTCTAGTTTTTGTTTATTACGGAATATTAAGAATAAATTGTAGCAACACTTCATTCGTTAGAAATTATATATCTTCTGCACATTCATTAAATCAAACAGAGAGGGGCTGATTCTATGAATGATATAAGATGCTTTTCTGGCCTATTTTACCTAAGCTTTTAATTTTCCTTTTTTTTAACTTTGTTCTGTAAAGGACTATTTTTAATGCTTTTTAGAAGTTTTTTTGGGGGGGATTCTACATGTTTATGATAATTTAATTCAACAGCACATTTGTAATATGCCACAAAAATTATTATTTAGGAAATGTGAAAAACTTATAGTTGTCACACTATTTACTAATCACTATTGGAAAAGAGCACTTTTAAACTAGCTAGACTGTTTTTTTTTACTCGCGAATTCTAAAGTCACAAACTTCTTTTTTCTTAACCAACATTTTATAACCTCTTAAAAAGAATTAGAGAATCAGTCAGTTTTTGTGAGCATGATTTTCTAAAACATTATGTGTGGTTAGTTATTTTCAAAATAAACTTACATTACAGTTCAGCATAATAAAAGATAATATTTAATTTTAAATTGTGCAGTTTTAAGTTAAATCGCTGAGAGAGAGAGAGAGAGAAAGTGTCTTAAAATTCTAAATGAAAAAGTAACCTTCGTACAAATGTCACATAACGCTGTTATCGTCTCTTTTTAAATAGAACTTTCTCATATAGCACTGTGACGTCACAACGCATTTGCAATGCATACTGGTCACTCTGTGACTTTGTAACTTTATGTGACAGCACGTCTACGTGCCAGAGAGGTTGAGGCGACGGACAAATATCCGAATAGGACAGTTTTTTTTACGTCACTTGGCGACCATCATGTACATCATAGTGACATGCACTGTTGTCTCCGCAACGCCACATATTTGTTAAACAGTAACGTCAAATTGTGAGTGATCATCAGTTACACTGCAACGTCACTCTGCAGCGTCACAAATTTGACATGAATGGAAGTCACAGAAAGTGTGCATTTAGATCACATTAAGATGTGACGAAATCTAGCGTCTACACAGCATCACTGCCTAAATGATTGCTGCATGAGTTACTGCATCAGATATTGCTTCTATATTGGCAGCTCTGCCATTGTTATTTGCTGTGTAGAAATGTAATCAGTACGATACCAAATTCCTACTTTTAAATAATCAATCGCGGTAGTCAAAAAACTGTAAAAAAAATGAAAAATAAATGTCCTGTATTAAAATTAAATTGGTTTTTACCATTGCGTTATATTGTTTTTGGAATGAGACAAAACTAAGCCTAAAAAAAATTATTATTTTTTTTTTTAGAATTTAAAGTTTCTGTTCATTTTTGAGTAACAGTCAGAATTGCATTTATACATATAAACACACTTCCATTAAAACTTGATAGCTGTGACTCAAAGTAAAGTAACACGCACACATGCATACATGTTTTAAAAGTTCCTCACAGGCATTTAGCTTTAACGACTCTGCTTATATTTCAGATTGAAACATGCATTTACGTTTTACGTGCGATATTTTATCCAAAAAATGCTGCTGGGAAAAGCAAACACGATAATAGTTACTTCTGCAGCATCATTAGTAAAATTGAACAGATATATTTCTTCTGTTACTAGCTTTCTTTTTTAATGTTCGCTTTTATGTCGGAGGCAAAAGAAAATAAGATGATAGTATTTGCATTAAAGTCAAGATGTCGGTCATAATTTGTGCCATGAATCTTTGTTGGGAAGATTAAATATAAGCAAAACATATGAATGTGTTTGTAAAATTGCCTTTGAGACAATAATTAAAAGTTATTACTTCTGTGGTTAATACCTTCTTATATGTATACGCATCTACTTCTAAGAGTCATTTATCTGTTAGTTTTCAATATAAAGTTCAATATAAAAAAAAATTATGAAAATTTCTAAAATTTTGAAATATTGTTTGTATTAGATTTTCAGATGTTTACTTCGGTATTGAAAATCCAGGATTCGAGAGCATTTTACATACTGACAAAATAATTCTGAATCAGTTGAAGCGCAACCAAATAAAAGCTACATCATATGAAAAACTGAAATTTATAAACATGCTTTTTGTTAATCGTGCTATATAAAAACAGCTTGGAAGTATCCTGTGTAGCGAAGTACTTTTAAGACACCCCCCCCAAAAAAAAAACTGTATATTGAATATTAGCATGTCTCGACAGTAGAAAATTTAGATTAGTGTATGCATATCATTGTTTCATTACGTCTTTTATCGAGAGAAAGCAGCATAAGTTACTGCTACACTCTAAAAAAGAAATCGTTTTACTACTAAGAAATCTCTAGGTAACAAGGCTTTCATGTGTTTTCTTAGTAATATTACTAAAGAAATTCCCATATAGTCAAGTACATTTCTATCGGTAAATGCTTGACTTTCTTTCGTAATAATACTAAAAAAGTCTGTGGAAGCCTTGGTCTGTGGAAGTTCTTAGTAATCGACTGATTTATTTTTTAGAGTGTATCGTAATACCATAAAATTCAGCCAATTGTTTGTTTTCTTATAGTCTTTTAATACCTTCTTATAAATTTATAAGTAAACAAGAAAAACTTTCGCATCTCTTACAGTCTTTCACATTTTCGGATAATCAGTTTTGTGTATTTTACAAGAACACGTTTTTGTTCTATATCTGCAATTACTAAGGATGATATCTGATCAAGTTCTTCACTTAAACCCTGATATTTCTAACCATTTCTGACTGCTATATGAAAAATTCTTTAGGGATAGACATAGTTTTTTTAAAGTGTATCAAAATAAAAAATGAATAATTTCTGTACATCTATATTTTTTCCTTGGTATGTTTATACACAACCAGTCTTCATAAAATGAACATCTTTCGTGTAAAAAAAAGGTAACTATTTTTTAAAGCGCTATCATCTCATTCAGCAAAACAGGCTTTCCAAAAGTCGCATGTAACAAATGAGCAGTTCTAAATTTCCATCTTTCCTTCTCTCTTCCTACAGTTGCTGATTATTTTCAGTTATTTTTTTTTTCTTCTGTCCACATCGGGAGAACACGTAGTCATTCTCGGTGTAATTTTCAAATACCCAGAAATTAAAAACGAAATATTCAAGCTAATCTTCACTAAGATGGGTATTATAATAGTTTCTTTCTTCCCGAATCCATCGCAATTACCTTTTGTATTCGTTGGATAGTACATCATCTAATATTCGTTTATTTCTTGAGAACTACTTACAAAAACCTGTTCGATAGCTCTGTGTTTTCTCATTCCGACTAGTTTATGATTATGATTCTTTGTGAGTTATGTAACATTTTTAAGCTGCTTTATTTTATACGTATTTTCTTTTACATATTTTTCTTCTTTGCTTGTTCTTAAAAGTTGTGTCTCTTGGTAAGTCGAAAACATTTGAACTTGCTTGTTACCCTTACGAATATGTATCAGTTTTAGTGGAATGGAGATATGCTCTTTTTAGATACTAGGTTTCCATCTATCTACAATATTTTTTTTCTGAAATGCTAGTGGACCAGATAATTATCGAGATATAGGTGGATCAAGAAAAGAATAAGACTCAGCAAGCCAGTAAAAAGAAAACCTAATCCGGTAAAAAAAGCATAACTGCCCCTGAATTAAATGGGAAAACGACACTTTCCTTGAATTCATAGATAGTGTTTTCTGCTGAGTCCCTTTACCTAAGTATTTATTTAGCAAAGTTAGTCTTGTGATTCGGCGATCCGGAATTTGTTTTATCCATAGCCAATTTTTTTTTCTCATGAAAATGAAATATGAGTGATTTAAACTCAGGCCGATCAAGGACTTGTTAAGTAATTGGAAGATTACACAGACATTTCTCCAGCTGAAAGTATGAGGAATCCCCAACTGTTCAAGTTTGCAGCGGGAAACAAAAAAGTTTGGGTATTCAACACAAACTAACAAGGCAGAGATCTCCATCTCTTCAGTAATATAAGAACTAACGATTGGGGCTACATTATTTTGGTAAAAAGAGGATTTTTTACTACAATAAAATACATGTAACTCTAAACTTCGTAGAATGAAAATAAAACATCCTTTTTGCTGCAAACCATTCAATTATACGCGTTAAGTAATTGGCACGTGTTAAGTAATTGGCGCGTTAAGTAATTACACGCGTAGCAACATATATTTATGAAGTTGTTTGTCATCTGTAAAAAGAAAATTACTTTAAAAATAGCATAAATTAATATGTCACCTTACTTCATTCATATAGCCATAGCCATCTCTCATTTGTTGTTCAATTTAAATATCCATGTTGGAAATTAAAAAATGAAAATCAATCGACCCCCGATTTCAAAGCTACAATTAACTTTTACGTACGAATAGTTCGATAAAAAACAAATATAATTCACATAAATATAGTATTTTCTCAAATGATAAGTAAACCTACTATAAAATTTCTACAATATCTTCATTGCAAAAGTCAAAGTTTACTTACTTACGTTTTTATAATGTTTTAGAACCGGTTTTTTGTTTGTAAGTTACTATCGAGTGTCTCTCTAAGTTAACTAATCGATACAAAGGTATAATGTATCTAAAAATATGTATTTAAAATGACCACCTCTCCCGTGCAGTCATCTTTAATGCATTAAGTCAATTTATACAGAGTGTCTCAAAAACACTCTGACTCTATTTCTTCATTATTGGTCAGAGAGATATAACAAAGTTACGTGAAAAAATATACAGAATTTAATGAAATTGTATAAAATTTTCAAGGGATTAAATTTGAATAAATTCAAAAATAAAATTTTTACACTGGAGCCGTTCAAAATAATCCCTAACCACTCAAATATTACCCATGCAAGAATAAGGTGATGGAAAGAAATCCGAACAATTTATCCTACAATACATCAGATATATTAATGTAAATATATGCTGAAATAAACATTTTATAAGAATTTTCAAAGCGAAAAAATCCTGTTGGATGATCTTGTATCAAGAAGTCGTACAGAAATCACGAAGAAAACTATTACTTGCACGGTGTATGGCATTACAGTGTATGATACTTGCCTGCAATGTACCGCTTGCTCACGGTACATGGCACTTTGCCAGCACGACTAGTGCTGTGCATTATATTGCCACTAATGTGTTTATTGTGTGATTATTTAAGGCAATAACGCTAAATACAAACATCATCAATTTATACTACTCCTGTTTATATTAGTGCATATTCTTTTTCAGACCTATTATATATTTTAAACTTTTGTTTTCTTACTCTTATGATTTCTACTTTTCTTTAATATATATGGACAGGGGCGTAGCCAAGGGGGGTTAGGGGGGTTCATACCCCCCATGAGAATTTTTTGCCATACAAAATGTATATTCTTCACTCCCTTATCACACACATGTATGCATGCATGTGAGTTGCAATAGTCATAACCCCTCCCATGAAAAATTTCTGAATGCGCCACTGTATATGCATGATAAATATGTCCTGATTTTTCGATTTATCATCGCCCAGTCAAATCTACTGGAGATGCAGCCAAGACTTTTAAAGAATATAGCTATTTCGTGCTCAAGGCGTCATGTAAGAAGCCGTTTTTTTTTTTTTTTTTTTTTTTAAGAATTCGCACCCAAACGGGGCTGGCTGACCAAAATGTTTCTTCCACCTTTCCATTCGTATCTCAAAGTAAAAGAGAAATAGCCATAAAATTCTTGCTATTAAATGTAACAAACACAAGTACCTAAAAACAAATTTCAAGGATTTTTATTCGTAAACAAAGGGCTTAACAAAAAATTCCAAAACACACTGAATTGAATAACTTGGATGTATACAGTCTCTAAGTTTTAAAATAGAAATAGTACATATTGTTAATCTGTTCCGGGGAAATAAATAACTTGAAGGAGAATGATTTCAAAATAATTTTCATTTAATTAGTTAACCTTATGTAACAAATACGTGAAACACAATACTGCTTTATACGGCCTACTAATGAAATTAAAGTTTAAAAAAAAACTCAATTTAATCGTAAAAGGTACATATTTATTTTTTTTCCTTGAAAATAACCACAGGTTTTCAAAGATATATGTTTAAGCATCGCATTTAAGACACTTCGAAACAAAAAGACTAATGTAAGTTTAAGAAAAATGCAGAGTAAAGTTACTGAACTGGTAAAACATAATAAATATTCTAGAATGAAAAGAACTAATGGTTCGAATAAAACTTTACGTGGAAGCATTTGAACGAAGAAGCTTTTTTCCAAAAATGTTGTGTCTGAGTTTCAATAAACAAGAACACATAAAAAGATTGCGAATTTTTATTACTAATAAATAGCCTAAAAAATTAAATTATCTGGCATATCTCTCTTTATGATACGAATGTCGCTCTTATGCATTTGCAGAGGACGCTTTATTTATTTCAAAATGGATGAAAGATTATTTATAAAAAGAAAATTGAAAGTAACTTGAAGCTAAGAGTAAAGTATTAAAGCACTGAAAATAAATAAATCGTTATATTTTATAGAATTCTGATGCAATGTATAAAGTACCTGGTTCTGCAGGTTATAGAACGAAATATTTAAATTCGCATTCATTTTCCCCATCCATTTGACGTCTAGGCATAATGTAGAATAAGTAAGAATGTTGATGCAAAATATAAAAAAGTAAAGAAATAAAAAGGTATAAGTAAACAAATAAAAAATAGTGAATCATCTAAAGCCTTTTAGGATTTTGTTTAAAGAAAAAATAGAGAGAGAGAAGTAATAACAAAATGCAGTAATTGGAAAATACCAAAAATAAACAATAGCACTGAATAATGCTTGAGAAAAAAATAGAGAGAAGAGAAAATTATTTGAACCTGTTTGTTATATAAGAATAAGGAAATATTTTCGTGCTGTGTCTTTTGGATTTGTCTAGACTACTCAAGGTATGTAAGATTCATAATCATTTCAGGCCCACTATGACAGAGTGGTTAAAGCACCGAACATCGCACATGACTGAATCGTGCAGATCCTGGGTTCTGACTTATCGCGCGGCTGTTGATCTTACAGTCTAGAGTTTTAAGCGGTTTTCTCCAGATTTAACGTGAATACGCATTAGAACTGTTTGAAAATTCCCCCACCCAAGACATCCATTCTTAGCAGATATCCCTCATGCAGCTGTGCCTTCACTTTATACATCAAAATAATTTCCTACATAGAGATTCACGTTTTCGCATGCGGTACAATTTCTACGTGTTCATAGTGTCATGCAGTTTAAAACAAACAAACAAACAACAACAAAAAAAAACATATTTTATTTCGACTTAACATCCAATTCACAAGATCACAAGTAATGAATTTGAACTGACTGCGATGATTTTCACAAAACGATGTGATGAAACTTGGTGAGAATGTAAAATTGTATTATCTTATTGTTACAGTGCCTAAATATTTTTAGAAGTGTTTCAAAGATTTTTAGTAATGAAAAACATTAAATCAGCGCATCAATAGTGATTGTATGAACAATAAATAGTAAAAGCACTGAAATTCTATAATCAATATAACTCAGCAAAACTCGTGTATGTGGGCACTTTATAAAATCGGAAATCAGTCTTTAATGATTCTTTTTTAAACTAAGTTAAAGCTTTACATTAATTTAATAGATACATAGCTTTAACGAGAAAATATTTCCAATGTTTGTTTCTTATATGGGGGATTCTAAAACTGAAATAAGGTGTCTAGGGGGGTAGAATGACTTTCAAAGCATTCCATCACATCTTGGGTCCGAGATCGATTCCCGGCCTGGGCTTAAGCGTTAGCTTGTCCGTCTCTTTATAAGGAGGTAACGTTGGAAACCGACTGGGTGCCCCCATAATAAAATGCACAATACTTCGTTTGGGCCTTAATAGTGGCAAATGGCGGATAGTCATATGTCTGCCCTTAAAAAAAATGAGTTATTTAAACAATTTTTTTAAAAATCCGGAAAAAGCTGCATTTATTACTTAATTAAAATAAAACATCAGCAGACCTAAATTGATTTTAGGCATTTCAATTACTTTAAAGGCGAAATGGAAATGCACAGACTGGAGAAAACAATCGTTGAGGGATAAAGAAAAGTACAATTATATTAATGAAAAGAATGGTAGAACATGCGTTTATGAAAATTATAAATGCAAAAGTGAAGCCAAAATCAAGTTAAATAAGGGTCGGGGTAAAACAGTGGACAAGGCATTCGACTGGCAGCAAGAAAGTTCCGGGCTCGATTCCGACATCCACTGAAGAACTTCATATAAATGTTGCCCACGTGCACGTTAAACGTGTAGTTTCGACATTTCCCTACGTTCTTCATAAAAGTTTCTGCGAAATCCAGTATTCAGAAGCTCCCCCTCCTAGTAGCACAACTAGTTCAAAAAACGTTTAAATTACGTTGGAAACACGTTTCTTGACGTTAAAAAACGTTTTTTAAACGTTTTTTGGACTAATTGTGCTACTGGTGCCTTCTGATGAAGGTCCAAAGTGTGACGAAAAAATGCAGGAAAGTTTCATGTAATTCTAAACGACACACTTGATCTGCCTTTAACTAGCAAATAAACTAAAACTAAATGGAACGGGATGATTGATACTTAAAATAAAATATGCAAGTCGGAATCTTTTCTTTTAAAACCGATATACAAAGATGCAGAGTAATATATTTTTATACTTAAAGTTTTCTTCCGCATTTGCAGAACAAAAAAAGAAACTGCTTACACTCTCTAACGTAGTTTGTAGATTTGATATTTCTGTGACAGCCATCTCAGAATACCTGATGTTATGTTTAGTAATTTATTGGAAGTTTGATATTTCAGGTGAATTTTCTCCTTCAAATTACCTACATACTACGAGCATATATGAATACATTCTTCCCATCACTAATCCTTTCGAATGAAAATTCTGCTTCAGAACTCATATTTCTGTAGCAAAAATACTTATAAAGGAGTCATATTAAATGCACTTTCTTCTAATCCAACATTATTTTGCAAACGACAAAAGATCACTCTGAAGGAAACGTAAAGCTGAAAATGAAGCTGCTTGAGTCTTTTGGGATCAACAGGATCTTACCTAACATAAAAGTATAAACACATATTGAAACGCTTGCTTAAAATGCGAAACTGAGGGAGCCAAATCGAAATTTATATTGAGCATTGAAACACTAAAGTAGATATTCATTTTGAGTTCATCCAATTTCTTGAATTTTCTTTTCGGAGATTTCAGTCCTAGAATTAGCTAGAGACCAATAACGAAGATATTTTTGACATGTGGACGAGAAAATCCCGAGTATTATATTCTAAATGAGTTTTACTATCATGCATTTTCTGAGTAGTTCTTTTGAAAGAATATTCATTGAAATTCAAGAATTTCGGTAAACAAATCCAAGGCGCATTAATATATTTTTCAACTCCTTTATTTTTAATAACAATTTTATGCCATTTTTATACAATTAGGGAAGTTGCAATGACACATGCTATCTAAAATCAATAGAAGTTGTCACAGAAGGTTGAAATTCACACATCTATCATACAAACATTTATTCCAGTTACTGATATGATTTGGAAACAATCGCATTTGCAACAAAATATATAAAAAGTTATTGGATTTTTACCATTGAAAGTAAATTTCATTACAAAAAGTAATTTAGTTTTACCCCCATGTTTTCATATGTATAATTATTTATTTATTATGATCGCTATGGTGTGGTCTTTATACCTCCAGACTAAATGACCTTAATCAAAATATTAGCTAACAAATTTCACTCTTCTAAGTGCAAACGACTGCTGGACAAAGAAGTTTAAACTCAGGTATTAGTATATGCGCAGTAGCAATTTATGTAAAATATTTAAGACTTAATTTAAATGACTACCGTTTACAAGACATTCAAATCGTTGATTCATTCACAGTTGTTTGTCAAGCATTTTCACCTCTGATAAAATAACATACATCGCAAGAGAAATTATTTGTGATATTACATATTGTTGCAAGTCAGATTGCTTAAGAGACCACGTCTTTAACCATGTTACATTTTCTACAAGAATTTTTTCTTCCAGTAAATGTTTAAGGATCATTCAAGTTAAATTCATGTGTGCTATTAGTTAATGTATGAAAAATGACTTTTGTCCAGGAGAATTTTCAGAGGAACGAAAATCTAATTAGAAGATTTAAGTCTAAAGCAGGGTTTTTTAAACTGTTTGGTGTGGGGACCCCATAATATTTACAAAAATTTTGCGGGACCCCACAAGCATTCTACAAATCCGACGCACTAGGGAATGAAACTGTCAGTTTCTTCACTTGAACTGTATTATACTATTCCAGTTTTAGTTCATTAACTTTAATTTTTATTTTAAGGCTTAGAACAATGCGAAAATTTTAAATAAGTGACATATTTAAAAATAGGATACAATTATAAAAATAAATTCAATTACTTGGGTAAATTCAAACATTATCTATAGTCTGTCCATTAAGTGCAGTCAGTTTTAAGCTCACTGCTGAGTAAACCTGCTAATTTCTAACCAGATTAACATCATGGGGATAAGTCGAAGATTAAGGTCACTTTATTGACCGTTATGTTTCAAAAATAAATGGGAAAGATCAGAAATGTCACCGAGGTCTTGGACAAAACGGACAAGACTAACGACAGGTACTAATCGAAGTACGACTTGGACGTAATATGACGTGTGACAGAAAGTAAGCAAAAAGTTTTGTGTCAGTTCTTTCTTTAGCAACTGTACAATGGCGGAATGATTGAAATATTTAAAATTTGATTTTAAGTGTCAGAAGTGAAAAAAGAAGAGTACATATTAAATGACGAATGAGAGAGTACGATTGAAGTCACAAATTCTAATTGAGTATTTAGTTGGACAACGGTATTTTGGGTAAAGCCATCGACCACGGAACGTCAAGGTGAGGCGTCGTAAGTGATCTTGACTGCCGCGCATTCTTTCATCTAACCTTTGACATAACCTGCGACATACAGCATTCCGTTAGAAAATACGGGTTCAGGAAAGTAAACGCCAGCAGTATGACGTGAAAATAGTAAAAAATACCGGAATTCTGCCAAAGAATCATATCCCCCAAATTTTGATCACACGCTCCGTGCTTTTTATTAACCTTTTCTCACGCTACCCTCGATACTTATGTGTGAAGACAGGCTTTATTCTGGTTACTGATTGGTCGGTGAGAGTATGCGCATCGTCAAACTGTGTTAAATACATCTTCAAGAATATGCCTCTAGCTGCCTTAGTGTTTTAAGATATATAGATTTCATTATTAAATCTTGGCAAAATAATCGGAACCGCAGGATGAAGCACTTCTTTAATATTCTTAAGATTTGATCAACACTTTGATTGTACGGTGGTTAAAGACAAAAATACGCTTAAAGATGAAAATGTTGTAAAATTATGAAAGAAATATAAAAATTACTAACATTTTTTGCGATGTCTACTGCGGATTCCGAGACCTCAATTGGGATCGTGTACCACAGTTTAAGAAACTCTGGTCTACGGAATTGATTTTTTCACTATCCATATATACACAAAAATGTACGGATACGAACATGTTCAGGTTTTATGTAATTATACAAGTACTTTTTTTTTCTTTTTTATGTATAAAAAATATTAGTTTTGATGGCTGAATTCTTACAAGTATAAAAAAACCAAAAAAACTTGTTTTAAAATTTGCATAATGAATAATTTTTTTGAGTAACAACTGTAATAAACTGAAATAAAGAATTGATAGTTATAAAGGAATTAATTGTAAGTAACGTGCAAATTACTAACGTTGATGTCATTATAATAGGAAAAAAGATTATTATAAAATTCTACGTAAAATTTATTTTAAAGTTCTTCCAATTGTATAAATAAATATTATATTTTTTTAGTTGATAAATGGTTCGTGAAGGAACTTCATAAATTCGAGTTTCACCATGATATATTCCATACATTCTCTACTGCCATAAAATATTGTAAAAAATAAGAAATAAATAAAAATAAAAAACACTGTGAAAGTTTTTCAATTAATAATACTATATCGAACTGAATACTAGCTCTATAACACAGATATAGCAATAAAGAAAACATCTAAACTGCAGCGATTTTTAATTTTTTTTTTTTTTTTTGTATACTCTTTGAATGGAATTGTGCTAACTTGCTAATTTTCCTCTCAAAAAGAAAAATTGTATCAAGCAAAGCTTATGGAGAGTTATATTTCATTGCTTTGCAGGATTTATAGAAAATTAATATTTGCCTTAAAACTCTTTTATTGATATATTTTACTGAAATATCTCATCACTTATGAGTAAGTTTTTATATTTTTCTTTTTTACTTTGGAGGCTGATCTAAAAATTAAATTAATTTCAATTCATAATTCATTTATGCAGACACTTTAGTTAAGGTTGTTACGCACCACATGTAGCAATTTAAACGGTTTCACAAAATTTTTAAAAAAGTATTTTTTTGTTTAAAAAATACTAGTTTCAGATACTTATACATTTGTAAAAATATAATCATGTTTCACGAAAACCGTAATTGGAATTAACACAACATGAACATCTATACAGTTGTAAAAGAAACAGTCAGCTTAAAATTTCAGGGGAAAAAACGTCAAAAATTCTCTTTTCTTTTTTCTTCACGGAATTAAAACTCGGGATGAGTTAAGAAACCGGAAAAAATACTTGAAAACTCCGGAGATATGTCAGGGAATGGGGAGAGCGTTTCAACGCCGGCGGTAACAAAAGGCAATAAGTTTCGATGATTGGATAGGTCGTGTATTTAGATTACTTTTCTGGCGACATCTCGAGTTTTATGGATACTATTTATTTTCTTTGCGGTTTTCTTAAGTTTGGTTTATAAAACAAAGATTAAAAGATAGATATATTTATTTTTAAACTTATTTTGCGTTTAAATGCCACCGCTATTGAGTTCGGTTTCGTTTCTGTATTTTTTTCATATGAAAAACAAATTTATCAGTTACAGAAGATAATCCGGGCACGATTGCTAAAATGTACAGTTTATATACATAGTAAAAGTCTCGAACATCGATAATACTTTCAGTTATAATCCAAAATATAATTCGGTTTAAAAGAAAAGAACTGTTAGAAATACTGTCTCATTATTATATTTGAAATTATTTTGGCAATATATTATCAGTATCTATTCTTTTATCTTTTCCACCACACCATTAATAGAAGTAGTTCAACATTTTACCATACAATGGAACTAAATTAGCTGCAACCTTTCTATGGAGGAACGATGAAAAATAATTTGGTTCCATTGAACAGTTTAAACACCAAATCATGGATGAAGGTTTCTTCCATAGGAAGGTTGCAGTATACTTAGCACCATTTTATGGTGAAATGGAAGCTACTTTTATTAACAGTGCAGTATGGCTCAGTAAAATTAGGATTTTGCCTCGCATTAATTTCGAGTAAGCTAAAAATCATTTAAGCCTTTTATTTTGCACCCTTGTGAACGGGTTTGATGCTTGTCCCATTTTTTTTTTTCAAGTGAGCTTTCAACGTGGCACCATAATATCTCCGAACGTAACTTTCGAACTTTTTCAGTTTTTCTCAAATAACTAAACAAATATCGGATTTACAGAAAAATGGCTTACTTAACAGATTACAGAGCATAAAATTATGCGTTAAATAAGTATCTAACTTTAAAAATCCCATCATTGAACGCAAGTCAAAATAGGCCAATTTTCTCAACTTAAAAAAAAAAAAAAAAAAAAAAAAAAAAAAAAAGTGTTAACTTTCACATATGCACGTGTATTAATCAGCGATAACTAAAAAATGTCTCTTCGACTTTTGACTAATAAGTAAGATTCATGAAATCGATTTTTCTGTACCAATTTCCATGATTTATTTCTCACGCAGAATACTAACGGCGTAACTTTTAGAAAAATGCTCTTTAATTAACACCTTCAATATTGAATTATTTTCCCCCGCCATTCGTAGTTTTCTTCCTCTTCCGTTTCTCATGGGTCACCTCTTCTTTCCATGTCTACTGTTTCGCCAAATCCGGTTTGTGGACTTTTTCTTTCACGCTATTGGTATACAAAGCATCTTATCAAGATATTTTCGAACATTTAACGAAGGGGCTTATTCGGGGGGGGGGGGGGGGATATTGGTAAAGTACCCCAATCCCTCGAAATTTTCGGGTTAGTTAGCATAAGCTCGAACTCGGAGGGAAATTTCGTTCATTTTCTTCTGATTCTTCTGATTTATTTGCCTAGCCTGAAGAAGTTGATGTAGAATCGCATCCACTAACTGCAGGAAGGACTAAAATTTTATTATTCTCTATCTCACCCAATCGAAAAGTAAATAAAATTTAAAGGTTAATGGTAAACATTTCTATGCTGCCCTTTTTAGATATGGGCGCGAGATGTCTCGCCTCGCAAACGTGAGATGAGGAGCGAGGCGAGACGGTTTTCATACATTTTTATATAATGTAAAACTTTAAATGTTCAATAATTGAGTGAATAATACACTTGCAAACACTCAGATATTTGTAAATTATTCATAGCAGTGTGGTGTCACTTTCGGGAGATAATCGCTATTCCTTAGGCTTTTGTACTTTTATTCCTTTCTGTTATTATTATTATTATTATTTGTTTTGTAAAACTTGAATAGAAATATTTTTTATATGCCTCAACAGAATGAAAACAATATTTTTATATGCGACTTCATTAAAAGAAAGATCCATATTTTGACCTGGTTTTTATCAATGCCTATATGACTTTTTTAAGGGGCAATCTTACAGAAATATAGGGCATAACATTGAAACTTCTAACGTAACACTACTTTTTTTTTTTGGTTCGATTTTTTATTTGTTTACTTATTTATTCTAGACATCAATTAATTTTAATGTAGCCTAATAGTCTTCGAATCAAAAAATTCTGCGAATCGGCATTTAAAGGTTTTCGTTAGACATTAAATTAAAAATATAAAAGCTAAATAGTAAAAGTTTATGCAGTATAATCCATTGTCACTTAATGCTCAGTTTAATGTGCAAAAACTTATTTAAATCTGAAGGTCATAACAAAATCATATTTTGCTGATAAGCATTTTAAACCAGACTGTTTTGATACGTAACAATGCATTTACATTTTACAATCCTTTTTTTTTTTTTTTTTTTTGATAATGTAAGGTCGAATGTCACAGGGCACTTTAGATTTTTCACGCTGTTGTGAACTTCTGAAGTACATAACTATAAAATTCAGAAGTAATAATATAGACGGAGTTTCTATAACTTCGGAGATACAAAATAGTTGGCCATATAATTTGCACTATTGATTCAGTCACGAGTGCATTTTGGACACTAATAGGACAGGCGCGTAGCCAGGAAAATTTTTCGGAGGAGGGGGGATATGAGCTATGCGCCTCTAAAATTTTTCGGGGGGGGGGATATGAGCTATGCGCCTCTAAAATTTTTCGGGGGGGGGGGGGATATGAACTTATATGTGTTAAATAGACGGAATTTCATCACTAATCCAAAAATTTCGGGGGGGGGGGGGATATATCCCGATTCCCTCCCACCTGGCTACGCCCCTATAATAGGAAACTGAAAAATAAAACTTCTTTTGCGTTCATCTTGTTTTATGAAATGGATATGTAATTGATCCCTACCCTAATCTTCCCTAAATATTCTACTTTCTATATGTACTATCTGTATAAACTTTTACAATTTGAATTTTTATAATCTGCATTAATATTTAAAACAAAAATTCAAACAGCAAATCTAATCTTAAGAAGCAAGTGAAATATGGCTACCATTGTTGCGACAGTGATTATTTAACTGTTTTATAATGAGCTTTTTTTCATTGCATTACATTACATTGAAAGAGGCAGCTCTATCGCGCCACTTAGCATCCAAAAGTTAAAACTGTATGGTCGGTAAAAGCATTCAAAAGGTAAAACTTTATGGTCGGTATTCTTTCTTAAAGTTGTCGTCAAAGTTGTTATCTAAACATATATGTATGTCAAAAAATGATAAAAGTTTTAGTGACACTCACTTGAAACTTAATTTTATTCATATATTCAAAAACGAATTTTAAATGTCTTTAAAAAATCAACATAACATTAATAACGAAATTATTTAAACTGCTTTAAATTTCGGTTTTCTTTGGGGTTGTAGGTTACATAACTCAGTTACCAAAATAATCGCAGCTCCATGAAAGAAGACACTTCAGTTGCGATGAGTGGCAAAGAGTTCCACTCCTTTAAAAAAATATTTATTGATAAAGCAGTTTAAAATAATTAATTAAATATCACGGTCTGGTGGTGACCAACGAGAAAAATACGTTTTACTTTAATAATCGAGAAGAGAAGTGACCAAAAAAATCACCTCCCAACAGGAGTTCTGTTAGGCGAAAGCAGAGGTGGGCAAATATAAAGTAAAAGACCTGCTTTTTATGAAATTTTTCAAAATTGTTCTGTTTTAATATGCCTGCGCTGTATTGTTATTTCATTATCATTTATTCGAATAAACAACACCTTGTTTTTGTAAATAAAAATCGAACTTAAAGAATTTATTCAGCATCGCTTTTGCTGTACAACTCCCAAATTGTAGTTTTGTAGAATTTCATGATAAGTGGGATTTATTGGGTTATTCGGAAAGTCATTTCGTTCTTTAAGAACACCAGGAACACATTTGTCGAGCTTTAAGGTGTTTCGCGAGTTATTATTATCTCATGAGTTACCTCACGAGTTATTATTCGCCGGTTTTCATCCAGTAATAACCTTTATTGAGTCTTCATCAGCTCCAATTGGCCTTCCAGAACGCGATGGGTCTTCAGCACCAAAATTACCGGATCAAAATTTTGGAAACCAGTTTTGGTACTGGCGTTCTCTGAATATATCCTCTCCATACACATCGGATAGTATTTTTTCTTTCTTAAACAGTATTTTTACCTCTTCGACAGAGAAAAAGTTTAACATGTCGAAAATGCCGCCTTTCAGTTGCCGTATTTGAAAATGTACTAACCAAAAACTGCTGCTCAGAATCAATCGAACTTTCTTCGAAAGAAAACTTGCTATATAAGCTGTCAAAATATATAGTGATTTTGCCGCTTAAATGCGAAGTTGGCTGTGGAAAAATACAATTAAGTTGCGAAGTTGGCTGTGGAAAAATACAATTAAGTCCTCTGTTGGGAAAAACGAAATTACTTTACGAACAACCCAATATATTGAACAATATGTTTACCTTAAAAAACATTCTAAAAAAAGCATTAATCAAGATTTCTAAAACTTTATTTAGCTTTAAAATACCGTGTATATGCAGTAGTAATTTGGATTCTTACATTCTCCTGAAGACTATTTTTAGAGAACACTCAACGTTGAATAAAGAATTCAGAAAATATAAATGTATGTGGGAGTTCAAAAATTTTCTTAGTATTTTTTTTTTCTTTTTCATATATATCTTTCTTATTCACTTTTCGAAATGCAGTTTTTATTAAGTAAGGAAAATTTTCATTCTTATGAAAAACAACATCAGCACTTCTATATCCTAGTTTGAACGCACCTGTTAGTTTAGCTTATTTTATATTTACTGTATTCTATAATGTAAATAGGTTCTGGAGTTATAACAATACTCAAAGCATATAAAGTATTTTATTTACAGTTTACTGAGCAGAAAGCGTATTTTCACAATGATCTACTTTTAAATAGCCTCTTTTTTTCAATTCTTTTATCCATAAATAATATTTCAAAAGTTTAATTTACGTATGATATAACTAAAAATATTAAAAGTACTTACGACTGCAATATTTATACTAATTTTTTTTAAAACACTTTAACTGAAATTCCACACTCTGTTACTAATTATCGTCATTCAATGTAGCTAATAAAAATAAATTTCTAAAATGTATCTATCAATTCTTTTTTATATATAACAAATCAGTTTTGTAATATCATAATTCTTTGATCAAGAAAGCTAATTTTCTATAAAAAAAATTCCTGTTTGATAATCTTGCGCGTGTAAATAGTTTTTTTACGTCTTAACTATAGAAGGAAACATTTTAATTAACTGTTATTTTGAGTTTTTGAAGTTGAATAATGATAATATTATTCGTAGTTATTAAAGATTCTCGAGATTCTTTAATTTTACAAAATGGTTTCTATTCACTTGATTTTTGCAAGCAAAGAAGAAAGTATCGGACTTGAAGTGAGAACAGTAAAACTAAAAATTCGTTCATTAGGAATTCATTTTCCACAAATATTTTTTTCTTTGAAGAAGTCATTAAACTTTTCCTGGAGAAGCAAAGAAATGTTCAAAGACGAATTGTAATCCAATGGTTAATAGCGTGTTCCATATTCTAGAGAAGTTCTGACCGTTTAAACTGATGCTTTTCACTAATGGCAAATCGATTTTTAATCCGCTTGAGACAAGAAAGAATAGACAACTCTGTTCTGTAACTGGCTGATCTCGTTCAATTACAAGAGGTATTAATGTTTTATTGTGTATCGAACATTATATTATTAAAAAAAAAACTAAAGACGAAATTTTTTCAATTAATCTTTTACTGTTATCTATCACGTTTTTTTTTTGTAAGTCTTTATTTTTTTTTAAATGGGACCGCATGATTTTTTATTTGAATGCAGAAACTAAAAGAAATTTTTTAAAAACAAGAAATTTAAAGTAGAAATTAATTTTTCCTTGGAAAAGACTCTTTTCTGAGATTGTGGATAAAATATTATTATTATTATTATTATTAATATATTCCCTGTATTAATAAATATATGAAAATTTATTTTAAAAATTAGCACGGTTCACATAAAGCATTTCATTAAAGAAAATGAAACATTTAAGAATTCGTATCACTTTCTGTTTCAAAACTTTCAAAATTCAATTTCTGAAATTTTACTCTAATATATCTTATCTCTGAACAATGAACATATCTTCAGTCATCACAGATTTTGAAACATTACTTTTGGACACCAGTATAGTTTGGGTAAAGCTGAAAAGGGACTAATTTTTTTAAAATCGTATCGTCCATAATTCTTTTTCTTCTTTCATTATGCTAGAAAATGTATCAAATTCCATGTTCCTTTATTCTAAGACATTTTTTCTTGCTTTTCTTCATGTACCAGTGATATTTTAATTAAACCAAAGGATTAATTTTTATGATTAATCTGTTTTATTACTAATGCTATTAATTTAAGACCTGGTGAATATGGAGACATATTTTTCTTGTGTGTGTGTGTGTGTGTTAGTTTTTAGTTTTGAAAAATTAATTTAGTTTTGAAAGTTTAGTTTAGATTAATTTATTTTGAAAATTATAGGAAAATCGAATCACGCACACACAATACAACAGATTGTCTATATGCTGTAGTTCAAGGAAGGCACTTAGCAATTTGACGATTGCAGTCATTCGTTCGACTAGGTTGTGACACCGATGAAATAACACAAACCGGTATACGTGAAATGAACTTACAGATATGAATCTACACCTTCTTCTTGGATAGAATCTTGGTTGGCGCCCATGCTTTCGTATGTGAAATAGCCTTCTTGTCCTATTCCCTATATCCCTATCAAATATTTAGGGTGAATTTTGAATCACCAGTCACCAGAATATTACAGTTTCCCTGACCTTCATACTAAGTTTAGAACGTGTGATAATGCTTGGTATGAGGTGATCAACCACCGCCAAGTCCTGTATCACCATTCCTAACGTAGAGCGTCAACATACAGTACGGCTGAGGGCCACTCCATACGCGCAATCACCTCACTCTCCAGAAAATCATCAACGGTGGTAGCTCTACGAGGACGCGCATTTTCAACCATTAAGACGAAAGAAGGATCAAGTGCTGCAACATACAGTTTCCCTTCATCTCGATACCGTACAGCCGTCACAGAACCTCGCCCCTGAAAATTTGCAAGTCGGTGCGATTTCCCAATGAAATCCCAGCCCAGACAATGATGCCTCCCCCACGGAATGCGTGATGTTCGGTGATGTTAGCGGGTCGATTGCGTCTGCCTTGTTCCCCCAGACCCATACATGCTTATCATCGTGTTATAGAGCAAATCTGGTGTCATCTGTGAATATAACGTTGTCCCAATCACACACTGTCCAATTCACACGCTGGCGGCACCATTTTAATCGTGCCTCTCTGCATTGGACGGATAAAGGAACACAAACTCGTGGTACCCGGATGTACAGACCATTAATGTGTAGCCTTCGACGAACAGTAATGGCAGATATCGATTTACCAATTGTCGCTGCAACGTTACGCGTATGGCAGTCGATCTTCGATTCCACTTGGTTACAACAGCAATGTATCGATCTTACACGGAGTCGTAACACTTGGACGACCAGCTATAGGTCTTCGAATAACTGCTGGCTGGTTTGAAATTGTTTTCATAATCGTGGAATGGTGAACGGCAATGAAAAGAGCAACATCTGTGATAGACTGTCCGGCTCAATGTATCCGATAGCTTCCAGCATTCAGAATCTTCTATTCGTCTTCTGAAAGCCATAGAAACACGTCTAGCTTGAAAACAAATCGTACGAATGTTCTAAACACCTTTCATCAGCAACTCCTGTAACCCTTCACAATGACGGCTTCTTATACGAGTACCTGTTTCTTATATTTCTCGACCCAAAACCGGGATTGGCTGTTACCTAACTTCCTTCTACCTTTGCAGCAAATTTCAGCTTCTTTAATTAAGATTGGTTTACCGAAAGTAATATTTTCCGCTTCGTGCTTAACTTTTGGAAGCCAGTGTGATGATGCGACACATGTTCCCATTTCCATTTGTGTACATTCGCTACACTATGCCTTAAAAGTTTGAACTCGTTTCCTCAATGAGTGTTGGTCGTACCAGTATTGAACTTATTTTTTTTTGTACGGGTACTAGTTTTCCCTAAATATGAATGTACAGCCCCGGGGGCTTTATACAAACTTATTTTGTTTATTTTTTACTATTATATTTTTTGTTGTTTCATACTTTAGTATTTAGACTCTGTATCTAATTTTGGCGGATATGCTGTATATCAAACTCATTTGATATTAGAGTATGATGAATGACATTTTTTGTCTTTTTACCAAAATATTATTATTTTTTCTTAAAGCTACAATTTTATAGTTAAGAAAAATTTCAAATGCATAAATATTGTAAAGACGCAATTTTACGATTTTTCGACTTTTCATTTGTAAAATCTTAAAATAGTGTGAAAATGTCCTCTAACAGTTACTTTTAGGAACATAAGAATGAAATAAATGTATATGTACTTTTGACATTTCAATTTCATAATGCAGAGCAAGCTTTGCAGAGTAATGCTTTTAAATATTTAAATAAACGTTCTCGCCTTACTTAAATGAAACATTTTAAATATGTCTCTTCAAAAAAATCTCCTCGTTTTAAACTATTTCGCTAAAAAAATTTCATTTCGACTGAAGTTCACTTATTCAGTTCACAAAATGAGACTCCCATTTTGAATCTTATGAGTTCAAATTCTCAGTTTCGAGGCGTACATTGACTACATTTTGGAAATCGAAAGATATTTCGGATTATACCTATTTTCATTTCATTTATATGCACTTTAGATTTAAAACATCTATTTATACATTTAGGCCTTGGAGCCCTTTCAGTCTAGAAATGAAGTAATGAAAAAAAAAAAAGCGCAACAAAAGTCACACAAAATAGCTCGAACAGAGTAAATTATTCGCCCATTAGAAAAAAAAAGTGCCGATTTCAAGTAAAAAGCATTTTTTTTCCGTCGTGACAAAATATATGGTTTGATTCAAACCTTTTATTAAGACCTGTCAAGAGTATGCAGGAAGTTGGACTGAATTACAGTTTTTAAATAATATATTTGAACTAATTTTTTGTATGGAATAAAGATATTCGTAAAATTACTGAGCAAAACGGATCATGTTATGCATAGTTAAATTTTCATTTTTGTAATATAAAAATTTGCCCCCCCCCCTCCAAAAAAAAAAGAAAGGAAAAAAAAAACATTCATAAAAGTTTAACACACAACAAAAAAGAATGTCATTTGGCAAAAATTCTTTTATGCGCTTAAAAAAATGAATTTTCAATGCTTATATAAAAACTGCTGTACCATTCAAGTAATTTAAACCCTCTTAAAAGCGATAGTCAATGATTTAAAAATCCACAAAGAAGCACGATATGTAGCACAGCCAAAAACTTCCAAAGGGAAATACATTTTAACCCATTTATGCCTAGTGTCCCTTTTTTGGGACGACTTTTTTAACTATCAGTCTAAAAACGTTATTTATTTTTTCCTAGCCTTTTATTCACGGAGTATTGAATATCAACTCCCACAAAAATATTTTTAACATGGACCAAGTAGGATGCTGGACATTTCAATTTTTTATACATAATGATTTTAAAAGAAATCATCCCTTGTTCCAGAAAATTGACATCAGAAAATTTATCTATTATTTGCTTCGTATAAGCGAAAATCGAAGAAAGTCGCAAAAATATCTGGGCACAAATGGGTTAAATGAAGTACTTATTTGAATTACATATACATATTATATACACAAGGTGCAACATAGTTATTGGGACAAACTTTAAAAGGAGGTAGTGCAGATAATATACATTCAGAATCACGCGTAGCAATGCGGGGTCGGACACATCGCCTTTATGTAATTTGTAATAATCACTTTGGAAGCAGTGCTGAAATAATAGTGAACTTTGCGACCACGGTTCGTCAAAAACTAATGTTCTCTTTCACAAAAGACAACGCGACTAAAATGAATATTTTATAAATTTCATTCTATTTCATTGATGAAATTTTTGGAGACAAGCTCATTGTCCATGAAACAGGGTTAAACAAATTAGACAAACACCACATCTCTTTTCCCAAAGTGGTTATAATCAGGAAAGACAAAACGGTACTTTTGATGATTCCCAAGCGTTATTATGGCTCTAAATTTGCCCCAGTCATTGAGGGATACTCTGTATCTATAGCACTGGCAGTGTAATTTTAATTTATTAGAATGGTGATGTGCTGTAACACAGAAATGTTAGAAGTCATATTTTTTCAAAGAGAGGATTTTGTTTCTCGAAAGTAACACAACTTATAAATATTATCTATATAAAAAAAAGCTGAGAACTTGACGTAGAAAATTGCAGTTTACTTGAGTATGTTTTTGAGGAGCGCATTTGCTACAAATTTAATTAACGAGTCTCGGAAAAAAAAATATTGCTCAAAGAAGTGCGATTTGATATACAACAGTGAGAATTTTGAAACTTTTTCTTATTCTAAATAGTGTTTTAAGTATGATATAATTTTTTTAAAAATTGATTCGATACTATTCGATTTACTTTAGATTTTCATAATTCGTAATATCACTCCGCTTTAAAAAAAAAAAAACCTCTTAATTTTCCTGAATTTGCTATAGTCTTAGAGCAGATATAAGGGATATAGAGCGAGTGCTTTGGCAACCAGAACTTGAGGTACTTGTCGAATCAGCTGACTTGTGGCAAGATCTGACGCACTTGGTTCTTCGCATCCAACTCTCTTTGGTTTTTTATGGAGCATGCGCGGCCAACGCTTTCAATTCGGTTTTCCTCCATCTATTTTTAAGAAAATATATAGCTGCTCTGCATATGGATGTAATTCATGATTTGTGAAAGGTTCTGGAATAACATTTTAGAGGATGGTGTTTTTTTTTTAATATTTTCAAAACAGCTTTTTCTAAATGAAGAATATTTCAATGTACCCGCATTCTCAAAGCCTTGGCAATATTTCTTTAGCGCAAGAGTCCCTTTGCAATGCGTACGTTGGCAGTAAATTTCACTTCTAATTTACTCCTACCAGTCGCCAAATAAGGCGACTGAGCACAAGATTAGCCTCTCTCTTCATTTCCCTGCCACACAAATCACGTGGTTTTTATCTTCTTCTCCCTTTTTCAACGGGTTTTGAATGGCGATGTGCCCTCTAGTAGGGTTTTACTCCCAGGCCATGCCCGATGAAATAGAATACCCGAATACATATATCGGGTATAGAATACCAGGCTGTACCCGATAAATTTAAAACCAGATTTCTTATTTTAGTTTTCTGAATAACTAACTAGCTTTAAGAAAACAAAATTTAGGAAGAAATATGAACGGCTATTAACCCTTTAACGCGCAGTGTTCCCGCTCTGGGAACACCAAACTTTGACGTTTTGACTGTTGCCAGTCACGAAGAATAGATTTTAATTCTATAAAAAATAGTTGCGGGAGACATAGTTCCACGAGAATCCTTTACTTTTTAGCACGTCATTTCCCGTAAAAAATTGTCACCATTTTTTTAACATCACTGACATCTGCTGAAAAATGGAAGAATGCGAGAACAGCCGGATAGATTGCCCAATGCTGAAAAAAGGGCAGCCGTTGCCAGGCACAGCCAGCTGCGTCAAAAAAGGGTCCCTAGATCTGTGGCACGGGATGAACGTTTCTATCGTCCGCCATCTTGCTGGTAGTTAAGTCGAGCGATGGCAACGGCTGCCCTTCTTTCAGCATTGGGAAAGGGTTGCGCCTCAAAGGGTTAATACACATGATATGATTCGCATTTACGGAGAACAATATTTTAAATATGAATGTAAAAAATATACCTTACGATCGAATACTTTTTTGGGAATTTGTACAAATCCGAAATTAAAAATAAATAAATGAATAAATAAAATTAGCCTTGTAGATAACGTTCTTCTTCAGACATGAAGTGATTTTTTTAATCATGTTGTAATTTTAGGACAGTGCTTTTAACACTCGATTTTCTGGTAATTTCAATACCAATTTGATCCTTAGTTACACCATCTCAAAAAAGTTTGAAATTCAACCATCCTACTTAGGTTCCGGGCATTAAAAATTATTAATCATAAAATATGAATCAAGCTATGTACAATCATAATTTTCTATATTTTTGTAGAGTTGTGTCTTTTTCAACTAATTAATTTTTCTGAAAGCTTGCACAGGAAATTTCGCCTGTACTCAAATACTTTTGAGAGGGTGCACAGCAGGTCTCTCAATTGGTCCTCTATTTTTAAAATTCCTACCTTCATCAAAGTTTTATTTATATATCCTAGTATTTTAATGGTTTGATAGACGAAACCTTAACATCTAAAAGAGCATTTAACAACTGTTGAAGAAGCAGAACATTTTACTCTATTATTTATAGAGGTAGGAATTTTAAAAAACGAGGATAAATTGAGAGGCCTGGTGCACAGTCACTCAAAAAAGTTATTTATCAAAAGGCAATTTACCTGAGTTTTTGATGAATACAGCAATATTCCTAACCTAAAAAGCAAGTAATTCGATAGAAATTTGATGGCCTATACCTTAACCCCTAACCCTTTATAACGCGAGTATATGTGTAGAGAATCGAAAGTACTTGCGAATTTACCGGCCCATTTTTTTAGGATTTATTAGGCCCATTCATATATTTTCCTTCTACTGTAATATCCCACGCGAAAATGGGGGAAACAAGTATTAAACAAACATAGAAATTTTGCAGGAGAATGCATTAATTATTCACAAAATCAAAGTCTTAAAACTGCCTGCTGCTTGTACACGGAATTAAACGCAAGAATATATATAATTAAAAGCGATGATTCTTATGCTCAATTTTCGAGTAATTCTTCGAGCTTTCTTTAAAATTACGAATGAAAGAAAAGTTCAAAAACCAAATTTGATTTAGAATCTAGATGTATGGGAAAAATAGACATCCAATATAACTGAATAAAAATCAGAAAATTCACTAATGATAATTGATTTCTGTATTTAATAGACCGTAGGTGTAAGTATTCTTACCACGGTCTTATAATGGGTTAATTGCATATCGATGGATATTTACATCCCAGCAAGTGCACACACGTTTAACACTAGGAAGACTGACAATTGCAGTATACCTAGACAGGCGGGAGGGGCCACTCTGGCCCCTTCTAGATTTTTGAGTATGGAGCAATTGTGTATATTGAAAGTCTATAAATATGGCTAAAATTAATTGATTAGAATATAACAGATACATAATTATCAGAATTACATGGAATTTTAATTTATATTGATAATGAAAATGCCTGATTAAACGGAATGTAATAAGTAGTTTTTCAATCATATTTATATGTTGGTTGTTGAGATAATTAAGTTCCACAAGTCTAGAAAATAATAATTATAGATAGCAATAAAATAAAATAAAATAATATTTTTCAGTTAATGAAACTGAAAATTAATATAGTGTTATGATTTGTTTTAATTTTGAACAGTTTTAATAATAATCGGTGCACCTTAATTCCCTCGCAACAGATTCGATGCAAACAGTATTTTATGCAATATGGACATGTGTTCCATCTATGACTACCTTTGTAAGATGTTTTTGTCCTGCATTTGGTTCTATTGTTTAAAGTTTTCTTTCTCTGCTTACACATTGCTTACTCAGACTCCTCGCAACAGTTTTATCTTTCGATGGATCACGGTGTTCTTCACATAACAGTTGAATGAAATCTCTGCGAAACTCTTCTGGATGTTCCAACTAGGCTTGTGCACTGAGACTTAAATTTTGCTCAAAATTTTATAGTAGCTACAGTAAAATAGCTGTCGGTAGTCATATTTCTTCTTATTCTCAAGTAAGGTAGATTCAACTTCATAACAACATTGTTCGTGAGAACTTGGTCAGCTAGCTACATTTGTCTGCATCTGTGAACGGAAAAATAGTGAGCATATGTTTTGAATCTACACAAACAAGTAGCAAATAATTTTGTCCTGAAATCGTCCGGACTGCTTGGACTATATGGGTAAAGGTGCATCTAGCCTCTGATGGAAGAATTTGCTCATCTACAGTGAGATCCAGTCCAGGATTATATGAAGATGCACTATTTTCAGTGGAAGGGTACCATAAATCAGAATATTTACTAAATTTATCGGGCAGTTGCTCTGATATTTCTGTTTTGTGATCAAAGGGAAAGAAATGCAAGTTTCTTTGAAACAATCGCTAGCCATAGTCCATGAAAAAAACCTGTACTCCCCAAACGATGGACCATAAACAATTCAAAAGAATGTTCTTCGTTCCGTAAGCCTCTTGCATACTTGAAGAAACAGCTTGCAGCTCATCAAAATATACATTCCATGAGTTTTATTTTGTCGACTGATGGTGTTCTTCCTCTTCTATGAATTATTTTATATATCTTATAATTTTACTGTCATCAGGGAGGAGGCGATAGCATTTGTTTGCTGTACGAAGGAAAAGGTCAAGCGCAAAATACACTCATTGAATGGTATTTGTCATGTGGCAGAGATTTCGAGAAATCAGAAATTTCTCATGATCTGTATTATTGTAAGACGTATCACATTATTATTCTGCATTATTGTAATGTATTAGTGTAAACTACCTCAGGGGCCACTGTGGCCCCTCCCGTCATACTAGGTAGAAGGTTCAATATTTACGCTTCTATGAGGCTAACAGGTAAATAACAAAAGAAGTACTGAAATAGAACCACGATATGAAAAGTCAATAAGTTTCATTATGGTCAGTTAGTTAATGTTGAAATTACTGAAGAATAAAGAACGCAAGGGGCCACACAGGCCCCTCCATCATTCTAGTGTTAAATTACGTATTCCCGATGTCGAAATGTCGAAAATAGGTCGAGGAAAAATTACAGCAAAAAATAGCGTTTAAAAGAGATCAAACATACATTGTGTTGTCGACGTTATAAAGAGCCGTTATACGTTGGTCAGGGAGGCGGCTGATCTTCGACTGCTATGTTGGTCACCCTCACGAGGTCTATGTTCCGTCAATACATCGCCGATTTTCCGCTCATGGCTTCGGCGGTCTGAACGACACCCCAGCCAGCCAAGAAGAAACAGATGGAGCATCGAGAAATTTTTTCAGCTTAGTTAATAGTCAGTTGAACGTCGAATAAACAGTGCAGAGGACAGTGCAGAATTACATTGGTCCTTCCGCACGACCTTTCCTTTGACCTGTCCACCCCAACCGTTTTCTCAGGAACGCTGTCGTCACGTCACAGATGCTTTTATTAAATTATTTTTTGTGTGTGTATTCGTTTGTGGTTCGCGTGGCTCGTACTTCGCAGTGTTTTATGCAAGGGCAGATCTAGCTCCATTTTCAGCGCGTGGTCAATGGCTGAGCTCAGCTGCGCTACTCAGAAGAGTAAAATTTGGACAATTTTAACTATTAAAGTGAATATTTTTCAAGAATCTCTTGGAATATTTTTCAAGTTCAATGCTAACACGATTTATCGTAAGCTTGGCATATTAATAAGTTTGTCTGGTTCTCTTTAAATTGTGTTGGCCGGTGATGTTATTAAAGTTTATTTTGGTAACTACAAGTTTTAATTCCAGCCATCAAAATTTTAGAGGTGAGTTAAATAATTATTTATGTAATACTTATGTGCTTTGTTTCTTTTAACCATTTTCTTTTTAATTGCTAATTATAAGTTTTGTTATTTGTATTATAGAGTGAAACATACAGGTACAATTCGCATAAAATCAACTGCTTACCTTAAGTATATAAAATATTTTTTTTCTCATAATAAGCATGATTTTACTTAGTGTAAGATTACTATAACAAAAGTCAACCATTATTGCATTATGGCTTAACTTACAATGAAATAGGTTAAAGCTTTTTATGCAAAGTATTTTTTTTTCTTTTTAAATTATATACTAATATGAATGCATTTAGCATGTAATTTAAACCTATTGGGAGTAGTAAAATTTAACAAATGAAAGAATTAAGAGAGATAAATAAAAATCTGTTTGTGTAATGAAGTAGACAAGACTTTTTCTCGCGGGATGAGGGGGGAGGGGGGTCTAAAATTTATAGATAGAAAACTTGTTCTTATTTTGTTACAGGAAAAATGTAATAAAAAAAGCAGGCTTATTCGTCCAATAGGTCGTTCCTTGATGATTTCGCCGAATCCTGACAATTTATAAAAACGTGCCAATTCTACCTCAATTCCAGATAATTAGATAATGTGTGAGTCACATACTATTTACATACATCGTGAAAGCATTTTTAAACTGTACTTTACTGCATTTTTTAACTGTATTAGTTAACTAAATTTACTAATATTTATTTAATTTTTTAAGTTACCTTTTCACCATTTTTCACCAATATACGAAAATATTTAGATTGTTTATAACTTTGAAATAAACACCCCCCCCCTTTTTTTTTACTGAATATACCTAATACAGTTAAAACAATTAATAAAATGTACCGGGGAAAAAGTAAACCCTTTAAAATGTAAATTAGAGACATAAGCTATTAATGCGAGTTACTGATCAGTTAAATTCAAATATCAAGATTATATTTTTTCTTTAATATATTTTCTCTGTGTTCAAATTTTTATGAATGTATCTTTTGTAACTTTATCTAAACGACCAGAAGTTAATTTAAAACTTGTTATTTCTGCATATTTGATTAAAAATTACGTTTCATTAGCTAACCAACGAATAGTAAAGTGTATTTTCTAGAAATATAAAGTGTTTCCTTTTAAACGGCTAATGTGTACAGGATCAGAACAGTTTGAATTTACATTCCTTCACGACGTACGTAAATGGTATTTGCCTATTCTCTAAATGTCTGAAATTGCGGCAAAATTACTACGTTTATAAATGGTCAGAATTCGATAAATTATGCGAAGTTTTTTAAGGAACAATTTCTATTAGACGAATATAAGCCGGTTTTCTCTGTCCTGTTGGAGCAATTCGACAATGTGTAACATAAAATCAACCACTATGAGCTGAATTTTATAAACGGATTCCGAGAATCTGTCTCCCTTTGCCGTTATAGCGACGAGTGTTCGACCAATATCGGGGATTTTCTCTTAATGGCGGTCACCCTTTTTCATTCTTGCGCTGTAGTTAAGCGATATTGTTATCTCTCACGGTCACCCCTCACGGGCATTACGCCGTCTATAAGTTCAGCACTCGACGGGCAAACAGGTGAACATATCCAAGGATTTTTAACGTCGATAATTACGTCGGAACTACGTCGACGGCGACGTTAATTCGATGTATCGTGGCTGGCTGGGATCATATGTTTAAAGAACGTTCACTATCGGATTAGAGTGAGAGCTGAATTTCTTATGTCGAACTCACATATAAAATATAGTTTTAATAATAAATTATTCATGTTGTGAAAAATAAAAATATCGCATATTTCTTTTAAACTGCTCGTTTTTTGAAATATTGATTAGTTATCAACAAAATTGACATGGGACATTTAGCTTACACTCGTGATTATCACGTGATCCTGAGTGTGATGTGTTTCACCCATTTGTGCCCAGATATTTTAGCGACATTCTTCGATTTTTATTAATACCAGCAATAATAGATAAATTTCTCATGTCAACTTCTTGAACAAGGAATGATTTCCTTTTGAAATCATTATGTACAAAAATTGAAATTTCAACATCCTACTTGGTAATAATAAAATATTTTGTGAAGTTGAGGCTCAATACTCGTGAATAAAGGCTAGGAAAAATAAATAACGTTTTCGACTGGTATCGAAAATGCCGTCCCAAAAAAGGGACACTAGGCATAAATAGGTTAACCCATTTATGCCTAGCGTCCCTTTTTTGGGACGGCATTTTCGCTATCATTCGAAAACGTTATTTATTTTTCCTAGCCTTTATTCGCGAGTATTGCACCTCAATTCCACAAAATATTTTAATAAGGCCAAGTAAGATGTTGACATTTCAATTTTTATACATAATGATTTTAAATGAAATCATCCCTTGTTCAAAAAGTTGACATCAGAAATTTATCAATTACTGCTGGTGTTAGCAAAAATCGAAGAAAGTCGCAAAAATATCCAGGCACGAATGGGTTAAAATTCATGCAATTAAGGTTTAAGCCATGGCCTACACAATTGTGTAGATGATCTCTACACCCTCCTAATAAATAAACTGTAAGTGATATTTCCTACGTCAGTTTCATGTATAAAATCTTGCATTTCATAAGAAATGAATCAGGTATTAAAAAAGAAAAGAATTTTTCATACTTCTTTTAAATCGTGTGTTATTTAAAAAAATTAATAAAATATTCACAAAAGGAAGATAAAAAATTTATCTTTCACACAAAAACTCTTCGTGAGTTTATCAGAGATATGTTCAGGTCTTAAAGGGATATTTTATACTGATTTTAAATAAGCACCGGATTAAAATACCACTTCTAATAATAATAATCGTGAATTTCTTAGTTTATTTCTACAGTAAATTTTAATCAAAATATTGTCTCCCTGTGTTGAAAATAGAGCTGGAATAAATGAGTTAAAATTATGGCGTAATTTTTAGGTATCTTAAAGCATTTGACGTCATAGATCCTCACTTGCGAATTGAAATTCTGATATCCCATTTAAAAACTCGATTGGTTGAAAAAACCCTTTTTTCTAATCCTTTCTGTGGCAACAGCCGAACATAAATTCTCGTGCCGTGATCACAATGAAATGAATGGCGTAAGAGCGCGTTGATGCTATTAAATTCTAAACATTAGGCTGCATTAAAATTCGTAAAATATCATCTAATTTACATAATTTTTTCGTTTTTATTTTAAAAGAGGGAGAAAAGAATGTTTCACGATTAGTCAAAATATCTAAAAGTTATGACGGATAGAATTCAAGATGCGACAGTTTTAAAATTATTTTACGAAAAAAAATCGCGAAGCAGATGTTTAGTAAAAAAATTCCTAAAAATCGGTAAATCAGGTTAAGTATTCAGAACAAACTGTTTTTAAAAGAAAATTTTCTCCTCTATCCGATGATACAAATGCCGTTTTGCTGCGAGCGTAATTTCCGCCGTTATTACGAATTAGGTGAGAAAAAAAGCCAAAAATCGCATAAAACATAAAATAAAAAAAAATCTAGGCCAAATTTTGAAAAAATCGCTTCGAGGTGCACAACTACATATTTACATCTTCCCGAATACCAAATTTGGTGTTTCTAGGTGTAGCCGTTTGTCCGTAACGCTGCAGACAGACACACACACCCACACACACACACACACACAGACACCTTCTTTTATAATAAGTAGAGATTATTCATTTTTATCCGGAGCATACTATATTACGAGTATGCAATTAAATTTGTCATGCACTCGAATGCTTTGCGTGGCTGTATTTGATAATTATACTTTAACCCATTCGTGCCTGGATATTTTTGCGACTTTCTTCAATTTTTGCTAACACCAGCAGTAATTGATAAATTTCTGATGTCAACGTTTTGAACAAGGAATGCTTTCATTTAAAACCATTATGTATAAAAATTGAAATGTCAACATCCTACTTGGCCATATTAAAATATTTTGTGGAATTGAAGTCCAATACTCGCGAATAAAGGCTAGGAAAAATAAATAATGTTTTCGACTGATAGCGAAAATGCCGTCCCAAAAAAGGGACGCTAGGCATAAATAGGTTAAACAAGCATGTTTTCCGTATGAAAGCCACACCAGTGGCCAAGCGCCTTTATGCTCTCAACTAGGAGACGGAAGGTGTCTGGTTCAATCCCAGGTCGCATCTGCCGACCTAGCCATTCGGAGTTTTCCGTGGTTTGCTCCTAAGCTTAGCATAAATACGGTTCAGGACCCCTTAAAAAGACCCCCCATGGTAGGTACTCCCTCTATTGTGTTGTCCGCTTCACTTGACGAGGATTTATAAGCGGCTTCTTCAAATCAAGCATACAAATCGGAAAATACCTTGGAGGAAAGAATAATATGTAGAAGGCAAGAGGGGGAGGGATGAGTGAAGCCACAACTGCAACCGGTTTTTCTTTCGTCCACTGTGTTCTTCTATGGGGAGAAAAATGAAATAACCCAACACGTGGCCTTTGGGGGCGTGGCTCGGAGTTAAAGAGCCGTTTGGAGCTCATAGGATTTATCGAGTCACGCCTCCCCCCCCAAGGCTACGCTTAAAGTTACTTCATTTTCTCCCCATAATAGAAGTAGCGCGTGCCTACTCCATATTATTGGTTCCTCCGAGAAAAATGCATGTTCCAATTACATCAATATCAACTGTATCAAAACTCGTATTTTCGTTATCGCGATATACTAGACGCTCTAGGAAAACTTCCATTAAGGAATAGATATGGAAACTGTCCAAATATTATTATCTTGTTACGGACACATTCGTAAACTCACAACCAGTACCACTCATTCAACTAGTTTCGTTTTAGACGGTTTTAAACTTCCACTTTCTAAACTCAAACAACCTGATCTTTTTGCTTAAAGTCAACTGCCTGCAATTAGTTGAAAAAGTAAATCAACTGACACTGGAGCCAGTTGATCTAGTTTTCGTGGTTTGTTTAGAGTTCCTTTCGTTCTAACCGATAGTTTTATGATTAACAAACATATCACCTAGTCAACGAAACTGAGCAAACTGAAATGATTGCAGTGAAATCCTTCTAATGTGGAAAGAAACTAAGACCGCTATTCAGAGTCCGCAGCCAAAAGCTCCCAAGTAATCACCCCCTAGGTGACCAGATTTTTGTAGTCAGAATCGGGGACATGTCCCCGATTCCGACAACAAAACTGGGGGCATTTATAATTAATGCAATAATTAACAGTAATTTAATTGAAAAACAATGCAATAATTAAAAATTGTCCCCAGTTCCATTTTTACATTCTGGGGACAATTTGAAAAACGTCCTGACAATGAGGACTGTCCCCGGAAAATGGGGACGTTTGGTCACCTTACTCAGGGGCCATTAAGAACAACAACAACAACAACAGACCACTATTCACAGTTATTGCAGTTTTTATCAGATTTTGCTCAAAACCTAGAGGCATGTGTTGACGAGTATACGAATACGTCCAGTGTCTATGCCGAAAATCGACTACCTGAAAAAGGAGTGGCTTAAACCTCGTGTTTATGGGTGCATTCGTAAACGACAAACTCATTGCATGAGTTTTCATAAGAAAACTGGAATGCGTGTGTTTAGTGCTATCAGTGGCTATCAGTTTCTTTTGCATTTACGAGCAACTTCACTTTATTCAGTTTCGTCTCCTAGGAGATGTGTTTGTTTACAATATGCGTATGTTGTTAATTCTATCGAGAAGTTTTTAGTACATACGCAATATAAAATTAACAACATTTAAAAAGAAAGAATGGCCATCATTGAAGTGCACTGATCCAAATTTAGAAATCTCAACGTATTTTTTCAAAATATTTAGCAAGAGAAGTTCATTTTCCCTAATAACGGTTTAAATCAACTTCAATCTCAACACTAAAATATGCATCTTTGAATTTACTAAAATGAAAAATACAAGAAAATGATTACCTTGGAAAAATTCTGCACTTTCATTGCAGTTTCTAACGCATGCCTGAATTTCCTCCTCAAAAAAATAATATTTGCAGCTTCAGAAAACGTAAAATACTTTTCATAACAACATACTTTTCCATAACAGCGGACGCCATTTCAAAACAACATCAACGTGCAGCAAGAGTATCTTCTCAAGAACTGAAAGAACCGGCTGTGAGCTCAGTTTACTTCGTTTGACACTAATCGCACTCAGTTTTCTATACGAACGCTCTAGTTTTTAAAAAGAATGTACTCAGTTTCCTTTACGAACACCTTAGGTAGAAACTCATTACACGAGTGTAACTCGTCTGGCGTTTATGAATGCGACCTATATTTGGCGTCATCGGAAACAATGTATGTTGGTTTTGAAAGTAAGCACGTGACTTAGGAGGGACATTGCCAGCTTATGATTATTCGGGTAGTCCAAAGCTCTGCTAGATTTTGACTGTTGCGTATATTACAACTTAGCTCGTGTTAGTAAACTTATAAATTCGCCCTTAAACTGGAACAGGTTGATATTATTCCAAGTTATGGTTTTTTTGCACGGATGATGTGTTTGTTTACCAAAATGTCTTCGGTAGAGCGCAAAAAAACTATTGAAAATTGAATCAACTGGCTTCTGTCTCAGTTGATTTAGTTGACTTTAAGAACGAAGATAATCTGTTTAGGTTTTAAAATTGGATGTTTAAGAATGCCTGAAAGTAAAACTAGTTGCACGAATGAATATGGTTCAGCTTTTACGATTGCTCGCTGAATATTTGAGATTCTACAAATTAACTTCTATTGCTGGAAATTTATTCAAATTTCAATTGTTTGAACTCGATTAATTTGATAGCATTATCTTTATCGCATATAAATTTCCTGTCCTGGGATAAAATTTAAAGGCGTGAATGTCTGCAATCCAGAAGACAGGTACTTTCAAAGGTCTAACATTGTCGAAAATCGCGTGTAGCTTTTATTGCGGTTTTATTTCTTCGAGTCAATAGTATCTGCATTTTATTGAATCTGTAAGTGATAATGATGTTGATTTAATTGAAAGTATTTGTGAACAAATATTTATAGAAAGGCATAAGAATAATTTACAAACTTCATTAGTACAAGTATTGCACAAAAATTTTTGATTATTGAAACTTTGTATTGGTACTTCCACTTATCAGCTAATTGTATAAGAGATTACTCGTTGATATATTTTTAACACATTTTCACTAAAGTTCTTTGATTTTTCTTTCGCAGGACGTAGATTTTATTTTTCTCATTCAATTTATCATAAAATAAATTTTGGTTAAAAAAAAAAAAAAATAAATCGTAAACTTTATCTTTTTAAATATCCTGAACAAATGGCAATGAAATACACAAATTCGAGTTCATGAAATATCTGAACTCGTGGCGTATCGTGCAACAATAAGGTACTTACAAGCATGTTGGTAAACGTTTATCATTATCTTATTAACAACAGCGTTACGGTGTATAGGCTAAGATTCCATTACGGAATAATCAATTTAGTAGACTTCAGAGTATCATCTGGTTCCTCTAGCATTTGGCTATATTTAACCCCAGAAGAAAAAACATCTTATCGTGCATATCTTTAGAGTTTTTTTTTTTTTTATAAAACTTCTTAACGTTTTAGAACATTTAATTAAAATGTTTTCTTTACAGGTACATGAAATTTTCTGATCCAGACGTCAAAAGTACCCTGAAAAATGGACAATGATACGTATGTTGATGTAACTATGAACAAAACTTTTTTTGATGAGGAGGAAACAAAACCAACTTTCCATCAAAAGTTGGGCTGGGCGTACTACTGTATTGCGTTGCTGGTGACGTTAATCTTAATTACGGGAGGTTGTGCCTACTGGTTGCATCTAAAAGAAGTACTAAAAGTCCGCAGACGTGAGAGGAGAATCCGTGATGAACGAAGACGACGACTTGTACTGGAAGCTTATCGACGGTCTGGTGATCCACCAGGTGAGCAAGAACAGCAGACAAATAAGTCTGACGATAATGCGTCTTCACCGCATGTTTTAGACGACGAATAAACTACATCTATGGCCATTAGTTAGAATTGTAGACTCTGTTCCTGTTCAACCCAATGTTGATAAACAAATTCCAGCTTCTTACAGTCAAAGTGAGCTTGTGCTTCAAAGTGATATACCACAGGAAGAAAAGCTTAAGGAATCTCGTCAAACTTCATCCACTGTTTTAAATGACTTCGATGATTCTTCTGCAGACAGTTAAAGTCCAAGGCATAGTCCCCAGCATTTGAAGAAATCTGTAGAAATTTCGAAGATAGACAAGATATTAAATGATCGAGAGATATTAAATGAACAAGAGGGCGTCCGCTTACGAGATGCAAAACTGACTTCAGAAGGATAATCTCTGATATGAATATAGATGCTCATGGAGATTCTTGAACGACACTATCTTCTAAGAAATCTCCAAAAGGTTTTTTAAATACTTTCGGGCGTTCCAGATTAAGCTGGTTTTCATAGATATCGTATGCTTTCATTGAAGAGGATTGGTTTTTACAATTTTAATCTTTTTAATGTGTATTTTTAATTATGTACTACGTCAAAAATGTTTTTGAATAAACTCATTTATATTTTTAGTCTGCTAGTAAATTTCATAATGAAAGTTTAATATTTTTAATGACATTGCATAAATATAAAAAAAGGAATCGTTCTTTTTTGTTACAAGACTATTTAAAAAAAATTTCATAAAAGTACAGAAAATATGCTGTGGCAAGATTTTTTCATGGAATTAATAAAATATATTGCTACACATAAAATACTGATAACTCTTTCAAATTGACTTCTGAATATACACGATTTGAATTAAACACATACAAAACTTGGACTTCAAAAATGAATTTGTACTTAATCAAATTGAATACTTCCTTAAAATTTACGTTTTAGATAAAAGTAATAAAGGTTGGGGGCAAACTGTCTTCATTACTATCAGTCCCGTAGCATGTGGAAAAATTCCCATATGGGTTATTCCTCGTCAGGTCAAACGGTGCCGTTCACCACACCAACTTAGATTTTCCTCAAATTTATATAGATGTTATATAGGTTGAGATAACCACAAATCTCAATTTTTAATGTTCTATGATAACTAATTACCGAGAAATTAATTATGCAAATTTGTAAATTTTCTGCAAGTCCCGCCATTTTTTTTTTCTAAATTTCTTCAGTAACTTTTACAGGTCAGGAGTTATTTAAGTGAAAATTTGTTTCTAGGGGTAACATTTACGCAGATTCCAAAAATGTTATCACGCATATCTTCTATAGTTTATGCATTGCATTTTCTAAAAAAACATGAATATTTTTTCTGCATGTTTGATCAGAAGCAAAAGTTTCAAATTTTCATATGTTAAAATAGTATACCACTGAATTCCAGAAAAATTTCATCTTTGCTTCTGCTCAGGAGCTGAGCCAAAAAAAAAAAAAAAAAATTATTTCATTTGGTCTAGTAATTTTATGGAGTGTGTCAAAGAAATGAATAGGCAATTTAGAACTTTTAATAATACCTTTATTCGTCAAAGATATCTTCCGATCAAAGCACCTTCCGACAAGATCAGATAAGGCATGGATGTCAGTAGCGTAGGATTCATCTTTTGATACGATGAAGTCATCAATGGATTTTCGTACTTCGTTCACTGTGGAGAACCGTACAGAAGACAAGGTATTGTTCATTGACAGAAAGAGATGATAGTCCGAAGGGGTTATGTCAAGGCTATGCGCCGGGGGCTCTAAAACTTCCCAGCCAAACTTCACTAACATGTCCTTGACTGGCTTTGCAACATGGGGCCTTGCATTGTCGGGGGGGGATATGAATGGATGAAACAGTAACTGCTGAAATCTATAAATGGCAATTGCTACGACTGGAGCAGGACATCGATGGTAAACGTCCATTTACTGGCAATGGTTTGCAGCCTGTCAATTTACTCCATGTCCTTGCAAGGCCGCATGTTGCGAAAACCGGTAAAAGACACGTTAGTAAAGTTTGGCTGGGAAGTTTTGTAACATCCGGCTTATAGCACTGACATAGATCCTTCGGACTATGTCAGGGCTATACTTTGGTCGATGAACAATACCTTGTGTTCTCTAGACTTCCCCATCGTCGACGAAGTACGATTATCTATTGATGACTTATCGCATCAAAAGATGAATCGTATAACACTGGCATTCGTGCGCTACCTAGCCGTTCGCGGTAGGTGCTGGAATATAATGCAGATTACTTCGACAAGGTTTTATAAGTTCTGAATTGTGTACTCATTTCTTTGGCACGCTCTTTGAAACTTAATACTAGACAAAATATACGAAAAGTCACATGAAAATTTGGTAATTTTTTTTCGCTCGACTCCTAAGCAAAATCCAAGATGAAATTTTTTGGGGGGCGTATCAGTATACAATCTTAACAATGTATAAATTTAAAACACGTGTTTCTGATCAAGCATGCTGAAAAAAAATGCATGATGTTTTTTTAGCAAATACTATGCTCATGTATAAACTAAATAAGATACGCAAATTTTGATAATGATTCTGGAATTAACTTAAAAAGTTACCCACAGAAACAAATTTTCACTTCAGTAACTTCTACAGGTAAGGAGTTATTTAAGAAATTTAGAGAAAAAATGTTATACCTTGCAGAAAATTTAAAAATTTGCATAGTTAATTTCTCGATAATTAATTATAGTAGAACCTTCAAAATTAGATTTGGAGTTCCTATTCTATAAAGCATTTACACAAATTTGGGGGAAAATCTGAAATGACATGGTGAGCTTTTTCCAATTTTGCGTTTGATTTGACGTGGAATGACCCATATGTCCATTTAAAAGTACAAAAATTGCAGAATGTAATTTTATCCATTAAAACTTCGAAAGATCGATACTTGAAATAGTGAAATTAAGTTTAACTAATTTAAAAAATAAAAATATAGACCACCTAGATTTATGAGTTAGTCAGTAGCACTATCAATTTCTTTTTAAGCTTTAAAGGTTAACCAGATTATTTTCAATTGCTTATCCTGGCTATCAAAATAACCCTCAAACTCTAAATGTTATTCTAGAAAAGTATAACTATTGATATGAAAATTGTGAAAGTAATCTTAACGGTGTGTTTCGACAACATTATGTGATTTTGATACACAAACACAAATGCCAAGCACTTCGAAATTTCAAATAAATGTCTCTATATAAGTTTTACCATACATATAAATAAACGATAAACCTGAATCAAATACTTAAAAACGAAAATTTTTCAGAATGCCCGAATTTTCCCGCTTTCAAAGATTTTTCTATGCAGTTCTATGCTTTAGAATTTTTTCATAAAATTTACTTTTTTCGTTTATTTCAGTGTGTAGTGCACCTTATAAAAAATCGCTGTGAAATTGTAGGAGTTTCCTGCGAAATTGTTTTAGTTTGATTTGTGTGCATTGACAGCAAGGGAGCTGTTTTCTCTACACCTTTAATCCTTTAACGCGCAGTGTTCCCGCTCTGGGAACGCCAAACTCTGGCGTTTTTACTGTTTCCATTCACGAAGAATAGATTTGATTTCTATCAAAATAGTTGCGGGTGACATAGCTCCACGAGAATCCTTTACTTTTTAGCACGTCATTTCCCGTAAAAAAAATTGTCACGATTATTTTTAACAGCACTGACATCGGCTGAAAAATGGAAGAAAGCGAGAAGAGCTGGATAGATTGCCCAATGCTGAAAAAAGGGTTGCCGTTGCCATCGCTCGTCTTAACTACCAGTAAGATCGCGGACGATCGAAACTTTCATCGCGTGCCACAGATCTAAAGACCCTTTTTTGACGACGGCTGGCTGTGCCGCCCTTTTTTCAGCATTAGGAAAGGGTTACGCCTCAAAGGGTTAAATAAGTTTGTGGTTTTAGACGATTAAAGTTGCATAAATCATTGAGTTTATTCGGTATTTCAAAAGCAAACGAAATGCACGAGAAAAGCAGGGGGGGGATGCTTTTTCTGTATTTTACGTACATGGAAAACGTATTTACCCATTATTATTAAAGAAAAATCAGAAAATTCAGTAATGATAATTGATTTCAGTAGTAAACAGACTGTAGGTGGGAAGTATTTTACCACGGCCTCATAAAGGGTTAAATCAAGTCAGTAAAGATAGAGCTTATATTTTGAAGAATTTGTTTTTGGACTGTACACCCTCTATAAAATGTATTTGAGTGAAATTCAAACTTTCTACGTTAGTTTCGTATATTAAAAATTATGCATAAATAAAATATGAATACGGTAATGCATTATTACAAATTTTCACATTTCTGATGCATTGTGTGTTTTTCAAAAACTAATTAAAGATTCGCAAATCCAAGGTAGGAAATTTCGCTTATACTCGAATACTTTTGTTGAGAGTGTGTAAATTTTGTGTCTAGTAGCCGAGTGGTGAAGACCATTTACTCCACTAGACTCTTGTGAACGCGTGGAGACGGATTCGAGTTCCAAATAGCCATGGCTGTTCATACTTTTCTATAAGCAAGTATGCTCTTTCGTTGTTGTTGTTATTGTGAACACTTATATCGGGTTTGTGTGCTTGGCTCGAACTCCGCTTGGAAATCTTCGTCAGTAGGGCAACACAAGGGGTGGTGTCCTCCGTGGCGGTGTTTCTAAGGGGACCTAACCCATATTTACGCTAAGTTTCGGAGAAAACTACGGAAAACTCCGAACGGTTCGGTCGACGGACGCGCGATGGGACCCGAGCCCGGGACCTTCACACTTCACCCCTTTACAATTTCCAGTGACATAACCACTGTGCCATGGTGAGGCTGCACTTTCGCTGTGTTGTTTACTTTAGTTTAAAATAAATTAGTAGATTTTAGAACATAATTCCGGAAATAGATAAAATCAGTGTGCCACAGCCATGTACACCCTCCAAAAAAAAGTATTCGAGCAAGAGAGAAATTTCCTATTTTTGATTTGCGAATAATAATTCAGTTTTTGAAAAACGCACAACTTGATAGAAATATGGAAAGTCATATTTATACATAGTCTAATTCATATTCTATTATAAATAATTTTTAATATACGAAACCAACGTAGAAAATTTCTCTATTGCTCGAATACTTTCTTTGGAGGATGTACGTTTACAATGGAGTTGCGAAGTAAGTGGTCTTATCCAATCCTTCTTGGAAGAAAAAACAGTTACGAACAACAATACGATGACTGACGTTTGTCTACAGAAACGTGAATGTTGCAAATAAGAAATTTTCAATGAATGTGGAACAGCTGGATAGAGTGTCCATATAGCCCATAGATATAGGAATCTCTAGATTTAGCTTAATCGGAGAAAATGTGTTGCCTCTAAATGGCAGCCGTACTAGTGACCTGCGCATGCGCAGAATGGCAGTAGCATAAGTGATATTGCTATTTTCAATTGTTTTAGGTCAGTATGTGTTTAGAAAAAATATTTTTTCTCGAATTTATTTATTTCCATAAAATAATATTAGGTAGTTGGGAAATTAATGTCGTTTTCTTACATAGAACTCAAACAAATAAATTTTCAACAAGTATTGATTTACAAACAAGCTGTGCCTAGGCATAGGACCCGCATTTTTTAAATTTTAAAGAGATTTTATAAATAATGCTTTTTTTTTTCTTTAAAAAAATGGACACCCTCCCCCTTTTTTCACGTCTACCCTCCATGAAGAATCCTATTCGAAATGTTCTGAAATCGATTTTTAGCCATTCCGAGGGCTGTATTTTACAGCAAGAATTTTATGGATATCTCTTTCCTTCTTTGAGATCACGCAGGATATGTGAAAAGAATGTTTTGGGCCCCTATTCCCATAAGTTCCGAATTTTGGAAAATGCTTTCCAATCTAGCACCTACGCTAAGAAACTCACATACCTGCGGAATTTCGTATTATTAACTTGAATAGTTTTGTCTTGGCAAAATATTGACAGACGGAAAAACGACATTACTTTCCCACCAACCCAATACAATTAATGTTACGTTTTACACTGACGGCAGCCATGGTAGTGGCATAAATGGAGTGATTTTTTGGCATCAAAATGGCCACAACTAAGAGCATTAAATACTTCATCTACGTATGCCTAAATCTATGATATAGCCCCGAAACTAAAAAAGTATAGAAATTACCTACGTTCAGTTTAACTACGTATGAGTCAGAATCGAACCCACGACCGTACGCTTAGGAGGTTAGCTGGACCATATATTTAGGAATAACTATAGGAAGCATTCATCGTAATCGTGTATTTTTTATGCCAAAACCGCGCCCCATTTTTACCACTAGTACGAATGCCGTCATTCTGAAATGGAACTTTAATTGCAGTATTTTATAAAATTAAGAATAATTCGTGGTAAAATATTTAGATACAAGTGCTTTTTTCCATACAGATTGTCCTAAAGCAAGTGAAAAAAAAAATACATTATTTATTAATCCAGTTTACCCCGAATTTGGTCAAAAAATCAATTTTCTTTTTAAATATTTAAATGAAAGCCTGTTAATGTATGAAAATTTTGACACCTCATTTTTAATCATACGCCAAGAATATCACGAGATATTGCAACTTTTGTTCATACACTCGGCGTTATTTGATTTTCAAACAAACTCTATAGAAGGCTTTTTCTCCGGGTTCATATTTTCTTCAATTTCATCTTTTAAAAGTGCTAAGACTCTTTTTTGTATTTGAGATAAAGATTTCAATTTTTTTGTACACTATTATGTATCTGATAAATCTGTGCATGGAATTAGCCTTCAGTTTCTTTTTTATTTTACAGAAATCGTATGAAGATATGAAAATAAACACTCAAAAAACTGGTGTTAAAAGATAAAATAAATAAAAACTTTGTGAAAAACAAACAAACATAAAAGGTTACTTCAAGGCATAACGATCGTTTAGATCGAAAATTCGTTCGGTCTTCGTCTGACAAACCCTTCCGTCATGCAGAGCAGAGGGAACGTCCCTCTGCTCTGTATGACGGAAGGGTTTGTCTGACGAAGACCGAACCTCTGCTCTGTATGACAGAAGGGTTTGTCTGACGAAGACCGAACCTCTGCTCTGTATGACGGAAGGGTTTGTCTGACGAAGACCGAACCTCTGCTCTGTATGACGGAAGGGTTTGTCTGACGAAGACCGAACCTCTGCTCTGTATGACGGAAGGGTTTGTCTGACGAAGACCAAACCTCTGCTCTGTATGACGGAAGGGTTTGTCTGACGAAGACCGAACGAATTTTCGGTCGAAACGATCGTTACGCCTTGAAGTAACCTTTTATTTTTGTTTTTTTTTTCCACAAAGTTTTTATTTATTTTATCATATGAAAATATGTTACATTTTATTGTTTTGCACTACATATATCAGTAGAAAAACTATATTAGACGTAATCTTAGATGTATCTAAAATCCATGCACAGCCTTATGTAATACATATTTGAAAGTATTTTTTTTTTAATTGGACAAAAATCTTTATTTTTAAAAAAGTAGCAGAGTTTTTAAAAGATCGGTTTTTAAACTTTTTTTAAAAATTTTACTTCAATGTGCAGTTTAAAAAGATTTATTTTTTCAAAATGTACTTTTAGTTGAACATTGAAATGCATTCACTTCATCATTTGTTCTATATTAAAAAAAAATACTGTAAATGTAAACTGCTATGTTGAGCATGCACATGCCAGTTGTATGATCTCAATTCGCACGCATGCTCTGGTTGTTTAAGATTTTCTTTGTGCTAGTAAAAACTTTTATCGTGTTGTGCGCTTTATTCGACGAGGATTTATAAGCGGATATTTAGGTATACAAAACCACGCTTTCGGCCAATGACCATTCTCAAATGAACGAATGTTTGACCAATAAAAGTTCGTTGCTAGGGTGTGACGTAGTGATAACGACGTAGGTGAAACAGCTCTATACAAGAAACTAGCATGGTGGTCAGGGGATGGGAAGTTTATAGGTTAAGGTCCGCTATATCCTACTCCACATTAATATCCTAAGCGTACGGTTGTGGGTTCGGTTCCAACCTATTCCCCTGACTGTTTTAATTTCCTTTCTCTGTACTAGTAAAACCTGTCTCGGTTTTGTCCAAATAACAATGTAACCAAATAAAATGTAATCAACGAGGAATTACTAGCGGGTTCAAGGACTAGCTCACAAATCCGAAAATAAGGCTGGGTACAGACCTCTATTGACCGTCATTATAAACCAGTATTGTCTACGATTTCAGTATTTAAACCAATAATAAAACTGGAATCGGTCAATAAACTGGTTTATAATGATGGCTAATAGAGTCTGCAGCGTTAGTGTGTTCCAAACACAACAAAGGTAGTAGGATCCGTATAAGCTCACGCAATGCTCTGTCCTTGTATCAAATTTAAAAAAAGCAGAAAGTGTTTTAAATTTTTTTATGGAAATCAAACAGATATTTGTGGCTGTATGGGGGTGGTAGTGCAGGGGGATCATTTTTTACGAACATCATAAGCAAATCCAGGGATCAAATCTAAGCAACAATGGCCGCATTCGTAAACGCCAAACGAGTTGCACTCGTGCAACGAGTTTCTATCTAAGGTGTTCGTAAAGGAAACTGAGTGCTTTCAGTTTAAAAACTAGAGCGTTCGTATACAAAACTGGGTGCAATTAGTTTCAAACGAAGTAAACTGAGAATGAATTAGGTTCGTTGAGTTTTACTTTCTGCGCGTTGTTTTTGTTTAGAAATGGCGTCCGTTGTTATGGAATAGTATGATGTTATAAAAAGTATTTTACGTTTGCTGAAGCTGCAAATATTAGTTTTTCGAGGAGGAAATTGAGACATACGTTAGAAACTGCTACGAAGGTACATACTTTTTCAAAGGTAATCATTTTCTTGTATTTTTCATTTTAGTGAATCCTAAAATGCATGTTTTAGTGTCGAGATTGAAGTGGATTTAAACCGTTATTTGCGAAATTTGAATTTCTCTTGCTAAATACTTTTGAAAGAATGAAGTTTAAGTTGAAATTTCTAAATTTTAATCTGTGCACTTCAATGATGGCCATTCTTTCTTTTAAAAATCCTGTTGGTTTTATATTGAGTATGTGCTAAAAACGCTCCTCAGCAAAGTTAACGTATTCGCGAATTGTAAACAAACACGTCTCCTAGGCGACGAAACTCAATAAACTGAAGTTGTTCGTAAAGGCAAAAGAAACTGATAAGCACTGACAGCACTCAACATACGCATTCCAGTTTTCTTACGAAAACTCGTGCAACGAGTTTGTCGTTTACGAATGCAGCCAATGAAACCAGCTGCACTTAAAAATAGGGGGAGGGGGCTCTTGAATGTTATATTTTCCCGATTTTTCCCAATTATCCCCCCCCCCTCCCTACCGTTTATTCGCCCCAATAGATCGCGATTTTTCTTCAAGATTGGGGGGTGGGCGCTTTTGCGGTATTTTACGGTATATAGATTCTAAATTATATTTGGCTGATAAACTTTCGTCTGATTTGCAGTTCTAAAGGCCCGGAGAGTAGCCGAAGCCTCACCATGGCACAGTGGTTATGTCACTGGAAATGGTATACGGGCGAATTGTGAAGGTCCCAGGTTCGGGTCCCACCGCGTGTCCGTCGACCTAACTGTGTGGAACCGACGTAACCCAGGGAGGTGTGGTTTTCTGTGGAACTTAGCGTAAATACGAGTTAGGATACCTTAAAAAAAAAAAAAAAACGGAGGGCACCCCTCTTGTGCCGAGAATTTATAAGCGGGTTTCGAGCCAAGCACACGAACCCAATATACATGTTCACAATAACAGCAACAACAGCAATAACAACGAGTAACCGAGAGCACAAAGCTCTAAGCTGGAAGACAGAAGGTGCCTGGTTCCAAACCAGGTCGCGTCCGTGTCCGTACACCTATCCGTTCGGAGTTTTCCGTGATTTCCTCTGAAACTTAGCTTAAATATGGGTTAGAATCCTTTGGAAAGACAGCCACGGAGGGTCCCCATCCATCGACGTGGATCCCACGTGCAGGTAATTGATCGTAATCCCACAACAACAGTAACAACTTACATTTCTAAAGAAAGCTCGCATAGTTATTTGAAAAATGAGCCCAAGAATTATCGCTTTTAGTTATGTGTTTTTGCGTTTTATTCCGTGTCCAAGCAGCAGGTAGCTTTTCGACTTTGTTTTTATGAATAATTAATGCATTTTCCTGGAAAATTTGTGTTTGCTTAATACGCGGGATATTAAAGTTGAGGCAAAATATACGAATCAGTCGTAAAAGATGAGTTAGAAGAATTCTAAGTATTTTCAACTCTCTGCACATAACCTCACCTTATAAAGGGTTAAATCTCATTAAAATATACTGTTTGTAGGAGTCATGGCAGTAGTTTATAATTTTGGCAACTATGAAGTCTCTGACCGGGACTATCGAGAATCGTTTATCGGGCCTGCTACTAGAAAGTAGGCAGTTTTTGCACAGCGGTTTCACTCACGGTAACGCTAATGTTAAATGCCATTGTACAACATAGCGCATGCGCACATATAAAGTAAGTATCATGACTGGATCGAAACTTCTTAATGGCGGATAGCATTAGCGTAAACGTAAGAAAAAACGTAATTCACAAACTCCCTATTAATAATTGATAGAACGTGGTCCGAATTATCTCAAGTGAACGTTGAAGCGAGTAGAAACGTTGATCGCAGACCCTCGTCAGCTTTTTTTAACCCTTTCGCGGGCATTAGGAAGATTACTTCCCACCTACATTATCTTACGAAATGTACTTGTGGGAAGCAGAAACCCCACTTAAATACATTATCCTCGCTTTTACAATGTTGGAAAAACTAATTCCCAAATCCGTTTGGCCCACGAAAGGGTTAAGTTAGCAGAAACTTTGGCAGAAAGCAGGCGAGGGGCTGCAGCTGAAATTTCCACCCGCTTCAACATTCAGTTGAGAAAATTCGGACCACCTTCCATCAACTATCATTTTCTAGTAACTGGGCCTATCAACAATTCACAATGACCCGCTCCTACAGGTCTTTGACAATAAAAACCAACGCAAGTTTCAGATTATGATTTTCCTGGATTACGCACCATTAAATAATTTCATGAAATAATTATAAGTTAAAGCTGTTATAATAGTAGCTTGTGGTTGCAGCACTCCACTTGCAACAGCGTAATTGTACGTGTAGCTTATTTTGACAGAAGATATATCATTGAGGCGAATAGGGTACAGGTGAATTATTATAATTTCCAATTGTTTTTTCATGATTATTAGTTAAATGGCCAAAATGATTTTTCTATATTTTATTTTTCTTAACGCATAATTGTTGGGTTTAATTTGAATCGAGCGATTTATACACAGCAGCGATTCCCTTTTGAGTCCGTAATTTAGTAGTAACAGTAAGATCTTTACATTGTATCAGAAGCTCTGATTAATAATTAAATTGCATGGGAGGCTCTGGTCATGGGAGGGGGTTATTCAGTATTTTTAATTTGGTTAAAAGCGTAGTTCTGTAGTTTATTTATATACAAACGTATTGGTTTCAATAAACAAAACGCTTTATTGAATTTTCTTCTGTAATCCACATTACGTATCTTGATATCTGCTCAACTATCCCAGCTTCCGTAGTCCAACTACAGGGTGCGAGTGGACATTGTCTGCGATAGTCTACAACTTTCTAGTGACGTGAGGGTTCCACAAACAACGGGCGTGTTAAGCAAATATAAATCAATACAATGGAAAGGCTACGAATGAGCGAAAACTTAGCTTGGTGCAGAAGGTGATAAATAAGCAATATACAAGAAACCATGTAATAGTACCAATACGAAATAGCAGACCAGTTTCTGCATGTATTGCGTGCTGAAACCCGTCTACTAGTATAATTTTTGTATTTGTGCTATTCTACTTTGTTTCCTAGAACTTATTTATTAACCCATTTATGCCTAGCGTCCCTTTTTTGGGACGGCATTTTCGCTATTAGTCGAAAACGTTATTTATTTTTCCTAGCCTTTATTCATGAGCATCGAGCCTCAACTCTACAAAATATTGTAACATGACCCAGTAGGATGTTGATATTTCGATTTTTATGCATAATGATTTTAAAAGAAATCATCCCTTGTTCAAGAAGTTGACGTCAGAAATTTATCTATTATTTCTGTTATCAGTAAAAATCGAAAAAAGTCGCAAAAATATCCAGGCACAAATGGGTTAAGGCTGCGACTGTCTTTCTGTCATTCAGTGAGATCTCTTCGTACTGTTATACGTTTTAGTCCATCGAAGTGGAAATTCCTTGTCATTGTTGCATGCCTAAATTAGGTTTAGAAAGTACAATGACTGAAAACTAATTCTGTAGAGTTAGTTAGCCTTAACCTTTTCACTTCCTTTGGCACGTACTTTCTGTAATACTTGAGGAGGAAAATCTATTTAAACTATAATTAAGCTTTCGGATTAGTTTGACTTGTACATGGAGCTAGATAACCGCCGGTACATTAAAATGACGAAAACGTTGAGTTAGCGAAAACAGAGGTAGGTGAACTACAAATCCGTCACATAAAACGTCAAGTATATTTTTAATTACGTACGGCGCCTAGAACGTTAGGAATAAAAAAGTTAATTTTGAGAATCGTACACACCAAATGATAGTTAAATATTTAATATCGAAAAATTAGTTTTAGAGCAAGCTTGAAAGGGACGAGTCTGATTTTACAGCAGGTTCAAAACTTGGAGGCATTTATTGTATCAATACCGGAAAGCCAAACTTTTTAAAAACTGAAGCAAAAGAATCGGAATTGTCACAAGTATTGAATTTAGAAGAAAAGGCTAAAATGTCTGTGAAAAATATATGGTGTACTATGTTACTCTCGCGGAGATTTCGTAAGTGCAGTGCGGGATCACTGAGCCTTTTAAAGACTGATGGCTAAAGCAAAGTAGCACTTGTCATCGTGACAAATATGGCTTAGTTTCAAAAAATAAATAAATGGGGGGGGGGGGATAACATTGTTTTTAGTTTGTGTTTAGCATAGTTTCTTTTGTTTCTGTTCGTAAAATTAAGATATATATAATTGCATATACGTTTTTAGAATTGTAGCACTGAAAACATGCAGACATAAAGTCCCCTTTTTTCCTCCAGATTCTTCATTATTCTGTAAACGTCTGTACCGAAAAACTGAGGACATGGATGCGATACCTACTCTGGCCCCATTCACAACTCCGCAGGATCCATTTTACTCATACATGACATTCCTCTGCTTGGCAATAATCTTCCTTATAGTTGTCATTCCGATAAGTTCTTGGTACGATTCCGAGGACAATGTTTCTTCTGGACAATTCTACCAGATACCCACTTTAGACGAAGGTTTTCATCAACGAATTGAAGAGTTGGGCCCTTTCGACGAAGACCTGGAAACAGACCTGGAACACATGAGAACTCCCGTGCGCGTTAGAAGAGATGATTCTCCAGAGTATCGAAGACCCCGTTCTCCACAGAAAGCTGTTCGCCGACTGAATCTGTCTTAAAATTCGACAAAGGGTGTATGCAACGATTCAAATTTATAAAGTAAGCCAGTCTTCCTTGCTTAAAGAAGAGCTTGATGACAGCAAAAGAAAATTGTTTTATGTAAATGGACTGCTGTATTCTTCCGTAACGATTTCGATGGAATGAGCTGAACTTTTATATTGCATTTTTTAAATAAATGATTTTTAATGACTATTATGCAGTAAAATTCCTATTTCTTACTGAAATCCAAAACAAACTCTCTGATCCATTTTTGATCAGGTATCTAGATTCTTAATCAGGTGACAACAAATGAATTCGAATTCAGTTTAAAAGATTAACTAAACAGGGAGAAAAAAAATGGTTTCTCATCAATGCTTGTAAACTTCAGTAATCTTATAAAGTGAGAAATTTGCAACATTTTGCATATCAACTGTTACCAGATATTTTATTTCAAGCAATTGATACCCTTCATTAGAATAAATATTAACTTTTTAATTCAAAAATGCAAATCCGCAATTTCATAATTTCTTACAAAATGAAATCTGAAAATTTAAAATCAAAGATTTAAAAGTTTTTAAGTTCTTAATAAGACAAAAAACTTCATACTGTGCAAATTTGTTATTTACTGTTGAAAATTTCTTTTGCAGAGTTTTAAGGCTTTTTCAAATTCCTCGCACATTCTTCGATCTTTTTTGTGAATTGGTAAGAAATCGGAGAGGAATGAACTTGGTCTTAGTGTTAAATACTCGAAGAGTGTCGAACTACACCATCATTTCTCAACCTGTGGGGCACGACCCCCAAGGGGGGCGCAGAGCGTTTGCAGGGGGCGGGGGGGCGAGGAAAACCAAAGAGAAAGTGGTGATGCATATTTAAAAAAAAATATTTATTCTCATTTTGACTCAAAATATACAAGTTTTCGCTTAAAATCTACATTCAAACTTTACTGATACTTATTTTGTAGAAAATTCGACTGAATGTTAATTGTTGAAAAAGAAACTGAATGAATACTGAGAATTTGTGTGTGTGTGTGTGGGGGGGGGGGGGGGTTTAGTAAGTTGGCCTTTGTTGGGGGGCGCGACGTTAAAAGGTTGAGAGCCGCTGGACTACACAATAATAGTAATCTTCGAATTGGCATTGGATCTGTCTGTAAAACAAGCATGCTAATAAGAACGTAACCATAATTGTTTTCCACGGCAAAAAAAAATTGGAACTTCATTTTTTGGCAAAGTAGTAATGAGCTAGTTTCAGATGAATACATAGTTTTTTTATAACATGACTTCAATCAGCAGTTTCTTCATTTATATATTTTTATCGTTTCTAAAGTAAAATTTTCTCATTGCTAAAATCTTAACATTTCTGTAAATTAAGTGTAAAAATGCTATTGAAAATGTAAATAAATTTTCTTGAACCTTTAAAATTCACTTTCAAATTAAACTGGGAACAGAATGCTGTTAATGCAAGATCTTTCTTTAACGCTTGAAGTGAAGTATTTAAATTAGTATATTCGGTTTCTCTAGTATGAGAAAGTAAGTAATGTAAAAAAAATAATTTTAAAAAAATGTAAATTCCTACTAGGGTCAACGAAGAAAAGTTTTTTATTTTAGTTACTTTTCATTAAATTTAATATTAATTCAAGACAGTTTGTGAAGCAATGATCGATGCCGTTAATCTAGTTTTAGTATATTGTTTTCATTCGTTTTTAATTCCACGTAAAAGGATCCAAATTTAATTACATTTAATTAATATTTGAAAAACTGTATTAACATCAAGTGTCATCCACAAGTTAAAAAAAAGTATTTGAATTGAGTGGATGAATTAAAAGTGTTTCATTTACGAAATGAAAATTTGAAATTCAATTGAAAATTTGAAGATATATACACGGTGTCCCATAAGTACCGCCCAAACTCTCCAGACAGATTTCTCGTTGGGAGAAGATAGTGTCCGAAGAATAATTACTGTACGGCCCGTAGTTTTCAAGAAAGGTGCGAGAAGAAAGCAATGTCATATCCGGAGCACGAAAAGAGCCTTTATTCGAATCTTGAACAGTTTTTTCCATATGCTTTCAAAAAATGATGCTCAAAAGGTCCAACGTAAATAGCGAGGCTTGCATGCTTACGCAGTGTAATTAATGGCCAACTGCTCGCGTTCGATCATTCGGGAACCCACATAAATACGCCAGCACGAAGGGGAGGGACTCGATAGATCAATTCTTTCAATCGTTTTCATTGAAAGCAATCCATAGGTGCCAGATTGTAGCGGCCATAACAGTCCCCCCATATATTATCTAATAACGGTTTAAATCAACTGCAGTCTCAACACTTAAAATATGCAGTTTTGAATTTACTAACATGAAAAATACAAGACAAGGATTACCGTTAAAAAATTCTGTACATTCGTTGCAGTTTCTAGCGTGTGCATGAATTTCCTGCTAGAAAATATTTTCAGCTTTAGCAAACTTAAAATATTTTTCATAACAACGGACGCCATTTCGAAACAACAACGTGCAGCAAGCTTATTTTCTCAACAACTAGATGAACCTGTACCGTGATCAAGTTACTTAGTTTGAAGCTAAACATACCCAGTCTTGTAAACAAACGCTCTAGTTTATAAACTGAATGCACTCAGTTTCGTTTACGAACGCCTTTCGTTTAGAACACCTTACGATGTTTACGAAGACCACGTTGCACAAGTATAACTGATTTGTCGTTTACGAATGCGGCAAGAATATAGCCCTTATGCTGCGAGACTAGTGAAATCTCTTGTATTGATTTTGGGGTATTTGAGATACCCGAGTTGGCTCGAACATGTCCACTTAAAACAAATATTTTAATTTGTAAATTTTTGGTGTGGTTGTCAATCTTCTGTATAAATTTACATACGTCATATGTGATCAGTTCAAAATAACTTTCATGATAGTGTGCGATATTGAAGAGCTTGAGTAAGGATTGTTAACCGAAAGTTTTAAATTGTTGGTACGAATGTGTTTTAATGCATCTTGAATTTTTTTTTTTGAGTGCCTAATATTTAGCATCTTCCTTAACTGCATTGAAAATAGTTAAGATATAAATAAAAGACCTGCTAGCAATCTTAGTTTAATGAAATTTTACCATTCTTTAGAACTTGCGTAGTTTTGCTTGCTAGAGCAGTAACAAATCTTTCACACTTAATTCTGTTTATTTAAGAATGTGTTTCAGATCTTTCCGAAAAATTAACTTTAATTTCTTCGTTGCGTTACTAAGAGCACTAAAGTCTGACAACCTCGGTAAGACTATCTGGGTGTATTAAGAGCAGACTGAAAATCCTCTCTGACATGCAATACGTAATTCTAAATTTCTCAAATGATGTATCAAACTACTTTAAAAACATTAATATACAAATGTTTGTCTTGGGAAAGGGGGTGTCTTATTTTTGGAATCTGATTTGGGGAGGGGGGAGATTGCACACATGCTGCACTCTTCAAATTGCTAAAGTTTTAACACTAGAACTGCGGATTGTCGGGTGTTCCAGAAACCGCGGGATGGCTCAAATCAAAATTTCTTCCCGAACAGATTTTCGGCCTTATGCTTGCTTCCTGCTCAAAATTTACCTACCTTAAGTTTTATGTCTTTTCCAAATAGCTGTATATTGATATATATACTTACATTTTTTTACTACATTACTGTGGATGGAACCTAAGTCGTCTGAGAGCAATAGTAGCACTAAGCCAAGAATGCGAGTTGCTTTCAAGATGTTGTATCTTGTAATTGCACGGTCATGGCATTCGTTTGACTCCAACATTTGTATTAAGCTTAATATTGCATTAAAATTTAAAAAAAATAACTAATTAGAACCACTTCACTTTAGATACTTGCACCTAAAACCGCAGGCTGGGTCAAACCCGAATCTTAAAGTTCACGTTGCAATGGAAACTACAGAATGGTTTGCTGTTATGTCATTTATGTCATTACCGTTAATTGTATTGATTGACATTTATTTCATTTGAGCTATTCCGACTAATGGAAGTTTTCGGACAAAATTGCACAAATTCGCGGTCTTATGCATGCATGTTAAAATCCCCGGTGAAAGATAAGTACTTAATTTCTACTTCCTTTTACTTCGTCCAAGGAAGTAATGTTATCGAGAAAAATGTTGGTATCCAGATTTTGACGAAAAAAATCTCTTGACTTGTAAAATTGTCAGTTATACTGTTTTGTATGAGTAAAACTGAATTTTAAATTTATTATTCTTGAACTATAGGAAAAACCTACTGAAGCCTTTGGAACAATGGACAATCCACTGGATAACAGACCTGACCAGGTGCTTACGGCTATGGATAAAGTGAATGAAGAAATGGAAGCTACTAAGAATTCCGAAATGTTATACTTCACACTGTGTCTTCTTGGTGTGTGGTTGATTGACAAGGTGTTAAGTCACTTCTTGGGCCAACTTCGGCGATGATCGAAGAAGGTTGGTAGAGTATGTCCGGTGAAAATTGACTTGTGTTCTTCGACAAGAGTACATGGATCTTAATTCAGTGTGAAGGTTTAAGTGTGCTGTATGTATTACTTTCGTAAAGAAGTTATAATCTTCTTGCAATGCTTTTAAATGTTCTTTTTAATAAAATTAAACTACTTGTTAGACTCATTTTTCAGATTACACAAGCGTGCACTGAGAAGTCTTGTAAATAATGCATCATGGGTACACTCGTTTGTGACCTTTTTGAAACGGTCAAATCTGAATGGAAGCGAAGATCAAGCACAAATTTACAAAATACTAATTTTGTAATTGATGAAATATTGCTGCTAAATCATAGTAAAATGATAGTCTACAAAACTTCATAAATTTTCTAGACTAACTATCGTAGTGCCCTCTTACGATAAAGAATATTGAACTGAAAACGTTCATGAAATAATGATATAAAGAGTGAAACATTTTGATAGCCTAATGCATAAGCATGACGTGGATTTTCCTGGATGAAGAGTGTTTTTTTCTAGCTTATCCCTAAGATAGCCATGGGTTTATCGCATGTCTTGGACCGCTTTTCAAAGATTACTATTTAAAAGATAATAATTTATAATAAATGCATCAACTTTTAAATTTACGAAGCATAAAAGAAAATTTCTTTCATGTTGTCGTTTCACACATAACTGATTACTATTCTAAATTTAAAAGTTCTAAATTAAATGAATCAAAAATAAGATTTGAAAAAGTTCGATAGGGAAGTCTAATTGAAAGAAATTGTGAACTCTACCGTCAAATGGCTTGGAAATCTAGAGCTTTCAGTAACTAAAGCTCTCATGAGTAAGAATAATAAACTAGAATTTAATTTTTTATTTGAAGATTTATTCTCGAAAACCGAATTCGGAAATTCTGGATGGGGTAAAATTAAATTTCCAAAGGACACTGATTCACGACATTCTTAACTATCTAATTCTTAGTAGATGGTAAAAATTCATGGCATTCTTCAAATGGAGACGTGCTTTAACATTTAAAATACTTCTGACACTCATAAGTATCATATTTCGTAAAACACGCTCTAATATGTAAAATGGAAAAAATTACGTTTAACCAGCACAAACGCGTAGTACTGCCCACCTTTTATATAAAGCTATAAATAAGTGTAATGAGCGTTTTGCCATGTACCACCCCTATATAAGAAATTCAAAAACAATTATGGCAAAATTTTGCCCAGTTTGACTCAACTGTTTAGTTTAGCCCACATTTTCTAAAATATCAAATGGTAAATTTCTTGAGATAGTTTTACCTCCTTTTCGTAAAATTGTCAATCTTTTTTTTTTATCCAGAAAAGTTTCTGGTTTATAGCAAGCTCTCGGTCGAACGCTCCAATGGTATACCACCTGAATATCAAATGAATACCATCTGAGCGTTCGACCGAGTTTGCTGTAAACCGGTGGTCGAGGTAGGTAGTGAATATGGGTGTTAGGGTTAGTACACTTTAGTTTACCGTAGGTCATACAAAACCTTGCACATGATAGAACTTCCATCAAATTGAAATCATTTTATCTTTATCAGAATTATTTTAATGTACATCTAATTCTGAAATTCTTTCCTAATGTATACAGAATCACTTGATACAATTAAATCTATGACTGTTATGCACCAAGCCATTGACATTGAATCCAAACACGCGTGTTTAAATCATGGTTAAGATATCTTACCATGACTGTAACATGGGAGTTGGGATTAATCCCCGTTTGAAGTGTTTGGTGAATAAGGCTGTAAGACTTTATTAAATGTTGAGAACTCGTTATTTCAAAACTAAAGCAGAGTTATAAAATTCGTAGCCTTGTAAAAGATAAAAATTCCATAAAATTCTTCTTTTGTGGCATTACAGCCCTGGGTGAGCCTTAGCCTGCTGCAGAATGTCTCTCTAGACGGCTTTCTCCTTACCTTGACCATCCAGTTTGAGATCTTTAAAGTTTTAAGGTCCATCAAGACATCATCCATCCACCTTTTCTTGGGTCTACCTCTTGGCCTATTTCACATGGGACTGCAATGTACGATTTTGCGTGATCTTTCAATGTATCCAAGATATGAAAGTCTCTATACCTTAATGAATTTTCTCATATTTTTATGCTCGATAATAGTCTCCTGTTCGTTATTGGTTCTTATTCTCCAGGAATTATTACTTAAATGTATTGGGCCATAATTATTCTGAGTATATTCCCCAGGGTGGACATTTCCGCATTAAGTATTCGCCACTAGTAAGGTCCAAAGTTTTGGTCATTTTATTATGGGGCGGCTCAGTAGAAGGTGAATGTTATCCCCGGGAAGGGAAAGTTTAGTTAGTACCCTAGCTAAGCTGGGATTCGAACCCGGACGCAATGTGTGATATAATGGCCTGTTAGCCATTATATCTTTTCTAACAGGTGTGACTATTGTCCTAGTTTCTTTCGAGTTCAGAACAATAGAACGACTTCAATTTACTCGATTTCGTAGCCTGAATGGTACGTGTGTTTACGTGGATGTGCTCGGAAGAAATGTACACAAACAATCAAAAACGAAATCAATAGCCTCTTGTCTCAGTAGGTTTCGTTTGTCAATAAGCTGCACTCAATTGACTTTATAAACGATGGTCAACGATTTAGGTTTAAAAACTGAAAGTTTAAGAACGCCTAAAACTAGATGCGCCAGTTCCGTTGGTTGAGTGTTTAGGATAACGCCTTCAGTTCGATTGATAGGAAAGGAGTACTGAACACGATACAGGTACATTCAACAGATTCGAGCGAGTTCGAGATTCGAGCGAGTCACGAGATTCGAGCGAGTTTTGGATTTACTAAAATATTGTTTTAACTTTTAAAATGGTGTCTTAAAATGGCCAGGTATTTTAAAAGTTTGAATTCCTGTTTTTATGAAATAAGAAAAGATACTGATGATATTGCTTTTGATTCCTCCTTCGCTGTAATTTGGGGAACTTTAGAAACTCCACATGATTATGGCCGGGATTAGACCTCTATTGACCGTCATTATAAACCAGTTTTTAAACCAATAATAAAACTGAAATCGGTCAATAAACGGGTTTATAATGACGGCCAATATTCACTGCATTCGTAAACGACAAACTCGTTTCAAGAGTTTTCGTAAGAAATCTGGAATTCGTTTGTTTGGTGCTGTCATTTTCTTTTGCCTTTAGAAACAACTTATTTAGTTGTTTTATTTAGCTTTTACAAACAGTTAGTTTATTTAGCTTTGTCGCCTAGGAGATGTTTTTGTTTACAATTCCCGTCTGTTGGTATTTTAGAAGATAAACGTTTTTTGTACATTTTCAGTGGCCGCATTCGTAAACGCCAAACGAGTTACACTCGTGCGACAAGTTTCTATCTATGTTCGTAAAGGAAACTGAGTGCATTCTGTTTACAAACTAGAGCATTCGTATACAAAACTGAGTACAGTTCGTTTTAAACTAAGTAAACTGAGCACAGATCAGGTTCATCCAGTTATTAAGAAGAATATACTTGTTCCCTGTTGTTTCTGTTTTGAAATTGCGTCCGTTGTTATGGAAAAATTTGTTGTTATGAAAAGTATTTTAGGCTTGCTGTAGCTGCAAATATTATTTTTTCGAGAAGGAAATTCATGCCTACGTTAGAAACTGCAACGAAGGTACATAATTTTTCAAAGGTAATCATTTTCTTGTATTTTTAATTTTAGCAAATTCAAACATGCATATTTTAGTGTTGAGATTGAAGTAGATTTAAATCGTTATTAGCGAAATTTGAACTTATCTTGCTGAATACTTTTGAAAAAAATGCAAGTTTAAGTTGAAATTCCTAAATTTTGATCAAAGCACCTCAATGATGGCCATTCTTCCTTTTTAAATCCTGTTGATTTTATATTATCAACTAAAATCTCCTCGAGAATAATAACAACAGACGCAAATTGTAAATAAGCACATCTCCTAGGCGGCGAAACTGAATGAATTGAGATTGTTCGTAAAGGCAACAGAAACTGATAGTACTGAACTGCACTGAACCAACACATTCCAGATTTATTACCAAAATTCGTGCAACGAGTTCGTCGTTTACGAAAGCACCCAGTAAAGAATCAACAGGATTTTAAAAGAAATAATGGCCATAATTTAAGTTCACAGACCAAGATTTAGAAATTTCAACTTGCATTTTTTCAAGTATTTAGCAAGATAAGTTCAAATTTCTTTAATAACAGTTTAAATCAATTTCAATCATAACACTAAAAGTTGCATTTTTGAATTTACTAAAATGAAAAATACAAGAAAACGATTACCTTTGAAAACCTTCGTACCTTCTTTGCAGTTTCACGCGTGTGCATGAATTTCCTCCTCGAAAAAATAATATTTGCAGCTTCAGCAAACGTAAAATACTTTTCATAACAACTGAGATTTGAGAGGTTGGTTGACCAAAATCCTTAGCCAGAAGGCTGTCGTCTTGATTGTTACGAAAATTTCAATATAGAAATTTCAAAATAATAACATAATTTTCATAACAACTGACGTCATTTCATAACAACAACAACGTGCAGCAAGTATGTCTTCATAACAAACTAGATGAACCTGCTCCGTGCTCAGTTTACTTGTTAGTTTGAAACTAACCGCTCTCAGTTCTGTATACGAACGCTGTAGTTTATAAACGGAGTGCACTGAGTTTTGTTTACAAATACCTTAGATGGAAACTTGTTGCACGAGTATAGCTGGTTTGTCGTTTACGAATGCGGCCAGAGCCTGCATCCCAGCCTTGGATATAGAAGTAGCATCGATTGGCGGGAAACGGTGAAATAGAATCAGCCTCTCAAAGGGAAAATACTCGATCCCTATTAATAATTAGCTACATCAGCGCCCTCCAGCGATGCATAACGACGAATCACCATGAAATTTACTACAAACGCAAGCATGTGTAGAACATAAACTTAATGATTATGAATCACAGCGTCATTTTATTGGAAAATTTCGTTTAGCACTTTTAGAATATGTCGATAAGCATCCGATATCGATCCGTGCTCCAATTACTGAACTGCATTGTATGCACGCCCTGAGCGACTATAACGAATTGGAACGTCAGGGTTTCTGAAGCAAAGTTTTTAAGACTTGGTTCACTTACTAGTGTTTACGTGATGTTCAGATACAAATGTCAATAGTATTAAAAAAAGAAACTTCGATTTTGTTGCGCGGTTTTTTAATTTGAATATTTGAGCGCTTTATTTTACCTCTTGTGAGTAAACTTTTAGAGAAAATCTGTGACACCAACGGTATGCAAAACCGACCATATATTTGAAATCCAAGGTATAGTCTTTTGAGTATGTTATTTATGTTAGTCATGTATAATTAAAGTGCCTGGTTTGTAAAATTTTAATCCTAGTTAACCCTTTATAATGCCTTTGAAAGTACGCTTCCCACCAACTTCATTAATTTTTAAATGGCACTGGGAAGCTATTTTCCCACTTCTCACCTACGATTTGTGCTGCTCTCTGCTGAAACTTAAAAAAAAAAAAAAACCCACATAGGGCATTGTTTACAAAATTTGAGGTAACACTAAAAACCTAGGATCAAGAAGAGAGGCCAACAATATGGAGCTATTTTCTTTTGTGCGTTATGCGTTCATTTTATCATTCCTCATCGGATTTATTTATAGTTGTAAACACAGATTTTATAAATTCCATTATTCATAAGCATAGGTGCTGATGCGTGTTTTCTGAAATTTTATGGAAAGTAATATCTGTCAATTTTTATATTTTTGGAAATAAATTATATCTAATTTATAAGTCAGTTTGTAGATTTTTGTAGTTCCAAATTATATTATAAATATGATGTAATGCAATGTAAAAAGAAATGCAAAACGTATGATGTCCCACCTTTGAACAGCTTCCACTAGGCGGTGTGAAACATACTTCGCACAAAAATAAATTGGTCTTAAAAATCTAATTTTAGGTTATAAGCTAAATGAATTTTTTATAAATCAGTCTCGATCCCAAAAATATTTTAACATATGATTACGAGAAATAAATGGTTTTATAAAAGGTTAAGGTAAATTGAAATATTTATCAAATAAGATAGTTTGGAAATTCATAACTTTTAATAGGCAGGTACTTAAAAGGTGTTTTTCATATACTAGTAATTGAATGATGCTAGTACAGGGAAATCTGCGAAGTTGACCATAAGTGGTTCCACGTTTTTGTGGTCAACTTATTAATTGTACAATAGTTTCTCTTTGATTTTTGTATTTTATCATGTATAGATTATATAGTACATATAGTATATGTAGCATACTACAAAATTATATAGATCATGAAATCAAAATGATAAAAAATATGAATAACATTGCTTATAATGAAGATATACGGCCCCACAGGTTTAACGTTCACATTGTGATTTATTCTAGAAAATGCGGTTACCATATGGTATTAGTGGGGGTGATAGTTCATTTTTTAATGATGCATTTACAAGCGTGGGTTTATTTATTCATGAATTTTTAGAATTTCTGATTTTCGGGGCCTCCAAAAATGTCTGCAGCTGGCTCTCTTCAAATACAAGGCCACCACTGGATTGACAGCAAGTTGAATGGGGCTTCTTTCCTTGCCACTGACAGAAAAGTATGGTAGTACATATTGTTCTTAATGTGGATGGGAAGCAAAAAATTTTTAAAAACTTAAAATTCTTAGAACAAAGACAGAAAAAAATATTGGAAGTGCTTAACTTACAAACGTTTTGAGCTATGCTTTAGGGCAAATTCTACCTAATTACCTGGTCAACATACAAGGTTAGACAGGTGGTCAATTTATAAAGGTTTTACTCAATGTGGTCAACTTTCTAGGGAGGTTGTCAACTTTACAGCTCACTGTATTTGTATATAAGAAAGTAATTTAGAAACACCACTTCTTCCCCCCCCCCCAAAAAAAAAACTGACCATTATCAACTTTTATGAATAACATTTAAAGATCGTTAAATTAAATACAGGTAAAAAGTTACAGTAATAAATATGTTTAGTACAAAATTTTACTTATAATAAATTATGAGAATTTGTTCTTTAAATAGCGGAACTTATAAAGAATCTATATAATCGTTCTATATTGATGGTTTGATGTTTTAGAAAGAGCAAATATTTAAATATTTGATCGTGAATATTAGTAGTCCTGCATTAAAAGTGATTATTTCTTAAATTTACGTATACTGTATAACTTTTAGTCAACACATATTTACATTCATGTTTTGAATCCAATGACGTTATCAAACAATGCCGTAATTGTTGTTTTTGTTTGTTTCAAGGCCATAATTGAAATTTAAGACTGCCTACTCTAAATCCTTGTTGGATAAAGCAGACAGCCCAGAGAAACGAAATTAAAGCAGCCAGGGGATTGAGTGGAAATCGAACCCAAGACCGCACGCAAAGGCGATAAGGGTGATTCTAAAAAGGTGGGTCATCAAGTTTTAATTATAATCCATTTTCCAAATTTTGAAATTTCACTTTTCTGTCTTTAATTTGTTTTACATTATAGTATATAAGCCTAGAATAGAGTATACAAACATAAAAAGACAGCAAGTGTTCTGGGAAATTACTAATTTTACCAGTTTGCTCACAGGGTTGCATGAATTAATTCCTATACATTACTGCCTATGGTCGTAAATAATTTAAATTGTGCTAGAGTCGAAATGATACATTCGCTGAAATTCAAACTGGGTATGTTGGGTATGTATACTATAGGTCACTGTCACATAGCCTGTATCGATTTATGTGTGTTTAGGGTTTATAGTTTCTGAACCGTGCTTCAAAAACAATTATACATTACGGCCTATAGACTCGAATTCTTGAGAGTGCGCTAGCGACTGTAGGGGGCATTCGATTCAGCTAAAATTAAATTTGCCTATTATTGGTCACTGTCTTTCATACTGTATAGAGTTTGGTCGATTGTACAGGGCTACAAAAAAGTATTATGCATTGCGGCCTATACACTCAAGTTATTTGAAGTGCTCTTCTCAGCACTAGATCAGATTTAGATGAATCAAATTTATTTAAGCATGGTAAATATCAAGTTTTCAGAAAGTCGAGAGGAGTGGCTTGAGATTTTTTTCTGTGAACTTCTAAAATCTGAAAGAAATTAGAGTTACATCTTGTATACTTTCCACCAAATGTGAAAATGAAATATTTCACGATGCTGAAAAAGATGCCCTACCAACGATTAGAGCATATGGAGAACTCTCAATTGTAACCTTAAGAAAAATGATTATCGATTATGCGCATGCGCAAATTACCAAAGAACTAAATGTCGCCATTGATGATAAATATGAAAGGTTTTCATAAATTAACTCCTTGCTAAGCCACTGTGTAATACATTATTATTTCTGAGGATCTTTTCTATGGAACTCGCAAGACCTCGAAAGTATCTGTTTGTGGAAACCAATCTTGTAGAAGCTTGACAGAAATGCGATATCTGTTATGAGTATAATCATTTATTGAAGTGCTGTGTATCTCTATGTATGTGTTTTTTTCTTTAATTTTTAAATATGTTATTTAATGCGGTATTTGATTTTATTTACAATCAATATTTTACATCAAAAATAGTGTAAGAATCGTGTTCCTCTCACAAAGGTTACTCAGGGGATTAGACAAAAGTAACTCAATTCAAAAGAATATTACCTAACTGTAAATAACATAGCTCAGTGGTTAAGGCATCGTACTAGTAATTGGAAGGTTTCGTGTTCGATTTCCTACCTACTTTAATGAAACCAGTGTACCATGTGGTGTGCAAGTGTTTAATTAATTTTATGTGAAAGGTACGTAGCAGTAAAGAGTTTGAAAGATATATTTTTTTAATATCGTGCATCGTAAATAAAGGATGCTCGATAGATCAAATAGGATTTGAAATCGCACTCGTGTACAGAATGATAAACGTTGTATCGATACACCTAAGAAGTTTCAAAAAACCACCCATTCCTCAAATGATACCATTGGTAGGTAAAAATTATACTTACCGATTATAGTCCAATGTTTTGTTAAAAAGAATTGGCTAGACAAATAAAAGGGAACTTCTTATTTAAATATATTTTAAAATTATTTATTAATTAGTCAGAGGCACGCACGACCTTGCCTATGAGACTCTGAATCATCTTTGCTTCCCTGTCTATCACTTTCCACAGTTGATCCAGAAATACTGAATGTACGGAAAGTTTAAATAATGAATTATTTTTTCCGTTCAATTTACGGTAGGTTTTGAAGAATTATTTTTCGCTTTAAAGTTGTGTAGCTTCGATCTTTTGAAACTAGTTGAGATAAAAAAAACGGAAATTCATTTTTACATATAGATTGTAACTGATTCTTCTGACAACATAAAAGGATTGTTTTTAATCGTTTTACACTAAAACGAAAAGGTTGGAGATCATATTTTCATTTTTCTCCTGATAAATGTTTTTGTGTTAAGCCTCATGAAAGTACTTTCCTTGAGTCATATTCTAACAAACATCTACACCTCTAAACTGAAGAGAGAGAGGAGAAAAATCGAGTTAATAATTTTTTTTTTTCCATCAGTAGAAAAACAGAAAAAAGCTACAATAAAAATAAATACATACCTTTTATAGAAAACAAAACTTGATTTTGTTGTCCAAGCACATTTTTTTCAGCAACAGATTCTTTAAAATATAATCCAAAGTACCTTGTTTTAAATAAGAAATTTTTTCATGTTCAGTGGTATATTCTGAATGATAAAGAGCTTTCTCTGAAGTTGATGTAAATTGTAAACAGGAAATACAATAACTGATGAAGAAAGAAAATGGCTAGCAGAGAAAAAAAAGCAATAGAGAGAGAAAGAGAATTAACAAAGGGGGGAAAAAACTTTTTGAGGATATAAAATTAAGAAAAAATTCTACAAAACAAGGTTATTTTAACATTAATAGAATCCGGTCGGTGGAAGAGGGGGGGGGGATGCGTGTGGCAAATTCGAGATACGGAGACTCGTGATATCGAGCGTTGAATTTGTAACAAAAATGTATTTTTGAATTTATTAAAGCGTGACCGTGAACGAATTGCTCACTTTTTTCCAAGCCGATCTTCATATTCTGTTCAGCAGCATTCTTTTCTATTGTGCCGAGTGATTTTAGTTCAGTTTGAAACCGTTTCAAGATAATTTTAATGCTTGTGTTAAGGAATTTCTCCCTATATATTTGAAAGCTCTTTTTTTTAAATCAAAATTCTAAAGTGTGTAAATAGTTCTGCTGAAATTTAGGTACACAGTGGACTCTCCCTACAAAGCGAATTGGATTTTAGGTGAGTTTTTCCCGAGCACACATTTTGAAGCTGAAAGGAACTCCTTGCCAGCAAACACGAGATTTTACGCCAATAACAATAAGCACCAGCATTCCTTTATTCGTTACTTTATGTGGGAAATGGTAATATACAGGGTATCCAAAAAAGGTGGTAACGGGCTTAATTCTTCATCTATTAGAGATAAGTGGGCAGTGTAAATTGAAAAAAGTGTTCAAAAACAAGGTCGGAAATAGGACTTCGTTAAGAAAACTTCGTCTCGTTCATTTTCTAAAAGTTACTTTTTAAATTTGTATAATGACGAAAGAAACTATTTATTCCACTCTATCAATAAGCGTTTGCTTTCAAAAACTTGTATAACTCCCGACCATCTTCCTCTAAAGACATCTCAGCGACGTTGTATGATGAAAGGCTGAAATTTGGTACATCGGAATTGAAAAGAAAACGAGTTGCACAGTTCGATGTTACAATAGCTCTAAAAGCAAAATTTCAACATTCTACGGTTATAAGTTTTAGAGTTATGTGAAATGCGAAATTACTTTTGGCCCCCAATTTGGCGATATTTCAGCAAAACTCGGCAAGGTCGACGAAAAATGGCGAGATTTTGGTCATGGACCAAATAGTGTAACTTTTAACCAATCGCCAAATTGGGCGTTATTTCGCCAAAAATCGCCAAGGACGAAGGCAAATGGCAATAGTTTGGGCATGGACCAATGACAGACTATAGCCGAATTTGGCGATATTTTTGCAAAACTCGCCAAGGTCGATGACAAATGGCGAGATTTTGGGCATGGACCAAACAATGTTTGACAATAGAAGTAATATATTGAAGAGGTAGGTCCATGGACATTAATGCATTGAAATTCTATTGGGGGATCCTGTAAATAAACTCTCCAGTAGATTGGAACCAAAAATCGAGCGGCACAAGTAGATGTTAGAACAATCTCATACATTTATATTTCATAAGTTTTTGAGATTTGAGAGTTAAATACATACACACGTACACCAAAAGTCGCCAAGCTTGGCGAGTTTTGGCGTAATTCTTGAGGGAGACGCGTGACAATGGTCGGACCATTACCTAGCTATATAGTAGGACGATAGTGTCCTTGAAATGGATGAATGTCCCTAAATTTGCCATTGACAGTAATGTATTGGAAATCTTTTGAGTGTTCCTTTAGCAGAACTATAAATGAAAAAGACACTTTTTTTGATGGAGAAATTCATTTTGTAACCCTTAACAACATATATCACTTCTGAATCGTTTGAAACAACCTAATACCTCTAAAATACGCTTTAATGAATTTCGGTCCATAGAGCGTAATGCATTTAGAATTTTTGGGCGGACCAGTGGATAAATTATCCAGTCGAATGAGACCGAAAGAGGAGGTTCAGAAGTAGATGTTACAACAATCCTAAATATAAAGTTTCAACATTCTACGTCTAATAGTTCTTGAGATATGCGAGTTTAATGAATTTCGGTCCATAGAGCGTAATGTATTTCGAATTTTTTGGGCGGTCCTGTAGATGAACAATTCAGTCGATTGGAACCACAAGGGTAGGTGCCTAACTAGATGCTAGCACAATCCTAAATAGAAAGTTTCAACATTATACGACCAATAGTTTTTGAGATATGCGAGTTACATACATACATACATAGATACGTGCGTTCACAGATACAGACGGCATGAAAAAACTGGCCAAAATAGACTCGCCATTGGACAAAATGAGTTGAAGAACGCATTTATATGATCATGCATGCTAGCTTACGATGAGATGCATCGAAAAATATTTAAAATTAAATTTAGAGGTAGTCAAGCTCCGTTTTTTCGACAAAATTTGGCCCCCGAAATTTTCCTGGATCACATTACATCTTTATACTCCGTGCAAGGAAGTGAAACGTATTTTATTTGCGATTGAAGATTTGAACTATAGATAGGGAGATATATATAGGGAGAGTGTGAACTAATAGCAGGAATTGAAAAACTTTCTTTAGTTCAACTTTAGGTGGTTAATGAGTTTCCTTCCCACAATCATTAGTACTGCGGCGTCGTCACCCGCGATTTGTATACATGCAGATTTTCAACTTTCTGTAAATTCCATGCTTAGAGAGAAATATTAGGTTGTAACAAAAGTTTTCCGCCACTGCAACTATTGCCTGCACAAGCAGTTCGTGTTGGTGTCTTTGCCAATATTTTGCGAAACGATTTTTATTTGAAAGAGAAAGACTTGTTTTAGAGCACTGTGTTGTGAAATCTGTAAAAAAATATCGTTATGATTAAGTATAAGGTGTCTGAAATGGAACTATCACGCTACCAGATTGAACCATCATTTACTCTCAGTTCTGTTGCAAAAATTCAGCTACAGAATGACACCGAATCATGTGTACAGCTTAAGGTACTACTGTTGTATTATATGACACTGTGAAGATTTGGTACCGAAAGTTGAAAAACGAGGACTAGGACATTAAAGAAGCAGAGCGCTCTGGCCGGCCTAATGATGCTGATAAGGTCCGCCTACGACAATCTGTGGAAGAAGATAAAATATTCATCCACTCGAGAGCTAGCTAAAAGAGTTAGACTTTAGTGCCATGTCCATTAGTCGCTCTAAGCATCGCATAAACTTGACATATAATGTCAATAGCTGGGTACCGCGTGAGCTGACTCAAGCAAATCTGGCGGAAAACTTTCGTTACAACCTGATAAATTCACTGAATACCAAAAATATGTAGTATAATTCCTATGTACAAACAAACATGAGAAACACACTTTCCCTTGGCATAAATCCTTTAAGTTTTCATAAATCAATGTATTCTCCCGTCAAGTCTTCGAGAAAACTTCCGTCCCGTCTCTCCATTGGATGTGGGGGCTTGGTTTTATGGTTTCACGGGTTAGTTTCTGTAGGTGGATACCGACTTGTCATTAAAATCCCACAAATATTTAGATTACAATGCCCTGCAAGTGAAAACTGGCCATTAAACAACTCCCTTACCCTCTGGAGTTGCGACAGTGGCCCGTACAATGAGGAGCTCCAGTTGACCTCCTTTAAAGCTGTAAATTTTGGCTTGAGGTGAGCCCAATCAAACGACATGCCGCCGCCTCTTTCAATTCTGCCGCAGGCCTTCCTTGAGAGGCTGAAAGCCTATATGTTGCCTGAGCCTGACTGGCGGGCGCCTGGTTTTGCAGCAGTGCGATCACTCATTCGCAATCACTTTTCTCTGAAATTTTTTTCTTTCTTCCACGCAGTCTGGCACCAGCCGGACTCCAGTAACACATTTTAAGAATCGCCTCCCGACCGCCATACCGACAAACAAATCAGTGTAAAGGATACTATTTCGCTTCCAAAAAAAATGGATGAGTATGCGAATTTTCCAACTAACCTCCCACCCCCCCTCACCGAAAGACTAGCTGCCCCCACCCACAAAATTGGATTAATCCGTCTCTGGGGGGGGGGGTCTGTTTGGGAGGTATAGCATAACTCAGTACGCTATAGTACTTTTTAGTGTTTATTTCTGCGCTGCTGGAATGACTTGTTAAACCTCAAACAAAGTGTATTATTTCCGGTGGTTGGTTTTCTATTCACATCGCTGCGCAGAGGTCAATGTTCTGTATTTTAGACAATTAAGGATGTTATTTTTCTAAAATGGCATTTCTTTTGAGTTTTGCATCCGTTTTATTTTAAATAGTTTGCTGGATTGATTCCAAAACTATTAAATGAGTTTTGGCCATTTAGATTGCTTTTACTTCCTTTTAACATTTATCTTCTTTCTCTATTATTGCATTGTGTTTTCTAGTATTAAAATTAGAATATTCTTCACTGCTAGGAAAACGAAGTAAATGACTGTGGGAAAACAATCGGAACAGTTTTCCCACAGTCCGTGAAAACAATTTGAAGAAGATGATTTTTTTTTTGCGGTTTGAATTGTTTGCTTTCAATTAGAATGACTTCTGCATTAAACCCAAACCTGTTTTTATGATTAACTTTTCAGAGTAGCGTCCATGGTTGCCGTTTTTCTGTACTTCTCATTTTTTTAGTTTGAATTTGCCTTTTTGCTTTAGTGTCATTGCACCTTGCTCTTTGTCAAAAGAAGAAAGTAAGTTTTCTCTTTTTCAGGCATTTATTTATGAAATAGTAACTTTTAAAAAATGTATCGTTCTTTTAGGCAAAAAAAAACTTTGTTAGTTTTTTAAACGTGGTGCATTCTATTTCGTCCTGAACACTCGCATGCATGCATGCATACATACTCAATCAAATTTTTCCTCTTCTCCCAATCTGAAGAGAATCCGAGCAGAAAGTTTAATATAGATATTTTAGATCAGGGTCTGCGGGAAGGATCAAGGAAACGGAAGATATCATGCAAACTGTGGGAGGGAATGTGTGACTCTTTAAATCATGAATTGCTTTCCAACGAATAAAAGCAGATACTTATTAAAATTGTTAACTTATGACAACCTATTTTGTATTAATATAAATTACTTCTATGACAACCTAGCTTATGATACTTATTACTAGTTAAAAGCTGTGTCACATACTAGGAACAATGATTAAAACGTTCATGAATTACGCTAAATCGTCATGTTACGATTTTGTTCAACAGGTCTGTGCATATTATACAATACAGGGAGAATGCTTAGTAGGAGGTTAGGAAAGCCTTAAAAAAACACCATCTGTACAGAGAAAAAAACCAGTGGGATGTTGGAAAACTGCTTTTTTTTTTTTGTCATCAGAAAGCGTCCTTTCTGTGTGAGTTGTGAATTTTCTTTCTGAAATTATTAACTTATTAAGTAGACCTACATTTTGCTATCAATATTATCTAATAAGGAGGAATAGCATTTTCAGAGCGAAAACGTATATTTTCCTTGGTATTTAAATGGTTTTGACCAGAAAGAAGAATGACCATACGTACAATAGATGTTTAAATTTTTATAAACAAATTAATAAGTTCACTAATGATATGATACAAAAATGTCATGATTAATTAATACAGTTGGATTTTTAAAAAATATCTAGATATATATAAACCTTGGAATTATGTTAATAGAGTGAAAGCTATTATTCTCTTCAAGAATAGCATTCAAAAAAATAGTATAAGGAACATTTTATCAATTTACATAGTTTTCGATTTATTTTTATAGTTCAAGATGGCTCTCAATTATTCATCCTTGAATATTGTATCCATACTTTAGGAAAATTATTAAATATCGCGCAAAACCTTTATAATAATAAAAAGAGTGACTCTACTTCTTTTTTAAAGAGCACTTGATCTTTACTAAACATTTTTATAAAATTCAATTCAGCTCAGTCGAATGCAGTATTATGACGTCAGTACATTGAAATAATTTGAAAGTATAAATCTCTAATAACACTTTCTTATAGCCCCATAAAAAGCTGTAAGTTCTATGCACATAAAATTCTACGTATTATGTAAGACAGTGACCTATAATATGCATACCTAATTTGAGTAGAATCGAATTCAGCATATAGACTCTAGCGTACTTTCAAGAATTTGAGTCTGTAGGTTGTAATGTGTAAAAAATTTTTCCAGCTCTGTAGAAAAACTATGAGCCTTGCACACACCAAAATCCATACAGGTTGTGTGACGGTGACCTATATTATACATACCCAATTCGAACTTGTCAGCACCATTTAGACTGTAGCTTACTTTAAATGGTACATTTGTGTCCATAGTATAAAACTGTTTTCCAACCCTGTGAACATGCTATCCGCTGTACACACACTAAACTCTGCACATGCCATGTGTTCGTTACTTAGAGCAAATTCAGTGTGTGTATTATAAGTCTAATGCACCGTTTACATGCTACCGTACTTTCAAGAATTTCCGTCCGTAGGCCGTAATGTATATGAATTCTTTTCTGTAGCTCTGAAAAAAAAACTATACACCGTATACACACCACAATCAATACTGATCGTGCGACGACGCCGGTCTTTATTTATATTATAAATATATCAAATTTGAGCTCCAATGAATGTACAGTTTAGAATCTGTCGAGTTAACCTACACATACATTACCTTAAATGAATTCGGAAGACCTCAAAACGTATAAATACATCAAAATTGCAAAGTAGAATTTTTTCATGGTTACAATACTTGTCTTACATGGTAGAATGTCGCAGCATTCTTCTACCCATTTAAAGAGATGAAAAGCATGGAGACTATCAAGAAACATTGTTACGGACACCCAACTTTCCAAGCGAGATTATTGAGTAGAAAATCAGAAGTACGGAAGATTTCTATTCGACAAAATAGTTAAGAGACGTAATGCATTAGATATGTCGAGTGCTAAGTGCGTGGTTGTGTTCTGATTTACTGCGGAGTGCAATAAAGATATGATAGTTAAGGTCTAGTAAATTGGTGTCATTTATAATTTGGGACATTCCTGCAGTTTCAGTAAGTAGTATTATACATACTGATTAAATTAGATATCTTAAAAAAGTCTTACATTTTATATGCATGTAAGGGATTTTAATTTCATGAACACCATTATGACTTTATTAAGTTTCTAACCGATTTTAGTCTTGTTTTTAACCCTTTGAGGCGCAACCCTTTTCCAATGCTGAAAAAAGGGCAGCTGTTGCCATCGCTCGACTTAACTACCAGCAAGATGGCGGACGATCGAAACGACAGCTGGCTGTGCCGGGCACAGCCAGCTGCGTCAAAAAAAGCGTCTCTAGATCTGTGGCACACGATGAACGTTTCGATCGTCCGCCATCTTGCTGGTAGTTAAGTCGAGCGATGGCAACGAATGCCCTTTTTTCAGAGTTGGGCAATCTATTCAGCTGTTCTCGCGTTCTTCCATTTTTCAGCAGATGCCAGTGCTGTTAAAAATAATCGTGACAATTTTTTGACGGGAAATGACGTGCTAAAAAGTAAAGGATTCTCGTGGAGCTATGTCACCCGCAACTACTTTTATAGAAATTAAATCTATTCTTCGTAACTGGCAACAGTCAAAACGTCAGAATTTGGTGTTCCCCGAGCGGGATCACTGCGCGTTAAAGGTTTAAAGAGTATATAAATTCTTTCAAAAATTTAAAAATGCGAAAAGTAAATTTAATGTGCTTTAGTAAATAAATGTATGCATATTTCTAACAATTTTTGAGATTTATTTTTAAATTTTGTCTGTTTTTTTTATTCTGGTGAAAAAGGCAAATTTTCTAAGTATTCCTTAAAAGTGAAACAAATGCATCTGCAAAAAGCGTATATTTTCAAAAAATGTCTTGTTCGTAATATTTTGTATAACGACAAAGTGTTGAAAAAAATTAATTTTTGTAAGTTTTTCTACTGAAAATAAGTCATTAAACTAGTACACACGTTCTCAGTAAAAAATACGCACCATACCGTCACTTGCACATTATTTTTAAAGAGTACATAAAGAGATTATGCTTTACATAAACTGTAAACCAATGAAATTGTCGCTAAAACAACCATTTAACTGAAAAACAAAATGTATATTGCTAGTAGATTGTTTTACTAATGTACCAACAACATATAATAAATGATCCGAGCAATAATTCATTCGATCAGGGATTATTTGTTTGAAAATATATGAAAAACACGATTTTTCGGATAAAACATTAAAAATAAATAAAAATCTAAAAAGAATATCAAACGTAAAAAAATAGGTCTGAGGAATGTGCAGACCTTCTTATAGTCCAAATATGATAGCTGTAAATGCTACCTTTTGTCCGCAAAAACGAAATACTACATACTAGACATGTACAAACACAGACTAACGATTTTATTATTAGATATTGACTATCCACACCCTTTAAAAAACGAATTATGAATGGTCAGGGAAAGAGTCATTGGTCCATTTCAAAGCGGATGAAATGAAAGAGTTTTTAGAGTAACTTCAAACTCATATTTATCATTAAGACATTCCTGACATACGACTAATTAATTTTTAATTTTGAACTATGCACAAAGTTATGAGTGTAAAATAAAATTTTAAATCTTGAAGAAAAAAAAACTGCTGTTTGCAATGTGTTGAAATAATCACTTATATATATTTTTATGGTTTAGAAAAGAAAGAACTATTTAATTCTTTAATTATTTTTAAAAAATCTCTTTAAATTATTTTTCGTAAAAGAAAACTAAATGGACTTTGGTTACACAAAACTGTACTGCAGTTACTGAATGCTGATTTAACAAAATTTATACTTCCAGCGTTTGAAGTGATTGCATTCGTGAATATACACAAAGAATTTATTCATTTATTGCTTACATTCTTCAGAAAAGCAGATTATAAATGGTCCGAGGAGGAGATGTATTAGCCCATTTCAACATTGATGTTTATAAAGAGTCTTAAAGAGTAAATTGAGACGTGTATTTATCATTTAGACATTCTTGACATACGACCAATCACTTTTAAGGTTTAGTTTGTTCTTAGAACTTCTAGATCATAGTTTAAGAAAATTTCAAATCTGCTTTAAGTAAAATGGAGCAGAAAATACTGTGCAAAAATATTTAAATATTCTACTATACTGAAGATTATTTTATTTGAAATTCCAGTCTAAGAAATAAAGAGAAATTTCAAAAGTTTGTTAAATTTGCAGGATTTTTGGTTACACAAATTGTACTTGAACAATTGATCACAATTTAACAAAATACGTACTTTAAAAAATATTTTAAATGCATATGTTGCGTACAAAGTGAACCAATGGATGCTTTCAACATTCAGAGAAAGCTGTACTAGTAAATCAAACGCAATTTTACACATCTTCAGCTGTTATTAGCTGTCTACGTAAAACTGAAATAATACAGGTCTTGCTGTTCTGGTATTGTTTTTTATATGAATTTTGGATTAGCTTAAAATCATGCTATATGTATTTAAATATTTATTTTTATTTTATGCATATTACATAACGCTCAAAAATAAACATTTAGTATAAATGGTTCTATACTTTTAAACTATTAGTCCCTTTAATTAGTAAATAATTAGTAAATAAATGACTTGCGGAACATAAATTAGCTTTTACTTTTTATTAAAAGGCTTGTTAAATTTATGGGAAACCCCATTGCTCATTACAGATAATGACTTTCAAGACAGTGAAGTTTGACTCATTATGACAAAACAACAATAAAGCATAATTACAGCTCTTAAATTCATTTATAACTTCAATAACAGTAAATGGTCTAAAGAGCTTTTATATTCATATTTTCTATTGCAATTATGTATGCATTTTTGCAGATAACGAGACGTTTTCTTTAGAAACTTACATTCCGATGACATTTGTTTATAAACCAACAAAATTAACTTTTATTGCTTTTGAATTGCTTTCTAATTAAAATTATTGCAACTTACCTAAAAATGCTTTGAGCGATATATTTTTTAAATGTTTTGAAATGTAATTGTGAGGAATATTTTTTTTTAAAAAAGCTCTAAACAAATTAGTTTTTCATTATTTTTTATTTGAAATTATTTCGTGATATATATATATATACTGTAATGCACAAGGTCCATTATTGTTTTAATAGTTCAATGTGTTGAGAGCACATAGTTCAATAAAGTTTTTAAAAAAACTTTTATTTGAAATTAATAGTAACACCGATTTTATTATTTAAGTTCGTTATATCACTAGAGAGAGAAAAGAGATAATTTCTGAATAAAACAATTCAAACCCATTAATACACACTGAACGACTACTTCGAACGTGTATTTAGCTAAAAAACTGGCAGTAACTTTATTATTTTAATTACTAAGAAACTCGAAGCTAAAGTAGAGGAGGTGATTTCTACGGGCTCTAAGAAACACAAAATCAGTAACTTCGTATTTTGCAGTTGTTGTCATTATAGTTACCGAAATGCAGAGAATTAAGTTTTTAAATTATTCTTAATTCAAGGTTTCGTGTCAGTATAAATCTGGATGATTTCGAATAGCTTTTCGAAACAAACTGTTTTCCCGCAATTCTCTGAAGTTAAAAATCGAAGAGCGGATAAATTTTTAACCCTCCAAGTGCCTCTGACATAAAATTCCGTTCACTTAATTTCAATTTTCACTGCAATGCATCTACAATTTTTATTAATTTACATGCAGGTATCGCAAAATTAGTCTAATTTTTAAGCCTGTGAATAATATAAGAGCTTATTTAATTAATTACAAATCTTCCCCCTTTTTTTTTCAAAGCTACATTCAAACTGAACCGTGAAAAAATCTTTAGCGTTATTTTCAAATTTCCAAGACACTCGGTCTGTTAAAGTAATGCATTTTTCCAATGTTTTTTTAACGCAGTTGTACAAATATATAAATCAGCCGGTCTAACGGTTTGAAATTTATCTCATTTTTTGTATAAAACTTTTTCATAAGTTGCAAAATTGCGATTCAGTACTTTGAAAAATAAAACTGACGTAGATGGGACAGCTGTTGACTTTTCTACAAAAATAAAGCATTTTATTGAAGTTAAAAACGGCAAAAAAGAAATGTTATAGTCGGGGAAAGGGAAACATTCAGATTTTTAAAGTAGCGCAGATTGTTATTATATCTTTGTCATAATTATGAAAAATTTCAAGTGATCGCACAATTGGTGTGGTCTTTATTACACTTTTTGAGCATTTTTTTTTTAATCCCTGGAGTAATGGTGGTTAGTTTTGTCTTCGAATGTTCCAGAGTCAGGAATTCATTCCAAAACCATGTTACTAAGCAAAAGGGATGTCATTCCCTGAATTTAATAAATGCGTTCAGATTATACGTCATGATGAATTTATACGTATGCATACCACATCTGACTTAGCTGAGATTCATGATTACTCTTCCGGTGCTTTCTCTCTTCTGACGTAGGGGGAAAAAATGGTGAAGTGAAATGGGAAGATGTCGTTAATTTAAGCATACTAAATATTTTTGGCATCGGAAAAAAAAATCAAATTTTGGGTGGGTTCCAGGCTTCCATGGCTTATTCCCTGTTTGAATCCTTCTTCCGCTGATACATTCTCATTCATATCCTTAATTTTCCCCTTATAAGCATTTTTACAAGGAATAAGCATCTGGAAAAAGTTTGGAATAAGCGTTTCACTTAACAAAAATTTGCGAAAATGTGACCCATTTATCTTGCTTTAAAACATTTTTTCTGAATGTTTAACAATTTTCATAGGTTTATTCATTTATTATTTTTTAATTGTACAGTATTTTTGTTAATTATACAGATCATCTTAAATAGTGCGTATATCCTGTAGATCTTTTTTAAGCAAACTAGGGGCCAAGTCCCTCTAGACTCGCTACACTCGCTTTTCGTATGAGGCATTTGATACCTAATAAGGCTTATTCGTAAAAAAAGGCATGATTGCAAAAGACAAAACCCAAAGACTGGATCAGATAGAATGTTACTGGGTTACACATTGCTTGGTTCTTGCATGTTCATTGGTACATAAAAATTTAAACTTCACACTACAGTAGACTCCCCCTCCCACATAACACGGTAGATACTTTCTGTTATAGGAATCCGTGTTGTACGGGTCCTGAGCTATGCTCCACCTGGAGTGCGTACTCCGCGTAAAATCGCTGGAAAAATTATTTGCACTCCTCAGAAACACGATATTTAATTAATTAATTAGGAGCTAAAGTGTAATAGAATCAGAAAATCTGTCTCAACTGTATTTTTAATTATCTAAAACCTATGGTACACCTTACTTATATGCCACACATGTCGATTTTTCATAATTTGGCGACTTACGTATGTGTATACTTAAAAATTTGTTTTAAGAGAACAGTACTTCATATGTTTTCTTTGATTAAAAACTAGATTAGATAACTTTGATTAGATAGGATAGTTTGCCACCAATGGAGACTTTTCTTTATTTGGCGATTTGCACATGCTCATAACCAATAATTACTGCTCATGTAAGGTTACCGGGAAACCATTATCCATATGTATAATCCTTTGCAGATTGGCGTATTTAGCACCACGAAATATATCATCTCGTCGAGTTGGCAAATATCCGATCGGTACTATAACTGCTATAATGGCATAGTAAACGCCGACAAATATTTCTACTGGTACCAAATACCCAAGCTGAACCTAACCAGCTTTAAAATAATCTGCATTTTAATTACTTTTTATTTTCAAGATTCTGGGTTCTAACATTTTGGAACTCGCGGTTTAGATTCACCATGCTTGGAGAGATACCATTTTACCAGATCGTACCTACTGCCAAAGTGGCGCATTTTAAATTAGCTCGATTAGTAATTCTGCTTCGAAAAAACGAACAATCGCTAATTATAGACTCCTATTATCTAAGAGAACTTACTATTTGAAAATCGTCAACTTTGTGGAACACACTTTGAGTAATTTATTTCATATATGCTTTAATTTGGCGTAAAATTGGTGTCGTTCTACTTCATGTTTGTCAATTTCACGGGATTCTACATACTTGAATTGCTTTGTTGCAAAGGCATTAATAATTTTATGCTTGCGAAAATTGCCAAACCTGGCAACCATTTTGTTTATTTTTTTCAGTTTTTTATTAATATCTTCTAAAATAATTCGGTTTTCGAAATTTAAGTCAGCTTATCAGGTTCCCCGGAATTTTCGCATCCGTAGACACCTTCGTCGAAACTCAAATCCCCACGGTTTCTGAGGAGATAGCAGAACAAGCTGCTGCCGTCGGCGGCGCCAACAGCCGCGGCCGTTACTTTTTTTTTTAAGAGTAGAAAGAAACCTTGATACGGTATTTGAAAATTATGACAGATGTAACGAATAATTAACAACGTTTATATATACACGTATATATTTCAGAAAATTTTTCAATCAAATTTACTTTACAGCCTGTTTTAGAAAATTAAACCTCTTAGAAAAACTTAATTTTTCCTTTACATGTTTTCCTAGGCATAAAATTTTGAACGCTAAAGGCAGAAACAAAATCTCGCAGAAAAATTACTAAATAAAAGTCATCAAATGGATTAAACTTGCTATGAATTCAGTTATTGCTATTTCCAGCAAGCGAATTCTTCTTGCGGAAATAAATTTGTTGAGCATAAATATATAAACCAATAAAATACAAAGAAATTCCAGAATTTTTATGTACATAAAATATGTCCGATAAATGTTTGTAGCAAGCAAATTGTTTTTTCACGGTTCATTGCTCCTTAAATATGTACGAGGAGCTTTGGAATCGGTGTTAGAAAATAATTATATTTAAAAAAAACATAGAAAAGTAAAAAAGACAGTATTATCCGATTTATTTTATTCTGAACTCTACATTCAAAAGTCTATTGAAATTCAATAAAATGTTTTTAAAGTAAAATATTTTACATAAAACAGTCTTCACACTCACAATACATTCTCATTTATCTTTGAAAAGCTTTTCTACAAGATGATTTAAAACTCTTAGAAAAAAAATTTAAGGTTTAATAGAGGGAAACAAGGCTATTCAGAATCGCACAGCAATATGAGTTTGGAAACATCATTTTTATGCACCCTTTAATAATTACTCTGGAAGAAGTGTTCGTCTAATTTCTTAATCGAATTTCATAAGCAATGGGCTTTTCTCAGACAATTTGATGAATGAAATGAAATACAATTTGTAAAATGTCAATTTTAGTCAAATTCTTTATGTGAAAGATGCATTAGTTTCGGACAAACCTTCGTCAGAAACTTTTTTATTGCTTCAACACATCTTCCAAAGTGATTATTAACGGGTACGTGAAGACGGCGATTCCGACCTAACTTTGCCAAATGTTACTGAACACTCTAAGTTCCCTCTATCATCCCTTACATTTTTTACCAGTAAATCTGAATCTCCCTGAATATCTATCGCTTACAATATTGAATTAATGTCTTTTGTACTTTTAAGATATGTTATATGTGAAAAGTGATTCTATGTAAAAGATATAGCAATATTATAGGTGAATGTTTAATTTGTGAAAGTAGCTGATTTCTTTAAAAACTTTAAGAACTGTCGTTTGTTGTGTTCTACAGACATTTGTAGGTTAAATGTGCACCTTATATAAGTATTAAGTATAATCTAGCTATAATACATTTGGACAAGCTTTAAACAAAATTATAGCAGCTCTTGAATTGCACGGAAAAGTTCGTTAATTTTTTTCCTAATATACTAGCTTTTCCAAAAATAGTGGTAACGGGATAGAATTCTTTATCAATTACAGAGAAATGGGCAATGTGAATTAAAAAAAAAGGTTCAAAATAAGGTCGAAAATAAGACTCCGTTACAAAAAAAAAAAAAAAAAAAAAAAAAAAAAAAACTCTCCTTCATTTAAAATACTTTTTTAATTTGTATACGACCCCCTTACAAAAAAAAAATTCCGAATGAGTAAAATTTGCCCCATACACTAATGAGGTGATCTGCAAAATTTGAGAGTTCTATCCTAAATTCTGTGAGATATGTGAAGATAAATATGATGACTTAAACCACTTTTCAATAACTCTCGAAGGGAAAAAATCAAACGAACGGAATATAGGATGATCGTATTTCAGGGGTCGTACAAAAGTTGCGAAAAAAAAATGTTTCTTAAACTCTAGCAGTAAACGGTTTCATTCAAATTCATGTATAGCCCCCGGCAGTGGCGTAGCCAAGGGGGGGGATAGGGGGTCACAACCCCCCCATGAGGAATTTTTTGCCATATAAAATGTATATTTTTTACTCCCTTATCACACGCACGTATACATATATGCGAGTTGCAGTAGTCGTAACACACCGCCCATGAAAAATTTCTGGCTACGCCACTGGCCCCTGGCCATATTTGTTTAAAGATATCTATTGGATGTTTTATGCTTGTTTGTTTTACTATGGCAACGCAACTAAAGGGCGATTTGCCAAGGATGGGGGGATGCCTTGACAGGAGGACTTTCTAAGGTGTTCTAACGCGTATTCACGTTACATCTGGAGAAAACCTACCAAAACTCCAGACCGTTAGATTGACAGCCGCGCAACCCGAACCCGGGACCTTCACACTTCGGCCGTCTACCATTTTCAATAGCATAACCACTGTGACGTTTTATGATGAAAGTTTGAAATTTTGTATTTCACATCTTTAGTGAATGGGACACATTTTACTAATTGGGATTTTTTTGTACGGGGATCTTATAAAAAAATTTAAAAAGTTAACTTTTTTTAAAATTAACGAGAGGAAATGTATTTTCTAACGGAGGCTTATTCAGACCTTATTTTGAACCTCCTTTTTCAATTTACATTGACAACTTATCTCTAATAGATAAAGAATTAAAGCCCTAGTACTACCTTTTTCGGGACACTGTATAATTTTAGAACATCTTTTTTTTAGTTTTTGAAATACAATTCTTAGCACTAAGCAACAATCTTCTGTTACACCGAAAAGTTTATATTTAAAAGAGAATCATTTTAAAATGAGTAAAACATCTTTTTGAGTGAGATAAATTCAAATATCTAATTCGTTTACGTACTTCTTTACCAGACTGAATTCATTCGAGAAATTTTAGAACAGACTGGAGATTGAAGTTATTTTAAAGCCGCGGGTCACAAAATGTCAATAAGCTCGATTGGTTTTGCCGTGTATTTAGATTACTTTTTCCCAAACGTCTTCGACTTTTTTTTTTCCACGATTTAAAATGACTTTTCATTTATCAAACAGATTCAATAAAATAAATACAACTACTTTGAATATTTTCTATCGGAATTCCTGGACTTTTTAGGTAAAATGTATTTAATTTCTTTTTTAGTAAGTGCTGGTGTATGTTTAAAGGAGTTTAAATCTTATTTTTAGCCTTTTCAGTTCTCAGGGAAACTTTAAAAAATAACGGCAGTGAAAAAATAAAGGAATTGCTCAGGTTAACTTAATTTGGTATATAAACATTCTTAAGAGTGCATTACAAAATAATTCAGAAGGAAAAATAACACAATATGAAGCAAAAGCGCTAACAAATCTGAAATATATATTCTCTGACACATAGCTGCACTTTCATCCTATAAAAAGTACGAGATCTTTCACATTTTTTCTCTCTTGCATACCTTATACACGCAATCACAATTAGTGCTTTACGTGTATTCCAATTGAATAGCCATTTTGCTGATTATGCAGCCATTTTTATTATCCTCTTTAATAATAGCTTAGTATGCTAATGAGATGTATGTGTGTGTTTTCGCTATAGGTAGCCAGAGAGCTTGTCGGATCCGGGTCAAATTTGGCACAGAGGCTAAATAGGTCAAAAAAAGCCAGTGCCGTAAAAAAGATTTTGAAATTCGAATTATTTAGAAGATATTAATTAAAAACAGAACAAATGAGCATCTACCTTACCATATTTGGCGATCTTGCTCCAGCAAAAAACGATTTATGCTTTCGCAACAAAGCAGGAAATCTCTTAAAAGTATATTGGATTCGAAAAAACATGAAGTTGGAATTACGCCAAGTTAAGATTCACGAGAAATAAATACGTGTGTTAACATAAAGTTAACTATTTTCAAATAGCAAGATCGTTTGGATACCAGGAGTTCAATATTAAAGATGACGCTTTTTTTTTCTTTTTTTTTTTAACCAGTCATATCCTTGGCAACGTTCTGTGACTATATGGCAACCCTTGTGAAAGCCGCCATTTTATCCCTTATGCTATGATCGAACTAGATTTGCCACTGAAAGAACATTCCAGCGTTTCCGTTAATTAAAAAAAAAATTAAAAAAAAAAAAAAATTTGAGATTTCAAATGATTTATTTTACCCTTGGGAGTGCTTAACTAAGGTATGATTGCGTCTGGAAGAAGATTTTACCGTATTGATTTAGATTTTACTACATTCGTATTAGGTATGTAAAACTTTGTCCTAAAATCTAAAAAAAAATTAATAAAAAGAAATATACCAAAAATAGCGAAATGCAATCGGAAAGTAATTTTATTTTGCAGCATGCATATGTTACGTAATGTTACGGTTGTAGCATGGTTAAATACAAAATTAAATGATTAAATGGGAAATTTTTAATGCATCATGTTTCAAAAGTGATTTTGCAACATTCAAAATGAAAAACATTTTCAGCTGAGTGAGTTAAAGTAATTCAATTCATAAACCTAAGTAACGGACTAAAATGCCACTTATTAATTCTAAACTCAAGGCCTCCTGCAGACGATAATTCTGATAACACGGAAGAACCAATGCTAGAATAAGCTCGACTTTTAGTAGTCTTAAGAGGCAAAGTGACGTCAGCTCAATGTATTCACAGTCGAATCTATTGCCAATGTTAAAAATATGTTCTTTTTCTTTTTTAAATAAAAGAAATTTTACTATGATTATTTTAATTACTATATAGTTGCACTGATCCCTGACTTCAAGATAAAACGTTTTCCGCCATTATTGCAAACATTGCAATGTCAAGGACAAAAAGCCTAATAATTTCTACACCGTTTGTACGATCCGCTTGAAAATTTTCATAATTATGTATAAAAATATAGAAAACAATCTGTGCCACTTTAAAAATCTGAAAATCCACCCGTTCTCTCATTTTAAAGCGATTTTTCGCTATTTTCGGCAACATTTCATTTCCGAGAGTCAAAACAGTTAATCATTTGCGTAACAAAATTAGCTATTGCAAATGACAATGACTTCATTTTGACGTCATACTTAACAGCTTTTTCCAGATTTATAAGTTTATTTATTTATTTCATCTTATAAATAAAAGTGAAATTCTGTTTGTGGATTTGATTAGTATACAAATCCACAAAAATGGACCTATCAGCCTGAAATTTTGCACAGATATGTAATGCACAGATATGCTAGAGATATGTAAAATAATATAGAATAAATTATAGTCCACTTTAAAACATTGAAAGTCCACCCGCTCCCCATTTAAGAGATTTTTTATGTTCTCCACGCAGAAAGCTTTCTGTAATTGTAACCACTGTAGTGAAAAAAGTATGAAATAAGCATCATTATTGCCATGTGTGGCGATTTTGCCGAATAAAATGTTTTAAATTCTTAAAGTAAACATAAAAGAATAATAATGATTTTTTTTTAAGTTTAAATTTGTAAGGTTATTTTTTTTTAATTATAATATCGTGTGCATGGGAAATCAGAGCAGGAATGTAATGTTTTATACGCAAAACAAAAAGAAATGAAGATTTCCGAGGCTAATATGTAAAATTTTTTAGTTTGGCGAAAAATAAAATGGCTAATATGCCGATTTTGAGAAAGTGAGTTCTAGCGGTTTGCACAGTTTTCGGCTTGGCGCAATTTACTGAGAGCTTAAGGAAATAGATTTTTGAAAACAAGTGCATAGATTTTATTAGAATACAGCGTTAAATTCTGATAATCCGTGCAGAAATAATGCAGTTATTAAGGGATTTCGAGCAATCTATCTTCAGAATTCTCGCTAATTGAGTATATTGATTTAAGTTAGGGGAATTCCGCCAAATTTCAGAAAATTGAAATCTTCGCATTTAGTACATCGGAGTAACGATGAATAAAACACGTTATACGTTGATAATTTAAAAAATGCAGCTATTAAGGAATTCCACTTTTGAAATAAATGCCTGCTTTACTTATTGGCGGTCAAACCATTTCCCATTTTGATTGCTGCTAAGTCAATGCTTCGAATGATTCCCTGAAAAAACTCTTGCAAAATGGCGTATGTTGGCACTTTGGCGAGTCTTAGATTTGAAACTGGATTTTATTTGAGACTGGGATATATAATGACACTGGTTATAGATAAAAATGAATGTTGGTATGAGTGTATGAGGTTGAAAAACTCCAGCACCGTTTGACTGATCACCATGAAATTTGGTTGACCTAAGTCTTTTATCATGGAGAAGGGTTTTATGATATCCGTTTTCCTCTAACTTGCCACTAGATGGCGCAGCAGAACGTCGAATTCTATTCAGTTTAGCCGCTTGCTATGCGAATATCGTCCAACTGATTTCGATGAAATTTGGTACACGCGGATATTAGAAAACGGGGAATATTTTTCACTATCCATTTTGCTGTAACTTGCCGCTAAATGGCACTGCAACGCATCAACCTCTATACCGTTCAACCGATCGGCATAAAATTTTTTATATTTACACATTTGAGCACGAAGAATATATTCTGTGTTCCTTTTGATGTTGCTCACCATTAGATGGCACTGCAATGCATTATTGTTTTAACTCGCCACTAGATGACCCTGCAGCAGGCCAAATTCCTGACCATTCAAACGGTCGCTATGAAAATCAGTATACATAGCTATTTGAACAATGAGAATATTTTGGCGTTATCCATTTTGCTACAACTCGCAATTTGACGGCGCTGTAGCAAATCATTACTTTAATTAATCACTAGATGGTTAACTGACCACTAGATCGTAACTGATCGCTATGAGAATAGGTATACATAGATATTTGAACACGGGGAAGAGTTTGACGCTATCCATTTTCCTATAACTTGCCACTCGATATTGCGTCCACACATGAACTTCAGGACTGTCCAGCCGGTCATCATTAAAATTCGAATACATTGATATCTGAATGCGAAGAATATTTCCGCCGTATCCGTTTTACTAAAACTCGCCACTAGATTGCGCTACTCCGCATCGCCTTCTGCACCGTACAAACCATTGCCTTGAAATTCGGTATTGATGATTAACGAATACAATATAACGCGATATCCATTTTGATATGTCTCTTTATTACAATAAATAGTAATCCCAACAAATCGTAATATCGAAAAGTCCATTTCCGTGCGAAGAACGGGTACTTCAGCTAGTTTTTATTAGTTACCATAAAGTTCTACAGTTAAATTGAGTTGCAGCTGTCTTGAAGGTGAACAGAACCGAAAGAAGAATCGCGATAATTAAGCTCCTCAGCGTGAAGACTTATCTCCATTGATGAGCTTTAGAGTCATGAGGGACAACTATCTTGTGATGCATGAAGTAGTCCAAGTGGGCTAGATGAGATAGGTAAAGCCGAAATAAGTATAGATCAGGCGAAGCCGGAAGGCACGGTCCGGAACGGCCAGATGAAGACTTGGGGTGAGCAAGTAACATGAGTTTAAAAAACGTTCAAGTGCGTGAGAAAACCAGGCCCAAAGTGGTGACAGAGTACGAAGGCTAGTCCAACGACGAGAAAGTCATGAACATCCCGGTAACTGGGGTGAACAAAGTCAGGCTCAGTGATAAAAAGCGGTAGAAAAGACAATTTTAATGATGTGAAGCGAGCAGCGAGGCTTGTTGCGATGAAAGATAAAATATCCTCTTCTGAACATCAGGCGCCCTGCGTTGTCCAAAAGTTGCTTGAAGACGACATGTCCTCACCCAACAATGAAGAAGGCTCTTCACACGCTATAACAAGGTCGGTATCTAGAACCCCGGTAGCTACTGACTCGAATCGGTCATCGTCATAAGCGCGTTGGTTACACTTCGTAGTTAGACTTCCATCTTCAAGCCGATTGACGTCAGAAAAATATATCCTACAGGAAAAGGAGCCTTGGCACAGTTTTTCACAAACAAGTATGGCATACGCTGCCATTGATGTTGAAAAATCATGTTGGGGGTTTCCGCTTCAACCTGGTGTTCCAATCTGCGAATGGGGCAGAGATAAAATCTGTCTACAGAGTCAGTATCCGGTAATGGATTTGGCTAGGCTCTGCGAAAAAGCCTCTGCAAGAGCTAAGTTGAATATTTTCCCTGCTTTACACTACGGAGTCAAATGATGTCTTGAGAGGGTTTTAAAAAGTGTTTAACTATTCCAAGGGAAAGTTCGAGTGCAGCATCAAATTTAGAGGAATGAAAACATGCATGTCATTGATACGCATTCTTTTAGGAAACATAGCTATGAACATTTGTTGTAACAAATTACCTAGCATGTAGCAAACAGCTGAATTTTAAATTCCATAGTCCAAATAAAAAGGAATCATTAACAAAGGTATTGTTTCAAGTTATGTTAAGAGTAACGGGGAGGTTTGGACGATCGCAATGCCTCCTATGTTAAAATTTGCATATTTTTACCTTACTTACAACGCCGCTTCTGTCTCACTTTTTCTATACATAGAAACAAACCTTCAGATGACACAATCTTTAATGTATCAAAAATATATAAAATTTAATATTTTCATAATGTACGATAAGTATATATTACTATTGAAATTCTAAATATTATGTATGCTTGATTCATTCAAGACTCTGTCATCATAAACTTTATTTTTTATGTGTTGCAAAAAAGGTCAAATTCGGTGTTGTAAGTAGGATAAAAATATATAAAGCAAATTTTAACATGGCAGTTGATTTGACGGTCCAAAACTCCTCATAACATAGAGGTCATTAGTTTCAGTCCTTAAAAATGTATTTCCACTAGGTTTTAGGAAAACGTCATCGATCGCAATCTGCTAGCGTTTCGTGTGTATACTTTAATTAGAGCACGCTAGAGCAGCGTGTCTTTTGCATCATAACTTAAATGTTTGGTTCTCCTTCTTCAGATCTTACGTAATATTTTGGTTTAGTTTAATTTTCAAGGACAGGAACAAAAAAAATCTTATTTCTGTAACAACGGTAAAGCACGAACTAGTTTATCAGTTATTTAATGCTTTCACTTCATCTAAAGTGCTAATACTTGCATTTTCAAATTACCAATCTGAATTCATTTAAATATTACAGCTGCTTTCACCATTTCGTTTCGCCTTCCGCGTTACTTTATCTAAAGGCATGCGGAGAGTAGTTCGTATTCAGGAGTTCCGCTTAAAAGCGTGGAAAGTAGCATTAATATTGAGCGCAAGATATTTTTGACAGTTTTCTAAACATGATCGCTGGCACTGAATATTTGTAATGTATGACTTCACTTAAACAAAATTGAAGATAAGAAATTTCAAGCGTTTCTTAGAATTGTTTGAAGTCACTATAACGTTTAATCATAATTTTAATGTTTTAATTTATTTACTATCTGACTGGCTTAGTACACGCTCTGAATAAAGAGTTTTGAGTAAGGTAAAATTTCCCATGTAGGTTTTATTTCTCTTCTTCATAAAAATTGGAGAACTTAATATAAACTAAACTGCTATATTTCTTTCGAGTTAAGCTCATGCTTTAAACAGAACAAACATACGAAGCTTGGCTTATACTAAAATACTTTTATGAGTGGGTGTAACAAATCCTTTCAGAGTATCATGCAAAATGAAATAAACCTTGAGATCCAAACAGTTTGTTCATAAAGAAACTTTTCATTATAAAACTTTTATTTTTCCGAACTGGGAGAAGCTTGGCAATTCTTACTCTTATGTGTCATGAGATTTCACCCTCAGGCAGGTCTGGCTGTTTTTCGTACTCCTGCGTATCCCCTGACGCACGCGTAAATTGACTGTCGAGTGATTTAAAATTTCATTGGTTCCGAGTTTTTAACAAAACGTTTTGTCAAAATTCAAAGCATTTGGTTTCATCAATTTTGTTGAATGAACAAACTTTTGTTAAATCAACAAAACAAAGCTACCAAACTACTTAACCAAACACGTTTTGTTGAATTTAATAAACTCAGTTTAGCCTGTAATAATGATTTTCTAATAGAACGTAGCAGCTCGAATAGTATGCTAGTAATGCCCAGTTAAATTTTATTGTGATGAAATCATATCTTTTTCATAAAGCTGCTGCAAGAAAGCCAAAATTTCGAAAAAATGGACAAAATTTCAATTTTCCGTTATTTTCTTAATTTTCACAACTTTTGAAGTACCAATATCTAGAATTATATATGAATACTTTCTAATGATAAGGATAAATGCCTGTTACTTTTCCAAATTACTTGCATTAGACTGAAAATTAAAAAGGCATTTACCCCTTCTTGTTCACACGTTTTACATGATTGCAGGAGACAAAATTTAAGGCATCACAAAAATAATAAAATAAATTAACACAAAGATTTTGATTCAAAGTGGGACAAAGTTGCATTGAAATCAAGTCACAATATAAACTTCATAAGATTAAAAATGAAATGTAGTAGAAATATTTATTGGACCCATTTTTATTTCAAATGTTTGTGTTTCAGTTAATAAAAACTTTCATTAATTTATTTTATAATTTTTGTAATTTGTGGTGCATTAAATTATGTCTCTTGCAATAGTAAAACATGTGCATATGAAGAATGGGTAACCTCCTTTTGAATTTCCAGTCTACTACAAGTAATTTTTATAAGCAATGACATTTATACTTATTATTACATTTAATATAAGTTTATTTAATTCTAGACATTTTACTATGCGAAAATTTAGAAAATAATGAAAATTGATTTGTACATTTTTTCTAATTTTTGGCTCCCTTACAGCAGAAAAAGGTGATTTCTCCATAAGGAAATTTAACTGGGAGATACTAACGTACTACTCGAACTGTTATGTTCTTTTAGAAAATACATTTTACCATGTTTTTTTATGATATTTGGAACTTCAACGCCCTTGCGGCGGGAAAAAATATAAACCAATTAGTTTTATATTTTGCAGATTAATTTATTACCAATGGCAACTTTCTTTCGCTATTACTTTTCGATTATATAAGTTTATATTTTTTTCACTCCACCCTTTTGTGTATGTTCATATATGCATAGTGCGTGCGTACTTCGACAGAAATAGCAGAAAAAACGAGGTTGAACGAAGTTGAAAATTAAACCAAATCATACACGCTAATGGATTTATAATTTTCTTCGAATTCCAATAACTTTATCTTCAATAGATTAGTTTTACTTAAAACAAGTTATTACCTTTTTTGCGTAGAATTTTATGAGGAACTTTTTTTTAATGCTAATAATCACCGAAATATTTTTTTGTAAAATTTTTTAAAAAAAGAGAAAATGGATCACTTGGGGGGTAGGGGGATGGGCTCCTCTGGGGGAGGAAACTCTTCAATCTCTAAGTACTACGCCCCTCCCCCCCCCAAAAAAAAAGTTTCCGCAAAGTTTTAAAACTTAATACATTTTCTCCCATTTTTTTTAATTTGCCTGTAGTAACTGTGGTGTATTTTTTAATCTAATTCATGGTAAAGTTTGTTTTGCCAAATTACTGTATCCGAATAGTCAAATGATTATTTTGCTTATTTAGATAGTTGATAAAGTAATTCTGCAGTGAAACGTTATAATATAAAATATCATTTTATGTGCGATGTGATGCATTTGAATATATTTTGTTTTAGCAAGCTTTTTCTAGCATGCTTACTGTATTTAGAGAAATTTATTGTGTTTAGAGAAATTCTCTCTACAAATACGTAAAATTTCAATCAAACTGTAATCAATAACGCTATACAAACCTTACAATAGCCGTGTACTTAAAATTTCTCGGCCTTCTTTTTTTTAATTTCATAAAGCCAAACTAGTAAATTTGTGATATCTGAAATGGTCAGCAATGTTTATTTTGTTATGTATAAAAATTGTAGATTATCAAATTTAGCATGATATTTAAAATTTTTCTAAATTTTAGAATATTTACTATTCATATATTTTTAAAGGCAAAAAATAATATTTACTAAAATTATTTACATGTTCTTTTAAATTCAGTTTATTTTGTAATTTTTAAGCAAATATCTATGTCAGAAAATTGGTTATTGTGCTAAAAAAATTAAATTTTATCGGAAAAAGTCTTGCTATCATAAATGTAAATTTTTCTTTTATATTTTTAATTTTCTAAGATTTCGAAAATAGCAATAACACTAATTGAATTTACATAGAAATATCAAAAGTTATTTAAAGTGTAGAAAAAATTAGGTTGGGCATAGTACACTTTCGAACTAGACGAGTCATACTTTTAATATTCAATGTGTTAGACTTCGCAATTTAAAATGACTAAAGTAGTATTTAGATAGCTTCATAATAGTTTTACTGCATAAGTACATTTTTTCAACTGTTCATATATTTTATCTTTAAATTATTCAAAAATACTAGTACTTTCTAAATCCATAAAAAATAATTTATTTTATGAGTAAGTTCCAGATGTTTGATATCAAAAATAAAATTCATTCTGATATCAAAGTTTTTTTTTTTTTTTTTCAAACAAATCGTTAAGATTTCTTTCAAAAACAGTATAAAAAATTTCAACTACTTGTAATCAAAGTTTATAGTCAGCTACATATTCAGATAAAAGTAACCACACCAAATGTCTTTTCTTTTCCTTAATGGTAAATCAATGTTTAATCAAGCTAAGCCATGCTCAGAATTCAAACCAAGCAATCTGCATTGTAGTTGATAACATCCAATTACACAGTACAGTGATGACGTCTGATTAAGTCCAATATTCGAAGTAACTCATTAGGATTTTTTTTTCTTTTTGTGGCATGTATGCATCCAACAGGCAAATGCTTTCATTATGCTTTTATTTTAAGACTGAGTTCTTTAGATTAAAACGAGGAAATTCAAACATTTTTAGGACATTGTTTATAAGTTTTAAATAGTTCTTCTAAAATTGGAAACAATAAAGTCTTCTTTTTTTATTGGGTGATTTCGTATAATGAGATTATTGATCAATTCATCAAGATAGTTCAAAAATTTACTTTTAAAATCAAATAGCAACAAATCTAAATTCTATGTTTTATCAAATGGTTATATTTGGCTTTATTTATCTTTCTAAATGACTTAACAAATTTAAAATTTTCATGCTCATACGTAAAAGTAATAATTAATAAATATTCCTCTCATCAATGTAATAAACTGGCACATTCAAATGATTTAAAAATCTCGACTGGAAAGATGGCTCAAAAGACATTCTTTACAGAATGATTGAACATTAGCTGCACAGGACCCTTTCTTCACACAGCATTTTGGGTTGGTAAGAGTAATTTTGATTCTTTAGTTGTAATGAGGAACGGCAGATCTAGGAATGGGGGGATTTCCTGGTATCTAAACTAACTTATATGTATATCCCCCTATGCTTGTCTGTGTATTTGAACAAAATTTGATATTGATCACTTGAGTAGATTTAGGATTAAATTTTGAACATATGATTTTTAAGTGAAATTACTTTACTGCCAGTGCAACGTGATTATGATATAGAACATAGGACAGCACACCCAAGCAGCACGACTGTTTGGCAAACGATTGGCCAAACATCGATTTGATTGGGATTTGTTTGTGTCTGCAACTTCTAAATAAAATCTCATATCGACCTTACAGCGATATAAAAATTTGGTCTCTCTATAAAAGACAGCTGTACCTTTCAGTTTTCGTATCGGACATACCAGATTTACTCATAAACACGTCTACTCCTTGGCGAACTTGCACTAAAGTGCCTTCATTGCCGCACTCAAGTGACAATATGTCGTGTTTTAACCACTTGTACTACATTTAATAATTGTTATCAAACTTATCTTAGCTGCTCCTATGCCAGAATTGGTGACATTTCAGGTGAAACTCCACACTCGAACTTATTTTACCTTTTTCAGCGTGTTGATCTTTTATCTGACGGGGTTGATTCATTCTGGCTGGTACCTGGATGGGAAACCCCATCCGAATGAGTACTTACTCTGAAATAAAACTTTCTTCTGTGTGGTTTTTATCACGTAGCTATTTTGATATCTTACAATGTGATTGAAGTTGCTTTGTTATTTTACATCGGGAGCAGTATATCTTATCTAGATTAATCCTCATCGACCCAATCAGCCTAACTAAAGTACTTCATCCATTTATTTTTAAAAAAGTTTTTTTGCTGTGACAGACCATCAGAGAGAAATGTCTTCAAATTATAAAATAAGTATTTTACCTAAATTAAAAATGCATAATTTTGATATTAAATATACTCATCAACAAGTACTCTTATAAATTTAATATTGTTTCATTGTGTACACTCTTGATTCTACAAATTCTGCATGGTCTTTACGCTCTAACGGTTTTGATACAGTTTTATTTAAAAGTTCTAAATTTTGTCTCGAAGTCTGAAATCTGTTTAGTAATCTTGTTTATTCCTCCCTCTTTCATTGACAAATAAGTAATCCACAGTATTTGTCACTGAACGCGGAAAAATTCAATCACTCGCTGGGCTGATCTAATTACCTGCAGACTTTTCTTCAGATCTTCTATGAATACTTTCAGAACATTTCTTAGTAGCACCTCCTTATGTATATCTCCTTTACTGGGCAATATTTTCGACGTGTAAATGCGAAAGTACGCATCCACCCGACCAGTTAAATTTGTTTCAAATCCTCTTATTCATTCATTTTATTTACTCTATTTATTTTCCAACATTTAATGAATTTTGTCAAATTTTTGTCGTGTGAACTACAAAGTATTTTTTATTTGAAAATTTTAAAAATAATGAAAGAAAATTTGTTACGAATAATAAATTCTCCACGATAACGACAGACTCTCATAATCAAATTGTTAAGTATTTCAATTCATTTAACTTGCATAGTGACAGTTTTTTTTTTCAATTATGCGTGGTCTGAATACTATTTAATCTTGTTAAAGAAGCATTACGACGACACGAGAAAGATGTTCATTTAATTAAACCTGATAGTCTGAAATCACGATCTTAACTATTTAATTAAATCTTAATTAAATATGTGAATGAAGATAATTTACTTTAGCATACCTTAGTAATTACTTGCGATTAGTTTCCTTTTACTATTTGTTTAATGAAATTAATGGGTATTTATAAGACAATTTTAGACAGTGTTAAAAGTATCGCTTGTGTGTGTGAAAGATTTTAAGCACTAAGGTGCTATTTCGTTGAGTCCTAGATGTTTGTCTAAAAGACTTTGTAGACATGATTTGTAGACAGATTTTGTAGGCATGAACTTTCACGGTGAGGTTCTTTTCAAATCTGTTTGCCAGATAACGCGGATGAGGGGGGGGGGGATTAAAATCTTGAAAGTCTCATAAAATTTACAATTTTTGATAATTGATCGCCTCGTTTGGTGCCAAAAAATAACTTAAAGATGAAAATAAGCTTGGCAATATCTTCCGAATTTGGCGTTCAAGTCCTATCCAGAATATTTGGAAAATACTTTAAAGGAAATTGTTAAACGTTGTCCCGGCAATATACTACAGTTAGAAGATTATCTACGCCAGTAAAAGTGACGTCGCCTCTTGGCAATCTAGCTGAACGAACATTTTTTACTCTAGTTGTACGAAAAGAAAAAAAAAATACACTTGTAATATGATTGTCGTAACTATAAGTTTTGTTTCAAACTAACACAAATTCGTTACAGTGTTGTACTGAGCATACCAAATGTTAATAAAATGTTTATTTTGCATATAAGCTTCTTGGTGTTTTAAACTTTCCGTATTTCAAGGTATTTCTTAAGTAAACAAACTTCATTTACGTTTACTATGTATATGTTGTGTGTAAAGGAAGTGTTACATTTTTATAATAGGAATTTCAACTTTATTAACATTTCTAAGTTTTTTAATATTTAATTTTTCTTTAAGGATTTTTTTTAAATTTATGTTTTTTTCTAATATTAACACCAGCTATTTGTATCAAAAATTCTCACATAGGAATTTCCTTTACCAAATGCACACTTTAAGAGACTTGTGAAGTTACAAATTCCAATTACTTTTTTTGTTGCCACTTAATCCATTGAAATTATTATGAATTTGTCCCAAGATAGATGTGGAGTGCGATGACTCATGGTTATGCTATATGCTTTTCTTTCATTTACAAAAGACTATAATTAAGCAGCTCTGTAAATTTTTCTTCTTCGCGTTTTAATGTATATATATATATATATATATATATTTAGTTTCGCTGGGATTTCCTCTAATTATACCAGAGACTTGTTTTGACGGAATGCAAAGCAAAATAATTTTGTTAATGTTCTCCAAGTTCGTGAAATCGTTTAAACAATTATAAAAGAAACTGTTTATTACTGCTGCCTAAAACTCTTCGTATACTTTATTGCTGCTTGAATAAAATCTGTTTTGATTAGTTAGAGAGTATTTTTATGTGAAAATGCATAATTTACTAAAATATACTGTTTAAAGTGCTTTCATATATAAATTTTATTTTTAAGCAGCTTTGAATGCAGGATGCTCAGAAAAATTAATGTTTAAGATCTTTACTGCTATATTTCATATAATGTTTAAGTTTCTAACTATAAAAATGTTCACAAATCATTTTTAATGGAATATATTTATACAGCAGTAAAAAACTGAAATATATAAAAGAATGTGCTTTAAGCATTGCACTTTTCTGTCAGCGACCTTTAAAGTGTATAAAACTAGACTTACTACAACCTTGTGAACGGTTAGAACTAGAACTTCACGTATACGTGATAACTATGAACCCACTCACATACACTATCTCTTATCTACATACAATTGAATATATAGCAATTCATACTTTAAAGTAGCATTTTGAAAAAAAATATGAAATTACATAAAAATCAAATTAAAATTGTATTTTAAATTTGTTTAAAATATACAATCCATTGTGTGTAAAGCCATTTTTTTCATTTTACACAGGGTCGGACTGACCACTTCAATGGTTCGCAGACCTTGGATTTTTTAAAGGGCGCACTTCTGAAATAAATAAATTATCCAGCCACTGGCGGATTAAAGAGGAAGGGTGTGTGGGAGGCAATCGTCCCCAATATTGCATTAATTTGTCTCTGATTGTAGCCACTCAAACCTTTTTAAAGTCAAAATGCCTCGAATTCAAATATCTGACTCCATCGATAAGTATGTTGAAGAAATTTGAAAATATGTTGATTTTGTCTTGGAAAGTCAACTTTTTCAAGACATCACAAAATAAATTTTCTTTAAGATTTGCTATATAGCAGTAACATTTATATGAAAAATTTAACTTTCTTGCCAATCAGGCCCTGAGAGGTTCAGCCATCCCCACTAAAACACCGGGGGATGGCTGAAGTGGAGGTCTAAGGTTCTGGTCTCTTGCGTGGTGGTCGATCTAACAATCTGAAGTTTTGGGCACTTTTCTCCAGATGAACGTGAATACGTATTATAACCCCTTAAAAAGTCCTCCACCCCAATTTCTATGTTAATCTAACATTTCTAGTCAATCACCAAGTTTTAATGCAGTTTTATTGAACTGTCTGTTAGTTGAATATTAAATTGTTTATCAGTTTCAAAAGTACTTTACTTTTAGTCTTTTTGTAAAGGTTGTTCTTTGAAAAAATAATATAAAATTTGAACAGCTGTTTAAAGAATCCAATTACAGAGACACGAAAATATTCAGTTCTCAAATTGTAGTTACCAACCATTACAAACGATCAACCGGTAACATTTATGAACGATTAAAAAAAAATTAGGTGAATGGCACCTCAACCCATTTAATACTGCAATTTTTGCACTTTTAAAAAAAAAGTGTCATGAAAACATAAGTTTTGAATATCAAAAGTGCATAGTGTAGTTTGTGAAAAAAAACAGTAATTTTCCGAGCATATATCATCATTAGTTTATTTTAAAGCATTTCAAAAATCCTGTAATTTTTAGAAAAGAACATCTTTAGTAATATTTTTTATCTCTGTGATAACCTAAAGATGCTTACATCGTCGAATCCAAGTCCTATTATTATCGATTCATCATAGTTGACGTAACTGACACATATGCACACGCTTATTGTAAATGCAGGTATGATTAAAATTATTTTTATTACTCAGTTTAATAAACTTTTTACAATTTATTACATGAACGATGTGACATGAACTTTGCACAAAAGCTGACTTCGTACAAATACACAAATTTTTAATGGTCTTGGATATGTATATCTTAAGAAGAGATATAATGTCAAATGCATTTAATTATTTTAATTAAAATAGGAAATGCTAATTGAAGTTTGACAACTGCATGCACTCAACGAACTTATAACAAAACTTGAACAACTTAATTATAACGATAGCGATATTTTGTTGTAGAAAGCTCTACAATATACTACTAATATAACTAACGAATTCATATTAATTACTAGTTTAGATTTCGAAGAACCCAAATATTTAATTTTTCCAAAGTACTTTTTCTAATGAAGGAAACTTAATAATAAAGTTAGTATGAACTTAAAAAATTTTGAATCAGGTAAATATTATTACGTAAGACATTTTTTCTAAAAAGATATCAGTAACATGTACAGCGAGTCCCAAAAACAATGACCTAGGTTTTGACTCTCCTTAACCCTTTGAGGTGCAACCCTTTCCCAATGTTTAAAAAAGGGCAGCCGTTGCCATCGCTCGACTTAACTACCAGCAAGATGGCGGACGATCGAAACGTTCATCGCGTGCCACAGATCTAGAGATCCATTACGCAGCTGGCTGTGCCCGCGCACAGCCAACTGTCGTCAAAAAATGACTCTCTAGATCTGTGGCAAGTGATGAACGTTTCGATCGTCCGCCATCTTGCTGGTAGTTGAGTCGAGCAATGGCAACGGCCCCCCTTTTTTCAGCATTGGGCAATCTATCAGCTGTTCTCGCATTCTTCCATTTTTCAGCAGATGTCAGTGCTGTTAAAAATAATCGTGACAATTTTTTTACGGGAAATAACGTGCTAAAAAGTAAAGGATTCTCGTGGAGCTATGTACCCCGCAACTATTTTTATAGAAATCAAATATATTCTTCGTGACTAGCAACAGTCAAAACGTCAGAGTTTGGTGTTCCCAGAGCGGGAACACTGCGCGTTAAAGGGTTAAATATTGATCATAGACACATTAAAAAAATTACTGACTAACGTAAAGAAGATACAGAATTTTATAGCATCGTTTAAAATTTTCCGGCATTCAAATAGCAATAAAAATAAAATTTAATTTTCATACAGCTTCCGTGCAAAAAATTAATATTTAGTAAAATGAGGGGCGTGCACTCTTTTGGAGTTGTATGAAATTTCAGCCTTTCATCATTAAAAAAACTCGGATATTAGTCCGGTCAATTTAGACATCCGAGATTACAAAAATTCACACCCAGCTGAAAGTTGGTAGAATTTTTCAAAACACCGTCATAAATGAAATCTGAAAAGTCCTCATCGATCCGACACCTGGAAAAAAATTGACTCGGGGTCATAGGTCACAAAAACGGGTTTTTTGCGATTTTCAGCAAAACGGTAAGTTTTATCATAAAATTAGTTCAAACAAAAATTGTAGATCAGATAATTATCTATAAATAATGTCTAAATACTTTTTTCGTAAGAGGCACCGTTTTTGAGATATAACGATTCAAAAAGTTGGAAGAGTTGTAATCGTCATAATGTGCACGCGTTTCCACGCCGCATTTGAGGTAGTGTACTTAGCGCGTTTTTTTTTTTTTTTTTTTTTTGGTTTCCCCGGTAGCCTATTCCACGGATCTGTTGTGATTCTGTTTAATTTGAAACTATTGAAAATTAAAAAATAGATCCTGTATTTAAAATACCCAGTCGATTGCAATCAAAAAAGAGATGCACAGTTAGATGTTACAAAATTTCAACATTCTATAATTAAAAGTCGGTGACAAATGGCTAGAATTTGGGCATGGACCAATAGTAACTGACTACAGATGTAATATATTGAAGATGTCCGTAGACATTTTTTTTTCAAATGGCAGGTCTCTGCTTTCGAAGCAGTGGCCACTACTAAGGCTGGAGTTGTTGGTCACTTTACTATGGCACAAAGTAGGTGGAACAACGTTGCCCCCTATGAAGGGACGGACACAATGATATCCACCAGGCGCTCACACAGGATTTTTGGCTGGACCTATACCGAATGGTTGGTACCACCGTTTGGATTTGACCTTTGCAGATTTTGTGAATTATAACATCATTGTCTATTTCTAAAAGCTTGTCTTTCTCACACTGCATTAACAGCAATGCTTCCAGATTTTCTTCATCGAGATTAGATCTCATCCTTGTTTTAATAATTTTCAGTTTAGAAAATGTCTTTTCACAGCTTATTTGTGTTAGAGGTATTGTTAGAGTAAATACTTCAAAAATTTCGGTATAGGTCAAGATCTACAATTTAGTAAGTAGAGAAATTTGAAAGACCTCTTCCTGTTTCACAAACTCCTTTTAATTGCACTATTTAGATGGCGCTTGTTGTCGGGATCTATGGAACGAAAGTTCATTGATCTCTGGGAGAAAAACCACCCACTTTCTTTTCTATTGCGTAGGTGCTAGGGCTGAAAGATGCCTAACTCCTTTATATTTTGGGCTGAAAGATGCCCACTGTAAATGTTAAAATTTTAATGTCTGTGGCTATGTAAATAAATCTGTATATAACTGAACCACTGTATTTGCTTCATGAATGATGTGAATTCCAGATTATTAAAATAAAGTCATTTTAGTTCGTCATATTGGTGCAGTAGGCCGAAAACTACGTCATTAGAATCTGTTGTTTGATAGTGCAAGCTTACGGATTAATTTAGATACTTATTTAATAATGCTGGATATTGTTCAGGTACCGTAAAACTTTGATTTATTTGTTGCTGTTAATGGGTAGTATAGTTTTCGGGGTTAATAGTTTTCAGTTTAATGTTTTCAAATTTGTCGAAATCAGAGGATACTTTGGTAATGTTGAAAGGAAAAGAAAAATTGAAGGATCTAATATAACTAAATTCTTTACTAAGTAAGAAACTGTTTTAGCTGGTGAGAATGCTGATTGCGCTGAGTTAGAGGAACATCTTGCTGTTTTCACCGAAAGAGCGAATACTTTAAAATTATTAGATTCCCAAATTGAAAAACTTATCGATGTGACGTTAATTAAACAAGAAGCGAATGACAGCGATGAATATCAAGAAAAGTGTATTAGGTTCGGCTACAAAATTAAGCGTTTCTTAAAAAAACACCTCAATAGTTCTGAGGTTCCGTCTGCTTTTGGTTCGAGTGTAACTGAAAAGGTTAATATTCCTCATTCAGTCAAACTTCCAAAATTAACTATTTGGCCCCTTTCTGGCGATCCAAAATTGTGGAACGAATTTTGGAATTCGTTTCATAGTACTATTAATCAAAATGATTCGATTTCTAAGGTTGAGAAATCGCTTATTTAAAATCGTTTTTGTCTTGAAACTAATTCTGAAAATTATGGACCTCTTTTGATTCCGATTTCGTTAAATTTATTACCAGAATATCTTGTGTTTAGAATATAATCGGAAAAAGATATCCAAAGAAAACGATGACGTTTCGGAACTTCTTTCGTTTTTGAAATGTGAAATTGAGTGTCGAGAATCTGTTTATTTTACATTAAATGAAAGTAAAGAAATGCCCTCTAACCAGCGTACCCAGCATAACTAATTTGTGAACAGAGGATTTCAAAGAAATGTACCCTCAGCGAGTGCTTTGAATGTAAATACGCACATAGCTAAGCCGTTATGCATTTTCTGCAATGCTCCTCAAAATTCTTTTTAATGTGATTTAAACGCTCAGACAAAATGGAAATATTGAGAAATAATAAACGTGGTTTTAAATGTTTTAAAAAAATTCACCAAAGTTCCCATTGCAGAACGAATAAGATTTGTTGCTACAAATGTAAGAATGACAATCATCAGGAATCTGTGAGTGTAAATGATAACAGTATATTAAATTTTAAACGTGTTGATTACGACGCTTTAAATACCGAAGGTAACGAACACGAGCTCTCCCGAAGGAAAAAGCCGTGAAGCGGCTGAACACAGCGAGGTCAAGGTCAATTCTCCTGCTCCGAAAAACGAGCTTATCAATTCCGGTTCTTTCGATGCAAGCAAGGAGTGTGCTAGAAGCGTTTACTTGCAAACTTCAGCTGCGGTCGTTAATTCTGAAAGTGGTAGTAAGTTAAGGCTGTTCTTCGAAAAAAAAGAACTCTGTTTTTAGTCTTGGTACACAAATTGAAATAAACTAACAGCACCATGGTCTCCAAAATATTCCAGAGGGTTCTTCATAAGCTGTTTTACACGCTGCGATAAGCGAAAAAGCTATGGCTTTTGTGAAATTTTCAGAGAAAATTCTTAAATATGGATCTGAGCTGCAAGATTTTTCGAAGAGTGACACGCTTTACGAAAATTTCCGATTTTAAGAATTTTTTTCTAAAAGTTTTGAAACTGATACAGATTGACCTGTCTTCGCATTACCTAATACAGCTTGTAATCGATAAGAGACAGTTTCAAAATTTTGAAGTGCCTGGCATAATTAGTTCATTTGTAATTATGTACCAAAATCACATGATTTTTTCGAATAACACCGTTAACACGCGTTTGGCTAGATAATGGGAGCTCTCGGAGCTTTTGCTCAAACAAAATTGTCGAGCAGTTAAATTTAAAGCCTGTGTGTGCGTTATGAGAATTTTTCTGTATTTTCTTTTGGCATGAAACAGACAACTGAAAAACTATTATCCTGTTGTGGAATTTCAATTGATTTCTAAAAGATGGGAAATTCAAAAGGAAAAATACAAGCCTTAGCTGTAGAAAATATAACGGGCGCAGAAATTACTGTGCCAGATGTTTTTATTAGGAATTTCATGAAAACACATAGTTTAGATCTTGCAGATTCGTTTTCGAATTCTGATGAGTTGAATATTGAAATTCTAATTGGGAGTGATTTATTTTGGGATTTTGTTTTAAATGAGAGGATTACTATAAATAAAACTGTAGGGGCAATTAATTCTGTTTTTGGTTGGATAATTTACGGTTCTAATTTCATTGGACAGGAAAATTGTGCTCAAAACGTTGCGATTATGAATAATGTAGTATTAATGAATGACTGAGCGGATCTTTGGAGGCTTGATAGTTTAGGAATAGTTGAATCACAAGGGATGTCCTGTAATGAGAAAGAAATAGTGGAGTGTTTGAAAGAGAATTAATGTTAAAAAATGGCAGATACGAAACAAATTTACTTTGGGATTGCGAACCTAGTGATCTGGATAGTAATTTATCTGCTGCAATAAGGCGTTTTGGGAATTTGAAAAGTAAATTTAATGCTGATTGGGAAATCTGCACAGAGTATAAAAATATAATTAAGGAACAAATATCAGATGGTATTGTAGAAGACTGTATTAATAATAATTTGAATGATGGTTATTTTATGCCCCATAGTGCAGTTATTAGGTTCGATAAAGTGACATCTCGTCTTAGAATTGTTTTTGACGCTTCGTCAAAGGGTGAAAATTGTAAATCATTAAATGACCTATTTGTGTCTGGTCCTAACCTAAACCCTAACACTTTGGATATAATTTTGGAATTCCGTAAATACCAGATAGCATTTTCGGCAGACATAGGAAAAACTGTTTTAATGATTAGTATTGCCGAAATAAGTCGAAAATAATTCAAATTTCTATGGTTTGATGATTTTGAGACGGATACAATTCGAGTTATGAATATGACGCGCTTACCATTTGGAGTTACTTCACGTCCTTTTATACTTGCAGCTACTATAAAATATCACCTAAAGCAATATAAAAATGATTACCCTGAAATAATTTTTGACATGCTAAATTCCTCCCTTTATGTCGACGACTTATTTTACGGAGCAAATTGTATCGAGGATGCATATCAGCTGTCGTCTAATGCTGCATTTATTCTGAAAAATGTAGGAATAAACTTACGTAAATTTAATTCCAACTCCGCTGAATTAAAAAATGTTTGGGTAAAAACAAATTTGAAGTGAACGAGTCGCTTGCACTGTCAAAAGTATTAGGTCTTATTTGGAACACTGATGAAGATACTATGAGAATTGATTTACACGAATTTCCCGAATGTTTGAAAATATAAGCTGTAAAATCTCTAAGAGAGTCGTACTTAAAACTGCCCCAAAACTGTATGATCTAGCATTCTATGTCACGCCATTCACATTTATAACTTTAACTTAGAATCAAACTTTTGCTACAACAAATATGGGAGACAACAATATGGGATACAAGAATACTTAGGAGTTGATTGGGACGATGAACTTCCCCAGGACTTAAAAACTGATCTTGGAAACTGGTTCTCTGATATAGGGACAGCTAAAACTATTTTCCTCGCGAATACTTCCCTGACTGTGACGAGGTGAAAAACTGTGAATTACATATTTGTAGGGATTCAAGCCAAAAGGCTTTTGGGTGTACAGCTTACTATTAGTACACGAACAAATTAGGCGAAATTAAAACTTCCTTTGTTTGTTCAAAGAGTAGGGTTGCTCCCCTGCTTTAACGTTACCACGGTTAGAACTCATGGGAGCTGTAATTGTTTCCAGAGTGTCGAAATATCCTCAAAAACTATTCGGTGATATTACAAAAGCCCCTTTTTATGGACTGATTATAAAATGGTATTATGCTGGATCAAAGGATGCCCCAAGAACTGAAAACCCTTTGTTTGTAAAGGGGCACCAAAATTCAGGAAAATTCTAACCCTAGGCAATGGCGATTCTTCCACGGTAAAGAAAAACCGGCTGATCTTTAAACCAGGGGTTTGAGTGCCGAATCACTGAAGAAAAGCTCTCTTTGGTGGCTGGGGCCATTTTGGCTACAATGCCCTACTACAGAATGGCCGGAACAGCAAATAACTCAAATAAAAGATGATGTCTTCACTGAATCTCGTAATAACATTTCAGTCAATGACTATCGTTCAGAGTAAAGAAGAGCTGTTTGACATACATGAATTTAGTTCAGTCACAAAGTTTATAAGAACAATAGCATGGGTGGAACGATTCATTAACGCATTGAAGAAAACGAACGAAATAAGGGGCCTCTTTCCATAGAAGAAATTCAAATAATTGAAGACATGTGCACCCTTAAAGTCCAAATGGAATATTCTTCTCCGGAAATAGCCTCTCTGAATTCCCAAAAACCCATTTTACCGGATTCCAGTATATATCGTTTATGCCCATTTTTGGATGAAAACCAAATTCTTAGAATAAGAGGAAGATTGGAAGAAGGCGAATTGACAAGAGATGAGACACCCAATTCTACTTCCACGAAATTCAAGGTTTACAGAATTAATAATATTACGAGACCACAATAAGGCTATGCATTCTGGTGTAAGTGTTACTTTGAGAAAGATTCGTCAAAGGTACTGGATACCTAAAGGAATACAAGTCGTAAGAAAAGTTATAAACAAGTGTCTCATCTGCAGAAGGTATTCAGCAAAACCAGCAAGTCAAATGACGGGACAGTTACCTAAGGACCGAATACTTGAATCTCCTGCCTTTAGTGTGACAGGTGTTGACTTCCCCGGACCCATATACGTAAATTTGGAAAAGAAACCCAAAAATCTTATGTCGCATTATTTACATGCCAGTCACTCGAGCAGGTGTCGGATTTGTCAACTAAATGCTTTATTTTAGCACTTAGACGCTTTTTGTCCAGACGAGGGAACACTAAGATATTTTACTCAGATAATGCTAAAACTTTTAAAAGTGCTAGTAAGGACTTACAATACTTTGTAGACCTGATCAGAGGCAAAGAAATCAAGAATTTTGCATCATCTGAAGGGATAACATGGAAGTTCATAGTTGAGCTTGCCCCATGGTGGGGAGGGTTCTATGAAAGACTGATGAGATCAATTAAAGAACCGCAGAAAAAGGTTTTAGGATAAGCTCAGCTAACGCTTGAAGAGATCATGACTCTTCTTGCAGAGATAGAAAATATCCTTAACCAAAGACCGATTACTTACGTATTCAATGATCATTCAGGGCCAAAACCCTTAACCCCTTCTCATTTTCTTTTGGTTGGAAGAAAAATAGAATATCCATACGATTTTGTAGAAATAACAAACAGATCTTCTACCAAAGAAGAAAAAACGTAAGCTATACCAATCTAAGATTTTGTCTCAGTTATAGAGAAAATGGAAAGGTGAGTACCTTTTGAATAACAGAAATTTCCATGAACTTACGACTCCTCGGAAGAAGAGGGACTTGCAAGTTGGGGGCATTGTTCTTCTTGAAGGCTCAACTAAATCTAAGTTCTTGTGGAACTTGGGTAAAATAACTACAACTATGAAAGGTAGAGGCCTCTTCCAATCATGCGTTGTAAAAACTAAAAAGGGTGAATTTCGGACTCCCAGTCCAGCTTTTGTATCCACTGGAAATAAATGACTGAGATATAAACATTGAACTTATGAATCGTTAATGAAGTATTAAGTTAAATTCTTTGACTTTAAAATTATTAATTTTTACTTTGTAATTAATCTAGAAATTATTGTTTAGCAATCATCTGTTGAAATTTAAGTAGTACTTTGAGAAAAATTACACATTACAATACTTTGAGTTCACATTGTTACTTAATCAAGTGCAATTATTGATTAAAGTAATTGGTAAGTATTTTCTAATTGTTTATAAAAGAGAAAAAAGTTGTAATTTTGTAACATTATCAGGTGAGGAGTGTTTCATAACCTACTTTTAATTGCGCTATTTAGATGGCGCTAGTTGTCTGGATTGCAGATCTAGGGAGTTCATTGATCTCTGCGGGGAGGAAACCACCCACTTTCTTTTCTATTGCGTAAGTGCTAGGGCTGATAGATGCCTAACTCCTTTCTATTTTGGGCTGAAAGATGACCTCTGTAAATGTTAAAATTTTTAATGCCTGTGGCACTGTAAATAAATACTGTACATATCTGAACCACCGTATTTGCTTTATGAATAATTATGTGAATTCTAGATCATCAGAAGAAAGTCATTTTAGTTCGTCATACCGGTGAAGAGGGAAACAAAAAGGTTCGTTGCGATTGCTAACCGAATCTATTTTTAGTCTAGGTGGTGACAATGAGGAGAAATAAACAATAAGAATAATACATTCGGGAAGAAGCTAATACAGAGATTTGAAAGCCGAAGCGGTAGAAAAAATGAGAACTGAAAAATAATTTAGAAAACATGATTTTGGATAGATTAATTTTAAGATAAAGGAAGTAATTCAGAATTAATAAATTAATTTGATCTAATCACACATCCCTGAGTGCTTTACTGTGCTTATTACAGCTAATGCATGGAATGATTTAGCCCAGTTGTGCCCAAGTACAAAGCAGTGCCTGATATCACCCAAAGCGTTCCTGATGGTTGGAATCTAAAGATGAGAAGATGACGTATTCTACTTTTTACGAATACTTCGACAAAATGTTCAAACCTAACTCGAAACAATGGTTCATTTGTGAAGAAACAGTCAATTCCTTCAAAGAATTATCGGATAACAGGATAAACCCCCGAGAGCAGCTCACTTTTACGGTTTTAAGGATTTTTTGCTCTCGGATTGTTCTGCTGTCAAATGAAATTCCAGATCAGGGATCCGAACCAGCAGAGCAACAACTTATAAGTAAAAAGAGTTAAAAATTTTTACTTGTAAAAACATGTTACATTTTAATCAGGAACAATGCTTATTGAAGATTTCTCTCGTTTCATGGTTTAAAAAAGACAAGATGTTTTGTGGAGGCAATTAAACATCTTATTAATGTTGGAGACTGTTTGGAAACGAACATTAACAAGATGGAAATGAAGACTGTTTGGAAACTTTCAGAGATTTCAGTGACCAGAGTTTATCCATGCTTCCAACATATCACGAGGAGAACGACATCTATTGGTATATGTTTTTCAACTGGAAACACTTATCTCAATTCTATGGAGAAACCAGTACCTTTGCCATATCATGTTCTAAGCATCAAAGTCCTTCCTGTTAATAATTCCAAATCAGCTCGCTCTAAACCAAAGCAATTGTTAGAAATAAGACATAAACCATACTCAGTAAAATGTGTAGTATAGTGTCTTCAGCGGATTATAAAAATTACCTGAATAAGAAGATAAATTAGAAAATAGAACAGAAATTCGCTAACATGAGAGTTGAATAAAAAGCAGATTAAATTACAGAAAATAATAGAGGGAGAAAAGGAAAAAGCAATGTTACAAAGTAGAAAATACCAGAGCCAAGAAGCCAAGGAAAGTACACGAAAGCTCAAGCGATGATGAAAAACAAGAGTGGGTACCACAAGATCAGTCGGATGGAAACAGTGAAATTTTAGTTTCAAATATATCAATCTATCTTGAAATTTTTATTTTATTGATCCATTTATTTATTTTTTGTTATATTACCTTATTTTATTCAAAATATTATTTTCGAATTTTTACAACGGTGTTAATATCTTGTTTTTTTAAACTGTCGATAAGTGAATATTCATGTCAATAATTGGTTCTTATCCATGTCAATAATTGGTTTATTCATGTCAATAATATGGGAAAAAAAAATTGGTGTTGAACTTCTGCTCATAAAACGTAAATTTTTATTAATTTCACGAAAGTAATGAATGGAATCTGTAGTGCAGATCTTGGCCATAAAGAAAACTTTTGAAACATAAATATTGCTTATAAATAAGAAAGTTAAGAAAATAACTCAAATTCACTTAAAGTTTCAATAACCTTTGCCATTACCCTACGCATTCTTGAAATGAATCTACGTCCATCAGCACAAAGATTTTTTGGCAGAAAACGATATTTTTTCCAACAAGTTAACACAAGGCCCTATATAGTGAAGATAACAAAAACATAGCTACTTTCGAGACGTGTCTCTGTTTCAGAGTGGCCAGCATTCTATTGAAGAGATTTGGAGAATACTTTAAAGGAAAATCACCAAACGTTGTCCGAGCAATATACAACAGTTAGTAGATTGAAGAAATTTTCCCCCATTTCTGCCGTAGACGGATACGTTTAACCGTTTAATCTCGTCTATACATAAACGCCTTGTTGTGATTATCCGCCAGTAAAAGTGACGTCACCTCTTGGTAATCGAATTGAACGAACATTTTTTACTCTAATTGTACAAAAGAAAATAAGTGCACTTGTAATATGATTGTCGTAACTATAAGTTTTGTTTCAAACTAACATAAATTTGTTACATTGTTGTACTGAGCATACCAAATGTTAATAAAATGTTGATTTTGCATATAAGCTTCTTAGTGTTTCAAACTTTCGTATTTCAAGGTATTTCTTAAGTAAACGAACTTCATTTGCGTTTACTATGTATATGTTGTGTGTAAAGGAAATGTCAAATTTTTATAATAGGAATTTCAACTTTATTAACATTTCTAATTTTTTAAATATTTAAATATTCTATAAGGATTTTTTTAATTATGTTTTTTCTAGTAGTAACACCAGTTATTTGTATCCACGAATTCTCACATGGGAATTTCCTTTACCAAATGCACACTTTAAGAGACTCGAAGTTACAAATTCCAATTACTTTTTTTGTTGGCACTTCACTCATCGAAATTATTATGAATTCGTCCCGAGATAGATGAGGAGTGGGATGAGTCATGGTATGCTATATGCTTTTCTTTCATTTACGAAAGACTATAATTAAGCAGCTCTGTAAATTTTTCTTCTTCGCGCTTTAATGTATATATTTTTTCTAGTTTCGCTGGGATTTCCTCTAATTATACCAGAGACTTGTTTTGACGGAATGCAAAGCAAAATAATTTTGTTAATGTTCGCCAAGTTCGTGAAATCGTTTAAACAATTATAAAAGAAACTGTTTATTACTGCTGCCTAAAACTCTTCGTATACTTTATTGCTGCTTGAATAAAATCTGCTTTGATTAGTTAGAGAGTAATTTAATGTAAAAATGTATAATTTACTAAAATGTACTGTTAAAGTGCTTTCATATAAATTTTATTTTCAAGCAGCTTTGAATGCGGGACGCTCAGAAAAATTAATGTTAAGATTTTTACTGCCATACTTCATATAATGTAGAAGTTTCTAACTATAAAAATGTGTACAAATTATTTTTAATGGAATATATTTAAACAGCAGTAACTAACTGAAGGCTATAAAAAAATGAGCTTTAAGCATTGAAGCTTTTTGTCAGCGACCTTTAAAGTGTATAAATCTAGACTTACTTACACCCTTGTAAACAGTTAGAACTAGAACTTCATGTACTAGTGATAGCTATAAACCCACCCACTTACAGTATGCTCTTATTTACATACAATTGAATATATAGTAATTCATACTTCCTTAAAGTAGCATTTTGAAAAAAAAAACTGAAACTATATAAAAATCAAATTAAAATAGCATTTTAAATTTGTTTAATATATACAATCCGCTGCATGTAAAGCCAGTTTTGCATTTTACGTGGCGAGATTGCTCGTGAGCTGGAAAATATTTTGCTCCTGATTAAGGAGAATTCGTTTCTGGAAACAATCATATAGTTTATAATATAGAGTTCTTTTTATTTAAAACAAATTTATTTAATTGATCTACTATTCCTTTCGTCTAAGGCATTCAAGAAACGATTAACAAAAACTAATGGAATGCAGCAAACATTTTATTCAAATTTTAACAGAATACGTCCACTCACACTACTTGAAGGTTAAGTAGTAAAATATAAGAATGCCTACTGTCTCAGTAAAACGCAGGTATGATCTTAAATCTTGATATAGTAAAAATATCACTATCTTGCGTGCATAAAAATGAATATTTCTTTTAATAACTAAAAATACATTTATTTATCACATTTATACATAAGCACCAACACCTACATTACCACGATAAACAATACGAACTTGAACTGAAAAATAATAACAGATCTGCAGAGAATTCTGTGATAAGATCGGGTTTTTTCATGCAGATGGAACTGGGTAGTCATGATTGATTACAGGCTGCAATAGCAACCATAATAGATAAGTCAATGTTATTTAACTGGAGTTTACCAGAATAACTAAATTACAAAATTCTATAAATAGTTTCTCTTTGCTTTGCCTGCGAATTAAATGTTTACGCGATTTCACCTGTTTGTTCCACGCATTGCATTCTTATGTCCTTTTTTTGTTTGTGTGTGTATGCCCATCATTCCAACTTGGTTAAGGGTCCTTCAATACTCCGCTGTGCCTGAGCAAACGTAACTACCACAGAGGGGCAATCAAACACGTCTGCGGAATCAGTTGGTGCGAAAGAGTTTTCTATATTCATTTTACAGCTGTATGCGAGTCTATAAGATGCTGTTGGGAAGCCTTTTACAACCTTTTTGTGTACGGAATGTATTTTAGCAGATGGAATGTATTTCATCGAATGCTTTTAAAAAATTAACAAGTAAGGTAAATCAAGCCAAACGAATCGATTAAAAAACACTTTCCAAGACAATATTTTTCACAATGTATTGTCCTGAACTCTATCGAGAATTTGGAGATAGTCTTTAAAAAATCCTGTATACGACTAATTTTGCGATACTACGCAAAAGAACTTTATTTCCATCTTTTAACGGAAGGGTAAACTTTGTAAACGTTTATATTTAATTATTGTATTGAGCTTGAAATGGATTAATGTCTCTGACATAGATCGTCATGTATTGGAGTTATTTTGAGTGCTGCTGTAGAAGAAATATAAATGGTATAAATATACTATTTTCAACGCAGAGCAATGATATATGATTCTTAATAATATATATTAATTTTGGTTTATTTTAAATAATTTATAAAATACGCATTAAAGAATGATTACCCATAGAGCGTAATTTATTGGCATTATTTTGGGTGTTCCTGTAAAAGAACTATAAATATTACACACACTATTTACACGGGGTACATGGGTCAGTACATAAAAATAACATATATAAATTTCGTAGAAATTCATGGATATTTATGGCGGTTGGAGCACAGACGAATAGACAAACACTTTTCAACGTTGCTGTAAAGAATTAAAAATCGATTAAAATGCTTTTCAAAAATAAAATAGTGTTCGATTTCGGCTTGTCTGTCTGTTTCCCCATCCGTGCTCTAACTGCCGTAAATATGTTTCCAATACTACAAAATTTATGTATGTTATTCCTGTGTGTTGTACCATGCTGGCTATTGAAAATAGTATATATAACATTGATAGTTCTTTCACAAGATTGGACGCAAGGCTCTTCCGCTCGAAACATTGTTTTCATAGGTTTCTAATGGTGTATGTATTTAAATCAGTTTTTTAGAACCTATATTATTCTTGTATATGTATCATTTAAAGCTCTTTCACAAGAGCACGCAGAGGAATTCTAATACATTACGCTCTATAGGTAGTCAGTCTGTACTGAAGAAGTATTAAGGTGGTAAGGAAGGTGATCGTAAATACACGCAGGTAGGTTTCTACAAATTGTTGTCACATATTATGGAGAAACTTGAAGAGAGCCAACACTGCGTTGTGTCGAATCAAAAAAAGGCATCAAGCTCCGTAGAGAGCATTAAGATTTACCTGCGAATTAAAGAGTTTTGTTAAATCGGCATCGTAATTATTTCACTTCGAATACGGGCAAACTAAATCCGATTTCAAAGGAATGAATGAATCATAACTGGTCATGAAGCACAACAAAATGAAGATCCACACACTTGAAGGAGTGGGCCAACAAAATATTGACCCATACTACTGTTGCGGTAAGAGATATCCATCTTTTCGCTCGTTGACTCTCCGACAGTGACGAAAGGAACACTGAAACACACAACACAATGATGAGATCGCATATCACCTTTTTAGACGTAAATTATTTATTTGTTCAGATTGACTATTGGGAACTTTTAAAAATGCACATATAGAAATACGATGACTTGGGGAAGCATCTTCATAAAAAAATTACAGCGTTGATGCCATTGCATGTCGGCGGGCAAAGCCTCCTCACGTGAAGTGAGTGGCTTGCCCCACCAAAAACAACCTTCTAACTGCTAAAAAAAAGTGACCGTTAAACATATTCCTATAGAAAAGGGGACTCGATCTTTCTCGAACAATCGAGGCATTAGCAGGTGTTTTACGAGACGCCGCACAGCAGGGAAAAAACCGCAAACACATCTGCTTCAGCTAGCGCAGAGACATGCATGCGAGCAAAGAGGTGTTTATTATTATGATTCTTTTAACAGACGAAAAAAGAGCAGGGAGAAACAAAACTGGAGTCAACTGTTATTTTATTTTTACTTTCCGCACATGTACCATGTAAGAAAAGTATTGTAATCATAAAAAAAATTCGAATTCGAGATTTTGGTGTATTTACACGTTTTGAGGTCTTCTGAATTCATTTATACTATTCTTACGAGATGTATGTATGTGTGTACGTGAGTGAACACGATAACTCCAGAACGGGGCATTCGATTCAGCTAAAATTGGGTATATATGTTAAAAACCCCCGTCGCAAGACCGGTATTGATTTTGGTGTGTATAGGACTTGTAGTTTTTCTACAGGACTAAGACAAGGATTTCTTTTACATTATGGCCTATAGGAGGAAATTCTTGAAAGTGCGCTAGCGTTTAAACGATATATTCGATTGAGCTCAAATTGGGTATACATGTTATAAACCACCGTCCCAAGACCGGTATTGATTTTGATGTATATAGGACTTATAGTTTTTCTACAGGGCTACGACAAAGATTTCTTTTACATTATGGCCTATGGGAAGAAATTCTTGAAAGTGCGCTAGCGTTTAAACGGTACATTCGATTGAGCTTCAATTTGGAATATATGTTTGAATTATTCATCGATTAAAATTTATTTAAATGCTTGGTAATGATCTTAATCGTAAGTGTTCGGAAAGTCGAGTGGAGCCACTCCAGATTTTTTTTTTTTTTTTTTTTTAATTTAAGCAGCTGATAAGAGCGAAATGCTTTAGAAGTATTTTAATGTGCTGCAGATGAAAAGGCTGAAAGGAAAATTGAAAGCTTTAAAAACAGTTACTGTTAAAAACTTTTAAATTAAATTTGGAATAGATTATTAGTTTAAATATAGACAATAGTAATTAGGATTTGTATTAATAATTTTTCATAAAAAATATGCACGTTGTGTCAACGTGACATAGTCTTTAGTGTTATTCGAATATTTTAAACAAAATTGATATCTTATTAAGAATTATAAAATAAAGCTCTCCTTGAAAGTAGTGGCTGTATCACTTCAGCTCATCTACAAGAGCATTTAAAAGAATTCCAATGAATTTATATCTATTAGCAGTTTAGCTCCATTAATCCACTTCAATCACAATTCAATAACTGCATAAACTATAATGCCTTTTACTTGAAATATGTGAAAAGATTTTAAGGCTCTGTTATAGTCTCTCTCATAGTTACATCTTAGTGGTATTTAGATGTTCTTCGTTTTAAACCAAATTATCGAAAAATTTGAGGATAATTTCATCACATAATTAATTAGCTGCAAGAAAGACTCTTTATAGTCCATGCGTTAGGCATGACTCATCTTTCTTGTTTCCTTTAAATAACAATGAAAATTAACCGCAGACACATATTTTTGATATTTTGATTTATATGAAGCATGAACAAAATGTTTTATACTTGAATGGAAATTCAGCGGAAGTACATATTTCCGAAGTACTGAAGTTGTATTTAATATTGGTACATTTATTGATTTAATCCAGGCAACATTTATACAGCCACCAGCTTTATGACCGCTTAGGAGTAGAATAATCCCTTTGAAAGTTAGATTCTCATCAACAATATTTTCCATTTAAATTAATATTCAGTGAATACGCACTTAGGAGACATCCGAAATTAAGACTATCGCAGAGGGCATCACCACGAATATTAAAACAAATTGCAGTTATTTGTTCTTAGCGGCACTTCATCTATCGAAATTATTAATGACTCCCATGATGTCGGGACAGGAAAATGTCTCAATAAATTAGGTGCTTTACAGGCTGCAGTTGGAGAATTTGTAATTAAGAGACATTACTATTTTTTTACGATGTTTTTTTTGTTTTGTTTCATCATGTTTTTTTTTTTACGTTCTTCCGTGAGTTTCTTCAGAACTCTGCATTCTTGGAATGATGAAAATAAAGTTGATTTTATTGTTGTTATAGGCAGGGCAGTACCCAGGGTGATGGACAAGGGAATCCTGTCACCCTACCTCAGCGAAATTTAAAATTTTGTTAACAAAATAATAATGATGAAGTCTTTTTGTGTAAAATTCAGACTTTTTCCCTATTTGATTCCTCTCCGAATTTTTGGACCCTCCACGAAAATTTTTCAGCGTACGGCCATGGTTATAGGTAAAAAAAAAAAAATTCAAACGATGCTTCGAAGCTGTTAATGTAGATTTATGCCATCGTGCATAATCTTCTAAAGATAAAAATAATTTAAAATGGAAATATTGTAACCAAAATTATAAAACCGATTCTGTGCGTGTCAAAATAGTTTTATTTTAGGCACATAAAAATCTAGAGACATACTTTTTTAATTTCACATAAATAAATAAAAAAATATTGTTTGGGCGCTAGAATGCTATTTCGTACACTTTCGTATTTTCTGTCAACATATTTTTCTGGTCTTCTGTGGACAGATAGCCTCAAGGCCGTACCGAAGGGGGTCTGGTCCCCCCTCCCCCCGAAATTTAAAATTTTGTTAACAAAACAGTAAAAATGAAACCATATTGTGAAAAATTTAGCCTTTTTCACCTCCTGGTCCCAACCCCGAAAAAACTTTTTGGGGGTACGTCACTGGATAGCCATATAACATACCGGGGGGGGGGAGGATAAACTGTTAAAAAATCTACGAAGTGTGAAAAATCTAGGAAGTGTGAATTTTCTGATTTAGTTTTAAGTTTGGCGCCAAAAGTAAGTTTCTTGCTTGGCGATATCTTCCATATGTGGGGAGAAATCAGCAAACCAAGGAGATATTGTTGCAGAATACTCTGCTAATCCTGGATTCGTCGTTCTAAAGTTCAGTTGTTGTAGAAAGTTTTAGTAAAGAGTCCACCTGTCAGGATAGAAAACGAAATTTATTGCTTCTAGAACTTCGTGAAACAATTAGCTCTACAAGATTCACAAGCACAATCAAGCAGTAATGTGCTTTTAACAGTCCGCTTAGATCTGAAGCTCTCACAAATGCAGTATTTTTCACACAAAATAAAACACTTCCGCAGGCAAAAATTCAGTGGAAATATACGAGAGATTTCGCATGTAATCTTTCAAGACTCAGTAATAAAGAATTTACACACAGCACTTTAAAATCAGCTTCCTAAACAAGCGCAAAAACAGCGCTTCTATCACAGAGCAAAGCGAGCGTACTGACCCTGACAGCTCGATTCATACTACGGGAGCTCAACTCACACTGAACTGACTCGATCAGGGGTAGACCGGTTCTTTTATACTTTCCGACGTGCATTCCTCGAGACCTCTCTAACGAGTCCCCGAACAATCGCGTTTTGATTACGTCATAGAAATATAGCTGAATCATTAGCCTATTATGTGATTTTAATGCAGAAAAACAAACTTTACAAGCCCCATAGAAAAATCGAGAAAAATGACCGAAATGTCGCCAATCTTGGCGGCTTTTGGCGATATATCTCCAGATTTGGAGCCAAAAATTTGTCGCGCGTTGTTCTTTCTTGAATTCGATGATTCGCCACCACCGCCAATGCATGTGAAGTCCCAAGATCAATGGATTTCGTGTCAAACACTCCCAAATTTCCAGTGAAATTCTTAAAGTCAGATCGTGACATATGGCCCAAGTATGTTGAACCAGGTTCTTTTATCAGCGAGATATATTCTTTATGACAAACACTTGGGAATAATTTACCGTCAGCAAATTTTTCTGTGTATCTGGTTTTGTTCTTCCTCCTATAAAAAAAAAAAAATCAAAGAAGATTTTAAAGCCTTCTTCAGTTTCTTTCACTGCGAGTTATCTCAGCCTTCCTCTAACTCTATATGGGTCGACAATCAGTTGAGGTTTCTCTACTCTACATTCCTTCTACATTCCTTTCGCTATCTAGAATGTGAAATAAAGTTGATACCAGTGTTGCTGCTACCCAGTCCGTAATAATATTTTGTGTCGCAGACTTGTGAAAGCACAGAGATTTTTATTCTAACTTGGTCATTTGTGAACGCATCTCCCTAAATGGCGGTAGATAGGCATTCAGCGTTTTCTTCAGTCTTTCGTATTTTTCACTTTCCAAATGAATGACTAAAGTTGGAGACTGGATATTGGAACCTCCCCTCTTTCTGCGCCAATCTCGAAATTTCTCTTTCCAACCTTTCAACTTTTCTCTCATTCTCCATAAATTTCTCTTCTTGGCAATGCCATCGATTATCACATATCTAGCTCCCCTCTGGTCTGTTAATGACTCCCGTTCTGTGTGAGGTATGTGAGGCTCTGAGCCACACCTGCTCCGGGAGAAGTCGAGACATATGAAGTGCTATACTCAATAAAGCTCGGTAACGCAGAGTTTTTCCCACTTTCTTCATAAACAATTACTTATGTCAGTCTCTAACGTACGATTTATTTAGCTGCTGAACTTGCTCATGACCTTTTCTAACTATCTCTTGAATTCCTTGGATTGACACAGTAGGGATACTGGCCTTGATGCACATTTCTTGTACTTTGATCGCCACAACTAAGGTTACTTCTCCTTCCGGTGGATCCTGTGAGGGGGGTTGTCGGAGGTGGATTAAGAAAACGTTCCCTCGGCCGCTTACATGACTTATAGTGTATTAAAAGTATCTATGAAGTACGCTGAGGACTTAGAAGAACAGGAAGACGAGTCGAATTCAGAAAAAGCTACGTTTATTGGAGGTAACAGCAAAACAGTCTTAAAGGAAATAACTTCAATTACGTACGGTCCATTGCATTAGTAGAAAATAACACCAAGAACATATCTAATCGTTCCGGCCACACGGCATGCCGGAGTTCCATAAAAAAACCGAACACAATCTCCTCTGACGGAGAGCAATCAAGAAGTGTGTTGAAAAATTCTTACCAAACTTCCAGCTCTTTACAGGTTGGCGAGTAAAATATGAACACTCATAAGCCACTGCCCCACGTGACAACCACCGTCCGGTAATTGTAAACAATATAAAAATTTGAAACGAACGGATTAAATGATTAACGCCAAGACAGAAGTGCCAGAATTTGGCAAATGCCAATACCTAAGCCTAAAACCCCGTGAGAAAGCAAAGGCGTACGACCGGGAGGCACTAAGAATTTACACAGCATATGCTAAAGCGAAATTAATTTAGAAGGGAAACCCCGAAAACCCAGACATACTGTCGGGAAAGAAAGAACATTTTATCGAGCCGAAAAATAAAGTGGAGAAAGAGACTAAAACGGAATACGAAATTTCGATTTAGAAAGACTAAACATAGGAACATTATTTTAAGACGCGAAAAATATGTGAACTTCGTCACAGATCCTGCCCCTTTATTCAGAAATTTTTCTTCTTAAGTACAAAATAGTAATATAGAAATACGAGTATGTCTTCCTGTGTTGGTAACTTTGTACGAGGTAATTCTTTCGATATTCCCAGCTCTTTTAAGAACACCGATTTTTTTCCATGTCTTGTTGGAGACAGTTTCACTCTATTCAGCATCGTACCAGTGGAAGACAACCACTTTTAGCTTTTTTAGAGTAAACTGAACGCTCCATCTATCTGAAATGTTAAACTAAATGCCTGTTTTAACGAAATATCTCGTGCCTGGTTTAACCGAACACATGTGCATCGCCATCACACAGCAGGCAAAACCGGCGTTAGTTGCCTAGAGCACAGCTTGCGTACTGCGCCGAAGACAAAACGACAGAATAACGTGTGCATTGAATCAAACAATTCGTAAAGTCATTTTTTGTGATTTACTGAACGTCTCTGAGCATTTTTCAACATATAAAAGGACCAAAATATTTTTAACAAATAAAGTTTGCTTTCTACATAATTTTTTCAAAAAACACACAATTTTCAGATATTTATAGATTTCAAGCTCGATGTGCAATACCTAGAAATTGTCGTAGCCCCTCAAGATTTTGCATATTTATTATTTATAACAATATACAACTCCTAAAATCTTGCGAGAATAATACTTTGGAAAAGGATTTTTTGGGTCGATTTTTTAAAAAAGTCGTATTTTTCAAAAATTTCTAGATTTCAAGCACGATACGCAACCCCAATACGTTGTCGTAGAACATTCAAATTTTAGACACGTCTTATTTATATAAATATACATTTTTGAGATCTCGGGTGATAAAGATTTCGAAAAAAAATTTTTTTTTCGATCCACCCTGTCACGTTGACACAACGTGCATATTTTTTTAATGAAAAATTATTAATGCAAAACCCGATTAATATTGTCTAAATTTAAACTAATAATCTATTCTAAATCTAATTTAAAAGTTTTTAATAATAACTATCTTTTAAAGCTTTCATTTTTCCTCTTGGCCTTCTCAATTACAGCGCATTAACGTACTTCTAAAGCATTTCCCTCTTATCAGCTGCTTTGAAATAAAATAACAGTTGACGCCGGCTAAAGGAATAATCATAACATCCCTTCCTCGCATATATCTTTGCTCCAGCTGAAGCAGATGTGTTTGCGGTTTTTCTCTGCTGCACAAGAAGCATATTGCTCGAAAAACATCTGCTAAAATTGTTCCAGAAAGTTCGGGCTCTTTCTATAGACACATGTTTTAACGGTTTTTTCTTTAGCAGTTGGAGAGTAATTTTCGGTGGGGCAAGCCGCTCACTTCACGTGAGGAGGTTTTGCCCGCCGACACGCATTAACACTGTAATTTTTTATGAAGATGCCCCCCCCCCAAGTCATCATGTTTTTATATGTGTATTTTTCTCAAGTTTTCAATAATCAAGTGAATCTGATGTTCTGAGCAAATAAATATTTAAGCCAAAAAGAAAAAGTGATATGTGATCTCATCTTTTTTTTGTTGTGTGGTTCAGTGTCCCTTCCATGACTGTAGGAGAATCGACGAGCGGAAAGATGGATGTCTCTCGCCACAACAAATACTATGGGTCAAAACATTGTTGGCCCACTCCTTCAAGTGTGTGAATCGTCATAATGTTGTGTTTCGCGGATTTGTTTGCTCGTATTCGAAGTGAAATAACTACGATGTCGATTTAACAAAAATCTTTTTAACTCCGCTGCATTCACATGTAAATCTTGATCCTCTCTACAGAGCTCGATGCTTAGTTTTAATTCTACACAACGCTTAAAGTTTCTCCATGATATGTGACAACAATATAGACCAACCTACCTTTCGTCTCTTTATGATCATCGGCCTACTTCTCCAGTATACACCCTATTCTACAGGGTCTTCATTATGGCAAAACGGCCCCCAGTTAAGTCATTATGCAGTTCTTCTAGAACTTAATACTCGAACAAGGGAGTACTAACTGCCAACAAAGCGTCTTGGCGTCGTCCGACTCTCATTTACGATACAGGACTCCAGTTCTCGGGCAAAGCGAATCCCATAAAGCTCAGTATTGTTTGGTTGCCGGAGTACATGACGATATTTCTTGCCAACTGCGCTTATCGCTGGATTTTTCCAGTTACTCCAGAATAGGCTTGATGTTGCAATCAGCTAACTGGTCCATCCGGATTTGTTCGTCACTCCAGGGATCTTGGGATGCTTCCGATTATATAACTTGGTGGACAATGGGATATTTCAGATGGTAATTTTTCTCTGCCCTGGAGCAATAGCGACAACTGTCTATGCAGGGCCTTCTCGGCAAAGCATCTGCATTTCCATGAGATGCTCTTTTCTGATGACGTATCTCGGTGTCACATTCTTATAATCTCTGTATCCACCTGGCTATCTGGCCATCTGGATTCTTGAAATTTAGAAGCCAGGTTAAAGAGGCATGGTCCGTTCGGAGCAGGAACTTTCGGCCGTACAGGTAGGTAATGATGGAAATGTTCTACGGCCTTGACGATAGACAGAAGTTCCTTCCTTGTTACGCAATAGTTACCTCCTGCCTTTGAAAGGTACTTTCTCCAGTAAGCAATGACGTGTTCTTGGCCATCTATCTCCTGGGACAAAACTGCTCCAACACTCTCCTTATTTGCGTCTATGTCCAGGATAAATGGATTTTCGGGATCAGGATACGACAAGATCGGCGCACGTGTTAAAGCCGTCTTCAGTTGAATGCATCCTCACACTCTGCAGTCCACGGAAATTTTTGTCCCGTCTCGGTCAATTTGTAATGTGGCCTTGCAATCTTAGAAAAACCCTTCACGAATTTTCGATAGTAAGTACACAGACAGAGAAAACTTCCTAAGTCATGGATATTCTCAGGACGACTCCAGTTCTTGACTGCGGACGTCTTTTCGGGATCGGTTCGGACTATATGGGCGGATATTATGTGCCCGAGATAATGTACTTCCCGACGAAACAAGTTACACTTAGATGAACTGAGCTTCAAGTTCGCCTCCTTTCATTTCTGCAGCACCTTTCTGATGTTCTCGAGATGCTCTTCGAAAATATTTCCGACGATAATGATATTGTCCAAATAAACGAGACCTGCTTCGTAGGAAAGTCCTCGCAACACTGTCTCCAATAGACGCTCGAATGTAGCAGGTGCATTGCAGAGTCCAAAAGGCATCACTTTGAACTGCCATAATCCTTGTCCAGTAGTGAACGCACTCTTTACGCGGTCATCGGGATGAATTTCTACTTGCCAGTAGCCACTTTTCAAACCCAGAGTGGAAAATCAGTCATTTCCCGATAAAGTGTTTAAAGTGTCGTCTATCCTGGGAAGAGGATAGCTGTCTTTTTTGGTAATGTCATTCAGACGTCTATAGTCAACGCATAACTGGGTGGAACCATCTTTCTTTCGGACCAAAACAATCGGCGAGGTCCAGGTACTAGTCGATGGCTTGCTGACGTCATCACGCTGCTTCTCCTCTGAAAGTCTGAATTTCAAATCGTCGTGTGCGGCTTTTAACTTTTCAAATCTGGTTTTCATCTCGACTCAAGTGACTTTTATCTCGTCCATTCCGGTTTCTATTTTCTTCTCTAAATCGGCTTTTAACTGTTCTTGTCCGGATTTCATCTCATCTTGCGGGGCTTTCATCTCTTCTAATCAGGTTTTCACCTCCTCGTGGACGTTTTTTATCTCTCTCAATCCGGCTTCTACTTTTTGCTCCACATCCGCTTTCATCTCGGCCTGGCCGGCTTCGATTTTCTTCATCATATCCATCAGCTTTTTAAGAAGTTCTTCCATTTTTCCTCTTATCAAAACCATAAACTGGAAAATTAAAGTATTTCTTTAGAACCCCGATTCTGACACCAAATGTTGCCGAATCCTCTGCTAGTCCTGGGTTCGTCGTTCTAAAGTTCAGTTGTTGTAGAAAATTTTAGTTAGAGTCCATTTCTCAGGATGGAAAACGAAATTTATTGCTTCTAGAACTTCGTGAAACAATCAGCTCTACAAGATTCACAAGCACAATCAAACAGTAATGTGCTTTTAACAGTCCGCTTAGATCTGAAGCTCTCACACAAAATAACACTTCCACAGGCAAAAATTCAGTGGAAATATACGAGAAATATCGCAAGCAATCCCTCGAGACTCAGTAATAAAGAATTTACATACAGCAATTAAAAATCTGCTTCGTAAACAAACGCGAAAACACTGCATCTATCACAGAGCAAAGCGAGCGTACTCACTCAGACAGCTCGGTTCATACTACGGGAGCTCAACTCACTCTAAACTGACTTGATCGGAGGTAGCCCGGTTCTTTTATACTTTCCGATGTGCATTCCAGAAAACTCGGGATATCTCTAACGAGTCTCCGAAAAATCTCGTTTTGATTACATCATAGAAATATAGCTGAATCAATAGCCTATTATTTAGTTTTAATGCAGAAAAACCAACTTTACAAACCTCATAGGGAAAATCGCGTCAAATGATCAAAATGTCTCCAAGCTTGTCGGCTTTTGGGGATATATCGCTAGATTTGACGCCAAAAATAACTCCCAATTGTGAAGTTACCGAAGGCCTAGGACCAATATTTCTCTAGATTTCTAGAACTGCCATAGGAAAACAATGGGGAAACCAAAACTTCCTTATCTCCGGTTCTAGTTGACCAATCTTGATCCAACAAAAAGCATTAACTATTTAACAAAAAGCATTTAACTATTTGAAGCGTAGAACGCGAACTTTGAACTATTTTAATCCCCAGAACAACTGGTTGCCCCGAAAATTCGTAACAATATGTTAACCAGTTTATTACAAAAAAGAGGTAGTTAGTATGTAACTGATAAAGTTTGTTAAACAGTTTAGGTAGGCGATTAAATATAGAATTTAATTCTAAAAAGTTTTTTATGGAAAAGAAACCCAATCACGGCACACTGATGGAGTATGAAGCGCATTCCAAACAATATTTGTATTGGTGAATGCAGTTACAATATGCTTGACGAAGATTATGAAGCCGTTTTAGAAATAAATTTAATATTAATTTCGATTCCGAAGAGGTGTTTCGTAGAACCAGGAACAAAAATACGGCAAACCCCTGAATATGATCTCACGTTTCATAAGGATGCATTTTCTAACTTAATGGAATAAGGAAGAAAAATAGGGACAGCGCATACATTATCACACTTAATGATAGAGCACTTTAGTACGGATTTAAAAAATGAAAACGTTTCTGATATTTTAAAATATAATTTATTTCCTTGTGTCACATTTTTACGAAATGTATGATATAAACTTTTTAAATTATATTTATCGTTAGTAATGAGAAATTGAAATATTCAGTATTCATGTACTAAGATATCATTACAGCATGCGTAATCATTCAAAAATAGCATGTCTGAAAACGACAACAACAACAAAAAGACTTACTTTCTATAATTAGTTGCAATACAGTTTATGATATAGTTATGACTAAATTATAAAAAGATAGATTTTTTTTTTTTTTTAGCTTGTTACTATTGGGTTGTTCGGAAAGTCATTTCGTTTAAGAACATGTAGGAGCTTTGAGCCGTTCCAAATGATCATGCAGGATCGAATTCGATAAATTTAATCTTTTAGCGATCTCACGAGTTGTTATTCGCCGGTTTTCATCTGTCAATGCCTTCATCAGCTTCAGTTCGCCTCAGTGCCGGTCCTAGCTATTTTTCATAGTGGTGCAAAATACAGAAATGCGCCCCCTCCCTCGCACATGAAGCTAGAAAAGTTTTCAAAGGGGTTAAAAAGAAAATTTCAACAATATATGGACATTCAAATATATACTTGCACATAGTATAAAGTAAGGTATTTTGGCGCACCCATAGAGATGGCGCCCGGTGCGGTCGCACCGTTCGCTCCACCCAAGGACCGGCTCTGATTCGTCTTCTCGAACGTAGTGAGTCTTCAGCATCAAAATTGCCAGATCAAACTTTTGAAAACCAGTATTTGAACTAGAGTTCTCTGAATGTAACTTTTCCATACACATCCGATAATTTTTTTTTTTTTTTTTTTTTTTAAGCAGTATTTTAACCTTTTCGATAGAGAAAACGCAAAACATGTCGAAAATTCTGCTTTCCAGCTTCCATATTTGAAAGTGTACCAACTTAAAGCTACTGCTCAGAATCAATCGAACTTTTTTCGGTTGGCCTTGGAAAAATACAGTTAACCCTTTCCCAATGCTGTAAATAGGGCAGCCGTTGCCATCGCTCGACTTAGCTGGCTGTGCGGCACAGCCAGCTGCGTCAAAAAAGGGTCTCTAGATCTGTGGCACGCGATGAACGTTTCGAGCGTCCGCCATCTTGCTAGTAGTTAAGTCGAGCGATGGCAACGGCTGCCCTTTTTTCAGCATTGGGCAATCTATCCAGCTGTTCTCGCATTCTTCCATTTTTCAGCAGATGTCAGTACTGTTAAAAATAACCGTGACAATTTTTTTAGGGAAAATGACGTGCTAAAAAGTAAAGGATTCTCGTGGAGCTATGTCACCCGCAACTATTTTTGTAGAAATCGAATCTATTCTTCATGATTGGCAACAGTCAAAATGTCAGAGTTCGATGTTCCCAGAGCGGGAACACTGCGCGTTAAAGGGTTAAGTCCTCTATTGGGGGAAAAACAAAATTACTTTCAGAACAACCCAATAGTTGCAAAAGTAAATTTATTAAGCATTTTTTCTAATATTCTGAAATTTAAAAAGCACATTAAAGTAGCAAATGATTATTTTATAAAAAATACGCAAATTTAATTAACAAACTCCATTTTTTTATGGCGGGCACTAGCTGTTCAAAGTCATTGCCCACTACTAAGACCGAAATTGTTTGTCACTTTATTATTTAGGTAACTAAAAGGTAAACGAGTCTTATTTCCTATGAGGGGACGCACAAAATGACACCCCAGCTCGAAGCCGGACTCATGGTATTGCAGAATGGTTCTTTAATAAATTCACAACATGAGCGGCTAAACAACATTCTTTAATGATGTTATATTTTGCTATGAAACCGAACTTACATTAATATTGTGATCGAATGATATACAGTGAAACATCTCTGAGCGGCTACCCCACCGTACCGCGAGAATATTTGGCCGTTCAGAGGGTTAGGCCGCTTTGAAGGGTTTTTTTATTTACTATTGTAAGATAATTGCTATAATGCGTAATGTAAACAAGCCTGACACATATTTCTTATTTAAAATGAAATTTAAAACTTAAGAGAAAATAGTACTTTCTTATATTTTTTCTTACACATTTCATAAAAATGCTTTCTTACATTTTTTGAAAAAAGGATACTATTTCTGCCTGTGAAGTTTTCACTCTGAAACAACCATTTTTTCAAGTTCGATTTTTACTTTAAAAAGCAGATCTCTAGCTGATTCGTTTGTAACCGCTTCGGAACTCTCGATAATTTCATCGATTTTCCCTGAAGTCGCTTGTAAAGATGAGTTCGGGCTGATTTTTTGAAGCCCAAGCCCGAGGGCTTTTAATCCGAGCCCGCCCGAGCAATATTATTTAATTCGGAGCCCGAGCCCGAAATTTTAGCTAAAGATAAAAAAAAAAAAAAATTCAATTACCTCATTGATAGAATACAATAAATTTTGCCGTTTGTGCAAATTAAAGAAAAATATAGTTGCAAACTCTCAATGCACTTTCTAATTCTTTATATCCATATTTATCAAATAATGTCCGATCTCATGACTAACTAAGCATTAGCAATATAAGCCACCGTTCTGAAATACCCAAAGAGCTTCACGCACCTTCTAGGCACCCGTGCTGCTATTTTTTTTTTAATAAGAACTTTTATTGTCCCCATTAATCACTTTTTAAAATCTGTTTCAAGGAGCATGTTCAATAAAGGTTAAATTTTTCACGAGCCCGAGCCCAAACGCAATTATGAATTACAGAGCCCGAGCCCGGTTCGGGCCCGAGCTCGGGCTCGGGCTGAGCCCGTCTCATCTCTAGTCGCTTGTGTTGAAAGTTTAACTTGCTCGCCATTACAAATATCCAGAAATTCCTCGTCAGGGACGGAATTATCGCCTGAAAGACACAGAAATTCATTTGTTGTAAAAACGTTTATATACACAAACGTACTGTTTGCGTCAGGGGGGAGAAACTGTGGGATGGACTTCGTTAGTTATTCCTGGGTCTTATATTCGACCATAGACCTGACCTTGAGTTTTTTCCGCTCAAAATTAAAGCATGGAGCGAGTAGAATTTCCCGAAGACTGTGATTGACGATTTCACTTGGTGGCCGTTTAGAAGGGGTCGGGTGGCCGCTGATAGAGGTTATTTTAACATTAAGTCTACGTTGCGGAGCCAAAAAAATCCGTGCCATGAAAAATTGGCCGTTTAGAGGGGTGATCGCTATACAGGGGTGGCCGCTCGGAGAGGTTTCACTATATAATCTCGGATATTCTACATTAAAGTTTATCCGACACGAACTATTTTCACGATGATTTACCAGATTCAACTCTTGTAACATTACAATTCTAATAGTGGATTCCTTTGTCATTGTTCGATCCTCCATGTAATTCAGTAAAAATAACTCTTTGAAAACCTTGAACCTTAGCTTTTTTTTTATTGCACTTTAGCATAAAGAAACTTAACCTAACTCAGAAACATTCGAAACTGGTTTCCAGGAATTGTAGCTTTTCTTCCCCGCATTAGGTGGAATCGGGTAAGAAATGGTGGTGGTGAGGCTAGTGGATTTTTTTTTTTTTTTTTTTTTATAAAGTAGACGGACCTTGAGCTAAACCTGTTTTCGCGTTCGTAAGAGGGCGCTGCTGAGGTCTCTTAGTTTTCCATCGGACGCGCTTGGCAAGTTCAGTTCTTCGCACGTTGCGACTCGTTTATCGTTGTTTAGTTTTTCGCTGCTTTCTGCTGAAGTTTTGTGAGTGCTTTGCTAAGCGTGTGTGAATTCTGCTAGTGTTTATTGCCAGCGGAAACGGGATATCTAAAAAAATACCAGGTATGAGTTAATATTTATTAAGACTCATTTACTTATAATAGTATTATGGTGAGGATATCGATATTGAAGTCGATTTAAAGATAATTTTTTTCAGCCTCAACCATAAAATATGTGCATTGCTTTTTTGGAGTACAAAGAGACACTTAGCTAAATCCAAGTTTACAATTTTTTTTATTAGTATTTAATTAACATTAACTTTTTTCGACTCATGCTTCGTTTACATAAAACTTTTCCTTCGTTTATAATATTTTCTGCTTGTTGCACTAAAAGGATTTTTTCCCCTAGTGTGTCTCTTCTAGTGGACGAATACCGGAAAATGTTACAAATTTGCGGATTGGTCTCGCATCTGTAGGCTTTCGAAAAGAATAAATTAACGTCCACATTTAATAGCAGAAAATGCATTTTGCGAAAATCGTTTCAAACTGCATAAATATATGCTCGCGCATCACGTAAAACAACTAAAGTGAATAAAATCCAGAGGTATTAATAAATCACCAAAAGTGCAAGAAGTTACCTCCTTTGTCCAAGTTAATTTGAGAAAAGCAAATATGTCCACTACATGAAAGTATAATTCGAATTTTCACTTCTCACAGATAATTTAATAATTTTGCTTATAATGAATACTTAATCCTTTCAAAGTTGTATGTTTTAACTGCCTTCTCACTCTTTGTAGTTAGAAGTACCATCTTAAGTTTTAAAGTTTTTTTTTTTTTTTTTTTTTTTTTTTTTTTTAAAGAATAATTCTGCGATTTCACAGTTGATCTGTTTGCATGTGCAAATCAGTTCAATTAGATTTTTATTGGTTGTTAAGTTCCTTTTCAAAACTACAGTAAAATATTTATTTTTCCCCACATTTGCGTTGTATTACTAAAGATAATTTAGGCGACTTGTTTTATCGTCATATTCGTTGATAGATCACTTAAAATAACCAAAAGTTGTAATTATTTGGCTGTTGTAATAATCCTGGCAACATTTACGGGTCTTAGATTTTAATTAATATTAAATATTTTTTAAGGTACATATTTTAAAGAGCTAATGAACATGTCTTGATTTTTCTCAGTGTTTTGATGGTCTAGTTTTCATACAATAGCGTTTACATACAATATTTTTTCCACTGTTTATAATAATAGATTATATCGCTGGAAGTTTGAGAATATAATTTATTTCTAAGGGTAATATGGCACTTTATGAATTAAAATTACTTAAATTACACAATTTCCCAAAGAAAGTTAATTGTACATTGTTGTACAGGCTTGCTCAGAAAATTTCCTGACGCAGTTGTTACCGTAACCATTGTTTATAGACGTTAGTTTTTCATAACAAAAATGCTTTAAATGCAATATCTGTATAAATAAAATTAGACTTTTGTCTGTACATTATTTGGAACTCAAAAATTTCGCGATTTCTATCCGTTTCAAGCGCCTGGGAATCCAGTACGACTATAAAAAAAAAATTTGTCTATCATTCTGTCCGGGACGGGGTTTTTTTTTTTTTTTTTTTTTTTTGTTAGAGCATCATGTAAAAACGACTGAAGCGAATGAATTGATTTGTTTGTTTGTGGGATTACGGCCGATTAGCTACGCGTGGGCTCTAGGCCGAGCGAATGAATTGAAATTGGTGACATGATAGGTGATCATTCAGCTTAAATTTTAGGTGTCGATTTTTTTTAAACCTTGATTAAATTTTGCGAAAATCGTTTCAAACTGTAAAAATATTTGTTCGTGTATCACGTAAAAACAACTAAAGTGAATAAAATTAAATTAGGAGACATGATAAGCGGTCACTCAACTTAAAATATAGGCGCCGAATTAAAAAAAAAATTTGATTGGATTTTGAGATTTGTTGCGAAAAATGTTCCAAACTGCGTAAATTTTTGTTTGCGCATCACGGAATAACCACTAAAGGGAATGAAATGAAATTTGGTGACATAATTGGTGACCACTCAACTTAAACTATAGGTGGTAAATTAAAAAAAAAAATACCATTACATTTTGAGTTTTTCGAGAATTATTTCAAACTGCTTACATTTTTGTTTGCGCATCACGAAATAACTACTAAAGTGAATGCAATGAAGTTTGATGACATGATAGGTGGTCACTCGACTTAAATTATAGGAACTAATTTTTTTTTAATTTTGATTAGATTTTGCGAAAATTCTTTCAAAGTACGTACATATTTATTCGAGCATCACATAATAACGAGGAAAACGAATAATATGAAATTTGGTGACGTGATAGGTAGTTACTTAACTTAAACTATAGGTATGGAATTTTAAAAATATTTTGATCTTATTTTCGAAATTTTGCGAAAATCGTTTTAAAACGCGTAAATTTTTGTTCCAGCATTACCAAATAAAAACCGCAGGGAATGAAAGAAAATTTGGTTACATGATAGGTGATTATTCAACTTAAACTATAGGCGTCGAATTAAAAAAAAAATCAGATTTTGAGATTTTACAAAAAATTGTGGAAAATGTGAAAATACTTCTCTATTACGTATAAACCACTAAAACGAATGAAATAAAATTTTGTATCCTCAAAGGTGGTCACTTAAATTATGGGCGTCAAAGTACTCCAAATGTTTTTATAGATTTTGAGATTTTGCGAAAGCTGAGTATATGTTTGTTCCATTCCTGAAAAATGGCAATGTAATCGAATAAAATTTGGAATTTTGTTGGACGCAAGTTTAAACTCAAATGCCCAAATTGATTCAAACATTTCATAGGTGATGGGATTTTGAGAAAACCGTATATATATTTGGTCTTAAATATTGATTAAGGGAATGCAATCAAGTTTAGCAACATGATCAGCGATGATTTAAACAACAAAATATTGGAATGTTTTGAAAATTTTGAATGAATTTTAAAGTCTCTTTTAAAAAATATTTTTGTTCTTTTTGATTTTGTGAAAATTGTGCAAAAATTTTTTGAGGCATAAGGCTAAAATATTTATAGTGAATGAAACAAAATTTAGTTACAGGTTACGAATGAGTGCTTGACTTGAAAAGCTCATTCCACCTGAATAAAACTTCAATTTTTAAAGTAAAAAGAAACTGTACCACTTTTTTAATCTGTAATCTGAAATCCTTTAACAATACGCAGACGTTATAATTTTGCTTTCTATTCTATCTATATAAATAAAACAGAGTGTAAACTGTCCGTTTGTCTGTCTGTCTGCCTGTGTCTCGCGTAGCTCCGAAACGGGTGACCGTAGACCTACCCAATTTTGTACGGAAATTCTCCAAGACGGTTCTCGACACACCTCGAAGCGATTTTTTCGAAATTCGAATTAGAAAATGTTTTATTTTATGTTTTGTCCGATTTTTAGCGATTTTTCTTGCGTAATACATAATAACGCCGGTAATTGCGCTCGCAAGAAAACGATATTTACATCATCGTATAGAGGAGAAAATTTTCTTTTAAAAACTATTTGTTAGGACTGTGTAACATAATTTGCAGATTTTTGGGAATTTTTCAAATAAAATTAAATTTGACGCTGACTTTCGAAAAATATTTTTAAAACTGCTGCATCTTGAATTCTATCTGTCATAACTTTTTTATATTTGAACAAAAGACGGAGAACACAATTCGCCCACTTTTAAAAGAAGAACGGGGGAAAAATATAAATTAGGAGAAGTTTTACGAATTTTTAAGTAAAGAAGGATTTTCATTTCAGTAGTACCTGCTTATGAGTTTCGGTTTGATATCTTGCGGTTTGGTTGTCATGGATACAGTAACAATGATTAAAATCGCCAGTTGAAAAAAATAAATAAAAACGGGTCCCGCGAGCAGACGATTTCTTTGCTTGGCTCGATTTCCTTTTATAAATACTGGATTTATTTGTGAGAAGAAAATTAAACGGCACAATCTAGAAAAACAATTTTAAAGCCCTTATAAATAGCGCAGTCTTATTTCTTATCTCTTTTCTTTTTGTAAAGGGTTCCAAGAGAGGGTGACTTATTTTTAAAATAAAAAAAATGTCCATTTCATGTAGTGTCTGAGGTATTTAACGCTAAAACGTGAACCTAAAAGACAGCATGTCTGCGGAAATAAGACATTTTGAAAGTGAGAAGTTCACTGCAAACGGTCCATTTTCACTTTTTTGATACCGAATGACGCTGACATAGTTTTTTTTTTTTGTGTGTGTGTCATTATATTGCAATGATCTCAGGTTATTACATATATGACGCAAATTTTAAGTCAAGATAGAAATAATTTTGCTTTTTCTAGATTCCACATCACTGGAATTATTCGAATTACACATGTGAGGAAATTTTTCGTTTCCTACCGTGCGAAGAACGGGCACGCAGCTAGTTATCAATATACTAATTTCATTCTTTGTGTGACTAGAATGCTGATGAAAAATGCAGGCATTTTGGAAATTTGCATTACGTTAGCTAGTCATATTAAATTACTAGCAAAGAGTTAGATTTTTTTTTAACGCTTTAATGTCTTGCATTTTGTGCACCCCACGGGTCATTAAATTTAGTACAAGTGTGTAATAATTACAATAACATATAAAACAGAAATGTAATTTCATCTTTGTAAAAAGAAATTTTAGTTATTTTTTTTTATTTATTGATTGAGATTTCTGCAGTTTTTCATTTGTGTAAGGATCTGTAAAATGAAAACTAAATTGTAATAATTATTACTTTTCCTTTCATGTTAAAGATTTTTCCTACTGACCAGCTTGTGCTGACCAGCTTGGACCAGGACTGTTGAAGAATCTATCCTTTCTTTGCAATCGATAAAGTAAGTTTATTTACGCAAATTTACAAAAAAGACTTTCAATATATTAAATTATCGCATGCAACAATAACCCTAATAGCACTGAACGTCAAAATGAGGTCGCCGTGACGTCCCTGTGAGTCACATAGGTCGCAGTCACACTGGTGACCATAAGTGACTACAACTGGAAGTCACAATGTGACTTGCCAGTGACAATAACTTGCGACTTCTTTGTAACGTTTGTGACATCTTGCGAGATTTTGCAATTTTTGCTACTTTTGAAAGCATCATGCGACTAAATTTTATGATTTTGCGATATTGCTACTTTCTTGCTACTTTTTTATGATTTTGTGAATTTTAAGTAATTTTGCGAATTTCTCAAAAAAAAAAAGGTTTTTTTCAGTTTTAAATCAGTGGAACATTTAAGTAACAGTGCTGTGAATGTGACTTCACGTTGTAAATTGCTGCAGAAGGACATTAGACAGTCAAGACGAATTATTTGTGACTCATTTGTGACTTCCCATGACGGTCTTGCACGTCGCAGTGACTTCACATTTAGGTCACGGTGCTATTAGGGAAAGCGCATTATCTTGAATACAGTGTCTGAGGAGTTTAAAAAAAAGCCTCGTTGATAGAACACTTCAAAAGTCTTGAAGGGACAAAATATCGGTTAAAATAAACAAAAACTTTGTGAAAAAACACACATAAAATGATACTTATAACAAAAATGTGTGTTTTTTCACAAAGTTTTTATTTTAACATTTAACACCAGCACTTTGAGTGTTTTTTCCGTAAAATATCAGTTATCTTAAAAAGGCTCAGATATTAAATGGCGGCATAGTTTAAGCTCGCCACTGGCCATGGCTTCTTCCTTAAGCACTTAAACTACCTCAATATAGTTTCTAGTCCTTTCTGTAGATTATGTCATGGTGGCCATCTGATCCACTGCCTAGTTACCTGGAAGACAAGGATCTTTTAGATTCATGACTATTTGCTGCAGCTGATCGTCACTTTTTTTCTTTTTTGTACTATTTTTCTGATGCATTTGTCTTTTAATTTGTGCCATTAGAAAGAAAATAGTCTAAGAACAGTCATGTTTAAGCCATGTCCAAAAGTAGACGTACTGTCGCCGTTCTTTGGGACTTTTGACGAAAATCGGCATATTTAGCATTAAAATTAAATATCCATAAATAAATTTCTGAAGTGAAGAAAGCTTGATGATTTCTCCTTTAGTTGGCCAGGAGTCGCAGAACTTTAATCGTATTAAAGTATCGTATCTCACCTTCAAATTAAATAAGTGCTTCTAAAATGTGTACAATTTAATAGACGTACAACGAAGCTATCTAGTATTCACATCAAGTTTTTTACATTTTTTTTTTTTTTAAGAAGGATAAACATTTACTGCATTTTACATTATGGCCTATTTTATTTTATCAGACGTAACATACACGAGATAAATTTCTTGTTTTTCTTTTTCACTTTTACAAATAAGAGATATTTTTTTGCAAGAAGACAATTTTTACAGATTTTTCTTCGTGTCCCTGGAGCTTTTAAAAGTGAAAACGGTAGTACGTTTAGATTTCTATAACTTCTAAGCCTAGGATTTAAAAATAAGCTGTTAATGTGCTTTCCCTTGTGTTCTGCAGGATAAGATTCTAGACAGATTTTAGTTTTTCATACATTTCTTTGATACCGCAGGCTCTCGTTATTAAACTTTCAGTTCAAAAATAAATTTTATAATTTATATCTCCGACGGAGTTGCACAAAATTATATGAACATCTATATATATATATATTTTCCTTTTAACCCTTTAAGGCGCAGTGATCCCGCTCTGGGAACACCCAACTCTGACGTTTTGACTGCTGCCAGTCACGAAGAATAGATTTGATTTCTATAAAAATAGTTGCGAGTGACATAGCTCCACGAGAATCTTTTACTTTTGAGCACATCATTTCCCGTAAGAAAATGGTCACGATTATTTTTTAACAGCACTGACATCTGCTGAAAAATGGAAGATTGCGAGAACATCTGCAGAGATTGCCCATTGCTGAAAAAAGGGCAGCCGTTGCCATCTCTCGACTTAACTACTAGCAACTACCAGCGACTTAACTACCAGCTGTGCGCACAGCCAGCTGTCGTCAAAAAAGGTCTCTAGATCTGTGGCACGCGATGAACGTTTCGATCGTCCGCCATCTTGCTGGTAGTTAAGTCGAGCGATGGCAACGGCTGCCCTTTGTTCACAATTGGGAAAGGGTTGCGCCTCAAAGGGTTAAGCTCTAAAATCTGGGGAAATAGTCACTATGTTTGAAAACTATGAGGATATATCTCAAAATTTGTCCCCCAAAATAAGTCTTTGAAATTGGTATCATCCAGGTATCTAATAATAGTTAGTCATATCTCAATGTTAACTTTTTAGATTCCAATAATCCTGAGCTGGCGAACTAACTGTTAAAATTTACGTTCACCAAATTGCAAATTTTTCTTCTATCACATGTATTCTTAAATTTTATCCTGTATGTAAACAAAACTGGGAATAACATATAAATCTATCAAAAGACAACAAAAGATTGTGCTCTAAAATCGGAGATTGAATAAGTTAAATTTTTGTTGATGTATTGAAGCCCCCTAACTCCTTTTCTTCCTTCTTTAGCTACTTGCCATGTACTTGCCATGAATTAAATTAAAATTTTATTCCAATTCTTTATCAAAAACGTACAAAGGGTAAATTTAGACAATTAAAAGAATAGTTATTTTTTTAAAAAGTGTACAAATATATTCGATTTATAATTTATAAAAACCTGCAACAACGATGAATTTTACTCGTATGGTTACTTTTGATTTATAAAAAAAGGTTTTTTTCTGGGCTGAATGCACTCCCAAGTTTACTTTTTCTTAAATTTCTTGTTCATCCTTTAGGTACTATTAAACTTCTTTAATGCGTAGGATAGTTTTCATTATTCTAAAACAATCTATGTTTGAGGAAATATCCATTACTATTTCAAACATACTATTAGCTGAATAATAAGTTTAAAATACTTTTTAACATAGGAATGAAAATAATATATTTGTTGATAGCAAAATTCAAATTTCAATTCTATTTAAAGAACCATTTTACTGTTTTTATTTTTCTGTTTCTAAATATGTTTAAAAAAGGAACAAAATGAACATCTGGATAAAGAAAAAAATAAATACTTTTTGTTGTTCTTTTTTTCTATGCTGTTCATTTTTTAAATATAAATTCATACATCCTGCAGCAAAAGAAAGTCAGACTCGGTTAATTTATATTTGTTACCACGAGTGAATTATTTTTAAATCATTTAGAGAAACATCTACGATGGTGACCAAAATCATTAAAAGGCACTTTGTGTATTTTTCTTACGAAAAATCATTTCCTCTTTCCTTTCTTAAGACAGTAGGTAACAATTTACAATACAGTATAAGATCTATTCAACGAACCAGCAGAAATTAAAAAAAAACTATTGTTGAGAATAACTGTTGATGACCCTCGTCCAAAATATTCAAAACAAAATCTATTTTGTATTGGGATATTATCAGTATTTGCTCTGTTTAGTCCAGCGTGAACAATGACTAATTTTTAATGCTTTTAGTGCTTAGTTTTAAGTTAAAAAAGAAATAAAAAGACTTCGTTAAAAACATACTGATATGTATATTTCCTTGTAAGAGGAAGAAATCTTTCGCACTTTAAATGAAACGACAATGACAACATCAGACAAAACGCATAAATATTTTACATGTATTATCATTATTTTCTCTCGGAGATGGGGGGGAAGGGACAGAAAAAAGGGAAAAGAAACATGTTTCAAATTTACCGAAACGTAAACTACATTAAATTATATTTGATGTTTTCGGAGCTAAAAATCTCTCTAAAGGTCGAGAGTATGGAAGAGAGGGGGTGGGAGAAGGGAATTTGGAGAATAAGACATCTTTCTCGACAGTTTCTTCGGATTTTGCGTCCCTGTTTATATTTCAGATTGAAATTGCATTTGCGTATTTTCCTGGAAGCTGTTATCTGAAAACGCAGTGGGGAGGAATAAACAGTGAAATTGTTACTTTAGAAGTATCATTAGTAAAATTGAAAGGCTTTTTTTTCCTTCCTAAGCTTTCTCCCCACCCCTCTCCTGTATTTCAGGAGGTTTTAAACTCTTAACAGAGTACGAATTTATGTAATCTTAATGCAGAGTTTTTTTATTATTTTTTTTAAATCCGTGTTTGCAGCTGAACATTTTATAAATCCATCTGAACATTTGCATTAGAAAGGAGATTATATATAGATATATAAAATATTCTATGACTTAAAAAAGGGAAATCCATTAAACTTTCAAATTTTTAAAATTAGTTTTAGGGATAGCTACCAAGTTTAAAATATACAAATTCATGTTCTTTTCAAGTAAAGTTTCTTTTTCCAATTAACTTTTATGTCAAATAGTTAAAATAAAAACAGTCACCGACAACACCTTCTGTTTTATTAATTTTTCTTCGATTTTTAGAATGATTATCCATGGAAATGGTAAATGTATGTAAAATGTTTTGTTGCAGGAAGCAAAATCTATGTAAAAAAACTAGTTCCGAAAAAAATTAAAAATAAAATAAAACACTTATTAAAACTAATATTAAATCATTTCGATAGAAAGTTTTTTTTTTCTTTTTTCCTTTTTTTTTTTTTTTTTTTGTTAAACTGAACCAAGAAAAAGGACTGCGCCTTTAAAAACTTTAAAATCTATTATCAAGCATCACCCTTAATGTTAATAGTACGTGCACTTTTTCTCAGCATTCCTTGTGTACAATGGACTCACGCTGTAACGTGATTTGACAAACGCGAATTGGATTTTACGCAAGGTTTTTACGAGTACGTATCTTTCAGCTGAAATGAGAACTCTTCGACCACAGCACGAGAGTTTTTGTCAACAGTAAGAAGCACCAAACATTCATTTCATCATTGCTTACATTTGGGAAATGGTAATATAGAGTTAGGGAATGGTTTAAAATTGTTTGAAGGTTGTTTATACGCAAGAGTGTCTAAAGTAAATGTGTAGCCGTTCAAAAAGCCGTATATACTCCTTATCTCCCAACGTGAAATTTTGACTTACGCGATGGTTCTTTGACCGCATCCCCCACGTAAGTCAACAGTCTACTGTACATGGTATTAACCTGCAGTTTCAGATTTTACCAGGGATGTAACGAATAGCGATGTTGCCGGATACCGGAAATCAGATATCCAAAGCTCCTTTGGTTGACGGATACGGATATCTGGCACTAAACATGTATTTAGTTATCAAGTGTATTTTATCGTTTTTTTATATAATGACATCAGAAAAATAAATTGCAAACATGTTTCACACATGAAAGTATTTTTAATACTTGACTTAATTTACTAAAACTAAGTATCTTTACATATATGTACATAAAAATATTTAATATAAAATAAAAGTTAAAATATTCTTTTTATGTGTGCACTACTGGCTGAAGCGAATAAATTTTGACCATGGCATATTTATTAATCTATCTATAATTGCAGATTATTTTTCCAAAGAAATGCATACTTTTTTATTTATTTAAGAATAAGATCTATTTTGATAAGATACCTATGAGATAGATGTGTTAATTTTTTCCAAAAATAGGTTGCCTTTTTTTGTTTTAATAATTTAATATTAATTTACAGTAAGTAACTTTTAGTTTTATATTACATTGTCTTTTTAAGTTAAATTAATTTTAGCGATTGATAAAAAAATAAATCTCTTTTAAATATTTATAATGAAATTATCATGGTTTATTTTGTAGTTTTATACAGGTATGAAACATAATTTTTCAGGTTATGCATTAAATTTCTTTAATCAAATTTTTTTAACTACCAGTTTAAAAACAAAAATGGATCTGTTTAATTGTTTAGCTTCTAAAATATATGAGCATTCTTTCACAGTACAAAAATTTATATGGCACCATAAGGCGGGGGGATTGATAAAAACATCATTTCAAACGTTAGTTTCCAAATTTTAGGACAATTTCAATTTTTTACTCTTGATTTCGACATTCCGACATACACACACATGTTAAGTTTGCTAATTTTTCAGTTAAAAAATATATCCCTCTGTTTTATGCATCACTTTATCAAGAATATTCAAATATAATTTTTCATCCTAAGTATATTATAGATTAACTTTAGTAGTATATAGCCGGATATCCGGCAGAGATTTCTGGTAGTTATGATTCGGATATCCGAAGGTATATCGGATATGGAAAAATCAGCCGGATACCAGATATTTACCGGATATACGTTACATCTTTAAAGTAGTAGCCCCTTCTCTATCTGCATTTGGCGGCTTAATAACTTGCAGTAGGATTACAAAATTACAAGAGCTTCGATTTCAGATCTTTTTGAAATTATGATTTTAAAAGAATAAAAACAAAAATGGTTTTGTAATGAATGATATATCTTTTTTTCTTAAGAAAGTGGGCAGTAAAGCGAAATGATTGAATTCTGAAACAATATTAATTTAAACTTCATTTTCGCAAGATACAGTACTTTTCTACTTCATTATTTTTATACGGTCATGTTAAGAGCAGTATGTTATAGTATATGAAACGTATAGTATGTTATAGTATGTAATATAGTAAGATAAAGATGATTAATTTAAATTATATATGTACAACTTTTATTTTGTTACACATACTCACAGAGTTATGTTTGCTTGTGAGCCGTCCACAAATAATGTCATCCTTGGGGGGCGGATAAAATTGTGACAAGGGGGTGGAACGTTTCTGTATAGTACAATTTTTCTTAATTTGTCCACTTTCTAAAAAAAATCTTTAATTCAATCCAAAAATCTTTGTTGTTTTTATTTATAAAACATCATTAGTAAAAATAATTGGAACTGAAGCACCTTTAGGATGCTCATTAATAAATTAATTTTACCCTTAACCGGAAATATGCAGTCTCTGAGATATGTAACTACCCTCTAGATTTTCGAATTTTCCCATTTTCAAAGCATAAATATTTACTGCGAAATGAAAAGTTGGTGATGTTAATGGATTACCATTAAAGAAAAAAATGTTAGCATGCATTATTTAATTTAGAGTTTTGTTTATGTGCATTTTTTCACGTTTCTGGTTAAGGGTTAAAAAATATTTCTCCATCTTAATTTTGCTTAATTAAAAAAAAACTGCACATATTTCATATTTTAATAGGTAATCCCTTAAATAATTAAGAGATTCCTATATTAGGAAAAAATCAACAACAAAAGTTGTGTTAGTATTCTATTAATTTAAGTTAAAAACTCATTTGGAAAAAAAAAAACTTACTGGAAAAGAACATGAGTTTTTATATTTTTAAACCTTAATAGTGTCCCCTAAAACAATTTAAAAATTTGAAGTATTAATGAATTTAATTTTTTTAGATCATAGAACAAAATGCGGTGGAGGGGGCCTCATAAAAAAATTTAAGTTAATTTTTAAAGGACCACCCCCCCCCTCTAATATTAATATGTATATAACATGGTCGAAAAAAATTAATAGTCAGTCGTAGTGGTAGCCGAAAACGTTTATTCAGGATAACAACAATCACGTGCATTAGAGCAACGTACACAGCTCCAAATCAGATATAAAGTTCGGAAGAAATATCGGGAGAGCGGTGGCCACAGTAAAGAGTCTATTGTGAATATGCGTACTAAAAATATGCGTAGAAAGTGTGGATGTTGTCACTGTCTAGACCAGGGGTTCCCAAACTTTTCACCCCCGTGGCACCCTTGTCAGGCTAAAAACACTTCGCGGCACCCTTGCCAGGCTAAAAACATTTCGAGGCACCCTTGTCAGGCTAAAAATCATTTGGGGGCACCCTCTTCAGGCTGAAAACGTTTCGGAGCGGGTTACCTTTAAAGCAATATGAATATGAAAGTTAGAATGAAACAGTTTGGATACATTTTTCATTGTTTCTTTTATGTTTATTGGGCTTACTATTACACTATCTTAGAAAAGGGATATATAATTTTGCCCCCCTCCTCTCCCCATATTTCAGTGAATTCCTGTAAAATAGAGGCGACTGGACACCGAACTCTCTCGAACTTGACTAAAATACTTTTGTTTCGCCTAATTGATCATCGGTTTGGCAAACTTTTTTGTGAAATATAGGTTCAGAGGAAATTTTTTGATTATGCTCCCCCAAAACTTTGACTTTTCTTGATTATCTTCACGGCACCCCTGGTAAACGCTCGCGGCACCCAGTTTGGGAACCTCTGGCCTAGACTATTATTTTTTCTGAACTAGTTTGCTAGAATATTCAGAGCTCTGCCATTGGAGCTTGCTAAAAACATATGTTGCGCAAAGCTCCAGAGAATCCCTTATTCTGTTTTTTCTTCGCAGCCATGGTGGCAATACTACGAAAATTCTAGAAAGATTTTTCCAGCCAATGATCATGAGTTTTCTTTACTATAAAAAATATCGTGGTGACGGCACGATTTTTTTGGAACGATGAAATATCACGGAATTCAGAATTAAGTTACTAGAATAATTCATTTTTTAATGATTACGAGGAGTAAAGCACGATGTATCTGAAAATTTTAAGAGGTCGAGATATTAGGTTTTTATTTTAATACGCCAAATTTACTTACTGTAATTTCATCTCATATATAGATATATAACAAGGTAAACGCATTTTTAAAGATACTTTTGGTTTGAAATTTGTTGGTTGCTGTTGTGTGTGATTATGGCAACGCTACACTAGGGTGATCTGCCAAGGGGGGGTGCCTTTGGTAGGAGGACTTTCTAAGGGGTTCTAACGCGCATTCAGGTTACATCTGGAGAAAACCTACCAAAATTCCAGACCGTTAGATCCACAGCCGCGCGATAGGACCCGAACCCGAGACCTTCACACTTCGGCCATCTACCATTTTCAGTGGCATAACCACTGTGTCATGGTGAGGCGCTTGAAATTTGTTAGAGAATCACTTTGGATCATTCACAGAATTGTAAAAAATAAGTTAATTTCAATTTTAAATACGAAAAATATTTTTTAATAATTGCATACCCAAAAGCAACCGTAAATGCTACGGTGATATGTTTTAGTCGTTTATTTATTTGGGAAATCAATTTGGAGTTTTTAGAACTTTTGAAGCTTAAAATTGAAATGGCTGTAATTTTTAAAGGGCTATGATTAGAAAAATTTTGAATTCCAGTATTTAGAAATAAAATCCAATATATGAATAAATGCAGTTTAATATTTTCTTCTTCTGTGTACATTTTTACCTGAAAAAAATTAAATATTGATGAAATTTAACAATATTAAAAAAAGATAGAATAGTTTAAAATACAAAATTACACTGAAAGAATCTATGTAATGAATCATTAAGATTTTTCCATCTGCGGTAATTTTAGGAAAACTAAAATTATGTAACAAATCATCCAACCACCATGTTACGCAATCTAAAAGTAACATCAGTGAAACTTTTAAAGTGGGTTAATTCAAACAGAGTAATTGCTTTTCTGTTTTAAATATAAGCAAGTTTTTATTAAAATTCTCAAAATATTGCAATAGAATTAGAAAGTGTGTCGACATTTTACCAAACATATTATCTTCGATTGATAAACAGCTGAGTTAAACAAATAGCTACATCACGACAAAATGCACTCGACAGACACTGGTGCTTAAAATAAGAAATAATTAAAACTTTGTAAAAACATTCCTTAAAAAATTGAGCTTTTTTATGAGGTTTCTAAAAGAGTTTTAGTTATGGCAAATTCTGAGCCTTCATTTTTTAAATAACTGTACTCTAGTGACACTGTGTAAAAAATAAAGTTTTTGAGCATACTATTCTATGTAATAATGTTTTTAATAAGAATTATATGCAAAACTTACCTTTTCTGAAACCCCCAATGTAGACGAACACGAGGAAAACTTGAACTAGTTTTTTAAAAAATGTATTCATATTTTCCAACATTAAAGTCATTCTTGTTTGCTTAATTGGAATTTTTAAAAAATGTAACTTAATTATTTTTACTTCCTTGTATATATATATAGCACATAGAAAAAATGATTTCATTTTTAAAACTATTCTAAAAAGTACAATTTTCGTTTAAAATCAAGCAGTGGAAATTTAATATTTCTTTCAGAATCTCAACTTGTTCGTTTAAACTTTCCAGATTAAAAGTTTTTGTTCGGCTAGTGATAGTAATGCTTTACATTTTGAAACACGAGTATGTAAAGTTAGAATTCTTCTATGAATATAATATAATGCGATCAAAGAAACCAATTAAGAGATTTTCGTCGTTAGTGTACCAATAAATTTGCTTACAGTTGCCCACATAAAAATATAAGTATATGGGGGAAGACTAATATATCAATTACTGAATTTCTTTGAAAATTTATATAAAATCATTCATTAAAATAATGTGACTGATTTTTTATCTACGTACTTTATGCAAGTCGGTAAATCGTATATAAAATAAATAGGAATTTTTCCAGGAAGCATATACACTTATGCGGGTGACTGTAAAGCAAATTTAAGATTTGTTTAAGAAAATAAAGGCGATTAATGAAATAGCTTTAAGAAGTCAAAAGAGCGGAAGCCATATATCATAAGTTATGGTGTCAAGATCTCCCCCATTTAGAAAAGGCGCAGTGTACACGTTTTGATATTAGAAAGGTGGCAAAATTTTTATTTAAGCTAGTATACAGTTTCTCCTTTCTTTATATATTGTAACAGCATTTTAAATGTAAATTTGGGTGTCCAACAAGTGTACTGTTTTGCTTTTGCGTTTTTTCTTTTGGCATGCTAATGAGACGTTATTCTCAATATTAAATTATTCCCCTTTCTGTACTGCTACAACAGCCCCTGATCAAAATATGAAGAATTTTCGTTCCGTATTTTGAGTAACGAAACTGATTGACATAACAACCGAACAGTAGCATTAAAACTTTCAATTATAACGAATGAAGAAATTGTTTAAATCTACCTCTGACAAATTGCTTTAATTTTCCAAAAATGTTAATTGTATTAAACAATTTCAAATTCAATATTAAAAGAATTATTGAAGTAAAAGTTGCGATTAAATTTGAAGACTTAAAATATTTTTTTAAGAATTTTAATTTGCACGTGTGATAATGTTATTTTATTAAATGCCACAAGTATAATTAATGACATAAATCTCTAGGCCAACTAAGTGTTGAGTTATACCATTTAAATATTACTGTATTACGCAAAAACTTTGACTTTTTAGAAATTTCAAAAATTGATAACTTTTGAATGAAGTCTAAAAAAAAATTGAAATTTCGTAAATTTTTACCTCAATGGTAAATACAAAAGCAAACAAAGAATCATTAAAAGCTACATCATGAGCATTTTTTTAGTTGAATTACTTTTGAATGTTGTAGATACAATTTTAAAATTTTCATAACAGCTGCACATTTTAACAATGGGTCTTCACTTCTGCATTTTTCTTTAGATCAATTTTAAAATTGTCATAACAGCTGCTTCAATACAACTGCCTCCTCGGGCTTCATTTTCTCTTTCAAAAGCGCTGAATTTAAATGAACCCAAACTACATTTCTTAACATATTTTTTGTTTGATTCAGATTTACCTTGAGTATTTCACACGGCTAAAACATTTTTGTAATAGCTTTGTTTGCATTACGCGTAGATTTTTAACCAAATATCTAACTTGTGGAAGGGCCCATTTCTATTTATTCCTTCAAAAGTGTTATACCTTGCCGGGAGGGAAGAGAATATCAGACACAAAACATTAATGCTAATGGATGTGTTGTTTTACGTTTCATTTAATGACATACCTAATGGAGAAAAAAATTATTTATTTATTCATTTTGGTAATCATTTCTTTTAATGTTGGACTATATTTGTTTTTGGATTTTAAATAGTAATTTTTGTGTGCTTTTGTATTTATGTAAATGTCTTTTGTTCTTCATCCTATATTCTGGCACATATACATCCACTTATGTGTTAGACGTTGATGTTTAAATGCTTCTTAAAATACTCATCATCATAATCATTCTTAAAATACTCATCATTCATCTCGTACACAACTTCTGTCTGATATTTATTGTTTAAGAAGTATATCGAACTATTTTGAGTATGACAAATTATTTTGAATTCAACAGTTAGAATTATTAGATCAGAATATAAACTAATTTAATCCAGCGTTGTCAAAGAATCCAATGCAAAAGTATCAGTTTTAACATTCTATAACATACATAATCTGCTTCGTTTAAAAAGAATACAATAGAAGTAGATTGCACAGAGAAAATTGCTTATTAAATAATAAAAATTATATTGAAAGTAGTTTGTAAACTAAGTTCTATATTCCGATTCGATTTACTCTGCGATTGTGTGCTGAAATGATGCAATTTCAGACATAGTCTTGAAATGTTTGTTGCTAACAATTGACATCTTATAAACAGGATTGATTTTGCCATTTTTATATTATTTGTTTTAAATGTCCTCTATGCGTGCAAACCAAGTAAAGAAGAACCTCTTCATGAAATTAGGCCCGGACTGGGAGGGTAGGGGCCCACCCGTCTCAAGAGAAGGGGGAGCGGGTTATTGTGTAAAAAATAAATAATAGGATGTGTTAACTCTCGGGGTATGGGGGGGGGAGGTATGGTGTTATTATTAATTAATTATGCTTGATAATTAATGCATTAATAAAATACCGATCTATTAATTAATATGCGCCATTCATATTAATTAATCCCTAGTTATTCGGGAACCCTCACTCAAAAAAGTTTGAGAGCTACATTGAAAATGAAGTATTTTGAAGTCTTCTGGGGCGCAATTGCAGCTGCAAAAAATTTTGTATGTGACAAACTTCATTCAAGTGCTATCAGTATAGCACTTTTTTTCTATTTTCTGTTTGGGCTCCTGCCCTCAGCTGGGAGGGCCCGCAGAGGGTGGGGGCCCACCTGTCTACAGACAATCGGACACCCTGGCCAGTCCGAGCCTGCATGAAATTATGTGTACTTCATTACTTACCAAAAGACTTTTTCATAAGTCATTACAAACTTTTGTAAAACCTATTGCGTGCATTTAAATAAATAAGTTTCTTCAATTCTTTTAGATCAATTAAATTTTTAAACGTGGGAGAATTCTTTGGCACGACTTGTTAACTCAGAAGTAATAAAATTTTTAAAATATCATAATCTGAACAATTTAAGGAACTCTGAAAATTAGAGGATCCTGTAAAGTATTTTAGCTTAAAAAATAAATCTCATTTCCATACATTTTGCGGTATTTTTCTTCTATTTCATAAAGTGCAACATGTTTTAGAACATTAGTATACAACTTAAAGAATAGTATAGATTCGAAAACACTTTATAATATCTCTAGTAACTTTAGAAAAGTATGCAAAGAAGTTTTTTCCTTTATTGTATATAATATTTTTTAGAAATTTCATGACTTCAATATTATTATTTTTTTCTTTTTACCCTCCAACAATGGGCTTGCACAAGAAATTTGAGGGGAAAATACTGAATGTAAAATCCATGTGCTAAACATCATTTAAAAATGTTTAAAAGCAAGATATCATTACTATATGTTTTTTTTTTTTTAGGATAACGCTACAACAAAAAAAACTCAACAAGAAGGAATTGTCCAATTGCGATAAAAATTGGTCGATGTAAATAACATACATAAAAAACAAACAATTCAAATTTTCGAACAATTGAATGATTTGTTGTAGAGTTTGTCCGTTACAAAGGGAGGAAGTCAGTAAGGCGTTGTCTACCTCTGGCCTCGATGTAAGTTGTCGCCTGGCGTGGCACAGACTTATAAGTTCCCGGATGGTGCCCTGCGGAATTTCTTGCAAAATTGTCTCCAACTGGTGGGCTGAATCGGCAACATTTTGAAATGGTTGCAATCGCCTTCCCATAACGTCCCAAATGTGCTCTATGGAAGAGAGATCAGGCGATCTAGCTGGCCAAGAAGTACCGAGAAAGCTTGAAGACAATTCATAGCAACGGTGCATTATCCCGTTGAAAAGTGAGTCCAGGGTGTCTCAAAAGCAACTGTAACACAACCAGGGATGTGCCAGCTGCTCCAATTGCTCCAAATTGTGCCAAATCAATCCTGATGTGCCAATCTGCTAGAAAAAGATCGTTTTGGGACATTCCAAATTCATCAAAACTGCTACATTTTTAATTTTTCCATATACGTTGAAAACGTTTGTAAATCTACCAAATTTTTACAAAAATCATCACACATTCTAAGCATTCTAATTTCAATCTTTCTCTATCGATCTTAAAAACAAATATTTTTTCTTTGCTATCCCTTTGTTTAAACCTCCTATGTCTTAAAGAGTAAAAATTGACCCCTGCTTTTAATTTAATTTTATATAAATTGGTAATTTTTTGCCAAACTTTTTATGAGCTGCTGATGGTATTGAACCCATTTGTGCATAGATATTTTTACCACATTCTTCGATTTTTGCTTATACCAGCAGTAATAGATAAATTTCTGATGTCAACTTCTTGAACAAGGGGCGGTTTCTTTTAAAATCATTCTGTATAAAAATTGAAAGGTCAACATCCTACTGGGTTATGTTAAAAATATTTTGCGGAGTTGAGGTTCCATACTCGTGAATAAAGGCTAGGAAAAATAAATAACGTTTTCGACTGATAATAAAATTGCCATCCCAAAAAAGGGACGCTAGGCATAAATGGGTTAATATAGTTTAGTAAATATTGAATTTTTGATTTAACCCTACAAAGCTTGATTTTGATATTTCCTCCCAAAATTAATATATGTGATGATGTTAGTGATTAGCATTTCGAAAAAATAATAAAGTATTTTACTAGAAAATCATTTTTTTATTTCAGTTCCATAGGTAAGCACACTGAGCCTTAACTATACTTTTTTAGCTTCTGTTTTGAAATTTTAGTATTCAGATTATTTCTTAGTATGATGAACATGCAATAATTTTTTTCAGGTCTAAACTTTTTGCTAACTATTTTTTGGTTTTTTTCTAAACAAAATGGCATATGAAAGATTCCGGTTTACATTTCAACCAGTTTTGACAGTAATGAGAACAGTAATGACTTCAGTAACGACTAGCAGTGAACAGTAATGACTAGCCTGAATCATATCGTTGCTGTCTATGTATAAATTATTTTTAAAACTGAAAGATGACTAGGCTAGTAGTTTATAAACAGAGAGGAATAATTAAAGTGGTTGTTCCATATATGGTACCAAGTGCCTTGTAGGGATAATAGCGTATTGTATAGCAATGTATAAAGTAACAGAATTTTTTATTTATTTCATAAGCTTCTGACCCTCCTACCTCTCCACCCACCAAAAAAAAACCACTTTTTGTTATTAGTTAAGAGTTTTTAAGAAACTCCTTAATTTTCATTTTTTAGATTGGCATTCCTTAATGACTTTTTCTTTACCTCCAAAAATAAATTTTGTATTTCAAAGCTGATGTTCTTGTGCTCCAGTTTGCTCCACTAATCTGTTTTTCTTGCTCCAAATTGCTCCAAAAATGTCTTTTTCTTGCTCCAAATTGCTCCAAAAATGTCTTTTTTCTTGCTCCACAAATTGCTCCAAAATTTAATTTCAGCTGGAACATCCCTGCACAACCTCTCGTAGGATGTCTTCAACGCACCGCTTTGCTGTCAGTGCGCCAGAAATGACTATCAAAGGGGGTTCGGCTATCAAAAGAGATGCCACCTCTGGCCATAACACCTTGTTGTTTGTTAATTGCACACCTTGTTAATTGTACAAGTAGGGTAGTCATTGTCATCTTTGAAAATTTCATCATAAATGTCTAGTTTTGTTTGACCTCCCCAAGAGTCTATTAATAGAAGAAAATTATTTTTCCCTACGTAAGGTTTTAAACAGTCTTTGAAGGAAATCAACATATAATGCTGTTGTGACTTTTCCAGACTTTGAAAATGCTATTATAACATTATTATATTTTTGTGCGTATTCATCCACGACTTTTTGAACTCTTGGGTCAAAACTTACCCGTTTATTCTTGAAGACATAGAAATACTTGGGGCAATAGCTTTCCTAATAAAGTAAGAGCATATTGCGCTGTATATGAATGTGTCACTTTATTCATATCTTGTTGCTTACCAAAGACACTTTTGGTTCCTCGTTCAGAAAGAATCCTATGGAAATTAGATTGCTACTGGCACCCTGAAAAAGAAAATAGCTTAATAGTTATATACTATAGCACGAGTTTACAGATAAAATCAAATTTTTATTTTATCAATCATACCTGTCTCGTCAGTATTAATGATGAAATCTTCATTGAATTTAGGTATCAATTGCAATTCTTGAATTCGAAAAATTTCTGCAGACTTAACTTTCTTCGAAAGTTGCAGCTTCTTTTTGTGAAACGTATTTCGTTATTTTTCGTTGACGTATTTTATGTTCTTTCTTAAATTTCGTGATCCATCGCTCAGAAGCTTTAAATTCTAAATTTTTAAACTGTCCAGCAGCAGATAAAGCCCATTGCTGTAAATTCTTGGTAGTTACTTGCTTACAGTTTTTTCTTGCTTCAAAAAAAAAAAACTATCAAAAGTCCAAGAATCAATTATTGCATATTTATCAAACTTTGTTCTCTATTTTCATGTCTTCTTCCCATCTGGATTTTTTTAAGCACCACATCCTCTATTCTGTAATGCTTGTAAGCTCCATTTAGGGTGGTGTTTCGTAATGTTAATGACTTTTACTTTATAATCCAGAGGGGTATGTTTTATCTCTTTCTTTTTACTTTCCGAACATGTACCATGTAAGGAAAGTATTGTAATCATGAAAAAATTAGACTTCGAAATTTTGGTGTTTTTACACGTTTTGAGGGCTTCTGAATCCATTTATGCTATTTTTACGAGATGTATGTATGTATGTGTGTATGTATGTGTGTGTGTTTGTGTGTATGTGAGTGAACACGATAGCTCCTGAACGGAGTATTCGATTGAGCTCAAATTGGATATATATGTCATAAACCACCGTCGCAAGACCGGTATTGATTTTGGTGTGTATAGGACTTACAGTTTTTCTACAGGGCTACGACAAAGATTTCTTTTACATTATGGCCTATGGGGGGAATTTCTTGAAAGTGCGCTAGCGTTTAAACGGTAAATTCGATTGAGCTCAAATTGGATATATATGTCATAAACCACCGTCGCAAGACCGGTATTGATTTTGGTGTGTATAGGACTTAGTTTTTCTACAGGGCTACGACAAAGATTTCTTTTACATTATGGCCTATGGGGGGAATTTCTTGAAAGTGCGCTAGCGTTTAAACGGTAAATTCGATTGAGCTCAAATCGGGTATACATGTTATAAACCACCGTTGAAAGACCGGTATTGATTTTGGTGTGTATAAGACTTATAGCTTTTCTACAGGGCTATGACAAAGATTTCTTTTACATTATGGCCTATGGGGGGAATTTCTTGAAAGTGCGCTAGCGTTTAAACGGTAGATTCGATTGAGCTCAAATTGGGTATACATCTTATAAACCACCGTTGCAAGACCGGTATTGATGTTGGTGTGTATAATACTTATAGTTTTTCTACAGGGCTACGACAAAAATTTCTTTTACATTATGGCCTATGGGGGGGAATTTCTTTAAAGTGCGCTAGCGTTTAAACGGTGCATTCGATTGAGTTTCAATTTGGTATATATGTTTGAATTATTCATCTATTAAAATTTATTTAAGAGCTTGGTAATGATCTTAATCGTAAGTGTTCGGAAAGTCGAGTGGAGTCACTCCAGATTTTTTTTTCTCTTCAGGCTCGTACTCGTCAGATGAGGAATCAGTTTAGCTGATTCAAAAACTATTTCGTCACACTCTTCGTTAGCATGTATAAGCTCATCAAAGACTATATTTTTTTTTTCAGCCAACATGTGGATAGTGTTTTTGTAAATTTCTTCACCCATTAACATTTCATGAGAAATGGAACTGGAACAATTTTGAAAAATCAATTTATTTTTTGTAAGCATATTTTTAAAATGCTCAACTGCATCTGTTAACCACAAACTTCAAATGTTCACTGTATAGAAATTCTTCAGAAAATTCATCATCAACTTCTAACTCATCAACAACTTTCTTGTTCACTAACAACATCTTTATTCACAGATATTTTTACAATAAAATATGCAGAAGGTTTATTTTATATTTAAGATACTTTAAACGATTGATCACGGAACACTGTGAACTCTGCAAAATCTAAAAATAAACTGTGAGTCATTTCAAAGTTTCTGGTGTCATAACGGTGGTAAAACTACCGAAAATCTGTATACACTATGATAGTAACTATAATTATTTTATTTATGAAAAGTAAAATAATTATAATTAAAATATCATTTGAAATTTAATAAGCCTTTTTAAAATAAATTTATATAATTGTAAAAACGATTAATTAAATTTTTAAAAAGTTGGCAGAGTGCCTGACTCGAAGTCGGGACGACTCCGTGATAGGCTAACACGTAACCAACTAGGCTGTGACGCCAGTGTCAAATGAATGAACCAACTAGTATATATGTTGAGTTTAAAATTTCAGTGGCGTTTTTCCCCAGATTCAGTGGCCACTCAGTGCTAATAAATGAAGGGTTCAACGCATAAAGGGGGGACTACTACTTTTACACGGAATCTCGTCCCCAGATGAATTTACCATGTCATGCCTTCTCCTTTTGAGCAATTTAGTTTTATCGGTGATCATGGCAATATTTGTCAAAAATCTTCAGTGAAGCCTAGCAAAATTATTGCATATGTCGGGTGTGGCTAGACTTGCTTAATGTGAAACACAGTAAATGTATTTCAAAAGTTCATACACCAAAAAATAAAACTTATTGAAAACTATTTAATTATTTTATTGGAGATTTGAGAAAATAAAAACTTGAAAAATCTTTAGAAATATGATTTGCACTTTGATAACACAGGCCTGCGATGAAAAAAATACAAGGGAACTGAAAGCTGAACTTATTACATTTTTTGATGCTGATTCAAAAATATTAAAAAAAAAATTCTATCAGGTCACGTTTTTTTAAAAAATTCAATTTTATTTGGATTTTTATCAACATTTACCATAAAAGTGTTTCGGGTTGAATTTCTTCGCTCCCTGCCTGACCATGGATTTATATTGGGCCATTTTATTTATTTGTGATTGACCATCATTTTACCATGGTGAAACTGAAACCTACAGAATAACCCTATGTGATCCCCCCCCACCCCCACCTTCGCCATCCCTCCCTTCGCTTCGCGGTACCTCTATAACCAGTAGCGTCGCACAAATCCTTATCTCAGTTCTTCCTGTTGGTTCGCTGACCTCTTAGGAGTGTAGTCTTATATAGTATCATGCATTCTCTGACATAGTGACAAGTGGACATCACAGAAATAATTTTAACATTTGCTTTTCTCTGTGATTTTCGTGAAGGATGGCTTCGAATTCGAGACGTTGTGAAAATTTGCCAGATGACTTTTGTTATATATGCGGTGAATATAGTGTTATCAAAAACCATATGAGGAGCATTGCAGATTATGTTAGACAACTTTATCTTGCGTATTTTGGCATGAAACTCGGAGACCAGGACAAATCGTGGGCTCCTCATAAAGTTTGTGTGAAGTGTCTCAATGATCTAAGGAACTGGTTGAAAGGGAAGAAGCCTGCTTTATGCTTTGGAATTCCTATGACATGGAGAGAACCAAAAAATCAGATTGCTACTTTTGTTCCTGCCCTGTTCGTGGGTTTAACCGGAAAAATTACAAGCTAATTTCCTATCCTGATAACATTCCATCGGATATTCGCCCCGTTCCTCATGGACCCGGTGTACTAGTGCCTTTACCTCCGACTGAATTGCCAGTAATCTCTTCAGGGTCTTCAGACCCAGAATACCTAGAAGTTACGGTCTCTGATACTGAATATAAGCCCTCTGGAGGTGATTCCCCTCAGCTTTTTTCTCAGGTTGAACTTAATGGTCTCACTCGAGATCTGGGCCTGTCAAAAGAGGCCGCTGAATTGTTGGGCTCCAGATTAAAAGAAAAAACTTATTGGCAAGGGAACCTCTTTTCATTGGTACAGGAACAGAGAAAAGGAATTTTTTAAGTACTTTGAGGAAGAAGAAAATCTGGTGTATTATTCTGATGTTCCTGGATTAATGACCAAATTTAATATCACTTACAATAAAGATGAATGGAGGTTGTTTATAGATTCCTTGAAAAGAAGCCTTAAACTGTCCTTTTTTATCGCGAAAACCAGTATGCATCCCGTACCAGTTGGACACTCGGTGCATTTAAAAGAATGCTACGAAAACCTGTCTCTCGTCCTCACCAAAATAAAATATGACGAGCATCGTTGGACCATTTGCGGGGATTTGAAAGTTATCTCTCCATGCTACTTGATCAACAAGGCGATAAAGGTTATATTAAATTTGGTCATCAAAGTACCCATGTTTTTATTTGCGAGTGGGACAGCTGTGATAAAAATCAACATTGGGTCAAGAAAGAATGGCCAAAAAGACAAAAAACTTGAACCAGGCATGAAGAATGTTATCAGAAAAAGCCTAGTTGATCCAGAAAAAGTATTGTTACCCCCTCTCCATATTAAGTTAGGTGTAATGAAGCAGTTTGTTAAAGCAATTCCAAAAGATGGTGAATGTTTTAAATGCCTGTGCAAAAAGTTTCCATATTTATCCAAAGCCAAGTTGAAGGAGGGAATCTTTGTTGGTCCAGATATCCTCAAACTTATGAAGGATAAAGAATTTGAGACTAGCATGTCAACAAAAGAAAAAGAAGCTTGGGTTGCCTTCAAAGATATCGTTAGTAAATTTCTGGGTAATTACAAGCATCCTGACTACAAAACAATTGTAATGAATATGCTGGACAAATTTCAAGCTCTGGGTTGCTCCATGAGTCTCAAAATGCATTTCCTTCACTCACATGCGGACTTCTTTCCTGAAAATTTAGGATCAGTCAGCGAAGAACAGGGTGAGAGGTTCCACCAAGACATCAAAAATATGGAGCGTAAATATCAAGGAAGATGGAACAAGAATATGCTCGCTGACTATTGTTGGATGTTTTCACGAGTAGGCCTGATATTAAACATAAACGAAGATCCCCGAAAAGAAGTTTCAAAAGAAAAAGAGTATGTACTATAGATAAGAGTATGTAAATAGAAACATTTTTTATTTGTTTTGTTTTTTGCTCAGTTTAAAATTTGCTTCAAATTGCAATATTGATATACATACATTTACTCCTCTTGGTCAATATCTTTTAATATTATCAATAAGATACTTCAATAAAAACAGATTAAAATAGTATACTGGTGATTCTTTTTCTAGAAGCTGTACCATAATTTGATTTTAAAAGTTTAAAATCGGAGTAACTTTCTGTTCTCTCAACCAGAGTCGACTCGTGCGATCTGGCAACAGTGGTTTTCATCCATTTAAACCAATAAAAAACAATAACATGAAATGATGGAAAATCATTTTGCCTCACCAAGAATTGATTATTTTATATAAATTTAAATGGATAAAAACTAGTGCTGCTTTATAGTACACTAGCTTTTACCCGCGGCTTCGCTCGCTTTAATGTAGATTTTGTCAACCAATTCTGGTCTGGTCGATACAGGTAGAGGTTAAATAGTTACAAAAAGAAAAAAAAAATATCTGCATAGTTATGTTCAGCCTCACCGCGAACTGAAGATCTCACTCCATCTTAAATTTTATCTTCAGTTGATTAATATATTTTATTAACTCTACTTTTCCTTGGGGGTTACAATCATGGGCACAGAATAGAGCATTATTTCAGGATGCCGCTATATACTATGTTGTATGTCCTTCCATTTGGTGCTAATACGTACAAATTCTGGGCACTGGACACACGCGAACATGCTACATATAACTGGCCATGAGAAAAGCATGGCTTTTCTAAATGCACCCCTGCAACCTGTAATGTTTGCCCTTGCGCTTTGCTAATAGTTATAGCAAAACTAAGTTTGATTGGAAACTGGAGCCTTTTGAATCGAAAAGGTATGTCAGTAGGAATTATTGGGATTCGAGGTAGGATTACACTTTCCCCTTTTCCCGTACCCGATAAAATAGTGGCACCGATTATATTCCGCTCTAATTGCGTAATACGAAGCCTCGTCCCATTACATAAACTGGGCGCATCTATATTTCGCATAAGCATAACTGGTACACCTAATTTCAATTGGAGCTTATGCGAGGGTACACCCGATAGCTCAAGAGAATTTAAAAACTCGACGGGATATGAACTGCTCTGTTCTGTGTCTATCATTGTATCTATTGACAAATACTCTTTTTATTTCTCCTTGCACCTCTTTCAAAATATCAGTGTTGATTTTGTTGACGATTTCGTTTCTCGGTGTGAGGATCGCTCTTGCACATAACCAGTGATCATAATTTAAATTTTGTTGTAAGTCCGGGTAAACTTTAGCAATGAGTTCCACATCGTTTTCTACCAAATTACAGATTTCGTCTGTAAGTAAAATACCACCTTCAGCATCCGTGTCCAACCGTCCATCGCCAATTTTTAATAATGTCTCTGCGTAACGTTCTAAATCTATGTTATTATAAAGGTATACTCTCATATTCGTTGTTAGGCTGAATTTTTTAACTTTTGTCCATAAGCTTGATGACTTGAGGCAGGCTCTGATTTCATCTGCAGGTGTACCCCTCTGAATTACCGGTAGTGTTTGTCGGAAGTCGCCAGCCAGTAAAACTACCATTCCTCCCATAATATCTGTACTGTCTCGTAAGTCCTGAAGAGATCGGTTTAATGCCTCTATAGCTTTTATGTGAGACATCGTACTTTCGTCCCACACCAAAAGTTTACATTGACGTAGCATCATACCTCGAGAGCTGTTTTTGCTGAAGTTGCAGGTAGGTGACTCTTCCTGTGCAAGATTTAATGGCAATTTTAGAACGGAATGTGCAGTACGGCCGCCGTTCAGTAGTGTAGCGGCTATACCAGAAGAAGCCACGGCAACAGCTATATTCTGATCTTTTCTTATGAACGCCAATACTAAATTCAGCAAGAACGTTTTCCCGGTTCCTCCAGGGGCATCAAGAAAGAAGAGTGCACCATTTCCTGACTCCACTTGACGTAACACCTTTTGAACGACGTTACTTTGTTCTGGAAGAAACCGAGGAACTAATTCTGTTACTTGCTTTTGCAACGCTGTGAAATCATAGTTTAATTCGCGAGCAGTTTCATCGTTTAAGTAATTTTCGTCTGATCGTCTAGGGCTTACGATTCCAAAATCACTTAGCTTCTTTCCTGCCGTTGTCATAACCTTGTTTTCAATTTTTGTTAGCGCTTCGTTGTAAATGTGTTCATTAAAAGTCATATCTTCATTTACTTGCTGTAGGCGCCGCAAAATATCTTCGGCCATGTGCTCTTTGCATTTATCCCACAGTGTTCGAGGATTGGAAAGGTCGCAAAAAGATATGAGAATTGCGTAAAGTTTCCTGATTTTGTCTGGTGATCGGCATTGTACGGCTTTCTCCATAGTTTTGTCCCAGTGGTTATCGTTCTCTAACAAATTTAGAGTTTCACATGCTTCTCTATAAGTTCCGCATTCCTTACCGTTGACAATTTTAAGGTCTCTATAGCTAGTTGGACCTCGAAAATGATGTAATAACATGCGCAGACAAAAGCATTCAAAGTTCGTTGCATGTACGATATAGATGCGACCAAGAGCGTCGGTTGATTTAACCCCTGGCCAATCTTCAACAGGCGTGCCTTGAACGCGGCGTTTCCATTCCTTGTTTGAGGTGTTCCATGTGTAATAACGGGGGACTTCGGAATACAACAATGTTTTTGCGAAAGTATCTGTCTGGCAAAGCTGGAAAAAGGCAGTTAATGTGGTTTTTGGAAGTGATGAAATCCTTTCCTGGAAATTAATCTCATTAAAAAAAACACGCTGTCCATTTTCTAAGTGTACGGCAAGATGTGTAACAGCCGGATGTCGTTCGTGTAAAGGAAAACCAAGGAGCCGCCACGCTGCCTCATTACTACTGACATATCGCCCTACTTGATAGGTTTCTACTTCATTAAGGCGCTGCGCGACACTTTCGTTACGCAGATTGAAGATCGCCTGATAGCTCCCTTTATTAATGTATTTGCAAATATATTTAATCGCACGAACAGAGTTGCAGGCTTCTACATTAATGTGGGCATTAAATATTTTACATAGAATGGGTGAATATGGCACAACCCAGCTATTATCAAAAGTCTGAACCACTCCACTGCGAGTCTGGATTGTAACACTTTTATCACCATCTTCTTGTGCCCTTCATCTGTATAAAGGGTAACCATTATCATTGTGCACTGTTTCCTTTAGCAGCTCTCGGGGGAATTTTTTGGTGCATTTTCCATTTCTCATGCAAGGCGATGCTGGATTGCGTGCTCCACATGGACCGTGAACCATGTTTCTGACTACGGTGTCGTGCAAGCCTTTATCTTGCTCTGGATCCGGAATCTCGGCGCTTATTATATTATCTATTTGGTTGGTACGCAGCTTTTCTTTGAACCAAATAAGAATGTGCACATGTGGCAGGCCTCGTTTTTGCCATTCAGTGGAATACATGTGGCACTGGACGTCTCCAAACACTTTTCCCTTTGTTATAACATTCATTAGTCTTTGGACTTTTAACCCTTTAACGCGCAGTGGTCCCGCTCTGGGATCACCAAACTCTGATGTTTTGACTGTTGCCAGTCACGAAGAATAGATTGGATTTCTATAAAAATAGTTGCGGGTGACATAGCTCCCCGAGAATCCTTTACTTTTTAGCACGTCATTTCCCGTAAGAAAATGGTCACGATTATTTTTAACCGCACTGCCATCTGCTGGAAAATGAAAGAATGCGAAAACAGCTGGATCGACTGCCCAATGCTGGAAAAAGGGCAGCCGTTGCCATCGCTCGACTTAACTACCAGTAAGATGGCGGACAATCGAAACGTTCATCGCGTGCCACAGATCTAGAGACCCTTTTTTGATGCAGTTGGCTGTGCGCGAGCACAGCCAACGCGAAATACCGATATTTAGCAACGCGAAAAAGCTTTGGCGACATCTGGCTTGGTGACCTGCATCCGCTTACGGAATTATTCCCCCAACAGCACCTGCGGATGAATCTGCGTACAGCTGGAAGGGTTTATCTAACTCTGGAGTATTCTGAAATGGCATTAAATGTGAATTTTCAAAAATCATTTTCTTAACTGATGTTTGCTATCTATCAACTGTCTTTCTGCCAAATTTTAGCTTAATACGAATGAAGCATGTGTGAATAGCAAATGTTTGCACTGTAGAAAAAAGTGATTATTTAAATATTATTTATTTTTTTACTTAATTTAAATAAAGTTTTTCTTTCTAATGCTTTTTAATTTGGCGTAAAATCAACATAATTTCTATACCATTTAATGTTCTTCAAATGCATGTGAATCTGCAAATAGAATTTCTGCTTTATCTCAAAAGCATAAATCATTTTGTGCGGGCGATAAAACGGTTTTTAATTAATAATTAGAAAAGTAATTCAAATTTCAAAAATCTGAGCCTTAGGTGCACTTACCGAAGTCATGGGCTTATATGCTCAAATATTTAAAGCTCTGCTTTCTGTAGATTTGTCTGGAGAACATTCAGGTACTTGCGTATTATCCCGACGGTCATTTCTGCCAAACTATTTTTGCGTCAAATGTGCAGGCAAACTGTTGCCAAACGTATTTCTAATCATGAATTATTTGGTGTCCGGCATTTATCTTGGCGAAAAATTGCTCATCTTGTCGGACCGCCGGGATAATACGTAACTACCAACATTCATTTTTATTATTATAGATAGATAGATTTGGCATAAAACTGGCATAATTTCCGTAGTATTTAATGTTTTTCAGATGCACGCGCTTATTTATTGAAGTAAAAGCATTCTTGTTAGCTCAAAACATGAATCATTTGATACGGTCGAAACTCGCCAAGCATTGCAACGTGAAAACGGTTTTTAATTAATAATTAAAAAAGTAATCAAAAATCAAAAATTCTAATTAGCCTATAACCATCTCCAGGGTCCCCTCTATATCTAAACCCAAATTCATCCTAATAGATTCAGCGGTTTAGGCGTGAAAGTGTCATAAATAAACAAACAAACAAACAAACTCACTTTCGCATTTATAATATTAGTTAGGATGCAAAATTGTTCGTGAGAATTCTTTTTCAAATAGAATTTTACAAAAATATCGATACTGATTTAACAAAAAAACCTGATGTGATGGGAAAACAATGAGGTTATTTTCGAAATCAGCACACCAAATAATATAAAAATAAGCAAACACATCTTTTGTATTTTTCAAAAACTTCAATTTCGCAGGCCTGGGTAATTCTTTCTTTTCCCTGTGCATTTAAAAGTATTATTTTAGTTAGAATAAAACATTATTTACTTTTAGTGTTAAAATTAAAGGTTTCTCTTCAAGAGAGCGTGCGACAGTATCTAGTGTTGAAACAAGGATATGGAAAGTGCTATCCTTAGGCGCTAGCCAACCAGATAAAATGTATCCACTTGTCCGGCTTTTAAATGCCCTGGTGTATTTTGTTAAAGTGTTAATATTCCCAATGTTTCAAATTAAAAATGCATTTTTAAGGTTGCCTTTTATACGTGTAGTTAACAACGTACTTAGTTTTTGAATTACGTGTACGCAGTATCACAATAATAATTTCTAAAAATACTTATTTTTTGACATTAAAAATTCCTTACCCAACTTTTACTGTTCTTAATATTGAAATTTGTAAACATTAATAAAAAAACTGCATATGAAACCACATATATATGCACACACACACACTATATATAAATATATATATATATACACATAGAGAGAGAGAGGAGAGGAGGGTATTATAGAAAAGTCGGGAAATATGGAATATCGAATTTCCGGCGCTGTTAACCCTCCCCCGCTGTTAACCCATTTCCCATGCTGAAAAAAAGGCAGCCGTTGCCATCACTCGACTTAACTACCAGCAAGATGGTGGACGATCGAAACGTTCATCACGTGCCACAGGTCTATCGTCCGCCATCTTACTGGTAGTTAAGTCGAGCGATGGCAACGGCTGCCCTTTTTCCTGCATTGGACAATCTATCCAGCTGTTCTCGCATTCTTCCATTTTTCAGCAGATGTCAGTGCTGTTAAAAATATTCGTGACAATTTTTTTACGGGATATGACGTGCTAAAATGTAAAGGATTCTCGTGGAGCTATGCCACCCGCAACTATTTTTATAGAAATCAAATTTTTCTTCGTGACTGGCAACAGTCGAAACGTCAGAGTTTGGTGTTCCCAGAGCGGGAACATTGCGCGTTAAAGGGTTAATTGCTGTTGTCACGTGGGAGTGCCATGAACTACTCAAGAAAGATTCCCAATTTACAATGCAGTGAGAGTCGACCGCTTGTTGTTGTCGAATTACTCTCGACAAAATAAAGTGTGTTTTTTGATTTTCAAGAGTTTTTGTAGATAAGTTTTCAAACATTTTAACCTACTAGTATACACGTGACTTTAATAGTGATTTTACCCTTAATGTACACTAAAAGTATTGTAGTTTGTTGTGAAGTGGTTGGTTTTTAACTGACAGTGTCTTGGGCATCAGTTTAAAGCTTCATTTTCCTAGATGGTGCGTCGGATATTATGGAATACTAGGTAATATTGTAATGGATTTCATGCCATCAACTAAAGAACCACAAAACAAGGATACTCAATGTATTTTAACGGAAAACTTTTCGAAGATCAATGAGGAAAAATTTGGATTCAATGCTTCAGCTCCGTAGGCTCACCTTGACTGTGTCGGAGCAGAGAAAGAAGATTGTCTGTGACTTTTGTAGAATGACTCGAAACAGAAATGATTTGAACATAATCCTTAAAACATGGTTTTATAGTTAAAAATAACTATGTTTTATGAAATAAAGTTTTTCCGCGGTTTAAACCACCTGTTCCATATTACCAGACTATTTCATATTAATCTCCATTTGCAACTTTTTTTTTAAATAAATTTTTCTATAACAACAAAATAAATAGTATTTCTTTTTACAAATTACTTTTCATTACAAATACTTGCAGTACGCACACATTATGATTTTGGGGATTTTTTCAAGTTATATGTTGAAATGCAAATTCATTGTATACCCTCCTCTCTTCTATGTATAAATATGTGTATACATATAAGCAGCATTCTCACAACAAAATTTGGTTCTCGTGTCATGTGATCTACGCATTATTCCTGTTGGGTATGTCTGTTTTGCAGTGTTTTTCGATTATTTTGCGTTCAAATGAATCATGTATTTATTTTCTTGCTTTTCTATAGAAGGATAGGCCTAAATGTGAGAAGGGAATATCTCTTTTGATATGCCACACAACCGAAATCCTACTCAATATAATTTCCATTCTATTCTTTCTTGTATAATTTGGTTTGTATCTCGAATTTCTTACAGTTTGGCCCTCTGATTCTGGTGATATACGTTTTTTTTTCACCTACCGTGTATGTCATTTTTGTAGTAGTATACTTCGTGTTTTACTTATTAATTATATACATTTATATCATAACTTAGGCAAATATTTCTTAAAAAATACTTCAAGTTTGGTTTTGCTAACTACACTATAAATTTTAATAAATTGTTTCGATAAATAAATTAATCAACTGACTTCTACAACTACTCTATATCAGTATTTTAAAAGATTTGCATGACGAAAAAAATGAGATGAAAACAATTTTTACATAGTGATTAGTTTTATACAAGTCTTAACTGAAATTTATTCCTCTACACAAAAATATAAAATTGTCAGAGAATCTATATGAAAAATGTTCTTCTTATATGCCTTAAAATGGCTTTAAATATTTGAAAATCTAATTTTCTAATTGATACCCTTGATTTTTTTCTATAGTTAGAAACAATTAAATCAATTCAGTTATTTCTGATCATGTGATAACATTTTTGTTGTTTTAAACTACGATGCTTTATTGAAACTTTTTTTATTTCTTCCAACAGGTGGTGAATAGAATAATTTTGAATTAAAAGTCAAGTTTAAAATACAAAGCAGTGCAACCAGCAGCTTCAAAAATGTTTAACGTAATGAACTTTTCCAAGCTGTCAATGAATCATTCAGAAGGATTCTACAATGGAATAAAAGACGTGATGCGTAATGATACATCAATGGAAGTGATGCCTTCCGGTAAAGAGGAACGAAGGCAAGTTGTGTTAATGCTAATCATTGGTTTTGCTCTTCTAACACTTTGCCTTTTATGTTTGATAGTAATACGGTTGTATTACTGTTCACGAAGAGATAGGGCCCGTCCGCAAAGTCCGCAAAGAGTCTGCGCAACATTACCAAACAGAAATGTAAACTTGCGCACAGAAAGAGTGACCAATGCACGCTCAGAATCTCAATCTTCGAATAGCATACACTCGGATAGAGCGACCTATGCACCTTCCATATGTAGCCAAGTCGAAAGCATCAACGAGAACAATTCAAAGGAATTAAATTCTAAACAAGAAAATGGGGAGCCATTTTGTAAGAAGAAACATGAAGAAGCTAATAATACAAAAATTTCGTTTCCACCAAAAACAATTCGGGCAGACTCTTCAATACCTTTATCTCCAGGCATGGGCACTTTGCATTCTTCAATCGACTTTGACGAATTTGAAGATTCCCCGATTTATGAAAACTGCAAAAAATATCATTCAGAAGGAAACTTTTCAAGCCTGTTCAGTGAAGCCTCAGTCGAACCACTTGGCTTAAACAACTCCAATTCAGGATTATCATACAACCCTTTACCTTCTTCTAGCTTATTTCATCTTGTAAATCCTTCTGTCCAAATGCTAGACGAAGTTCTAAATTTTTTAAGGAGATACGCTCCTGGGAATCGTGATGTGAGATTGTCTTTGAAATTTCCTTCTGTTCAAGAAATTGATGAAATGCCGTCGATTGGCCCATCGGCATCCACGCCAGAGTCCGATTACGTAACACCCTCCGCCCCAGAATGGGTAGATACTGCGAAGACTCCGTCGGCTTTGGAATCTACAAATCGTACATCACCTTTAGTGAGGGAAGCCTTGAGAGCTGTACCTTTAGCAAAATCTGAGCTCTCAATTGATACCAAGATTAACGTGGACACCCTGAGTACTTCGTTGTGTGCTATTAATAAGATAAATAATTTGTCAAATTCTAAAGGTCGGCTCTCCTCAAAGTTATGTCCGAGTAAATCCGTGGAATCAAAAAGGTCAGTTTGCAATAAATGTTTAGTCCGGTGTATTCCGCGTTCGAAATCTGTTCTGCCAAATGTAAGTTTCAAAACTTCTTCACTTCAAGACGACGACGACTATGAATGTGTCATCCAAGCAAATAGAAATCAAAACTAATGAGTGAAAAATGGAATTTAGGTACAACTATTTCAAACGGTTGAATATCATACGAGTATCTTCTCATTCCTTCAATCAATCATCGATCATGGTTTTCAAAATACTTAGGCTAGCAAATGTTTACACATAAAAAGTTTTCGTGAAAAAGTGCTTTTCGAAATTACGCAAATCCCAGTTGGTCAATTAGGATACTTCAGTAACGTCCAAAAACGCTCATGAAAATAAAATAGTTTTCCTCAAATCAGTGAATGCAAAGTTCATAAACATTGAACAGAAGAAAAAAGGACTGTTGCTGACTATCAAATGTCCAAGACCTGCATAAACTTGAGTCCGTAAGATTTTCTGAAAGTGATTGACTCATTAAAACAATTTAGCAGATAACCGCGTGTAAGACTCTTTGCTGGTCTGAGTCTTGAAAAACTATCTGTAGCTCAACAATATTCAAATGCAGTGGAAACAAATTTTCCGTTTTTTTTTTTTTACGAAGAACTTTTTAGCAGATCTAAATATCAACAGGGAAAATCCTGTGGATATATCTAGACCTTTTTCACACTACTCCCTTTGCTGTATACGAGAGTTAACATCCTAGTGCCAGTGGTCAGATATACTATCTTATAAATGATTAAAGTCACTTGCCAAAATTGAAAAAAGATCAGATAAAGTGCAGATTTTTTTTTTTAATCATTTAGGTTGCAAAATTGTAAGAAATGAAAGCACAAATTACTGTTTGTTAAACGGCGACACGCGCTAACGTGCCTGATTAAAATTAAAACTCTCATTTTTTAAATGTATATTTGACTATCACAGTGAGGATTAAATTAAAAGTTAGCTCATTATTTTAATCTTGTTTTAATTGCGATATGAAAAGGATATCCAACATTTCCTATTAAGACCATTTATATATTTATATAGGACTATAATGTTTTTACGTGACGTTTTTACGTGTAATTTATGTGACTGTTATTGACTTATCTTATAGATTTGTAAGTGTTACCATTTATGTTACAATTGACAATGCTTTTTAATGCAGGTATTTTTGTACTCTTTTAAATATTTTAGTACCTGTACAATTTTATTATATTATGGAATTGTTGTGTTAAAAACATTGCACAAGTTTATGTGACTATTTTGTAACATAATTTTGAATTACGTGTACAGAAGTATGAGCATACTGAATCAAGTATGAATAGTTTTCACTTGAAGATTCTGTTAATATTACATTTTTGAACTTATTATTGTAGAACATTAGGTGAAACAGTGTTTGCTACACATAGCACAGCTCATGCTTATGTTATATCAATGTTTTTATGCACCATTTACGTTTCAATTGACAATGCTTTTTAATGCAGGTATTTTTGTACTCTTTTAAATATTTTAGTACCTGTACAATTTCATTGTATTATGACATTGTTATGTTAAAAACATTGCACAAGTTTATGTGACTATTTTGAAACATAATTTTGAGTTACGTATACAGAAGTATGAGCATATTGCATCAAGTATGAATAGTTTTAACTTGAAGATGCTGTTTATATTACATTTTTGAACTTATTATTTTAGAGCATTGGGTGAGACAGTGTTTGTTACACAACACAGTTCATGCTTATGCTATTTCAATGTTTTTATGCACCAATTTTATACTCATTTGAATGTTGCACATTTAATTTTATGATGGTTTAATGATATGGTTTTGGATTGTCTATTTATACTTTGTAACTCCTATGATTTTAAAAATAAAGTTTTCTCCTTGATATTTTTGACTTATTTTTCGTTTTTTTTTTTTTTTTTTTTTTTTTTTTTTTTTTTTGTTCGTTCAAGGAAAACATTACATTTTTTTTTTCAAAACCACACAGCGTTTCGAAATTTAAAAAAAATAAGAAATTCAAACCTGAAACTAAACATTACTCATTTCGAAAACGACATGAAGTTATGAACTCAAGTAACTCAGAATACTGGAGAATCGAACTTTGCTTCATTTTATTCAGTAAGAATATAATCAGTCTGATTGAATGATTTATTACTATTGTAACTCAATTGAAAGAATTACTTAACCTACTCGTTTGTTTCATTCATCGTATTACTAATGTAAAAAATACTTTTAAAAAAAAAAACTTTGCCTTTATTATATGCCTAGTAATATTTAATATAGTTCTCGCAGAATAACCACAGCGTGCTTTTTTTATAGTGATTCAAAATTATAAATTGACATAATTTACAAAAATTCAATTTTAACAAAGATTGCGCGCTTTTCTACTATTCAGGAATATAAGGCAACTGCCTTAAAGAATGAATGCTTAACCCTTTGAGGCGCAAAACTTTCCAAATGCTGAAAAAAGGGCAGCCGTTGCCATCGCTCGACTTAACTACAGCAAGATGGCGGACGATCGAAACGTTCATCGCGTGCCACAGATCTAGAGACCCTTTTTTCTGGCTGTGCGCGTCAAAAGCATCTGGCTGTGCGCGAGCACAGCCAGCTGCCTCAAAAGATTCAATTTCAGGGGAGTTTCTTACATGGTTTCAATTTTATATTTAGCCTTCCGTAGTGATTGAAAAAAAAAATAAATCTGATTCTTTCAGAGCAGACAATCCAACTAAGACATTCGGAGGCCCTGTACCAAGCATTTTTTGGGAGACCCTATACGTTATACCTAGTTGATACGTATAGCCACAGGTTACTAATTTTTCCTGTGCATAAGGAGGAGGGGGTGGTGTTCAAATTCATTTTTGTCCAATAAAATTTTAATGCTCAGAAGTTATGCTTCATATGAGGCCACATCGATGAATTCTCTATGGTAGAATGTTTTGGATCTTAATGCCCTTTCTCATATCCCTGAATTAAGTGTAAACAAAAACTCTTGCACAGCCACATGTGTTATAAAATTGCATCTCTTTATTTATCTTTTAATTTTTTATGCTGATTTTTTAAGGAGATTAAAACTCTTTCAATCATTTTGGGGTTCCTAAAACTTGTGGGCCCTAGTCCGAGGCCTAGTTGGCCTGTGGAGTAATCAAGGCCTCAGAGCAGATGCACATGTTTTTTTACTCTTAAAGACTTGAACGAGCTTTTGAGTAAGTATTACTTGAATGAAGATTGCATGAAAAACAGAATTTAATATGATCACAATATGATCAAACTCTTTCGCAACCAAGCAAAAGCACAGATCATATACAAAGCTGTATAGGTGATCAATTCTTTGATTTTAAATTGTAGTCTTAAGTCAATTAAGACAGTTTTGTACATGAACGGAAAACAAAAGAGTATTTCAATAAGTATATTCTGTTTCATTCTTTACACAAATAATGCGCCTAGATGATAAATTATTTGACTTATTCCCCGTCTATTGCCATTGTTTAAAAATAGTTTTAATTAGTTGTAATGCTTTCATTCAAATATATACAGAAATTAATCTGTTTAATGCTGTAAGTAATAGACTGTTTACAGTTTAAGCTATTTATTTCACTTTGGGAGTACATCAACATACGTTTTTCAGCACTCAAATTTTGTTGTTATGCAAGTATTTCTGAAATTAGAGTTGGCATAGCGATAAAATTCCCTATTGATAATGATGAGCATGGCATTAAATATACTTTACATTACATTCCTTTTAAAGGAAACGCATAAATTTCTAAAAATTCTGGAATAATGTGCCCCCCGTATTTGTTGTTGTTGTTTTTAAATGAACGCTTGTCTTGATATTTGGTTTGTCTGCCGTGTCTCAATGCATTTAAACTCATCTAAAGGTTTGGCATGAGTTGTCTTGCCAAATGATAGTGATCGTTCGAATAGAAAAACGTACTGTTCTAGAAATAAAAATTAATCTTTCTGTTTCATTCATAAAAACACATAAATATTTCTCTTCAATCTGAAAATCATTTATTTTATCAACTAATTGAAGTAATTACCAGAATAACTTCATTTATTCAGAATGTTTAAAATATTGAGACATTTTTATGAAAACACATAAAATTAAAGTGTATAAAAGAATTCATCATAATTCATATAAGAGAATTCAATTTATTTGAATATCAAACCAAATGAGATAAATACATAAAATGTATGGCTAAATTTCTGAAATGCTAAATCCTAAATACATGCCTTAATTCGTGATTAATATTTAGCATGTATCTTAAGGCAATGATGTATGTATTTCACTGATTTGACTCGCCCCGAATCAATCTTGCTTGAGAGCAGAACAGGAAATGTCCGTTCTATGTTATAACAGGACCAGTATATTTGATTTAGAAATAACCTCTTCAATTAAATATCTAAGAAAAATACAACTGTGAAATTAAAATTCCTTAAGATAAGTGTGCTTTATAAATTAACTTAGTGTAATTGTTTATATGAACTAATTCATTTAAGTTATTTTTTAAAATTCTAATAGCTTCAGAATATAGTATTCATGCTTGCAGCATATAGTATGCAAATATATTAATATTGCATAAACTATGTCATTTCCAGCAATTGTTCTCAAAAAACATTTTGTTCGTATCTTATTTACATTTAATTAGTTTCAGAGAAATGGAAATTCTTCTTTTAAAAAAGTGCATCCTATTCCATACAGAAGCAGAATTGATGCTGTTTACTGTGTTTTGATATCTATCTGTGCTTTAAATTGCCTAGACCACACTTGTGAATTTGAAGTTTATGAAAAATCATTTGTATTTCTTCAAGTGTGTTACAGTGGTTTTTCAATTAAAATAATCGGTACTTATCAAATATAAGTTGCTTTTGATTCCGGTTTCAAGATAAAAATGACAGCGGGAAACTTTTAAGTATAGAAGTTCTGGAAGTAAAAACTTTTTTTTATAGATATATACTTTGTTCCATCCCTCATTCAATCGATAAGAGAAGATTCTAGAATTATTGGAAGAAAAGAACATGAACATAGTTGTATGGAAGTTCACTACTTGTATGCTATTGGACAATATATATATTATGTATACTTTTTCTAGACAAATAGGGAATTGGGATACACCAACTTTATATTTTTTTATATCTATCACCTTAGCTGCATGACTTTCCAAAATAAGATTGGCTATTTAATAATGTAAAAATCTGTAAAGTTACGTAATATTCTGTTATAGTTAAATAATTGGCATTTTATAAATTCAGTTCTTCATATTTCTTGGTATTTACCGAAAAGCTTTTTTATTCCTTTTCTGTGGCAAATACGTTCTCATGTAAGCTCAAAAACCAGAATGTCGATAGATCTTGAATATTTCTCTACCACACTTAATTCTTTGCTAATATTACTTTACAGGAGATTAATTACCAGCAGTTGGTGTTCTACAGGAGCACATGCATAACACATGCATAAACAAGATCTTTAATGATAATGGTCACAAAAATAATCAAAAGAATAAAATTTTTGACATCTAGCACAATTACTAAAAAGGAATTATTGCAAGAACAATGTTCTTTAAGGAGTTCACTTGGAAAACAAACATCAATGACATTTAAGATTTCTAGATCCCTAATCAAAATTTGTCTCTGACAATGAGGAAAAATTGATTGAATTATAACACAATCTTTCGATACATACTTAGAAATGCCAAACATTTAAGGATACAATAATATTTGAGCCCTTTTTTTTACAGCCACGGTTATTTAACTTTAAAAGTACATTTATGAGTTTCAATGTCATAAGTGTTACTGGAATCTGTGTCTACATTTGTATAAAGTATAAAGGTGTTTATTTTTCTAAAAATAATAGGTTTCTACTTTACGAAATTGCCCTTTGTTCATATCAAGTTAAAGTAAAAATATAATTAATAAATTTATAATAAAAATGCACAATATTTCATGCCATGAGTGTTATCAGATTCATCCATTTACTGTATGTCGCTTCTGTAGACGAAATGAAAAAAAATATGTTAAAATAATATTGTTATATAAATATATTACTTTTAAGTATTATACAATTCCCAGTATAGTTATTTTTTATTTTTATTTATTTCTTTGATTATATTTTGAAGCTTATTTACTAAGTAACACTCATGACACAAATGGTAGGAGCTTTGATAAGAAAGAGAAAAAAACATGTCATGCTTTTCCAAGTACATCAGTTTGATATGGGAAATGATAATATGCTCTGCTCCCTTTCACTACCAGATCAGGGTGAAACAAAATGCTTTATAATCTGATCGAATTCATGAAATGTCTTCTAATCAAAGCAATTGTCCATTTTCATCAGTTACTCTAAAAAAAATAATAAAAATCTTAAGCTCCTTATGCAGATCATAGTATGCATAGCAAATTCCAGCATATCGGTGCATTACTTGGAATATCCCCCAAAACTTTAATCGGTCCATAAAAACTAATTTAAAGCTTAGACTTACAGCCGCTACTTCCTGACCTGTCGAGATTAATTGGTGACATAGAAGCGTCATTATTATTGGTGCTGTATATTGGTTATCTTTTTGTTGGACTTTTTTAAATGCAATCTTTTTAAAATATTGGAAGTACTTGCAAAACATACCAAGTGTCTACGCATTTTTATACAGACACATGACGCATTACTGTAAAAAGTTACCTCGGAATTTGCAGTTGAGATTTGGTGAATAGAATGAGTACCTTTGACTGTCATGAGAAATGATGGAATTAGCTAAAAATATTTGACAACTTTCTCTTGGGGGTACAAAAAATAGAGGCAGAGACGTATTTCAGAAAAGTGCCGAGAGGGCACGGTTCCCTTCTAAAATAATTTCAAAAAATGCTTTTTTAAAACATTTATATTAACTCCAGTAATATTTAAATTTAAAATAAATCAAACTTAGAACATTTTAAGCATTAATAATATTTAGTTGAGGAGCTTTATCCGATTTTGAATGCCTCCGGTAGAAAAAAAAATGAGCTTCAAATTTCCTTGATGGTTTAAAAAGTATTACAACTTGTAGCATATTCACATCAAACACAGTGATTTTTTGTTATAATTTAACAATCAAGGATATATATAAATAAATATATTAATGACTATGTCATTTTATCACTCAACACCCTTTATTGAAAATGTGTCCCAAAAAAGCGACGTAATTTTACATGTATTTAAATACTATTAGTTCACAACAGCTTTAATCTATTGTTACAATGTTTCGTAAGCTGTAGAATATGCTCCACATGTATTTTTTTACATATATTTAAATACTATTAGTTCACAACAGCTTTAGTCTATTGTTACAATAATTTGTGAGCTGTAATATTTCGTAAGCTGCATCACATGTATTCTTATATAAATAGGTTACACTCATAAAAATTTCAACATAGGGTTACCAGGCGAAATACTCGAAAGATGAGCGATAAAATGGCATAGTCAATTAATATCGTTTTAATATGGCAATAATGAAACAAAAAAAAATTAGGGGGGTTCAGGGGGGTCTCCCCCTGACAAGGCTCGAACTGCCGAGATTTATATATATATATATATATATATATATATTCCTTTTTCCTTCTATCTTTTGGTGTTGGGCAAAAAAGCAAAAAGCTTATTTTCAAAAAATTCATTTTATACAATTTCATCATGAGTGTTACTTATTCGTCATGACTTACCGATAGAAAGGTAACCCTCATGGCAAAATTAACTATATTAACTTCGTTTTATATTAAAAGTTAATACAGAAGTAACTTGTTAGGCTTAATAACAAACTATTTCATGTTCTTGTTACATATTAAAAGTAAACTACTCCCACTTAATAATTAGTTATAAAAAGCAAAACACTTATGATATTTAATAAAAATATTCACCTTCCCTTGCTCTTTTTTCGCTAATATTTCTAAAATTAAGCAAGAACATCTAACAAAACACATGCACTGTGTTACACTACTTCAGGGAAAGAATAATAAATAGCAAAAGTTTGTAGATCGAGTTGCTATCTATGTAAATAAAATTAAAGCCAAAAATAGTAACCCTCATGACTAGACCGCGGATTATATGCACTTAAAAATGACAAAATATGCATCAAAAAATATAAAAATATGCACTAAAAATATAAAAATAAGCACCCAATAACTGAAAAAATATGCACTTATTAACAAAAAATAAACTTATTTACTTGTACAAGTATTTTCTAACACTGACCTTGCAATTATGACACAGTTTTTTCTCTCTTTGAATGTTGAAAGCATCATGAAAGACATAGTAAGAAATAACGAAGGCTGTTTATGGTTAAAGCAGAATCAATTTTTCTACACAATCTTAGTGATATGATATATGAATTAAAATTGTTTTCAGTAATTTTTGTTACAATACACAACTAAGTATTATTTCAAATTTTCAAGGTAAGACTTAGTCTTTTATAATCTAAAATCATTTTATATGGTGGAAACGATCTCTCAGTATCAACGGATGTTACTAGACAGTACTTATTATAATAATTCGCTTTGGATGGTTCTACTTTTTCCGGTAATTCACACCCCTCACCATGTGCAGCTTGTTCCAATATCTTCCCAAATTTTGTCGAGTACTTCTTTATAAATAGCATCCGGGTAATAATTGCTAGGAATCCGAGGTGGTATAAATTTTTCAAAGCGTGGGACTTAAGTAAAAAAAAAAAAAAAAAAAAAACTGAAAGGAAGGGAAAAAAGAAGTTACTTACTTAAGGAACTTACTTAAAGAAAACAAATTACTGAAAGGAAGGTAAGAAAAGAGTTACGAATTCAAAGCTAAAGAGATTGAAATATGCATCCGACAGAGAAAACAGGTCATTTTATGCAAAATCACCAAAAAGTCTGATAAATGCAATTGCATCCGCAAATACGCGATTGCACACAATCCGACACAGCTTACGGACAAGCCTTTACAACTCAGTATTGATACTTAATAATAAGTTTTTTTATATTTTAAATATAACCATACGCTAGATAATCCCACGTAAACTAAACAACTTGCAATTGCTTATAAGAATAATGCAAGTTAATATTTGAAAAATTAAGCTCTAGTTGAGAAAACGGCCTTCGGACAGCAAAAAAACCGTGTTTTCGTGTCAAAATTTCTCTTGTTTCATGTGCTATAATCCATAAAGTGCTAGAAAGAATTCACAATCATGTAGAAAATAGCGCACTAATCAAGAATATAACTGTATTTTTTGCATAAATAAATATGAAAAAATAATTAAAAGACCTAATATACCTCAAATAGTGATTTGGCAATTCTTTTTTTTTTTTTTTTTTTTTTTTTTTAATGAGCCTAATATTAGATTTTTTATCTGTCTATAAAAATAAACCGCGCAAGGTTGCAAAACGGGGTGCATTTTGAAGGAGGAACTTTAAACGTAGAACTAGGCGATTCACTGTCATACTGGAAAATTTCATCATAAATTTTAGTTTTTGTATGACCGCCACAGGAGTGTTTGTATTGTGCTGAAACAAACTTAGACGAAAGGTATTTGCCTATGGGTGTGCTTTCTGCGGAGAACTTTTTAAGTGGTTCTAATGCGTATTCACGTTTAATCTGGAGAAAATCGCCTCAAGCTTCAGACCGTTAGATCGACAGTCGCGCGGTTGGCCAGAACCCTAGGCCTTCACGTTTTCAATCATCTGCCACGTTCACTGTCTTATCCACTCGGCCATGGCCCGGCCACCAAGAATCGATGGGGAAAGGAAATCAGCAATCGTGAAGAAAGTCAACAGATAATTCTGTTGTAAGTTTTCCTGATTTTTAAGATGTTATATATAGCGCTTTTATCTTTTTGTGCGTATTCATCCATTATTTTTTAAAACTCTTTGACAAAATTAAATTTTATCTTGTTATAATAACTTTTATATAGGTACCTTTATTATAAATATTAGAAATTTTGTATTTTAAAACGTAAAATAGTTTGTGAAGTTAAAATAACATTTAATATTTAATAAGCTCTTTTATCTGACAAAAAATCAATTGTGGATGTTTGTCAGTAATAAATATATTTAATTGTAAAAACAATCAATTAAACGAAATTAAACGAGCCATTAAACGAATTTGGAAGAAACAAGTAAGTCGAGCGCGAGACTCGAGCTCCAAACATCACCGTGGAATGCGAGTACATGCCTGACAAGGCTGCCTCGCCTCGATCGATGGTTAGTTCTTAAACTGAGTTTGAATTTTCAAAGGCTTCTTTCTCCGAATTGACCCCTTCTCCATTGGACGCTATTACTTCCTTGTACGTAGTATAAGGAAGTAATGTGATCCCGAAAAATTTTGGGGGCCAAATTTCGACAAAAAAACCGATTTTGACTACCTCTAAATTGAATTTTAAAAATTTTTTCGATGCATCTCATCGTAGGCTATCATGCACGATCATATTAATGCGTCTGCAACTCATTTTGACCAGCGGCGAGTCTATTGTGGCCAGTTTTTCCATGCCGTCTGTACGTACGTACGTACGTACGTATGTATGTAACTCGCATATCTCAAAAACTATTGGTCGTAGAATGTTGAGATTTGATATTTAGGATTTTTCTATGATCTAGTTGTGTACCTCCCCTTTTGGTGATAATCGAATGGATAGTTTATGTACAGGACCGCCCAAAAGATTCGAAATACATTACGCTCTATGGGCCGAAATTCATTAAACTCGCCTAACTCAAAAGCTATTAGGCGTAGAATGTCGAAACTTCATATTTTGGATAGTTGTAACATCTAGTTGTGCACCTCCCCTTTTGGTTCCATTCGACTGCATAGTTTATCTACAGGACTGCCCAAAACATTCGAAATACATTACGCTCAATGGGCCGAAATTCATTAAACTCGCATATCTCAAAAACTATTAGGCGTAGAATGTTGAAACTTTATATTTAGGATTGTTGTAACATCTAGTTGTGCACCTCCCCTTTCGGTTCCATTCGACTGGATAGTTTATCTACAGGACCGCCCAAAAATTCGAAATACATTACGCTCTACGGGCCGAAATTCATCAAAGCGTTTTTTAGAGGTATTGGGCTATTTCAAACGACTCAGAAATGATATATGCTGTAAAGAGTTAGAAAATGAATTTCTCCATTAAAAAAAGTGTCTTTATCATTTATAGTTCTGCTACAGGAACACTCAAAAGATTTCCAATACATTACGGTCAATGGCAATTTTAGGGGCATTCATCCATTTCAAGCACAATACCGTCCTACCACATAAGTTAGGTAATGGTCCGACCACGGTCACGTGCCTCCCTCAAGAACTATGCCAAAAGTCGCCAAGCTTGGAGACTTTTGGTGTACGTGTGTGCATATTTAACTCTGAAATCTCAAAAACTATTATGAAATTGCATATATAAGAATATTGTAACATCTAGTTGTGCATCTCGATTTTTGGTTCCAATCTACTGGAGCGTTTATTTACAGGACCACCGAAAAGAATTTCAGTACCTTAATGTCTATGGACATCTTCAATATAATACAACTGTAGACAGTCATTGTTTGGTACATGCCCAAAATCTCGCCGTCTGTCCTCGACCTTGGCGAGTTTTGGCGAAATATCGCCAAATTTGGCGATAGTCAGTCATTTGGTCCATGCCAAAGTACGCCATTTGTCATCGTTCTTGGCGAGTTTTGGCGAAATATCGCCAAATTTGGCGATAATTTGTCATTGTTTGGTTCATGCTTAAAATCTCGCCAAATGTCGTCGACATTGACGAGTTTCGCCGAAATATCGCCAAATTTGGCGCCAAAAATTATTTCCTATTTTGTATAACTCTAAAACTTTAACTCGTAGATTTTTTAACTTTGTATTTAGAACTATTGTAATATCTAACTGTTTTCAATATCTTTTTTGACAGCAATCGACTGAGAATTTATTTACATGGTGAGCCAAATGACTTTGAATACATTGAGGTGTATAGATGCATTCAATTCATTGAAAGTCTGTGGTCAATGACTACTTTGGCTATCCCAAAATCTCGCTGACTATCTCAAGTTTGTCGGCTTTTGGTGAAATATCGCCAAATAAAGTGTCAGAAGGAAATCTTTCAAATTGAACTCAGCTTGGCGATATCAAAATATTTGGCTAGAAATCGCTAAACCTTACTATTATTGATATTTTATCTCTTTCAAACAAATAAATTTAGAGGAAGTGCGTCGAAAGTATTTTTGATCTAATGGACGTGCAAGGAAGTCATGTGTTGGACACATCAGATTTTTTCATTAAGGGGGCGAAAGCCTTAAAGGAGTACTATCATTATACAGGGTTTTGTCCCAAATTGGATGTCCAAGGTATTAACGGATGTCCAAGGTCCCCTCCCTAGTCAGTTACAAATGACCAAAGAAAGCCTCTTCTTAAAGAAGAGACGAACTAGTGCAAAATACAAAAAAAAAAAAAAAAAATGTTATATTACCGTGACATTTCCTATTGTATCTCTCTATTCTAAAAAAAGTAAGGGCCGCTGTCGTCGCCGCTGTCAAAAGCTTGTTCGCCTATCTTCTCCTAAACCGTGGGGATTTGAATTTCGACTGAGGTGCCCACAGATTCAAAAAATTCCGAGGAACCTGCTAAGCTGACTTAAATTTCAAAAATCGAATTATTTTAGAAAATATTAATAAAAAACTAAAATTATAAACATAATGGTTGCCAGATTTGGCATAAAATCATTCATTCCTTTGCAACAAAGCGTTTCCAAGTATCTAGAATCGCGTGAAATTTACAAACATGAGTTAGAATTACGCCTATTTTACGCCAAATTAAAAACTATATAAAATAAAACTCAAAATGTGTTACACAAAGCTGACAATTTTCGAATAGTAAGTTCGCTTAGACAACAGGATTTTAGAATTAGTGATTATTCGTTTTTCCAAAACAGAATAACTAATATCTTGAAAATGAAAAATAATTAAAATACAGATTATTTTAAAGCCGGTTCGGTCCAGCTGGATTATTTGCTACCAGTAGAAATATTTGGCGGCGTTAACTATGCCATTATAGCAGTTACAGTACACTTTGGATATTTGCTAGCGCGACGAGATGGTATAATTCGTGGTGCTAAGTACGCCAATCTGCAAACGATTATGTAAATGAAAATATGGATAACGGTTTTCCGGTAACCTTAAATGAACAGTAATTATAGATTGCGAGCATGTGTAAATCGCCAAATAATGAAAAGTCGCCATGGGTGACAAGCTATCCTATCTGTTCCGTAGCTTTTATTAACTTTACATGTACGCAAGTAGCCAAATAATGAAAAATCGCCATGGGAGGCAAATTCGCAAGGTGTCCAATAGGTTTTACATTATTAAAAATACAGCTGAAACAGATGTTCGGATTTTATTACGCTTTAACACCTAATTAATATAACGTTTGAATGGCAACATTTAATATCATTGTGTTTCTGAGGAGTGGAAATAATTTTTCCAGCGATTATAAGCCGAGTCCGCACTCCAGGTGGAGTATAGTTCAGGACCCGTACAACACGAATTCCCATAACAAAATATCTTCCGTGTTATGAGGGTGTCTACTGTAGTGTGAAGTTTAAATTTTTATGTACCAATGAACATTGAAGAACCAAGCAATTTTTAGCTCAATAACAATCTATCTGATCCAATCTTTCCCTAGTAGCAATAACCCATCGGTCGATGAGAGGCGGGTGAGTTAAATCCGAGGAGAAGGAGCAATGGCCGATCACGGCTTTTCATCCAAAAAAAAGGGGAAATTTCATCGGCAACTGGTACAAAATGTCCGCTCGGGGAGCCATAAAGCCGATCATCGTTTCCCGATGACTCCGATGAAATAACGAAAAGAAACCGATAAACTGTGAAAAATATATTTGTTAATAAAAAATAAACGACTGGCAGCAAAATTTTCAAAAAATGTCCGTTCTGTTTATTATGTTTTCGTTTTTTGTATGCTAAATTTCCGTTTTTCTGAAAAAAAAAAAATCCTTCCGCCCTCGGGCCCGAACCCTGAGCGTACAGATTACGAGATAAGTGCGCTACCTCTAGACCATCGAATCTTGTCATGTGAAAGGCAAAGTGTGAAGTACACGTTATTTTAGTCTCAGATTGGGACTTTGCGTGAAATTTTGACGAAGTTTTGTTCAGCTATTATTAATAATATTCAAATTATTCGATGGAAAGAAATTAATTTCAATTTTTACCAATGTATGTAAGTAGCAACAAAATTCATAATTAATAATTAAAAAACAATATTGCCAATTGTATAGGAATTTTAGTGCGATTTTAACTTTGATATTTCTTGGATAACTTTTAAAAATTAACTGATTTCTCTTCTTGCTGTTTACATTAAAGAGGTTTCAAAAGAGTTGCTCATTGTAATGAAGTTTCCGTTTTTCTTATAATGCAGCTGACGCTCAATTGAGCGTCAGCTGAAGAAAATCTATTTAAATAGATTTTCTTTTCTTTTTTTTAAACACATTTTTAAAAAAATTATTTAAATATTACAAACGATTTTTATATAATAAACACTTACATTTTTTGGTAAATATTTCTTTTCAAATTTAAATTTTGTGGGGGGGGGGCAAGGGGGGGATACCACCCCCTGCCCCCTCCCAACCCCAATACAAGAAATTTGAAGTAAATTATGCGATTAATTCAAGAATTGTTCAAAGTTTCCCTTAGATTATGCAAAGGCAGATCTAAATTACGCAAATATTTATAGGAATTTGGGTAAAGTGTAAACCACTGGGGACACCTGCAAGGCCCGTTGACTATAGAGCTGCAGTTTCGGATAAGATATTGTTTTTCGGTTTCCCATCGGCGAAACTGCTCGTCTAGATCACTTCTATCCATGAATAAAAATTCATCTATTACAGATAAACAAAAGTGCACTTGCCGATGACTGAATTCGACGAGTCGATGAGTTAACGATGAGTCGATGAACGACCGAGCAGAAAACAAGCAGTCAATGCTTCTAGGGTTGTGTTTTACCTTAAAAATATTTTATTATTTAGTACTGGGTCATATTTAAAACAATTGTGGCAAAGCAAGCTCTCCTGCCCACTAGGGGGGAAAAGCACTTAGCAGCATGCTTTGTGCGAGGCCTGGAATGTTCGAGATGCCACGCCCCTCAAGCAGGTGCGACCAGGCTGACGTCAGAGAGCGGCACGGAGGAACCCCACGAGAGGAGATGAGGTTTTGGACAGCGAAGAGGTTGGTCATCGTCTGAACCAAGTTCGCACCCGAGTCGAACGGGGACTGAATGCTAAAGGCCAGGGGAAGGCTGTTTCCCACAAAATTCCTTTCTGTAATTAGAAATTGTTTGTACATAGTTTCAACACTGTAAATAGTTTAAATATATTATTTAGCCAAGAAATTATGGTCTTGTTTCATTTGTTATAATCACGAATGAGAAGTGCAAGTTTTCCGGACCCACGTGGTTGGGTGAAATAATGTGTTGTGGCTGAGTAACGACGCCACACAATCCATATCAAACTTGGCTCTAAACGAAAAGGGTATGCTATTTTAAGCATAGGGGAATCTTCCAATCGTATGCCATTTCTTTTTTGGAAATATTATCTTATTTCATATTACTGTATAAAACAGCTGTGGAACATTTCTTAGCAACTGAAAACTATTAGACAAGGTATATTTCTTAACACATTAAATTTACCTTTCGAATATCCAAAGCAAAATGCAATGAGGAAATACTTCTCCGTTCACATATACTGCCATTTTCACACATACTAGCACATGTTAGAGCGCATTTTTATTTACTACTTCGTTATTTTAATATATTTTGATTCTCTCATAGAGTATGAAACGTGTGCTTAAATTCTCTAGGTAGTTGTCTACTGAGTGCATAAAGTACGTATCCAGAAGTATTTGTTTATTTGCGTTGAAGTTCAAATGCATAAATTGATTGTTATTTTAGAATTTTAGTTTCACGCTAAAAGGATATCATACGAAGGGAAATATCCTTATTACTTCGAAAATTTCCGTGGGTTGTCATGGTGATCAAAAGTACTACTCTTCAAAATAAGACCTGTAAGCCTTCAATGTATTTATTATAATGAAGGTATTTTGTGTATTCTGCATAGTTAAGCGGTATTTTAAAAAGACCGTCAATACAGCATTCTTTCCCCATGGTCAAATGTAGACGCTTGATATAAGGAGCGAAACACGTTGCATGCGAAATTAATTTCCTATTATTTGTACTGAAAAAACTATAAACTGCACATTTAGTTTTGAAATGCTTTTCTTTCCCTCGATAGCACCTGCTTTATTCCTTCACCACCAAAAAATCAGGTGTAATGCTTTAATCAAATTTTGAAAGTTATTTTCCAATTTTGGGGTCTTCGATGCTCGTTTGGTGACGTCACAGAACTCAAGGCAACGTGGAGTGTAAGCGTACATTGCACTGCAAAATATCTAATATAGGCAGATATTCCGCTGCTAAACGCAAGATTAGCCATTTCAAAAGCGAGTGGCGTTTTCGCACTGAATTGCGCTGGTCAAACCGTTGAGGTTGTAGTTCAAAGAATCAAAAGTTGTTTTACGGTTTTGGTACACTAACTAAGTAAGATAAACTAATTGCATGGGGTATAAAAAAAAACAACATGATTGTTCATAAGTTGCCTAACATACAAAGCCGAAAATTTTAATCAGTTTGCAAAAAAGGGATTTATTTACAAAATGCAGTGTACAAAATTTCAGTATATTTTAAAAGAATTTTTTTATGCTCACTGAACTAATAACCGGAATAATAAACAGAAAATTGTGTTATTCGTGAAAACAAAAAATCCTAATTTTAAATTGGAAAGCAACATTTTTCGAAGAGAGCATTTTGCAAAATTTTCGATTTGGAAGACTTTCTCCTAAAAGCTTCCAAATCGAAATCGAATGTTACAAATAGAATAACACATACATTTTTACTGTTTATTGCAGAACGGCTCTTGAAGGGACACCCTAAAAATTTTCATGAGCCTGTCATTATTAGTTTTTTTGTATTTTTGTATCAAAACCTCGTGATTTTTTGGAGCTACAAGTCTTAAATAATGCAGAGTAACTTTTTGTCTGCTAAAAAAACGTTATAAAACGGACACCGTTTCTCAGCGATTAGCTAGTACAACAGAATGATGGTGGCAGAATATACCAATTCAGCTTTAATCAATGGATCGGGGAGCATCAAAAAGTGATCTCCAAAGGAGAAGCAACCCCCCCCCCCTTTTGCTCGAAATGGCTCTTAACTGTAAAATGATGGTATTTACTTGGATCGATCGAAAAATCTAAATTTGGAAAAACAACTTGGCATGGGGTGCATGTAGAATACATGCAAAATGTTTTCAAATTCGATTAGTATCTTCCGGTACCCCAAGACGCCTAAATATTTGTGAAAAATCGATTTTTAAGCAAATATTGAACATAAATTATAAATAAAAAAGATTAACTACATAGTCGATTTTACTAGAAAAAATGAATAGGCAAAGAATGAAAAATCACTTGTTATATTTTATTAAATGTGAATAGCTTGCTTTTTATATACTAGGGGCCAAGGCCCCTAGACTCGCTACGCTTGCTTTTCGTATGAGGCATTCGGCCCTAAAGGCTTATTCGTAAAAAAGGCAAAATTTCAACACACAAAACACAAAGATTGGATCAGATAGATTGTTATTGAGCTAAAAATTGCTTGGTTCTTGCATGTTCATTGGTACATAAAAATTTAAACTTCACACTACAGTAGACCCCCTCATAACACGAAAGATATTTTGTTATGGGAATCCGTGTTGTTCGGGTCCTGAGCTATACTCTACCTGGAGTGCGGACTCCGCTTATAATCGCTGGAAAAATTATTTGCACTCCTCAGAAACACAATGATATTTAATGTTGCCATTCAAACGTTATATTAATTAGGAGTTAAAGCGTAATAAAATCAGAACATCTGTTTCAGCTGTATTTTTAAATATGTAAAACCTATTAAACACCTCCCGCATTTGCCTCCCATGGCGACTTTTCATTACTTGGCGACTTGCGTACATGTAAAGTTAATAAAAGCTACGGAACAGATAGGATAGCTTGCCACCAATGGCGACTTTTCATTATTTGGCGATTTACACATGCTCACAACCTATAAATACTGCTCATGTAAGGTTCATAACTGCTATAATGGCTTAGTTAACGCCACAAAATATTTCTTCTGGTAGCAAATATTCCAGCTGAACCGAACCGGCTTTAAAATAATCTGCATTTTAATTATTTTCATTCTCAAGATATTGGGTTCTAAAATTTTTGAACTCGCTCTCTCTCTGTTTAGGTTCACCCTGCTTCGAAAGATACCATTTTGCCAAATCGTACCTAATGCCAAGATGGCGCTTTTAAAATCAGTTACAATGAGTTATTCTGTTTTGAAAAAACGAATAATCGCTAATTCTAAACTCCTGTTGTCTAAGCGAACTTACTATTTGAAAATTGTCAACTTTGTGTAACACACTTTGAGTTATTTATTTCATATACTTTTAATTTGGCATAAAACTTAATACTTTGCGTAAAACTTAAATTGTTCAAAAATGATGTTCATACTAAAACACCTGGTACATTGCATCAGGATTCCAAAGTTGACAAATATGAAAGTTTTGAGCTTTCATGTAGAAATACGTCTTCATCCTAGTACACAGATACGGATGTAATTATGCTGTAATATCAATCACAAAATCGTTAAACTTTTCCTACCGTAGCAAGGAAATGCGATAGATATGGAATTTCAGAAGAGCAGATGCTTCAGTTGCCAGTGCTGTTTTCAAGACATTGGAATTTTATTCGAAGGACAGACTTCGCATATAGTTGATAGCAATAAAATGCGTAGACAGCGTGAAAAGGTACGGAAAGCAGTTGCACAGTCAAATAATTTAACAGTGTATCAATCTAATTTAACTGGATTATATTTCGACGGAAGAAAAGAGAATACAAAAGTACAAATTATTAAGGGCACAAAATATTACCTAAAGGCTACAAAAGAGGACCATCATACTCTCGTAAGGGAACCCAACTTTGTCTATTTCGGTCACGTTACTGTTACAACGGGAGAAGACAAAGCCATTAAAGAATGAATGCTGAATTTTTTTTATATCAAATGATATACGATTAAATGAGCTAATAGTAATTGGATGTGATAGAACAAATGTTAATACAGAGCAAAAAGGAGGGGTTATTCGCTTGATAGATCTGGAGCTCAATAGACCATTACAGTGGTGTATTCGTTTATTTCATACAAACGAGTTGCCTCTCCAACATTTACTTAATTACTTAGACTGTGCAACCGATTGTTCTACAATCTTTTGTGGACCGATTGTATTAAGCCATCAAAACCTGCTAGGAGAAAATGTCAGATAATATTGACAGTACGATTCTCATCCATCATGAACAATATTTATAAGATATGTGTCTCGCGATATCACGTAGTGAATGTACTTTCGAACTGTAATTTTAAAAAAACCTGGACCAGTTGCTCACTGAACGTGGCTAATGACTGCAAGTAGGATTTTAAGACTGTATGTGGCTACAGAAAAGCCATCTCTCAATCTTATCATTCTTTCAACATGCATTATTAAGGTATACGCACCTGTATGGTTTTATATTTCAAACAAAACCATCCATAACAGAAGGAAAACGACAGTATATTTATTTGGAGAAATATCCCCTTTTCCAGATATTTTAAACCGAACATAAGAAAGATAATAGATAATCTTGTCCAAAGAAATAGCTTCTTTTGTCATCCTGAAAATTTGTTATTGTCAATGATCACAGATGTCAGAGAGTATATCAGGTCTTTAGGAGTACTAAAACTGATTTGTGTTAGAAATGATAATAGAGAATAATCCTGAAAATTTGTTATTGTCAATGATCACAGATGTCAGAGAGTATATCAGGTTTTTAGGAGTACTAAAACTGATTTGTGTTAGAAATGATAATAGAGAATCATCAATGGTAAGAATTTTTCAAGTACCAAGCAAAAGTTCAATGTACTCTTTTGCACTTCGAAGTAAAAGAGTACACTGAACTTGTCAATTGGCCGCGAGTTGAAGAACCTCTTCTGATGAATGAGTCATGTGAAGAAACGTTCCTGGCTTATCTATTTTATTTATTTTACTTAATATATTAAATTACCGTGAAAGTCTGTTTTTTTGTCTATAGTTTTTAATCTATCTAAAAAAATTAGCATAATCCTAGTCTAAAACAACGAAAATTTATTTACGTGTTGATTGAAAGAGAAAAAATGGCAACACTTTAAGATTACTGTTTTATTCTTCTGTTTATAGTGTTTTATTCAAAGCATTCAGTTCTCATAGATGCCTAACTATAAGTCAGAAATACGCTTTACTTTTGACAGTTTTCTTTCTCTGAATTTAGATATGTCATATTAAAAAACATTTAAATAGTTTCTTTTGGTGCCACTAATTTGGAAGAAAAACTTAATAATAAATTGTCTATGAAATAATACATGAACGTATACATGAACATCTACTTAATCATAACGGCAATATTATCTAAATGAAATCACAGTTAATATAAAATGAAAATGGCAATGATGTTGGTAAGGCACATTTTATTAACATACAAAAGAACATTTTCTCCAATTAGTTACGCTTACTTAACTACATTTCCATTAGCAAAATTTATTAAAAGTACGCAAGTCACATTTATTTGTTTGCTTACATAATATTTAAGGAAAATTATTTTATTACAACACAATTATTTTAGCATAATGTACAACGCAAATTCTGATAACAGCTTTGAAACATTATAACAAATGAACATTGCTACTTTAAACCAGATATGCATGCACTGAGTATCTCCGTTTATTTTGTGGATATTCACTGTTTTTAACACAGAAGTGTGTTATTAAGGAAATAGTTACTGAATAAGACACCAAAGATTGGGAGATAGCTGATGTGAGCAGATCCAGGTGTTTTGTCCTCGCGGCTATCGATCAAAAGGTCTGAATTTTCGGCACTTTTCATCAAATGCAACATGAATACACGTTAGAGCCCTTTAAAAAGCCCACCGTCCAAGGCATTCCCCCTTAAACAGACAGCCCTCGTGTAGTTTTGTTTTAATCAAAAACAAACTTAAAACTGTACCCTTAAAATATTCTATCCATCATGTAAAATTAAATAAAATAATCATTAAATTCTATATTACTATAAAAAGACAGTGAGGCAAGCTTCTTCTGAATGTAAAGAATGAAACACAAATGTTTCTCTTTAGCTATTCTAAAAAATCAAAATATTTTTATCTACGTAATGCTAAGAATCCAGTCGGTCTCACAAAAACTTATTTAAGTAAATTATATGATGTAAAAGTGACTTTATTTCAAATTACTTTGCATAAATATGCAGAATAAGCAAAGCGTTTGACAATTATGTCTTCCAGGCCTTTCTTATCAAAACATATTTCATATTTTTACTCCAAAGAAGTGAAATGAGACGGTAACGAGAAAATGCTTCCTAAATACATGTTAACACTCTTTCGTCTTCGTTTTTAAATTTAGATATGCTCTCTTGCTGCTCTTATTTTATTTTAACATCTCCGGGCTATTTATTCATGCTCTGAAGAATTCGGATTATGAAATAAAAAAAAAGGAAAAAAATAAAAATTCCTTTTTTTGTATTTTTACTTAATGTACGCTTTCTCTCTTGGTTTTTTCTGTAATTTCATATAAGCAAAGTATTACTCGAATATGTGATTCCCTAAAACCATTTATCGAATTCAGATTATCGTTCTATTTTGTAAAACAAATCCTGTGAAATGAGAGTATAAGCTATGATTAAAACTACTGGTTTGGTCTCCTACCTTTGGCTGCGCTTTATTTTTATTATTAGAAATATTATGAGCAAAAGAGAATCGTAATCACTTAGTTCAAGGAATTTTTCTTTTAGTATGTCCTTCATTTCTAATAAGTTTTTTTCTTGATATCGTAGTGGCGGGAAAATCTAATTTGTTATTTTTTTAACTCTTTTTTTATATTTTTAAAAATTTCTCTACACTTTTTGCTGAAGACCTGAACTATTTCAGCAAAATTAGAACATATATTTTTAGCAAAAATGCTACTTGTTTCTGCTATTTCATGCGCTCAAAATTAACCAGTGAATAATTTCAAAAATTGTAAAACAGGAGAAAAGTGCTAATGGACATTAATTATGTGTTTCGAACATTTTAATCACATCAAAATAGACTGAAGGATTTTAGGGCACATTTTGGAGTAAAAAAAAGTCTTATGGTCAGGAGAAAATATGGTACTTTATTCTGAAAAGAAAAATAGTTGCTTGCATAACAGTCATGCAGCAACAATCTTTTCTCCGTGACAAAGCCAAATTCTTGATATACAGCTGTATCAAAGCTAGAATGTGTCCAACAAGATATGAATTAAGTTTTGAGGAACAATTCACGAGACCATTCACCCATTTTTTTTTTTTTCAAATTTCTTCGATGCGTATAAGAAAAGTGTGAAAAACGTCATTCAACGTCATTCTAGCAATTCGTGATTCCACTTTGCGTCAAAAATGACCACTATGTAAAAATACAAGTTAAACGTCTCTGAAATTTCTGTTCAATCATTTGCACTTAGTCCGAGAGCAATTACTCTGTGCATCATTCTGTTGAGAATAAAACTTCTCGTCGGATAACATAAAAATCGATCAAATTGAAACAAATGATATCCACAGATTTACATACAGGTAATATTCAGTAATGTGCAGTAATTGCATAGTTTATTCAATCTTTTCAACAGTCCTTAACGTGTCAACACATGGATATAGCCCTTGGCAAAAACGAACGGAATTGCTCTCACAGGGTATTTCACATACCCAAAGTTAATTCTTTTTTTTTTTTAACGTAAAATCGATACACGAGAGGAAAAAATAAAAATACAATTGTAACCAGACATTTATATGAAATACAATATAAAAACGTGTTTATACACTCAGAACTAGAGTCTCTCAGAAAAATAGCAGAAGTAGTCGCGCAGGGTATGTTACATCCGGCGTCGAAAACCTATTTGAAGAATTCGACCACAAGTTTTTTCCCTCGAAGTTTATGACCTTTAAGTCAGCTGCAAATGGCCGAGTCCATTTAAAAAAAATTTAGGAAGCCACATCCAAATACACAAGGGTAGCTCAGAACAATAGCAAAAGTACTCGCGCAGGGTATGACAAACCCGATGTGGCGATCTTTGAAAATCTAGACGAAGAATTTCACAACAAATTTCTCTCCTTCAAGGATATTACCATAGAGTCAACTACGAGGACACCACGTCTCATCCATTTAAAAAAAAAAAGGATTAGGAAGCCATATCGAAAACAAAACGGTATCGGGTATATTATACCTTGTACGAGTACTGCCGGGTCAAAGATCATCTTGTTCACTAAAGGAGTCATTTTGCGATTTTTTACAGTCAACGGCGTAGCTAATATTAAATTTGAATCATCCATACCTTCATACATATATACATATATATTTACCGTCCCATTCACTAATATAATGTCTTCTGTAAATAGTAGATGTTGGATGGTGAGTCAACCTAAACTTTTGCCTGTTGCAGCAGGATTAAATTGCCAAGGTATCTGTAACACTAAGACCTGCTTATCCGCTTTTATAATTCATACTTTTAGAGTATGACCTCGTTCATTTTATACTTTAATATTAACGTCAGACTGAATCCACATACATAATACGAATCATCAAATAAGTCCTTCTAAAAATTCCAGATGCAGCACGTTTTAGCAGATAGATTTATCCTTATATTTTATCTCCAAAAACTTCAAACTTAAAAAATACTCTCCTTATGCTGCGTTTGAATATTATTTCTTGCGCAAAAAGCTTTTATGTTTTTAGACCACAAATCATTTCTTTAATGTTATGAAATCTGTAATTACTGCTTCACACTCACTGCCTGTAATTTAATTGTTATTTAGTATGTTTCGTAGTATTCTGCCTTCATTAGGAAATACAAGAATTTGAAGGAATGTGGTTGGTATAAATCAAAAATTATGACTAGAAATCAATACGTGTTATAGTTTGTATCTTCTGAAAATCTCTTCAGATAGCGTTCTTTGATCTTTTCTATTAAGAGGAATGTTAACGCTCCCAGTAAATCACAAGTGTAACGCCATTCATAGAGGGCGTTTTTGCGCAGAGATAACTACTGAGTGTACATAGTCATTAGTGTGTGTAAAAAAAAAAATGATCGAAAAGAAGCATCATGGATCTGCTCTTCTCCGTAATTTCTTAGTTTTGTGTCAATCATTTCCGTCGTAGTTCAAACAAGGAATAATACCGCAAGTATCCTAATCTCAGAACAAATGCATATGCTTCTAGTAAGCTTAACTTAAAAGTTAAAAAATAATATGGTTTTTGATTCAACAATCCATGTGAAAAATATTTTTGTTGTATAGAAACTATAATCATTTGTATAGTTTAATCGTTTAGCTTTAACTTTATAGTCTGAAGCAATGATTTATGTGGTTACACAAATATTTCAGATCGTGTTCAGGAAGAGATACTACCACATGCATGAAATAAAAAACCTTTCAATTAGGCGAAAACAATCCCTATTTGTTTGATTCTTTCTTTAATAGATATTATAAAATGTGCCTATATATAGGGATAGATGTGGGATATATTTCATATATCAGCTTGATTTTGTTACTTTCAATTTGTATTTAATTTTCTTCATTTGCACACTATAAATATTAATTTTTAAATAATTCTTTTTTTACATTGTCTAATCTATGCCATACTGTTTGTTATTCGTTTTTTATTAAATGCTCTATATTTTATAACTTGTTGAAGCAGCTAGTCTTATAACAACCAAAAAATGTTCAAATGAATCAACACATTTTATTAGTTTCTACCAATTTAAAATTTACCATTTTATTTACAAATTAAATATTCCCGCTATTTAAAATGTGCAAAATACTTTTAATTAAACTCGACATTCATTGCAATTTTCGTTTTAAGTACAATGGAAAACACCTGTACATCTGAACAAAAGCATAATAAAATCATCCACTGGAACTCACTTTTAACATCTGTCTTTTTTTATCACTTTTTACTGATTAAGATCTACGAAAGAAAAGAAAAAATCCAGCGACAGAAATGTCATCACATTTGTGCCCAGAAACTTTAAAGGCAATTTCGCATATGGGTGTTGAAAGTGACCGTCCCGCGAATTACGATTATTCGCGACGATTCTATCAGTCTTCGCCCTGGAAATGTCGGGCTTCGACTTATTTTATTTAGTAACCCTGTTTGAAATTTTACGATGCGTTATCGCACGCATTCTTCTTTTCCTAATGGGTAACTCGGAAATAAAATTCACGTCGCTGGTTTCCAATCAGATAACTATGACCGTAACTCCGAATGCGAAGACGGCTGATTGGATGGATTCATCAATAGAGGTCCATTATGCAAATCACCCTTTCAGAAATGAAATCAGTTTTTTGATCGTTAATTTAATTTCGTTGGGAGGTTTTATTCGTTTTCTCCAGATGGCTTTTTGCTAAATGGCGCACTAACGATGTACGAAGAAAGCTTAATTTTTTTACAACGTATTATAAAAATATGAAGAATAGTAACGAAAATCTGTATAAATTTCCATATTTTCTTACTGTTTTATTTTAAAAGTCACAGTTGCCGTAACATGTGTATTTACTATATGTATTGCAGCTTGTATTTTAATTAAAAAAAAACATTTGATACTTGCTCTGTATTTTCGTAGACGAAAATCTAAATCAGTTAAATGTACGTATATTATATTTGTTTTGCTAATGAGGATGTAAATAAAGGTTTAATATTTTGACACAGAACGTAATACAATATTCTAATAGATATTGTTGCCGGATAACTCAGCTAGTTTCTGGGTTCGTCGTTCTAAAGTCCAGTAGGTGTAGGAAGTTCTAGAAAAGAGTTCACTTGTCAGGATGGAACACAAACTTTATTGCTTCTAGAACTTCGTCGAGCAATCAGCTGTACAAAATTCACAGGCACTAACGGCCAGTAGTAGCTCGTTTATAACAGGCCACTCATTACAAAAGCTTTCACAAATGCTGTAATTCTCACACAAAATAAAACACTTCCGCAGGCAAAATTCAGTGGAAATATACCAGGGATATCGTAAACATTCCCTTAAGACACAGCAATGAAGAATTTACACACAGCACTTAAAAACCAATCGAAAATACCGCTTCTACAGCGTCAACACAAAGCATAACACAGCAAACTCACTCAAAGAGAGCTCGATGAACACTGACTCAAACTGCGGGAGCCTGCTGCTTTTATAGTCTTCGACGAACAACGTGGAAGGTTTCAGAGAGATCCATCCGTGGTATTTACTAGAACAGACTCGATTGTGATTGCGTAATAGAAGAGAAATATTAGGCTATTATGCATGTTAATGCAGGAAAACCAACTTTACAAGCCCCACTGGGCAAATAGCGCCAAATGACTAAAATGCCGCCAAGCTTGGCGACTTTAGGAAAACTATCGCCAAATTTGGCGCCAAGAATAAGTCCCCTAAAGTGAGGTTACTGAAGGCCTAGGACCAATATTTCTCGAGATTTCTAGAAAATGCTACTCAAACCTATACGAAAACCCAAAACTCCGTATCTGGCGTTCTAGTTGACCGATTTTGATGCAAAAAAAAGCAAATTTTAAGTATTTGATGCGTAGAAAACGAATTTTAAACTATTTAAAACCCCAGAACAACAGGTTACCCCAAAAATTCATAACAATATAATGTATCATATTTTAAATTCTGCGTTGATGACTTAGTGTTGTTTCTGGTACAGCTTTAAGTAGTTATAGTAAGAAAAAAAAATATTTTGCTTTCTGACATCCTTACGGATAAATGAAAAGTACTTGACAACCGAAAAACCAAAATGCAAACCGAACTGAAAAAAAAAAAAAAAAAAAAACGGAATAGTATAGCTTTCCGAACTTCATAACTATATAGATGCATCATAATTTTTAAACACTTTCATTAGTTATTTGAATTTCGATTGCTTACTAGTGTATTTCTCCATAATTATTTTTTCCATTGTATGCTTTTATTCGATAAAACAAAGGAATACTCAAATTATACGGTTGTAGAGCTAATTGAAAACGCATTTTGCCCCCTAGACGAACGCGCAGCAACTTCCACAGTATTTATTGCATTCGGTGGATTCTCGTGGAGAAGGGTTATCTAGTTACGGTAATTTTTTTTTTCCGTAAAAGCAGTTTTACACACTATACGTTACATTCTCCTCCCTCGAGTTTAGAAAAGCTGGGGACACTGTTCAGCCCAACAGTTTTTGAAAAAACTAGATGAGAAATTTCTTGATTCATGTCCCTTATTCACCTTATCTCGCTCCGTGCGACTTCATTTTGTTTCCTGCATTTAAGAGAAATATGAAAGGAGTGCGATTCTACATTGTAGGAAATATGACAAAGAGAGGATCAATCAGACATCAATATATATGAGTTTTAGAAATGGGACTAAGAATGAAATGATGGATTGGATAAATGTATTGAGCTCCATGAATAGTATTTTAAAAGGGATACAATTGTTTTATAAAATTTAGTAAATATATAAACTTTTTGTAAAAATTATTTTACTTTTATTTTTATTTATTCTTTTTTTTATACCCCTTCCTATTTTATTTGTATGACAATGCTATTCAATAGCTATTTTCACTTATTTAAATACAATCGAAAACATAGTACTACTAAGAGACGTTCGCTCTTCGGCAATTTTCTGTTGCTTAAACCAAGTTCAAGTGTGTATCAGATCAGTTTATATCTTTCAATTTATTGCATAACTTGCGGCATTTACTTTATAAAAATGACTCTAAAAAGGGTACAGCTAACAGCGCTTAACCTCATATTGAGTGAGCACGTGGAATACGGAGTCTGTTACTCTGCTTTGTTCAATATTCCAAGAAACCATGGTTCATAAAAGAAATAGTAATAATTTTTTAATTTCGATTAACATTTGACTTTTGATTATCTTTTGATCAAGGAAGAACTGTTTACTTTCTTCCTATTTCTAGGAATGTGTTTTAGAAATTCTCTTTCTCATTTTATTACTTTTCGCATATTATTTGCTGGTAAGGACAGTTATTATTGTAATTTTTTTCTTATTTAATTATTTTTTTCAGGGCCATGGTAACCCGGTTGGAAGAGGCATCGATCTCGTAGCCCGAAGGTTGTGGGTTCGATCCTAGGACCTACCAGAGACCGCCGTGTTCGCTAATCACGACTGCGGACCCGATAAAATACGTCGTAGTCACAATGTCCTCCAATTTTCCATAAAAGACAGTAAACGTGGGGGTGACAAAACTAAGCCGTGGGGTCTTCTGCTTGGTATTTGCTTTCAAATTAAGAAGCTTCGCTAACGATCGCTAGTGCTGCCATCTATCGGTTCCCGAATGAGGCAGAAAGGAACTCTTTAGGAGTTTGTAGTAGAAGTTGATATCCTTAGCAGGCACTGTTGCTATCGATCTAATCTGGATTTGGGATTGGCACAAAATGCTGTAAAAGCAGAAGTGATTAGGCTCCCATAATGCATAAAAACAAGACAGACAAGACAGATTATTTTTTTATGAATAGATTTAATAACGTCTTCAGACCGTACACAAATCTCACATCTCAAATTAAAGAACAATATCGTAAATGTTTTTAAAAAAACATATTGCTCTTAAAAACAACAAGTGGAAAGCTTCTTTTTTTTTTTCAAATAAGTTTTCGGATGAAAGCCTAATTCCCAATCTCTGTTTCATCAGTAAAGAACTGTTATCACCTAAAAAAGAACACTGTCAAGAAAATTCTAAAGATAAATGATGATAAGTTCTTTTCAGATACACGAATTTAGAAAAGAAAAAAAAGAATGTATTCACAAATTCAACTTAGGGAATATCGATATTCAAATTATTCTTTTGTGTAACCGCAAACAACAATAAAATAACTGCAAACAAATATAAAACGTGTGCGTCAGTGTGCGGAATTTACACATTAGCACTAGTTAAAATTATTTCATTCAAATCTAAAGCATCCGCGCTTATGTATACGTCAGTTAAGAACTACAAAAAATCTTAAAGGATCGTTTTAACAGACCAAACGTGAAGGTCCACTTATGTGGATCTCTAGAGGGAACCATCTGGCGTGGATCATCGTCTTGCCTAGGTAAGCTTATAGAATAGTTATATATACATACTAATACATACTACACTAAAATTTTATTAATATACACATATTTTGTATGTCTTAATTTTAGTTGTTAACTGCAAGTTATATGTTTTTTTCCGTGCATTTATTTACTGCAAAACGAATGGAATTGAAACAAATTAGTTTCCGCTTTGGAATTTTTTTAAAAAGTAACAAAACTTTACTGAACATTTTCTTAATATTTTACGAACGAAAGCTTAAAGAATGCAACCATTTTTTATGGTGAATGTTCAATGATATTTTTCCTGTGTTATTAGAACAGGTTTATGAAAGTTATTAGATATATGTAATGAAAATGTAGTCTCTTTTTAGTAATCTAATGAAACTAATATTTGTTAAAATAAATTAGCAAAACTCTCCGAAAAAAAGATCAAATTTTTCTAACAAATTCAATTATATATGTATGTTTTTTAAGTTCATTCATAAATATATTTACTTACTTTTATGAGAAAATAGAATAACTACCAGAACAGGTGTTTAAATATTTATAATCGTCAAACTTAGGTATTTCCAAAATAGCAAAAGTTTTGCATTTGTGAAATAATGTTTTTAAAAATGCGATTATTCTTTTAAGAAAAAGAAAAATATAGAAACCATGCTGTTCGTGCTAAGCTAATGAAGTAATTAAAATAGCGTCATTTTTTTCTAAATTATTTCCAGTTTAGCGATTTAAAATTGCATTATTTATTTTTAGAAATGAACTTAAATATTTTATTTAACCCTCTTTGAAGCTAGTTTCAGCAAATTATATTTTTAAAATAATGTATGTAGATAATACTAAAATGTTGAAAAGTTATACTGTGTTTATTATTCTTACTATAAACCAATTAATGTGAAACTGCATAAAAATATAATCATGTTTGCTGAGAAGACGAACTGTGAGATATTCCATGAAATCGCAATTAGATACATTTAATTGTTTGATAAAACTCTTTTTATATCTATTTTCGTTGTTTGTTAAGTCCTTTATTGAAAATGGCAGTGAGCTAGGGGAAAAGATTAATAAAAAGAAGAAAATACACGATTTTTTTACTTGACTTCATTGAAAATATCGTATATCTAAATTATACCAGAAATGCAAAAGTTTTATCTACTGAAGGTTAATTTTTTCAAAACACTAGTTTATTCAAACAGTTAATCATTTTTTTTATTTGTATACTTGTAATGTTTCCTGCTTTATTTTAAAAATTTAATGTGTTTGTGTCTCAGACATATAATTTGCAGGTAATGGGTATAGCATAATGATACTATAAATTATTTATTTACTTTCGTTTATATATAATACAAACACAGTATACAAATTAAAATGGGATTCATTTTTATTTTTATTAGTAAATTAGTATTTAGGCTACTAAAAGCATTGAAGTGTTTACAAATAGCTTATATTTAGCTGTTGTGTTTGTTTCTATTCAGACGACTTTTATTTAGTTTTTCGAATTATGTATGTTTACTGAGCGAAATAAAATTAATAATAATTTGTGGAATTCAAACTGGAGGATTTTCAAAACTTTGCTAAAAACAAAATATTAATATACCAAAGGCACTTGTGTTTGTTATTCTTACTGTTGTTTGACCAATATAAAATTTTAGTATAATACTGTTTTAATATAATATCATTGAGATATTTTGAAAGTTGCTCTGAAATTATATATATATATATATATATATAGGTAACTTTTAGCTGCTATTGTCAAATTTTGATTATGAACAAATGTTCAAATAAAATATAATTAAAAGTTTCCACATTAAAAATTGAAAGTAAGTAAAAGTACTCCCATCAAAAAATACAGTTGAAGAGTATATAGTGCTGGTTAGTATCAAAAATGGAAAAACTGAACTATTCAAAATTGTTACTTTTACGAGTAATACTAAAATAATGATGAATTTTTAGCTAGAAAATCATAACACCACATTGCTTATAAACTACTATTACTGAAAAATAACTCTTCTAATAAGCAAATATGTTAGGAGGCCTTGCAAAACTTTGTTAACAACAAAATCACGTACGAAAGCCCTTTTTTAGGTGGGAATGGGGATGGATGGGGGTTGGACTAATATTGCACAGAAATTTAAAATCGCATATGAAACCTCTGGCCGACGGGCCAGATGTGGCCCGCCATGGCTTTTGATCCGGCAACCCCGGAACATATCAAAATCCTGTATAAAACCCATATAAACATTCGAAATTCCATATAAATCCCAGTTATGAGGACCGCGACTTCACGAACATCCTGAAGTTTGACCTGCGACTTTGCTAACATCCTAAAGTTTAGCCAGAAGCTTTTCAAAGGATGCCTATACCTGTTTTAAACTGTAAGCCCTACTATTAAAAATGATGGATATGTTTCATCATTTTCCATCTTTATTATTAAAAAAAAATCCCGAAAATTTTACTACCTAAACCGATTTTTAAAGTTTAGGACGATATATAAACTATATTTCTAAAATCATAAGATAAATATCATACATAAATTATGTTTCCACTAAAATCAACATATTTCATAGCTTCAGAATTTAACTTTTGTTCTACTCGATATTCCACTTTGCCGTTCTATCTAGTTTGCCTTTTGAAAACTTCAGATTGCTTCAGCTTCTGTTGCTATTTGGTTCCTCATTAAAAAAAGCTTAACACATAATTTCATTTTCATGCGTTGATTATATGTAGGACACTTATTTCTCCTTTTTGTTTAAATTCCAAGCAATAAAAATTTAAATTTCGTCTTTGTGATGCGATTAAATATGTTTTAATTTCAAAAGAAAGCATTTTAGATTTTTATTTATTTCACTCATTATTTGATTATTGTTTCTAATATTTATTTTATCATTTTTTTTTCTATTTTAATAAAATTTCTTCTTATGATTGTTCACTTAAAAGTGTTCATCAATAAACATCAACCACATGAAATATGCGTTCACATTGCTTTGCACGCTTTTGTCTGAGTAAATTAAGGTTAATTAGGATATAATTTGGACAATGTACTTAGTATGAAGGTATTGTATTTTTTTTTTACCTTTGAGTTTAGTCTGTCATTAAGTATGTATTTAAAAGTCTATGAAATTCACATCTAACCTATATAATAAATTAAATAAGGAATTATAAATTAATCTGAAGAACTTACTATTGTGATTTATTAAAAGTTTTTAAAAAACAGAAAGAATACCAGGACGTAATGTGATTATTAAAATAACTGTCCTTACATTTGTTTATTTAAATCCTAAAGCATGAAAATAGTCTGTTAATTACTCTTGATTTTTAAAAATACCTTATATGCAATTTAAATTGAGCAAGTCTCTATATACCTATAATGCAATAAATTTTAGCACACCTTGCTAAAATTCGATTTTTAAATCAATATGCCTGTTGATAACGATATTCTTTATATGACATATTTTATTGCTAATTGTTTATTTGCGTGTTGTGGTTCACATTTCGGTGAAAAAGTTCTTTTTAAAATTGTTAGACAAGACAGAAAAAAAAAACAGTAAATTCTTTGAAAAATAGTTTTTATTTATTTTAAGTAATCTAGTATTGAAATTTAATTTATCTCTTACCATGGTTTACGTTATGCGAAAATAAGGTTAAAATATTTATCCATATATGTGTAATCTGCCGAAATTCGGTGCGTTTACAGTAACTGATTTTTCGGTTGCAAAATCGATTTTACCTTTGTAATCTTCCTGGAATCGATTTTTATTTTTAGCATAAAGCTATAAATATTATTAAAATTTATAATCAGATAGATATATTTTTGACAAATGTATGAATTTCAAAATAATACTGTTCAGTTAAAACTTAAGTCGTGAGACCTTTTAGAAATATGGTCTACTAAAACAACCATTTCTGCTTCAATACACCACAAGTGCAATATTGTGTACTATTCGATTTAAATTCTTCCAGGGGAGCTCTCTATGTTCATACATCTCCGTAATTTACTTTTCTCGAAACTCGTTTTCCAAATCTGTCAAGGGCGACGTCATCATACATCACGCTAATTGAGCAATTCTCGTTCATTCCTTACGTTAGACATCGCCAATGTGATGCTCCGTTAACGATATATCGCAGCTTCAGCCTCCATCTATCACCATTAACTTGATTCTCTAAACTTTCTTAATTTTTCGGCTACTAACAGGAGAGAATAACAATTTGGTTTAACGTTTCAATCTTCACAAAGGCGTGATTAAGATTTATCTTTTCGTACTTGTGTGTGATATTCCTAATTAATATGGCTCTCAAACAGCCCACATATTTAATTGCACACTAATTATTAATTGAGCTCTTCTGTATAGAACGTATGATTAAATAAATTGTGGAATCAAAAATCAAAACCATAAATCCTTAGGCGAAAATTAATTTTTGTATATTCATTATAAATAACTATTATATAAAGAAGAGCGTTTTTTACCAAATTTACTAGCACGCAAAATAGAAATAGTTAAATAAATACCATTACAACAATTAAAGTTGTTTGGTAAGGAAGTCTTACTTTTGAAGTTCCGTGTAAAAGAAAAATATTACTATATTCCATTGGTTTAGATGAATGATTGTATATATTTCAACAGAAAAACGGCTATCTAACAAATTGAAATTCTCATAATCATTAGCATTAACTCTTAATGAATATTAGTAGTCATTTTGTAAGAGTTCAATGATCTTAACCTCTTATGTGAATTTTTTAAATTTGTTGAAAATACTACACGTCATAGAAAATTTGCCTTGTGTAGGGCTGCGGCTAAAACTTCATAAAGAGAAACGCAAGAATAATATAATCTTAACTACTTTCGAGAACAGAGCACGTAAATAGGAAATTAGTGTTATACCCTTTCAATAGGTAGGCTAGTGAATATTTTAAAGATAAAGCCTTCATATTTTTTTTTAATGTATATCTTTTTAAAACTAAGTTTTCTACAAAATGACTTACATCTATTTAGCTGGTTGTGGTAAAGGTATTTTAAAAGTATTCTTACTCTTTCAGAGTTGGAAGAGACTCATTTTTCTTCACCACGGGAGACTGCTTCATATTTCCATCTCGTATTGAGATAAACCCCGAAACTTCCATTAGGCAGCTTGGAAAATAATATTCAACTGCAATTCGGGTTGTTAAATTTCTTCAAGGACTAGAGGACACTGCATCCTGCTCACTGATGTTCCCGATCCTTTAGAGCCAATAGGAGATCTTCGTGTCATTCGCGCTCGCCATGAAACGTGCAATTTTCCACTTTATGTTGTTATCGTGTCCATTGATAGAAGATTGCACTGACAACAAAACCTCCATACCTTTTTCCTGGATTGTTTTGTCTAACCAATTGTAGCCTGAGCAAGAAGCCAACTATTGTAACGAATGCACTGAGTGAATGATCGACGCGAAACGTAACTTTTGAACGAACTGTCTCTATAATCAATCGCCACATCATCAAACGAAAGAGGAAGGTATTAAAGCAAAGGAGGAGGTAGCAAAATATCCCGAATTTTCCGCATGCCTTTGCATGAGATTTCAGATATTTGCATCTTTCTGCCAGATCCTTTATTTAAAATTTCATACCCCCCCCCCCACCAATAAAACAAAAATAGGAAGAACTTACATAATGTATATACGCACTAAAGTTCTATATGTTAGTAAAAGCGTATCATAATCCATGCGTCGTCATTGTTTTCCTTCCTTATTCTATTTAGTTGGAAAGTGCATCATTATTATGAATGTGCAGTATATACTTCACCTTTATTTATACGGTTAGGAATGTGCGACATAACATTATCATATCGCCATCCTTGTTCCATAAAACACTTCTTTGGAATTGAAATCTATATAAAAATCCCTTACTGAAAGTGTTTTACAATCTTCTAACTATACTTCTAACATATTCTAACTATACTTCTTCTTTGTAATAAACTATAGTATCTGTCAGTTTCTCGTTAAAGATGGAAGATATTGCCAAGATAGTTTCAGTTTCGGGGACTTATTTTTCATAATATATCAACAAAATAATCAAAATAAATCAACAACAATGCAAATCTTAGGAATTTTATCATTTTATTCTCTCCCTCCCCTCCTTCTATCTGGCAGTCTTATTGAAAAATGCAATGAAAACAATGCAAATCATGTCCACAGAAATGTCGAAATACTTTGTCGACGGAAAATATCGGGATGAAGGAAATATCACCCTACTGTTAAAAAAATATTTATATATACATAAAAAAATCCGTGGGTCTCCTGAAAGCTAGTGTCTGCCCAAGGACGTATTTAAGAGGGGGTCCAGGGGGTAGGGACCCCCCGAAATTTAGATTTTTGTTATTAAAATGAAAATGATAGTCTATTTGTGAAAAATTCAGCTTTCTTAACCGTTTGTACCCCTTCCGAAATTTTTGTACCCCCTCCAAATTGTTTTTCTGGATACGTGCCTGTGTCTGCCATTCTTAAAATACTCTGCCTGCGTCAATTTACGATTTCTGCACATTTAGAGCAGGTATGGGCAACCTTTGAAACTTTATGATTTTAGTGAAGTCGCGGGCCAAACTTAAAAATATTAGTGAAGTTGCAGGCCGTATAAATGAGATTTATATGGGATTTTGAATGGTTTATATGAGTTTTGATTTGTTCCGCGGGTCGGATCAAAAGCCGTGGCGCTCTACATTCAGCCCGAGGGCCGGCGGTTGCCCATATGTGATTTAGAGTTTAAAAAAAAAACGCTTCAAAACTAAAATTAGTTTATTTCTTTTATATTAATTTTGAAAGTGTCTTGATTCACCTCAAATTAAATGGAATTAAAGAAGTATGATTTGAAAATAAAGGAAGAAAACCGACTTCACACAAATTATTTCACCATAACAAAAATTATTCCTATTCTAAATTAGTAGGCTTTGGAAAATTCTCGCATGCTTATAGCAGATATCGCCAAGCTGAGCTCCGTATTGAGGACGTCCTTTTTTTATGTAAATTTTTCGATAAATCGCCAAAAGTAGCCAATCTTGGCAGCTTTTGACACTAACACCAGTGTCGTTACTGGCAACCTATTAAGCAATGGTTTGAAAACACGTTTTTTTATCCGATTTTCTGAATGGTCATATCATCTGAACGTGACCAAATTAATACGGAACCACCCCTGAGCTATCCCCTTCCCAATAAAAAAAGAAATTTTTGAAATCGGTCCACGTGGTAAAAAATTATGGTTGTTCGTAGATTAAGAAAAAAATTAAAAACCCGCGTTGAAAATAGTACCTCCTCCGTTTTTAAGGACGTTAAAAAGAGGTAAAATGCAGATTTTTTTAATTTAAAGTAATATTGACTTAAGTATTCTTATACAAATAATTACAGTCTTTTTATTATAAGAATAAAATTATTTATCAAAATAAAACAGCAATATTTCATCAAGCACTTTCTAAATTCTAACTAGACATATGCTCCCTCGAGACATTAAGCCAATTAAATAAATGGGAAAAATAGCAATCTTTTTAAAAAGAATTTTCCATTAACGATTAATTATCATTAAGTTAAAATAGCTAAAAAGTATTTTTTAATTAGACTCTTTTGAATTACTTTTCAATTTGTTAAAAACGTGTGCTTTATTTTTGAAAAGCCGTATTTAAAGGGAATATAATTTAATTTCCAATTATGAAAATAATGAAAGGAAAGTTCACTTATATCGTTTAATACGTGTTCTATCGGGAATAAGAGCAATGACAGAATTATCTTGTATCCCTTAGCTCTGGAAATAGAATATTTTTTTGTATGTGCAATTAAAGAATTATGAGTAGCCATTTAGATCACACGTTTTATGTTATTTTATGGTAATACACATTTTATGGCTAAAGGATTACTAAGAGGAATTGAAGACCCGTCATCAGTGAGAGAAAGCAAGTAACGAAGGAAAATCTCTGCGCAATACCGTACATCAGTGACCGATTTTCGGAAGATATGAAGGTCAGTATTGTCCAAGCAAGAACTCCGTGACATTCAAATGCGTTATTTTCGTTCATATTAGAGGGATGGGTACGTGTTCCCATGGCACCCCACACTTCATTACAGGCCTGGACCAAGGATAAGAGCCGAGGACACCCTACACCCTTCCATTTTACAGCCGTGTCGTGCACTACATTATTAGTGCATTTTTATATTTTACCCATACTCTTTTTAGAATGTGATTTAACTTGAAAATACATATTATAAATGAAGAGCTGAGTGGGACAATATGTTAACTGGCATTTTCTCTGTGATAATTCGCAAAAAAGTTCGCACAACACACGCAATGACAATAACTATCACCACCAATTTTAAATTTAACATATATATTTATGATAAACTGTTTATCATCTATATATGTTTTAAATTTTAAGATATAATTAGCTTTAGAATCTGTGAAATTTTATTCGATGAAAAAAATCAAAATATTTTACTTCTAATTTTTACTGAAATAAAATAGTTAACCCTTTAAAGCGCGGTGTCCTTGCCGTAAGGACACCAAACTCTTGACGTTTCGACTGTTGCCAGTCACGAAGAATAGATTTGATTTCTATAAAAATAGTTGCGGTTGACATAGCTCCACCAGAATCTTTTACTTTTTAGCACGTCATTTCCCATAAAAAAAATTGTCACGATTACGTTTAACAGCAGTGACATCTGCTGGAAAATGGAAGAACACGAGAAGAAAGCTGGATAGATTGCCCAATGCTGAAAAAAGGACAGCCGTCACAGCCAGCTGCGTCTTAAAAAGGTATCTAGATCTGTGGCACGCGATGAACGTTTCGATCGTCCGCCATCCCACTGGTAGTTAAGTCGAGAGATGGCAACGGCTGCCCTTTTTCAGCATTGGGAAAGGGTTGCGCCTCAAAGGGTTAAAGTGGCTCGCATCCGTAAAGAGCAGTGGAACATGTTTCTGATCTATGTCTAGTTTTCGTGTTCACGGGGAGCCGCAAAATAGGCCGTCTCTGATAAGAAGTTGTAAATGACACAAACCGTACTGTTCGTCGAGCAGATAGACCGCTTATGTGCAGCCTAATTGGCAACAGCAAAACGATATATCGACCGTCCGTTGCATGTGTCTTTTAGTTTCTCCGGCTGCCTGCCCCTCTTTGCCCTTTGAACAATATACTGGCCATCTGCTGACATGGTTGGTCGTGGGTGCTCACAACACAAGTGAACTGTAGAACAGCTGTCCCAGTCTTCTTAAGTCTGGACAGCTGTCCCAGTCTTCCATGCTCTCCAAGTTCATGGTAAGATGCTGGGAGCGATTCGGAACTCCTCAGACACACTTGAAACACTCCTATCTTTCTCCAAATTCCCAATGATTCTACTTCAGATGTAATCATACAGAAGTGTTGCTTGTTGACTCATCCTAATTAATTAACGTTTGCAACTATTCGACTTTAATGAATTCGTTTAAACGTTTGACATAAATTCTGAGAAGCACCACCAGCATACTTTATATGCTTTCGGACACTCTCCCACTAGCACGTGCTGTGTATATGCGCATGCCCTACCCTCTTTGATTTTCTGATTGGTTCTTCGGTCCAAATCTGGTTGTTAAAATTTCCATTGAGTCCTTGACTTTTGTTCTGCAGTGTTGAACAGAAATTTAAGTGTTGTGATATATCATTGCATTAATCCATAATTGTTTTTTAAACAATTGTGTATTAATGCAATAAATCATGTAATTTTTTGTATTTTATTTTAATTTTTGCTTAAAAATTTTAAATTCTAAATTTTAATCTCGTCTATTTTAGATCCAGCATGCAGGAAAAAGAAAAAGATTATTAATTATATCAATTTTTCGGGGAAAAAAGTGTTTTATCATATAAGTTTTTTTTTTTTGTTGTTGTTTTGTTTATTTTCGTAGCAATATATATTTGACTTTTAAAGTATTTATCTTCTTGAATGTAGTTTTAAAAATATTTGTAATTTTATCATGTCCATAAACCTATGTGGCAATCCGAATTTTCATGAATAAAATTTAGTTAATGGAATTTAATTATTATAATTATATTCTTAAGAAACATCTCACATGCAAAATGATTTAGACAAATTTCCTCATTATTAATTTTTTTAAATTGTTCACTGTGTCTGTAATTAATACGCTATTAAGTTTGATTAATGTGCTGATTACATTATTTTCCTTTCATTTTTGCATTTTTATTTCTAAGAGATTTTCCAATATTCAGATTTTCAAAATTGTTAAAACATTTATTCTTACTTTAATGTCTAGACTGTATTTCATTTTTAAAAAGTATGAAAATTTCTTAACGAGTGCCATATTTTTTTAATTACCAGTTACGGAATTTGAAACTAATTATATCAGTAGACAAGCTCTGTTTTATCCCGATTTTAAGTCCCTTATAAATATTTAGGGGTCATTTTGTCGATATCTTATACTAAATCTAAGCAAATAAATCTAGCCAGACACATCAACTGTAAAAGAAATTTAGTTTCGTATTTGTCAAATTTTATTAGGAAAAAGGTTACGCTCTCAGAATTAATTCCACTTGTTAATTTTCAAAATGTTACACTTTTTAAATTTGTATACCATCACAATACAGAAAAATTCTCAGTTAGTAAAATGTAAATGCACGTATTGGCGATGCACAAATTTTCAGACTTCCATCATAAAAAGTCTCAGAGCTATCATATAACAAAGATGATCGGGGGGCTATTCATGAATTTGAATGTAAACATATTTTTCGGGAGATCAAAATTATTTATTGTTAATATCTTTAGAATCCCTGAAATGCGAACATCCGACGAGTTTGTTTTTTTTCCCTTTCGAGAGCCACTGAAAAGTACTTTAAGTCAGCATATATTTATCTTCGTACCTCTGACACTTTTTAGGATGCAATTCTCAATTTTTTTGCATCAAGTCACTATTAAATGAGACACATTTTACTAGTTGTGAACTTTTTGTAGGTTGTCATGTACAAATTTAAGAAAAGTAGCTTTTCGAAAATTATGAATAATTTTGAACATTTTTTTCAATTTGCGTTAGCCCTTATACCTAATGGAAAAAAGAATTAAACTTTGTTACCACCATTTGGGGCACCCTGTATAGCCACACAATTATTTCGTACAACTATTTTCTAGATTTTTGGATTGCATTTTTCATGTAATTTTTCACTCAAAAAATATACACAGTGTCTCAAAAAGGTTACGCTGAACGAAATAATTAAAATAAGTACAGTTCGATAAGTACCTGTTATGCGTGTTATTTTAAAATGCTTTAATTTTTTTTTTTTTGCATTTTTTTGAGAGATTTTTTTTATATTTTTGTTAATTTGGACAAGATTTAATGCTTTGTACATTAGATATAAGTGTTGCAGCGTGAACTGAAAAATTGTTCAAAATGAAATAGGAAAAAAGACTGTTTGAATTTTCAAAAATGTCGCTTTTTAAATTTGTATACGACCACCGTACAAAAAAATTCTCAATCAGTAGAATGCGCCCCTTGTACTAATGTAGAAGACTTCTGTGTTACTCAAATTATTGTATGGTGAACTGTGATCGCTAAAAAAAATTTGAGAATTGTGTCCTAAAGGTGTCAGAGATATGAAGATAAATATATGCGGACTTGAACCACTTTACAATGATTCTCAAAGAAAAAAAAATAACTTCGGATGATAGCTTTTCAGAGGTCGTTCAAAATTACGACCAAACGATATGTTCACATTCAAATTCTTGTACAGATCCTGCCTATCTTCTTTTAAAATGTCTCTGCGAAGTGTTTTGATGAAATCCTGAAATTTTGTCCATCAGCACATTAGTGTATAGGCACATTTTACTATTTAGGGTATTTTATTTGTTACTCGTTCGCATATAAACTTTAAAAAAACTGGAGTGACTCCACTCGACTTTCCGAACACTTACGATTAAGATCATCACCAACCATTTAAATAAATTTTAATCGATCAATAATTCAAACATATATACCAAACGGAAGCTCATTCGAATGCACCGTTTAAACGCTAGCGCACTTTCAATTATTTTTTCCCATAGGCCATAACGTAAAAGAAATCTTTGTCGTAGCCCTGTAGAAAAACTATAAGTTCTATACACATCAAAAATCAATACCGGTCTTACGATGGTGGTTTATAAAATGTTTCCCAATTTGAGCTCAATCGAAGGTATCGTTTAAACGCTAGCGCACTTTCAAGAATTTCCCCCCATAGGCCATAATGTAAAAGAAATATTTGTTGTAGCCCTGTAGAAAAACTATAAGTCCTATACACACCAAAATCAATACCGGTCTTGCGGCGGTGGTTTGTAACATATATGCCCAATTTGAGCTCAATCGAATGTCCCTTTTAGGAGCTATCGTGTTCACTCACATACACACACACACACATACATACATACATCTCGTAAAAATAGCATAAATGATTCAGAAGACCTCAAAACGTGTAAATTCACCAAGATCTCGAAGTCGATTTTTTTCATGATTACAATACTTTCCTTACATGGTACATGTTCGGAAAGTAAAAAGTAATTTTTTTTTTTTTGAAAATTAAAGTGAGTAATTTTTTCTTAACGTAATTTTGTTTCCTACCATATTTTGAACATTTTTTTTTTCAATTTACATTGCTCGATTATCTCTAATGGATAAAGAATTAAAGCGTATTTTTGGGACATTCTGTATATATACATGGCGATTTATGTAATTCTAAGTCGAAATTCTTTTCTGAAACCTCTTGAAGTAATTTTCCTTTCTTTGTGATTTGTTGAAATACTGGAACATAACATTGCTGTCTGATATTTGTCACGTGAACATTCAGGTAATTTAAGTTAAAAGAGAAAATTACTTGTTCAGTTAATTATAATTATGTTTATACATATCTGTTTGAAAATATTTTACCTCCTATAAATTAGCCATTAATTAGGTTTTAAATCATCATACTGAGATTTTGAATTATTGAATGATATAAAGCCTTTATCTATCAAAAAAGAAGACAATAAAATAATCAAACTGATTTTTAAAGTAACTTCAAAAATTAACAATCAAAATTTAATTGTTTAAAATCCTGCATTTAAAACCTAACATTGAACTACTCTAAACAATTGTTCTCGCATTTTATTCCAATAGTTTCTACTAAAATGTATTATCACATACAAATGCATTTCTTAATTATCAATTAACTCAATTAACTTTCCAGAGAAATTATGTATAGCTTATTCCATGAATTAGAATAAATATTCCGCAGAATGTATTTTTCGCAGAAGTGTATGTACTGCTTACCTGCACTTACATGATATAATTGAATTTTGAAATCTCATTATGTGATTCCGAAATTATTTAAAATCCTTCCTTTATTCCATTGTCCATTGATTTAATTTAATAGCGTTTCATTAGAAATTGATTTGCTTTGAATATAACTTCCTAAGAAGCTGTTTAAATTCGATTGAATAACGGAAAACGAATGCGTTTTCTTTCAAATCTGTTTGTTTAATAAATAGTATTAATTATGTATTTCAAAATGTGACCGGTTTATTCTGTTATTCAAGTTTTTAATTTATAATTTCTTTACTATTTCAATCGTAATAAGCATTAGGGGTAAACGGAAGCATTGTTATAAGTTTCAAGAATGACTTAATAACTAAAATATATTAAATTACGTGTTAATATTTTTATTTGATCTCTCTGCACCGTTAATAGAAGTAGTTGAACATTTCACCATACAAAGAGCTAAATTAGCTGCAACCTTTCAACGGAGAAACGTTGAACCATGATTTGGTCCTTTGATCAGTTTAAGCACCAAATCATGGCTCAACGTTTCTCCATAGAAATGTTGCAGCTAATTTACAGTGAACAGTCGTTGTCAAATGAATATCTCGTATTTACACTTTTTAGTGATTTTGACATTTTGACTATTATGGCTAGTTTACTAACCAAATTTTCGTATAAGAAGACTTCTGTGTTACTCTAATTAGTGTATGGTGAACTGTGATCGCTAAACAAAATTTGCCTCATGAATCAGCCAGAATATTATCAAATATTAACTGCTAATAAAAACTGGTGATAATATATAAACTTTTTGCACATACGAAATACAAGTGACATAGTCGGTTTGACAACGATATATCTGAATAGTATTTTTTTTCCTCCAATTATAAAGTACTCCACTGCAGTTTCAACTTTCAAAACTAAGTTGCGTTATCATTTCAATTTTTTAAGTTCTCGTAGTAAGGCATGAAGGATATAGTCACTCAAGTATCCGTCTGCGAACCAAAATACTTGGGAATCGAATCGCGATGGGCTCAGAAGTCGCCCGGTAGAGACTCTGAGCATCTGCCACAGACAGATGATACCACCAAATGTATTCCTCGATTTGGAGATCTAATTCTGAATAGCTAGAGGCAGTCATATCAAGAACGCAGTGACTTCACGTCACGGTTGCGATGATCAGTCGCGGTAGAATAGTAATCGACACTTTCTGATCACAATGTTATTGTGTTAACTTAAAACTTTAGCATCTTTACTAGCAATAACAAATAAGAAAAAAATCGCTTCATACTCTTCAGATTGTGCATGGTATGGTATAGAGCGCTTCAGTCATACGCTGGAATACTGGAATTATTCCAGCGCATGACTGAAGTATGAGTCTGATAAAGTATATTGAAATGCTTTCAAAATATTTATTTCTTAAATATATAAAGTTATATGATTGCTAACATCTTGATATTTCTGGACAATGCAATGTGAGAAAAATATTAATGTTATAAGGCGTCTTTCACGCTCCACTTAATATACATTTTACATCTTCATTTAAAAAAATCCACTCGTACTGAACTGTTGGTTGCATATTAAAATTATCCTCTATATACTTGATATTGCAATACAATTTCTTAAACTCTTACAGAAACAATATTCAAAATGTATTTGCTTTCTGTCTGGAAACATGAGATACTACTTATAGAAGAAATATGCATTCTTCTTAAAAGGAAAAATATAGTTATATTGAGAAAATTCTTTGAAAGAAGTTCGATTTTGCAGAATGAATATTGTTATCTCATGTATGTTTTTCAAACCAAGCCAAAAAATATCCAAATCTACTTACTTAATGCAAATTATTTAGCTTTCTTGAATTTTTATTAGAATTCCAGAATTTTAGGTATTTCTCGAAACAAACATGATAAAATCTATGCATCCCTGATAGCATTGAGATGGAAATTAATAACTGCAAAATGCCGCAAGATATACATACTTCACAGAGCGTATGGTTTTATACCGTGTTATCAATTAAAGCGATGGTATTTTAATAGAATTACATAGAAGATTGAGATTAGTCTAAACTGAATTCACTTTGTTTTTGCATTAATGCATTTACTCGCCAATTTATATATTTGTATGCAAATGACTAAATTTATGGCATGAAATGTGTTCAAGTAGCTTTTTCAGATATATGCTAGCAAGTAGAGACTCTAGAATATAGAAAATAATTAAAAGCAATACTGTTTTTATTCCTTAACAAATTGGCGATTACAAGTACACAAAAATAGTGTTTTCATCGAATCATGAATTAAGCTTGTTCGTTCCTATCCTTAGAAAGACACACTAATGAAGATTTTTCTCTGTCCAGAATTACTTGCCAACACTAGTTTTGAATGTTCCTTAGATATCTAGTTTTCGAGTTTTAACTTTCTACAAACTTTTCACAAGACAAGGGTATTAATCTCTTTTTAAGTATAAAAGTGGCTAGTTGATGGAAAATTACGGCAAAATCAGATCTTTTCTTCTAACATCATTGTGTCTTGTTTTTGATTTCTAGATTCCTGATGTTCAGTATTCATCTCTTTGCTGAGGGCGAAACTGGAATACTTCATTGTCGTTGCTAACGGCTGCTTTAACATTATACAAATTTCTGTACTTTGTTTTTAGCATCATTGGCGTCGAATTTTTTATTTCTATCTTCCTCCTTTATCAAACTTTTGACAATACACACATTTTATGTATTGATGCAACCTGCCGGCGAAAGAAAGCGCAGTTTTCTTTTCTTTCTTTCCTTATTTTTCCCTAACTTCATGTAATGTTTGTTTCTGACTTTTATTTAGCCAGTAAAAACTTCTCCGAAACTCTCTAAGAAGATCGAATTAAAGACAAGCTGAGATTCCATAAAACAATCAGAATTTGTCCAAATCTCGTCCATTTCGTGTCATTTTGACACTATTCGACATCCATATCACGTATTATACGCATCCACTTGGACGTAATTATGGATGAGCTGGTCTGTTCAAGGATATTTTTTGGTCGAGTCTTTGACGTCAACATCTATATATAGACCTTTTATGGATATCATTGTCTACATACATTTATCATTATAGTTAATTCAATGCATCCATCGCATAAACTTTTCCCCAGTGTAATACACTTATTAAACAGATGCTCCAAATGTATTAGATTCTGTAACTTATTCACCGATAAAAGTCACTGAAAGGATACTTTTAAATACGATAGCATTTTTAACAAAATATAATTGTACAAAGAATATACTCACCCCCAAATAATGTATGGATGTTTTTGCTTGAATTGCATCCAAATGAAGATATCTTCGCTCTATACAAATTATACTTGTTCGCAACATTTAAACACTATACCAATTCCCATTAAGCTAATCAGAAGGAAAAAATCGTACATCTTATTATCATTCCTGTAACAAATTTGCAGATTTTCTTTCCTGAATAATATAAGGTTCGTACGAGTCCTTAATTTGCTAAAATTACAAACTTTTGAAAAGTTGCGCTAAAATATCCTACTATTTGCCATACTCGAGGAGCCTTTCCCCGTATTTTCTTAAAAACAGGAAGAATTTTTAAATATTAGACCTTTTGAAGACAGTATTCCAAGAATTCCGAAATTTAGAAAATTCCAGGACTCTCATGAACCTTGTAATAAAGTTTTATTACATATTCAGTCGAATAGAACAAAAGAAAAGAAATAATACTTAATTTTCCATTATCCGGATAAAATTTGAGCTTATTTATAATTAGAAACGTTTGTACAAATTCACATCTAATGACGATTTATATCTAAAAAATAAACTAACTAGTTTTCCTTTTTTATATTTATGTATGTTACTGTGAAAGACCGAAATTGGAAAATGTCGACATTCACCGGTGAATGTCGACATATACCAAATACGTCGGTGAAAGACCGAATATTTGATAATATTCTTGTACATTAAGACCATCACCGGTGTATGTCAACATTCACACACATATTGTAGGGGAGGTCGAAAACAGCAATAAATAAGATTTCAATAACATACTAAAGTAGGTAGAATCTAAAACTACATGTCCGGCAGTGAAAAGCCTTTGCAGAGTGACGAACCGCTCACCTCACCGTGATTGGTTACTCCTCTCAGTAAGATAGACGAAAAAGTTACGTCACCCTTGTGGAGAACAAAATGCAAATATCCGACATATTCAACATTCACCATTAGTGCATGGTGAATGTGGACATTCGCCGGTGTAAGTCAGAAATAAGGATATTAGGCAAATATTTCGGACGTACACCAAGTGACTATGTGAATGTTGACATTCACCGGTGAATGTCGACATTCTCCACTTTTTGGACTTTCACGGTAACATGTATATGTGAGTGTGTGTGTGTGCTTGCGCGCTAGCTTGTTTGTCTTAGTTTCGAGCAAGTAATATTTTATTCCAAATTCCAAAACTTTGAATTTATATTATACTTCGTAGTAATTTAAATGATGAAAAGTGATTCCAAGTGATTTGAAAAGTCCCGGTACCAGAAGTATTTACTTCTGGTACCGGAACTTTCATTACTATAACTATACAGTGTGTTTCAGGGAGGACTCCTCAATTTTGAAAACACATACCTGAGAAAAAATGAGAGAAAAAAAATGAAACAAACGGTATGTTTTATAGAAAGATCTGAAATTTGTCGTACTTCGACTTATAGAAATAGTTTCAGTATTAGCAAATTCAGTGGCACCACAAAAGCACGAAGTTTTGAGGTATCTGCTTACGTGCGGAACACTTAAAAAAAAAGAAAAATGGAAAATGTTGATGTAGTTCATGCATTTTTATTTAAAATGTAATAAAACATGACAGGAACAATAATTTATTTTACAAAATTTTCATAACTTTTTTAAAACTGCATTTTTGAAGAAAATTGTAACAAAATTTCCGCCTTACGCCAACTGCTCTACACTGCATTCTTCTGAATTTTTAGTATCTTCCTTCGCAATGTATACTACTGTAACACATTTTGTGTTTTGAACCAAAATTATTATTCTGTTTTAAAAATTCACTGAAATTTGGCTAATTGTCGATAAAAACGTTGAATTTTTTTTTTTAAAAATTCTTCTTTTTTGGCAAAAATTAAGTGTAAATTTAATAATTTCATACGTATAACTTAACTTTTGCGACAGAATACGCTTTAATACCAATAGAATGTTTATGTAAAATTTCATTAAGATAGCTTTAAAACTTTTAGAGTAGTTTTCGTGACGCGAGATAACCAGAAACAGTTTTTTGGAAAACGCATTTGAAGATTTTATTTTAACATCGATGTTCAACCGCAAGTGACATTCAAATAGTTGTATCTTCTTTTCTATTTATCCTAGAAACAAAAGTAAAACAGTTTTGGAATCTTACGAATATACTTTTTCAAATAAAAGAATAAAAAGAAAATCTATTTTTTTTTTTCAAAAATGGCATTTTCAAAAAGACGTTCGCAGGTAAATTAAATAGTACTCATATTATAAGTACAGAAAATTTCTTCGTCACTCTGTTTCATAGTTTACAAAAGTAAGGGGAAATTCTTTGAAAAATCCTTCAGCGACCGAATCATTGCTCGGTTAACCTCCGTGCTCTGAACTATTCCCGAATGACAGGCATTGGTTTGGATTTTGCTTCGTATTCTCCGGATCTCACTCATATCATGTAACTTCTTCTTAAGGAGCTACCTGATACTTGAAAGACATTGTTACTCTAAGAATTCTCAAACGTTGGAACAGCTTTAGCAATTCATCTGTGAGGCACGTGCATTCATTGCAGTAGAGACATTGCAACAATTCACTTCGAACTTTATCCTTCGATTTCATTGAAAGACATTGCTACTCCAAGAATTCTCAAGCGTTGCAACAGCTTAAGCAATTCATCTGTGAGGCACGTGCATTCATTGCAGAAGAGACATTGCAACAAGTCACTTCGAAGTTCACCCTTCGATTTCTTCATGTTATTGCAGTGGAAGGTGGCCATATCGAAACCATTATAATATGATCTGAAGTCTGTTAACGAAGCATACTTTCATACACTATTTAAAAGACACCAATCAGTGATTGCAGCACCCTCTGATGTCTAATATTAGGACTATTTCTGTAAATTGGAGTATAAAAAATTCCAGACTTTTCTGAACTATATACCACTTGTTTCAAATTTCTGCCTGCCGCTGGTTAGCAGTTATGTCATTTAAAAGCTGGGTAGTATTTCATAAAACGCAATTTATATAAATAAGCTTGTTATTTTTCATAGTTTTGAAAAGTAAATTGTATCAGAAAATAAAGTTTTTCTACATATATTTCTTTGGCGAATGCAAACACATAAAAAAATTTAAATTCTCCCATTCTTTCACTAAGATTAAATAAAAAAGCATTTTGTTTTTAGACTTGAGACGTTCTCTTTCAAATCTTTAATGCATCTCAGTTTATAAAATGCTCCTGGCATTTTGAGAACTGGGCATATTACTTCAATTTGAAGCATTAGCAATAGAAAACCGCCGTCATTTTAAGAGGCTTCTATAGAAACATACTTCCGACAAAACTTCCAATTACATTTGCTTTCCTTGCAAAATTTTTATTCAAATACTGCCAGTTTAAACCTAAATCTAAAAACTTTAGCCACATTTTTATTTAGCTTACATTTTTTTTTAGCTAGGTTTGTTTGTTTCCAAATTTTTTGGCTTTCATATCTTCAAATTTAAAGCATTTTTATTCTAAAATTCTAAGTAGTCTTGAAATGAATAAGTTGAAATGTGCTGAAATAGTCTTTAAAAATCTTACTTTTGACATTGTGAAACAAATGGTTTTATCTCAGAAATATATGCATTAAATTTTCAAACACTGCATACCTGAGTATTTCCTGCTTTTTTCTTTCCTTTTTGAAATGCGAGGATTACAATTAAGAACACTGATTTAACTAGATTCCAGGACATTCGGACAATCGGTGATATGGACTTGTAAAATATTTCGTTGAGCGCCTCTCCATAGATTTTGCAGCTATCTCAGTCAGACACCGAAAAAGTTTTTGTATGGCGTGTCACTATTTGCTACTCAAAGAAAAATATACTTTTCAGATTATAATCACTTGTTGTTTGTAAGTCAAGCAATTTTTTTCATATGGTTATAATTATACAATTAAATGTTTGGCTTTCGACGTGACTTCTCCAGTTTTTATGATGTGATTGAACTAAGGAAACATGTAAGGACTACAAATAACCTAAAATGGTGACGTGATATAATAATTCATGTACACTCAATATTGAGTAATTTATTTTTGAGTGATTTTTATGAAATTAAATGTTAATAAATTTAATATACATTCTCTATTTATTTGGTTTATGATGATCCATCTCACCCGGGCCACATAGTAAGTATGTAAAAAGATCATAGAAAAATTCCAATAAAGTTATGAACTTCTGCATTAGGATTTTTCCAAGACACATTGAAGACTATATTTATGCATGTAAAAAATAAACTATATGGAAACATGTTTCTTTCAGAAAACGCAGAAAACACGTAGCCCATCTCTTCCGGAATTACTCTACAAATAATATGTTAGCGCGAAGCCCGGTGGTATAACGGTTAGCGCAATGCGTTACCGTGCCGCAGGTCAGGGGATCGATTTTCGGGCTGGGAAAGGTTCACTCAGCCTTTGATCGTTTGAGTGGGTCGATAAAATGAGTACCAATCTAGCCTGGGATATAAACACCGAGGGCTTCGCGTCAGACTTACCACCTCGCTGAGGCAAATGCTTTCGCACCCCAGAGCCTATGGTCACGAAGGCGTAGTTGGGCAGCGCTGGCCTTGGCCTGCAATTGGGCTCTTGCGCCGATGTTTAACTTTTTATAAAATGTTAGCAAAATGCTGACATCAAGGGTCAAGTATGTACATATATTTGGTTTTGCTGGGGTACAAGACGATTTTAAATCTACAAAAACATATAATGAATATTGCCCGTGGTGGATCTTTTCCATACTAGTTCATTTCATTTTCCTTATAATTAAAAATATCTTCTTATACAGGAAAAAATATTTATTTTACCAGAAATGTTTACATAAGTTTAATTTTGTAATCGCAAACGATGTATTATTTTAATTTTCCTGAATGGATGCATTTTTTAAAATGAATATATATATATATAGTATGATACTTTAATGTGACGTCAGATATTTCAAGTAAAGTTCAGATTAAGCAGTCACATGTTTATCGAACACTTAAATTAAGCTAGCAATTAAGAATGAGAAGATGCGGTAATACGGATGCACTGGCTTGGTGCACTGGCTTGGAGCATGTTCGGTGCACTGAAAGTGCCCCGATTCTTCGCATGTGCGGAGTATTTACTGTCTTACCACATCACGTGGTCTGCGAAGACACATTTCTCTCTCTATTATCTCTGATCGAACACACACATATTACCAACATGACCTCATCGGTATACAAGGCGTGAGTATCACTGTATATATATATAATAACTCAGAATGCAACAGCATAATGTTCTTGCGTAATATCAGTAGACAAATGAAACATGGTCATCCAACGCGACGTTGTCAAGTTTGACAGCAAAGCAAAACTGGTTACAGTCGACATGCATTGATTTCAATTTTTTTTCTTTTATTGCACACGTCTGTATACCCATTTACACACACACACACACACACATATATATATATGTGTGTGTGTGTGTGGTGTCCCAAAAACTTGACAATACAATTTCATTCTTTATCTATTAGAGATAAGCGGACGTTGAAAATCCGGAAAATGTTCAAAGGTAAGAAAAAAAGACTACGTCAATAAAAAAATATATATTCTCGTTAATTTTTAAAAATTACTTATATTTAAATTTGTATAGGATGCCCGTGCAAAAAAACTCTCAATTTGTCAAATGTAACCCATTCACTAAAGAGGTGATGAACAAAGTTTCAGCCTTTCATCATAAAATGTCTCAGGGGTGTCTTTAAAGAAATGGTCAGGGGCTATACAGGAATTTTAACGTTTATTATACCTAGAGTGCAAAAAATAATTTTCTTTCGTAATTTCTGAAGGACAAATGAGACGGGGTCATCCAACGTGACTTTTTCTCTTTGAGAGCCATTAAAAAGTGGTTTAAGTCGACATGCATTGATTTTATATTTTTTTTTCTTTTATTGCACACGTCTGTATACCTATTTATACAGGGTGAATCTAAACTCTTGGACAAAACTTTAAGAGGTGATAGGGCACATAGAAAGGAATCAGAATCACATAGCAATGTGGTGTCGGCAACATCATCTTCATGTAGTTGTTAATAATCACTTAGGAGAAAGTGCTGAAACAACAGTGCACTTTCCGACCATTGTTCGTCAGAAACTAATGTATTTCTCTCCGAAAACAGAAGACTAAACTTCATAGTTTAAAAATTCTATTTATTTTACGGATGAAATTTTTGGAGACGAGCCTATTGTTTATGAAACTTGGTTAAGAAATTAGACGAACACTTCAATACTTTTCACAAAGTGATTATTACCAGATAAGTCAAAACTGCGTTTTTGACCCCACATTGTTATGTGATTCTGATTCTCTATTATGTGTCCTATCACCGCTTAAAGTTTTGCCCAAGAGTTTAGATTCACCCTGTACATCGTTATAAAGTGTGTTTAAAAAAATTTATGGATTTGTTTACTTCCGCTAAAACTCTGAATCATTTTTTCTCTCAAAATTGCTTATGATATACAAGTTTAAAAATAAGGGTGAACAATAAATGTGTGCAATTTTTAAAAATTCATCAAAAGAATGGCACTCGCATATTTAATATCAAGCTAGTTTTAATCCAAATAATCCAACCTCTCTCTAGTCCTATTCATGCAAACCGCAACTATTTTTATCATTATTTGTTCTTTTGTAATGAATTTAAAAATTTCATGCATCCAGAATGCTTCAAAAATTCCCAAATAAAGATAAAATGTTGCAGCTTACGTGGGTAGGAATACAAAAAGATTGGATTTTCTTACATATGTATGTCAAAGCCATCTCATTTTTTGAACTACAACTTTTCTCTTATTAAAAGAAAACAAATCATCAAATAATTCTATCCTTGAAGTGTGAACAATGTTTCATCATTACTATTATCTTTTAATTAATTTTGAAAATGTCCACGAATTTATGATACACCCGGCATATGTTGTTTCAGGCATTAGGTCGAAACGATGTATGTAAGAAAGTTGTGCAAAATCTGGTCTCAAAACTGTTTTCTGTTTTTCTAAACAACTACGTACATAAAAATGCTTCTTGGGACAACTCCTTACATTCATTCTACAAGTAGAAATCCCTAGCCAGTCAGATATTTAAAGAACTAAATCGGGATCTACTGATGTTTACAGAAACAGAATATCTTGATAAGAAGGTGTTTATTTGAATATTCATAAATTTATTTCGCATAATGAAATGCCAAAGGTTTTCAGAATTTTGCGCAAAATATCTTTAACACGTAAGACCAATTATAATATTAATAATTATAATAAATTCTTCGTTTCTTTCAGCAAATTGATGTTTTCCGTTACAAATTAAAATTCTTGTATTACTCATAAAGCAACGAGAATCTTTATTTTTATTTGCATAGTGCATTTTTTATCTGCATATTACAAAATATTTTATGACAAATTTTTCTCGGTATCGAAGTCTGAATTTATTTTAAATAAAAAAAAACGAAAATTACTAGCTGTTAAACATGTGCCATGAACATCATTCATAATTATTTTGGAAGTTTCAATATTTTTACCCCATCGAAATAATAAAACAAGACCAAATGTTTCATTTGTAAAGAGATCAAAGTACAAATACTTGTTTTCGCTTTAAATCCCAAACGCCGTTTGATGAGCATTCATCAGGATCCTTAAAACTCTGATTAAAATCTTTGAAATTGTACAAAAAGTAATTGATTATTATCTATTCCCAGATTTGCCTTCTTCTATTCCTTTTTTCTTTCTCATTTTGTACAGAATAAATAGCTTGATTTTGAAGAAAAAGTCTTTACTATTTGATTTGCACGTAAACGGAATTTCAAATAGCTTATTTTCTTTCTGACATAAAATTGCAATGCATGTGTGAGTGTGTGTGTGTGTGTATATATATATTATTCATCTTCCGAAACATTCTGCTCTTTATGCTTCATGCATTTTCGAACAAAAATGCATTAAAGAGTGCCTTTAGGGAGTTGTTGCTAATGCATCGGATTCCGTATAAGCAACGAAAAAAAAGAAAGAAAAAGATGTTATTTCGATGAAGATTTCGAAGAGATTTATTTTAACATCTGAAGAAATTTAGTAAACGTGCTAAGTTAATACTAAAACTATCAGTTGCATCGATAATAAAGAATCGGCCAGAAAGAAAATCAGACTTTTAGCTATCGAGCTCGAAAAGCTAAATGAAAATAAAACACGGTTTTGCTTAATTGAATGATTCACTTCTTGGCTGTTCGATAAATATATGCATTTGTAATGAATGAAAGTTTCTCTTGTTTAAAAAAAGTAATTCTGTTTTTTATGATATAAATCAAATAAAATTTTATTGATCAATATTGCATATGCAACAACTCAGTAACTAACACGAAGAGAAATCTCGCGTTTAAAGTTTAGTTCAGTTTAGTAAAACAAAATATTGCAAAATGTGTGTGTTTGTGACTTATTCCCCAAGGCCAAGTGTCCTGAGATAATCACAAACGAGAAGTGAAGTAAGATTCATGCCATCCCTGTCAGGATCGGCACAATTCAAAAGGTAGTAACTTGAGGCCTGCACAGTTTTACAAATATGCAAATAAAAAATCAACAATCAATTTTTTTTTCTGCTCCTGTCAAAAGAGAAATCACGTAATATATCTCCAAGCAAGTCTAGTAAAGGTGGACTAAACGACCTCATCAGCATTGGTGGAAATGGAGCATACCATATTGCAACACTTTTGCTATTATTAAAAGACAATGATACCAATTATAAAAATGTCCGAACCTGAGCAACAGATCAAATTTCAAAAGTGTTTAATGTAAGCTATTTAAACATTTATAGGCGGCTTTTAAATTATCTTTTTATATTTTGAGCAGGTATCTACATGATTTTTTAAAATTCCTAATAAAAACCATTTATTATTATTCGCTTCGTTAGCCTCCTTTTCCCAATATATGAAATTTCACTGTAAAAATTATGCAAGTTAATAGTTGAGGATTGCATCAATACTCAATATGTCACGTTGAAACAACGTGCATATTTTTTTAATGAAAACTATTAATACAAATGTTAAATACTATTAAAATGTAAGCCAATAATCCATTCTAAATTTACTTAATTATAAGTTTTAAACTGTAACTGTTTTTAAAGCTTCCAAAATTTCCTTTCAGCCATTTCATTTGCATGGCAATAATGCACTTTTAAATCACTTCAATTTTCTGCCTTCGGCTATGATAATAAAATGTGCAGCCGTGTGATATAGATCACATTTCTAATTTTAATTGTCATTTGTTTTGTGTTTCTTAAATTTAATCTATTCAAAATCATGCATTCTAAATTATTTTTCTGTTCTCGTTTTTCTATCACTTCGGCTTTTAAATCTGTATATTTGCTTTTTCCTGTATGCATTATTCTTAATTGTTTTTTTCTTCGCGTGAGAATCTTGTCGCCATCTTGGCTAAAAATAGATTAAATTACGTCGGTTAGCAATCGCAACGAACCTTTTGATACCCCTCTTTGGCATCGTGTTGGCGTCAATTAATTTTCGATGCCCTGCTTCAACTTCAAAATTATTTGTTCGCGGTTTCATTATTTTAATTTAATTGGATTAAATTTTAGGATTGCTCTGGGATTGGCGTTATTTTTCTCGGTCAAGTTTTTCTTCACGCCAATGTGTAATTTTATGTTGGCATAATGTTTAAGTCATTCCATCGTATTTTCACTTTCCTTGTAGGACGTATTTTTATTCATCTGAGCCACCACTAGCCATCATTGTAATGACATTTTTATTCTTCAATAGTGCATTTTTAAATAAACAGCTTGAATATCTTAATATTTTCGTCTTCTATTGCAACTAAGTATTCCAAACCTGGAATCATTCGCCATAACGCGAGTTAATAATTTTAAAATAGCCAAGGCAACATCTTCTACACAAGCTGCAGTCTGTTTTTTTGTCTTCCCATCTTCTTTTGCACTTATTCATATAAAAGCCCAACTTACGCCTTTCCCATCAAAACCGCAGTGACGCCGTTGTATTTTTTTTTTTCATTCTTTTTCCCCTCTTCTGGCATACGTAATAACTTAACGGCAGAAACTTGACTTCGTGACAAACCCCTCCTGTGCATCTCTAAATGTTTGCAGTCAATGGTGAGTTGGCGACCAGAGTAGAGTTGCGTTAGGGGTGTTTGGACAAGCACTTTAGATTCGGGATTGTGCGAGGAATAAAAATGGTCATTATCGTCAATTACCTATTTTCTTCGGTGATTCAAGAACGAGTGCATTTTTCAGTGTCTTCTGTATATGTAGAGACCTGAAGCGATGTTTTGTTTAGTACAAGAAATTACCCGTTTCTTGCATGTTGATGATCGTCCTTTTTTCCCTTCAATAATGTGTTTACTTCGTATTCCAATATTCTAAGTGTATGTGTAAAAAAGAGAAATCAAAATATATCTTCGATCTATGTACACTTTTTTAAAAATATTCTCTATAGCTCTGCTTCTCGATTTTATTTTGCAACATGCTTTCACATATTTACCACAAGTATACATTATTACCTGTGCGTTCAACCTAGTGTATGTTGAAAATCTCACTTACAATATATGTACTATAAATAAATCTCTTTGAATTTCTTCAATATAACATATATAGTTAATTTTGGGCGTTTTTAAATTATTAGCAGAGTTGCTCGTGGACACAGTTGGGAAAAGACAGCTGGTCTGAGAAGTTAGTCTCCGCAGTCCCTATTACACCTTCAAAACAACGTGATAACGAGTATTAGAGGTACTACATTGGCAGGAACAATATTGCATCTTTATCACTGGAATATGGCCTATGATGGATGGAAATATCTATCACCGTTTCGGGGACTTCTATTAATGTTTTGCATAATCACCAACAATTAGTGAAAAATTTCGCCTATCCAATGTATCCCTTATTTAATGGAGATCAGGGCGGCTCCTCCATTTGAGCACATGAGCACGTGAACCCCCAGAGGAAAAACTAAAGAATAAACACATTAAAAAATTAAATTAAAAAAATATATTAAGTGCACTTCTAGATTTTTGTGAATTTAAAACATGAGTTTTACTCTCCCCCACCCCCCCCACTATTATTAAACGCGTTTATTATAGCTAACGCACTGTATCGTAGGTTACTACCGTATAATCTTTCGTCGTTCGCACGTGCGATCGGCCCGAGTGGCCCTTTCAACCGGTCTCTGAGGATAGACGCCGAGAGAGTGAGAGGAGAGTTGCAGGGGAAGAGAGGCGCACAAATTTATCGCACAAATTTATTGTGCTCACAGCAGATTTTTTTGCCGTTATCTCCTCTGGATTCTCTCTTGGCTTGTTGTGTTCGGTTAGTTAATCCATTTTTTTTTCATATTCTTATTATTTTCTTAATTTTTATGATTTTTCACTACAGTATTTTTTACGAACTAGTGTCAATAATTAAGATGGGAGTCCAATAAGTGTTTCGGAGCTACAGCAACGACATTTTTCAATGTCATCCTTTGAAAAAAAATTGAAAGAAAAAATCAAGACAATATTTTTGCTAAAACTTATTTAGCGACGAAATGTAAGATCAAAGATGACTTGTTTTCTTTCAGTTGCGTGCATTGTTTTCCTTTAACTGCTGGAAATGCAAATATAGTTTAACTTGTAAGGTGCGTCGTATCTGCATATTTAATTTTCGAAATTAATTTTGTGAACCTCCATTTAAATAACCCACGAGCCGCCACTGATGGAGATACACAATTTTTGACAGTGAATAATGTTTTTTTTTTTTTTTTTTAGCCTCGATACGTTCTGAACAGTGGTGGATTAATGCAAGTTTGTCGGGGGGTTGCGGTTAGTTTGTCGGTAGGGGCAGTTAGTTAGAAGATTGACATATACGTCCATTTTATGGAAGTAAAATAAGATCTTTTACATTAATTTCTTTTGTCTCGGGGGGGGCGGTTACCCCCTCCGCCCCCCCCTTTAATCCACCTATGGTTCTGAAATGAGGTTTGCGGAAAGCTTGACTTATGCTTTTGACCACTTCACACCACAATTTACTGGAATATGACCTCATCAACTACGCCATGATTCTATTTTTCTATTTGAAGCCATCTATTATCATATAAGTCGCAACGCGCACTTACAGGCGAGGAGATTCTGCCCTTAACCATTTCCTGTTGTACGTGTTTCAGAACAATTAAAAATGTATAGTATGTTCTTCACCTATGCATCCTAACGATTTATATATCATTTCAAATACACTGTTATGGAACTGCTTCACCATCTCGCGTCATGTTACACGCAGTCATTCTGGGAAGAAACGTTCCTCCGTTACTTGCTTCCATTATCAAAGTACACGATTTAATGGCGTTGTCCTACCGTAGAAAGACTACAGCTCCATTTCCTGTTAATATGTTGAATTGGTGCAAAAACCAAAGAAATTTCTGAATTCCCTCAGACAAACTTTCAAAAGTTGTATGCGTGTATAATGGGTGTTTAAAAAATAATATTTTAAAATTTTTACTCTAACATCATCATAGAATTTCGAATTTCAATAGCAGACCACTTAAAATCAACACACATTTTTTATTCATCTTTTATCGATAAGAAAGACCTGGTGCTCAAACAACTACAATGACAAAGCACGCATTTTCATATTGTTAGCAGCATTAATCTTATTTTCCTCTGGAATTCGTCCCCTTCTTCAAATTTCATCTCTTGTGACATCAATGCACATCATGATCTGCTGTATTCTATTAATAAATAAGTTATACTTTTTACCTGCATGGGAAATTATAGAGTGATGATCTTTATTCACCATCGTTATCTTTCTAGATTGTAAATATAGTAGCTATATAAATAAAACGAATTGTAAAATGTCAGTTAGTTAGATTTTTTGTTTTTGTCTCTCGTAGCTCCCAGACTGGGGATGGTAGACCTACCAAATTTTGTACGGAAATTCTCCAGGACGGATCCCGACATACCTCGAAGCGATTTTTTTCGAAATTCGAATTATTTTAGGAGATATCGATAAAAAACATGTCACAAAAGGCTAATTTTTGCTCTCCGCCATTTCGCAATTGTAACCCCGCAGTGGAATAAGTGAGGATTAAGCATACCTAGGTTGCCACATTTGGCAAGTTTATTAAATGATACAGACTCTTGAAGTAAAAAAGAAAGAAAAACGATTTTTTTCGTTTAGATTATTTGTATTTTTCTTAATACAAATAATCTAAACGAACGATCACGAACGATAATCGAAACGAATCTATACAAATAATCTAAACGTTGTATATTTCTTAATTAAAATATCGTGTGCATGTGAAATCAGAGCAGAAATGAAATGTTTTACACTCAAAAGAAAAATTGGATTTGGAAATTTTTCGAGACTAAAATGTGCAACATCTTAATTTGGCGAAAAATAAAATGGTCTATATGCAATTTTGAGGAGATGATTCTAGCGCTTGGTGCATTTTATCGTCATTTTATCACCTGCTAACTTGGATTATGAATACACCTGAATACGTTTTTGAAACTTTCATTCAGTTCGAATTGTGCATTTTTTTTTGCGCAGCTTTTTCCCATCTATTTCTAATCTATTACATCCAGAAAAAGGATGTGAGAAATATCAATTTTAATTTTGTTTAATCACATTCATGAATAATGATATCTCTATCTATGATAATATATCTCTATGATAATATATCTTGTTCGGAGACAACTTAATGGAATAAGGAAAGAAAATAAGGAAGACCCATGGATTATAATACGTTTTCAATACATAGCACTTTAGTGCGTATTTAAAATATGAAAGGGTTTCAGATTTTCTTACTTTTTTTTTCATTTCCGTTTTTTGATAATGGCCAATATATCCAAAAGCTCTTCAGAATTAATACAGGACGAAAATAATTTGTACCTTTTTGTAGGTTTTTATCATTTAACCATCTTATTTTTGTAACCAGGGGCTGCCCGACATGGTGAGCATCGAATCTGGGCGCCGGCTTCGAAGGGGCGCCATTTCGAACTCAAAAACTAAGTAGACAATAAAAGGAGCTGTCTTTTATTGTCTACTTAGTTTTTGAGTCTTAAGCGCCACTTACCCTAGAGCTGCTCCTGTTTGTAACCATCTTAATTCTAAATTCCATTCGGAATCCGAGAGTTTTCAGTGCCAAGGAAGCCAGTAAAGAACAGGATTCTCTCTGAACAAGATTTATTAAGATGGCGAACCAACTGTTCGCCGGAGACGGCTAGTAAGGAATACAATAAGGAGATGACAAGATTTTCCAATTAGCTAGTAACGGTTTTGTGTTTATAACTGTGGGCTACAGAAAGTGAAATATTATGTCTCACAAGACATACGGATCTTAACACTGATTTCATCTATCTCTTACACCTTTTTTGTTTGTAAATTTCATTAACATGTAACTTTTTTGTTTTTCATTTTTTAAATGTATAAAGGGTTGCATTTTTAATATATTAAACACGCGTTTTTTTTTTTTTCTGTATATAAGTCTGTTGATAGAAAGGTATATTTTATTATATGTCACTAGTTCAAAAAGGAAAGGTTCATTAAAATTTAATGCCACGTAAAGCTGCGTTTGATACAGTTTGATATATGTACCTGGTAGTGTAGTTAAACAGCAGTTAATTTAATTAGATTATTATGGTATTAATATAATGACTACATGCATTTTGATGTACTCTCAACTGAATTTTGTTTTGTTTGTTTGTTTTAAACAAAAAATTCACCCTTTCCTTTTAAACTTAATATCTGAATACCTACCCTTATTACAGCTATTTATTTAGTAGATTTGCAAAACTTAATTGTATTGGATAGCTTCAAGCAATCGAATTAAATGAAAAACTTTCACATAAAGAAACGTAAAAATGTAGAAATAAAATAATATGGAGAAAACGTAATTCTGAGTTTGCAAACAAATTTTTAAAATTGCTAGTTCAGATACATTTCTAAAATTTCATCTTTTTTTATCTTAACAATACTTAAAAATACATTTTACCTGAAGAAAAAGAAAATCCATTTTTGCATCTCCCGCTATTTATATAAATGTTGGCATGTGTAAGACAAAAAATCAGGTTTTCATGTCTCTTTAGCATTTATTGTCTTTTTAGTTCATTTGGAGTGTTTGTTTTCATTATTCTCTGAGGCGAAAGCAAAGAGAGAGGGAAAAAAATATTTTTAAAGAAAGCTGCGAAAAGTATTTTTATAAAAATTGGATATATTTTCAAAAAACTAATTGGGTTCTTTTTTTCTAACTATAATAAATTTTTATTTTTTAGAGTGAATGAGGTTACCTTAAAAAACTCAAAATTGTTTTTTGAAGAAAAGGAAAATGTTTATAAAATGCATTGAATCAGTTGAATATAGTTTCGTTAGTTCGTAGTACTTTCTTAATTGGTAAAAATGTATAACCAGGGGCGTAGCCAAGGGGGGGAGGGTTAGGGGGGTCATAACCCCCCCCATGAAGAATTTTTTGCCATACAAAATGTATATTCTTCTCTCCGTTATCGCACACATATATGCATATATGTGAGTTGCAGTAGTCGTAACACCCCCCCATGAAAAATTCCTGGCTACGCCCCTGTGTATAACGATTGGTTGAAATTCTGTCTTTGTTATCCGGATTAAGAAAATGCAAAATGCATTATGTTTTCCGCCTATTTTGATGCATCCCTTTTAGTAAAGAATTGTTGGTAACATGTAAACAAAAGCTTGGATTTATCCAAACGGTAGCCTAATATGTTTCTGCAATTGAGTGTAAGTATACCTGAAAATAAGTTCTACATGAGTTATATTTTCACAATGATTTTTTCCAAATCTTAAAAATGCCGTGATTTTTCGTATAAGAACAAGAATTTACTTCTAAAAACTTGTATTTTACTTGTATAACCTTTTGTAAATATATTTCCATAATATTTAACCTCTTCTGAAGGAAGTGAAAAATCTCCTCCTAATCTTGTGAAATCATCTCAGTTTATGGTTCCCTGGTTACAAGGACAAGGGAAAGTTTGTTTTTTTTTTCTCCCCTATGTCAGTGTTATGAATATTCCCCCCAAAGTGAAAAGATTAAATAGCCGAGCTACGTGGTAATGTTTTCATTTTTACTTTCAGTTAGACGTTTTTTTCATTTCAAAATTATTGTATCATAAATACCTTTTTTTTAAAAATGCAATAGCCGAGATTTTTACACCACTTTATAATTTGTTGATGTGAAAATTTCTCCTCGAAAAGTGCTGTTACGTAATCTTTGAGCCACCTCTCAATTTTATAGGAGTCATTTTCAAAATAAATCTTTTATTTTATATTCAACTCACGCCGACCAGATTGCATGGCAGGTAAAGCTCCCTACCGGTTTCTTGTTCAATTCCCTGCTGTCGGGGTTCGATCCCCGACTGGGCGTGGCTGTCATTGAGTCCGTCCCTTCATAGAGGGCGACGTTGGACCACCTACTAGGTTACCCCCATAATAAAGAAACCAGCAAGCCCGGCCATAGTAGTGGCCAATGCCTCCGAGGTAGAGGCCCGCCATTGGTGAAAAAATATTTAAATCAAAATAAAACAATTATATAAACAAAATAGTAGACAATTATTCGGAAGCTTCCAAAGTTTTATCTCATAATGCAAACGAGAAAAATAATTACAAAATTGTTTCCATAAAGTATGAACGACCTTTTGCAATTCAGACAAAAATAGCAAGGTTTCGAAAGGTTGCTTTGAAAAACGAGCTAACATATTTAACCCAGGAGCACTACTATTGATATACAGAAGAACGTGGAAAGGGCCCAAACATTGTGTAAAAGTCCAAGGATGATACCAATACAAGAATTAAAAAAGAAAAAAGATATTGTCTTTTTATAAACGAAAATAACAGTGTTAAAATGCTGTAAGAAACATGTAGTTAAAAAGAGAATTCACAAAATGAAAGAATCATGAAAATTAAAAAATAAAATAAAAACTTAGAAAATGCAAGAATGCAAAAATATGTGCTAAAATAAAAACAAAAGTAAATCAAGATGAGTTCAGAGTTTATCAAATTTCGAAAAATTGCTATGCTTATTATTGTATGTACTGCGCATATGCAGTCTATATAAATATTCAGTTAATGGATACTGAAAATGCTATAGTGAAATTGTACCTGAAACCTGATAAATTGTACCTAATTGAAAATCTGTTGAACCAGCTATATTATGCTATACAATTTTTTAACTAGCAACCTTGTTAAAAAGGGAGAATCTTCTAAAGAATTCTTAATTATTTAAAACACTGCAACAACTTTCTTGTGTACTATACCTGTTTTTCACCCATGACCTCGTACTACTATATGAAAAATTAAAAAAAAAATATTGAAATATGATTCTTAATTATTAAAATTTATCGAAAGAATATTTCGCTATATTTTGACATTTTTATCCTTATATTGTATTAACTTTGGACAACATGTTTTTGCGTATAATAATCCATGAATCAATTTTAAACCACAGCTATCATTATAATATTATTGAAAATCTTATGTAAAAGCTACATTGTGCTTTATAGTATACTTTTTAAATCTTACTTTATAATTCAAATTATTTTATAAATTATTTCTATATAAAATAAGTAAATTGGCATTTTCTTTTTGAAATTTTCTACTTTATTTCAAGAAAACACTTTAATTTTTATTTATAAAATTAAACTACTAACGCAAAGAGAGTATCCTTAAAAACAGCCGAAAATATTCTAGTATTTCAGTAAAATATTCCATCAAGAAAGTCATTTTGAGCTGAAGACCAAACTTCGTTTTATACATCACTTAGTAATTCCTAAGTTAACAAAGAAAAAATAAAATTCAGACCATCACAAGGAATTATGTGATAAAATAATATTTGTTTAACGATAACATAAAAATTATGCTTTAGTATGATATCGGATAATCGGATTAATTTTAAGTCTTCTTTGTCGTGTAAGACAAGACAGCTCTCTCTCTCTTTAATATTAATTAATTTGTTTTTAGGAAAAGTAATAAAAATCATTTATTTAACTAAAAAAGGAACTTTTATATTTGAAACTTTGTCTTTTAGCATAGAATTTAAAAAGTATGCATCGAAAATCTATTTATTTTAACTGTAAAATTTTATTACGCCTACTGGAAAACTCATAATAACTTACATTTTCAATTTAACTTTATTTATTTTTATTTCTTACACAGAAGTAACCTGCGCATAATTTTTAACGTGTTTAAATTTTAAAACTATATTCACTTGTCAATACGAATTGCTAAAGAAACATGAAATATATTATTACATAAGATATTTATTGCTGTTTTTAAAGAGATATGTGAATATGAGTAAAGATTAATAATGGTTTAATAAAATTCATCTATCACAATTATGTGCAGCTGTACAACTTTTATTTTTCGTTTTAAAATAATTATAAAAAGTCACAGTGAAAAATATTATACATTTGATACGTAAATACATCCGGATAATCATTATTTCATTAAGGTAAAAGAACATAGACGTAGCAAAAAATACAAAACAAAAAAAACAGGTTTTCTGTTCTCTATGTTTTTTTAATCTCGAGTGTCACTTTAATTTATGTTTACACAAAAGATAGTGAAAATATTTAAAATGAGCTTTTAAATAGTATTATTTCAATATTTTATCTCAAAACATTCAGTATAAGTGTCTTGTTAATAAACGTCGCTTTTCATTAAAACTACTTTTAAAAATACGTGTTTACGAAATGTGGTGTCTTAAAAATATCATTTTTGTAATTTCAATTTAATTCAAATACGTTTACACTATTCTACTCGAGAAAATATCACACAAAAGTATCTACAGCTAAGTATAGGTATTCAGATATAAATCAAGTTTTCTCAAAAATGCTTTTGTGTTCCTACAAAAAAAATAATAAATCGACAGATTAAAAAAAATATACATTTCGAAAGTTCAAACTGCTTTCTACGCATTGTTAGCAAAACAAGTTTTCCTTTGCATTTTGTTTTGACTTCAGTCAAAATGTATGTAAAAACTCACATATCATTTCTCACAGGCAGAAATGTAGCTTTGCCGCAAGTTTATCTTTCTATCAACATTCTTAAAATTGTAACTTCTTAAAAATGTGAATTGTTTTTGACAGCAGTGCAGAAAAATGAATCTTCAAACTGTTTTGTTTGGGTAGAAATTGAGATTTAGGTTGAATTGAGTAAGAGCTTTTAATAAGAGATATTTTTACATTTTTACCAAAAGATGCACATTTGTACAGCTCCGGAAAAAAAAGTCCCACTTGTACTTTTTTCGGCCGTCGTTCGTCGTACAGCAAAGTTACAGATACCAATCGTTTACGATTGACGTACACTTTAATTTGCTATGCATGAAAATTGCATAAGGGGCCATCTACATATTAAAATTCGCACCAACTTTTTTTTTCTCAATAGTAACCCCTAGATTTCACTTCATATTTCAAAAAATTTAGCTCATTTTAACACCGGATACCCATTTTCAAGGTATTTAAACTGCAATTGGGTGAGTTATGAGCTTCCAAAATCCCCCTCCCCATATGTTAAAATATTTTTTCATACTTCAATTCATATCTCATATAATATTGATAATAAGAAGGTGACTTTTATTCGTACTATTAGAACTAAACGACCCAAAGTTAGTTGATAATAAAGTTTAAAGTTATTATGATTTTTAATAAAATATTAATATTAATTATGAATTATTAAATTAATATTTAAAAAAATTATGAATAGCGACCTAGTCAAATTTCGATGGAAATAGATGCAGAAAGTAATATTACATGGCTGTGCAAAATTTGAAATTTTTACGTTCAGTAGTTTAATTTATATTAAATAAAATATGCTATTTCCAGGAGTTAAGGGACCATATATAAATTTATTAAGTGACAATTTTTTGAAAATTGCATAAAATAAACGTAAATTAGATTTATTTTGTGCAAAAACATAGTAAAAGATAGCGGTATTAAAAAATATCAAATATTGAAGCAACTAAATTAGAGGATTTCACAGTTTGATGGTGATTCTATGAAGCGTCTATTGTTGCGTCCGCTGCCATATTCCCACAAATAAAATATTTTCCAGCTATAGAATTAGATTCAGTAGATGTGTGTCTTCCAATACAACATCCTATTTCTGAAAAATTAACATCCTCAACTTTCCAGGCATGAATGTGACCTTTTTTAATATCGGAAACATTAGGTCTTTGGACTGCCCCATACTTTATCAAACATTCAAAAAAACATTCAAGATCACGTTTTTCTGTCTAAATCTTCATCTGACTATAAATTAAAATACTGGCAAAAGTATTGCACATTGCAGACGATAGTATTAAATGAAGAAAGTGAAATAACAAACACAGTGATAATATTGGGTTGGCAAAAAAGTAATTGCGTTTTTTACAGGAAAATCAAACAAATAAATTTTCAGTCATGAAACCATTCTGTAAGTTCGACCATAGCTGAGTAATATTCATGCTTGTATTCAGGAGGGCAGAGAGCAGACTCTAACTCCTGCCAACATTTCAGCTGTCTAAGAGAAACATCAGGGGAAATATTGAATAAGAATTTCAAAATTAGAAAGATTTTCAAAATCGTGAGCAGTCGTTTTGCATTTTCCCCTTAAGTCATGTGTACGGATCAAGGAAGTTATGAACTCAAGGGTCATTTGGACCACAAACTAAACATTCTAATTTCTACCCTTGATATTCTCAGTACAAAAAATTTTGACTGATGGAAACAATATTTTCCGTGAAAATAATATTTATTCCTTTTAACTCTCGCGAGCGAAATTAATGAAAGGCGAAAAGCTCGGAACCTACAAATAGCGTTTTTCAATTTGCAGAAAGTCCCTTAAAAACGAGCAAAAATTAATTCGCAATATCTCCGAAAATTATCGTAGAAAATTCATGCAAATTTATATTTAGGGTAGGTTTTCTTTCGTTTAATAAAGTCAAAATACGGTGTTGCCGTTGAGAAAAACGAAGTTGATGCAGAATTAAATATGAAGACGGCCCCTTATGCAAATTAAATTAATAGTAAATTAAAGTATGCATTATTTGCAAACGAATAGTATATATAACTTTGTTGTACGACGAACGATGGCGAAATAAAGAACAACAGGGACACTTTTTTTTCCGCAGCTGTACCTTCAAAAAATCGAACATACCTTCAAAAAATCGAATTTTCACAAATTCTTTTAAAAAATAATTCAGAATGTTAGGAACATTTTTAAAGAAACCACATCAAAATCGGACGAAAATTACGGGCAATTAGACACGTTAAAGCTAAACTGGACTTTCCCTTTAAACGCAATGTAAACACACTTGATTTTCTTACTGATTTTTACACTTACCCGCAAGATTTAAAAAAAAAAGTTATGAATGGAATATTATGAAATTTTGATAATTTTTGCATGTGTGCATGTCTATTCTCCGAACCTCAGTTTTCGTAATCGGACATTTTATTTCATAGCATGGTAAATCATAAAAATTTTAATAAATTTATAATTGTATAGCATTTTTATTTTTAAAAAATATTGAAATAATTGAAAATTTGAGGTTTATAGCATATAGGCTCTATCGAGCTTTAATTTGATATAAAAGCTTAGGTTTTGCAGTGTATTTAAAAAAAAATTATCTTGGCGGAAAATGGAGGTAAGTCAAACTATTTTTTTCTAAGTTTGTGAATATATTTTGTGTTACTGAGAAGAACATAGTTACTTAATTTCAAAAGCAGGCTTGATTTTTAAACCCTATCGTTGTGTTCTACCGCTTCTGAAGCAAGCATCTGTTTAAGACGAATCAAATAAAGTATGTCAAAATGCACAAATTTTGGTTTCGAAAGGTCCTTACACCCCCCCCCCCCTCCCCTTAATGAAGTTGTTAAAATATTTTCATATATACAGATATCAGATTAAGAAATTGAATAGTTATGATTAATATTTAAAATTTCTTTCAACTATTAAATTTCAGAAATATTTATTTTATTGATATATAATATTTTTGCACTTCGTTTAAATCTACATTCAATATACTTTCCCTATATCAAGAGAATAATTTAAAACAAGTTTTCAAATACCTTCCATTATTTAGGAAATATTTAATATACTTCGAAAAACAAAATTATCAGAAAATTTCGCTGCAGTGTTAATCTTTATCTATATTTAAAAGTAAATACTATTGAAAATCCAATTTACGATAATGTTATTTGGTGCATTACATTTTAAATAGATAAAGGGTATAAGCTTTTAATCAGATGTGTGTTTACCATGCTTAAGAATGTTATTTAAAGGTCAAAATAAAGAGAAGATGTGTGTTTACCATGCTTCTCTTTATTTTGACCTTTAAATAACATTCTTTTGTAATAGCTTTGGATAAAATATTATAACTTATGAGGATCCATGAATCTAAATTGATAGTCATCATTAAAAATAGTTCGTAAATTAAAAATTCTGGTTTAATTTTCTGCATTCAAACTTAGATTCTTGTGCCGGTAAAATGTGAAAAAAATATTGAAAACTATGTATATGTCAAAACAGTCCTCTACCAAAAATAAAAATGCATTAATAGATTAAGAAAAGAAAAAAAAGAAAAAAACTGATTTGCCCCACAAAACTTTTAAAAACAGACCTCTAAAGAACAAGCAACGGAAACAAAAAGCATTTTCGAAATTTTAATGGAAAAAAAAATAAAGAAAAAAAAAGAGTGTCTAGAAAATTATCTGATATCATTCGTAGAATCTAACTCCCCCCATACTCTGTTTGCTTAACGATTATAAGTAATATAATTCAAAAAAGCACAGGCATTGTTTTCAAGTAAACGAAATAAATTGTTATCTAAGGTGTTAGAAAATAGCATTTAGAAAATGAAATGGCACAGTTTATTAATAATTAAATACTAGAAATAAATTGTAGCAATACTACATTCTTGAAGAAATATGTTATTCATATTCATTAAATGAAACAGAGGGGATCAGACTCTTTGAATGATATCAGATAATTTTCCGGCCATTTAAAAAAAAAAAAAATCCCTTTTTTAAGTTGTTAATGTTTTTTTTTTCGGTAGAGGACTGTTTTGACACTATATTCATTTTTTTGTCACATTTCACTCAAAAAATATTATAGTTTTTGTGCAAGAATAATTGAAATCTTACACAATAGCTATAATAGTTTCTTGCAGATTCTTTTAGTGTGTTTTCATTAGTGTCACCAGAAGTACCCACTTACCAAATTTTACCAAAATAGGTTTTCTTTTATATCAGCGCACGATTTACTATGAAAATTAAAATTAAATTTGAATGTTTATACAATTTTTAATAAACGCTTGCAGAAAAAGGAGTGTAACTTTTTGTTGCAAATTCTTTTAGTATGTTTTCATTGTCACAACAAAAGTACCTAAACACCGAATTTACCAAAATAGCTCCTGACGTTTTTATATTAGTGCGCTACTTTGAAAATTCTATTTTAAATTTGAGCAGTTGTGAAGTTTGAACGTTTGCACAGAAAGAATTATTCGCCCGATTCATTTGAAATTTGTATGCTTCAATTTTTCAAACCAAAGATGTTCTTTTTCAGCTCATTTACGATTTTGTCTAAATTTTAGACAAATTTTCCTTTTATAAATGACAAAATGTATAGCAGATTGCCATTACAGACACCAAAAGAACCTACATTCCAAATCTCACGAAAATTAGTCGCGCTGTTTTCTGTCTTAGCGCGTTACTTACAAAGTCCAGTTTTAAGTTTTTCAAAAATATCATTCATTGAAACTTCACGACTTTTTATTTTACAAACTTCATTCAGATCTCATTTTAAAGTGCGTAAAAAATTATGAAGAAAAATCAATTGCTTTCTTGCTTTAATGTTATTTTGGACATAGTTGAATTTAAGTTTGTTTTTTGTAGGCGCTGTCACAGCGATAGATGTGCTAGATAAATGTTCATTTATTAACATTAAACCTACCAGAGATGTCAAATAAGTTTGATACTTTAACAAAAATGTTAAATTCCAGGTTTTCATTTTTTTTCTTTACTGCACGTTTTTTCTAGAATGTACTTAATTTTACAATACCTATTTCTCTTCCTTTTTCGTTTTTCCTGATAGTCATACATACTCTACAGTTATCTACCGTTAGTGGTCTCTTGACTGCTGGGAAATACATGAAGTTTTATAAAGTTACCTGCATTGAAATATCAAACTTATAAATACTTTTAAGTATCCCCCCCCTCAAAATAAAAACGCCATTCAATTGCGTTTAGGAACATGTACAGTTTGTTTTATTCTCGGTACAGAGAGACGACTGCTGGTAACCCACGAGGCAAAATAATGATCAATCCAATTTGGGCACTGGGCAAACCATAAACATTTGTTCTACATGCCAAAAAAGCTCGTGGAAAAAATGTTTGCGGGAGAGACCTTTCATCTTACCATCTGTAAAAAGTGCGATGACAAATGAATTGAATTTTAATTTGAATAACGTGTCTGTGTAAATTACTGAAATAATATATAATTTTTCAGTTTCGAATCTTCTTTCAAAAATGTCTATTCCTAAAGCCCGAAAAAATGAATATTCTTTAATTATTGCATGATAATTGTGTGTTTACTGAATATGCTGAATTCTGCAGTATTTATAATCAATTGGAAAAGACTATAATACTTATTCGAAAAACGGTCATTTGACCGCCATCGATAGAAATAGGTATATAAAAAATTTCGGAACATTTAATGCCAATGGTGGTACTTGTAGACTTGTAGTTTTGGTACTTGTTGATTTCAGTGGCCATCGTGCTTGTTTGACAATATTAGGACTACACTAAGTTCGCATCTTTGCTTTAGGACTGCAGACGGGCATAGGAATGCAATTGTTTTCTCGAGATTTCACCAACACTATTTTGGCGATGTATCACCGTTGCTGAGCGTTTGAAATTCAGTAGCCTCTATAATCTACAAGTACCTATTTTAATACATGTGTGTGTTAGTTTGTGAGCATTGTCTTGGACAAAATATAAATAGCAGCAAAGTTGTTCATTTGACTCTGGTTTCTTATGTCAGTATCTGAAGTTCCTTTCTTTTTTATGCAAAATAACTGTGCATTTCGCTTGAAAAATGAAAATAGAGATTTTTTGATAACGTTTTCTACATTTCAAAATTCTAATTTAAAATAATGTTTAAAGTAATTTCTAAAATGTTCAAAGTATTGAAATTTATAAAGGACTTAAATTTTGCAATGCCTCAAACAAAATCTTTTGTTAAAAAAGAATACATAAAGGGATAATTTTTCTCGTTAAGAGGAAATGGACGAATTTTTATATTCCATGTAATTCTTCAAGTAAGTTCTGATACATAGAAAACTATTTTTTCAAAAGAAACCGCCATTTATGTATAAATTAAGTATAGAAACCCTCTCTTTCCCTCACTTTGAGGAAAGAGTATCACTCGGCAATTAGTTCTTTCTTTCTTGAACTGTGCGATAGCTTCTTATTTTTTAATGCAAAAGACCGTGATGTCACTCTAAAAACTTTGAAATAAAGGGCATCAAGGGACGTGATAAAAAAGATTATATTTCTTTGCACACATCTTTTTATCTGTTTGAGATGCTTTCGAAGTATTTCTATGGATTTCATAGCTCATTTCATCCTTGTAAATTATTGCTAAAGAAGTAATTTTTCCCCCCTTGTATGGCGGTGTTATTTGTGCCAACTGGAATTCTACCAAGATGATCCACATATATTTTTATTTTCATGGTGTTTTGTTGCACGATAGAAACACGGGTTTTGGTCACGTGACATGTCCCTTTCCCTTTATTTCTGATTTCTCTATCTATAGGCATGCGTTTTAAAATTACACGCATTGTCAAATTGTGAAAGGTTTAATGTGTACATCCTTTATAAATGTGAAAATAATGGAATCCACACAAATAAAATAAGCAGCAACGAAGCTGCTAGTCAAACAAGTTATAACAATAGTTCTCTCTTAGACCGAAGATAAGTAAAATGAGCTTGCCTAAAAGTATTATACGTTTATTTAATATACATGCAACCAGCAATTTAATATACATGCAACCATTTATGCAACCGGTTTTTGAGTTTCTATTCAGGTATTTCCTAAAAATTACTATTATTTATTTTTAGCGGGCGCACTTAATGAATTGTATAAAGAGTTATATATATTTGAAATTTTTATATCTCGCTTTATTTAAATCTCTTTCTGCAGATCTAAATATAAAATTAAGAGGTCTTTAAACTTAGGTTGAATTACTTTTTTCAAAAACGTAGCAAGAACTAAAATAAACGAATTTAGTATTATTCTGTAATTTATAATTATTTTCTTCCTTTTCAATGATAATGATAAATCATTGAAATAAGTCTAATAAGAATAAATCTGAGATATATAGATAGCCTCACATAAGTCTAAATCAGAAATAGCAAGTCTAAATATACCAGTTCTATATCTAAAACGATAAAGTGCTCGATAGTTTCCATTTTTGAAAGTTGTTATTGCCACAAACAAACTTCAGCTTACCGCTTACTGGAAGATACAAATAGTGGCCGGAAGTGATAGTGAAGGTTGGAGTCTTTATAAAGACTCTAACCTTTCCGGCCACTACATGGTTTCACAAAAAGGAAAATTAAAGATAGAATAAAGGAACACATTAACGACATTAAATTTAATAGGCATAGTACTGCCCTCTCCCGCCTTGCCTTAAAAGAAAATATCGATATAGATTTCCTTAACGTTAAAAAAATAGTCAATTACAATAACCATAATTATAGCTTGAAACGTGGAGCATTGGAAATACTTACACAAGGGGGCGCCGTCAACGATATGACGCATGCGCAGATTGATGGAGCCTAGTATGATGTGCTGAAGCTGGAAGGAGACTCATCAGTTCTGAAGACGGCAGCGGGATAGGCTGCCGAAAGCACTAAATGATGTGTTGTTTTTAATTTTTTAAGTTTTTTTTAACTAAATTTAAGATACCTCCGTGATTGATTTTAACTTAATGCATGAAACTCTACTAAATTTCTAGTCAATAAACCTTATTATTAAATTATTAAGCATATATTTAATTATTCATTTTAATACCAAAACTTTAAACCATGAAACCATGGATATAATTCTATAAAAATTAAATTTTCTAAATACTAATTCCTTACTGCATTGAAACCTTTTTACTCCCCTAAATTTATTCTTTCACATTAAATTATTTTGTTTGTTTCAGCGTTTTAAATAAATTATGATAAAATAAGAGCTTTTTAAATACTCTTCACAGAAAGTTAGAAAATTGCATTTATTTTTGTTCATTATACATTCAAAACTATTTGTATAGATGAAAAATAGCGATATTTTATTATGAAAGATAACTATGGAAAAACTAATCCAATCTTTCATGTAAAAATTTCATTTGCACGTTTTTACTTTTATTCTTCATTAAACTGCCATATTTTTATCATTCAAGTGTAAGGATATTTTTTTCCTCACAGGTACATTTTTTTATAAATTCATTCGTGGAAAAAAAAATCTACTGCACGCGAAAAAAATAAGTTTCTTTTTCCTATTTTGCTTTCTCCCACTTAAGATTAATTCTTTGAAAATTGTTACAGAATTCGAGGCATACACGTCGATGGAGATTTTTTTTATGATAAAAGATGTTTGGATAATTAGTTCACACTGTTTTTGAAATATAGAACCTAGACTATTATTTTAATTTAAATACTGTAGTGTTGTAATTTTCAATATTTGCTGAAAGTAATGAAACTGTAAGAAAATTGAATTAAATTATGTTCATCAATATTAAAATCATCACAAGATTGAGTAATATTGCATGCCCCAATGTCTTTTTTTACCTCACAAATAAAGATCTAAGAGTAAAAAGAAAATCCAACGGGCACTCTTTTAAATTAATAACCCTGTATAATGCGAATTGAAAAAAAAAAAAACTGTTCCAAATTATGTAGGAAAAAGGCCACTAAAAACATCTTTCGTTGGTTTTCTTTTTACTGTATAAGTTACTTTTTAAATTTTTATACAACCCCTGAACATAAGATTTTGCAATTAGTAAACTCTATCCTATACACCGAAGAGGTGATGCACAAAATTTCAGCCTTTCAACATAAGATGTCTCAGATATTTTTAAGCAAAAATGATCGGGGGCTATACATGAATTTCATTATAAATGTTTATTGCTAGAGAGGTAAAAATTACTCCCTCGTGGTTTTTCTTTTCTTCGAGAATCATTGAAAATTGGTTATACTTTTCAGCATACATTTATCTCGATACTTCTGACACATTTTAGGATATGATTGCGAAATTTTGTACATCATCTCATTATTATATGAGACAATTTTACTAGTTGGGAACTTTTTTGTACGGGCATCGTATAAAAATTTAAAAAGTATAACTTTTTGGAACAGAGGGAATGATGAGGGAAGAAGAAAGGGATGTACAAAGGAATTTTTTCTTGGCGTAGTCCTTTCCCCTACCTTATTATGAAATGAACATATTTCCTATTTACATTTGTGATGGAGATCACATATCTCATTTAATAATCATTTACTTTGGCTTTCTTTAATGTAATCTATCCAAAATCAAGAATTCTAAATCACTTCTGTTTTCATTTTTCTGCCATTTCGGCTTTTAAATCTCTATTTTCGCTTTTCCCGTGTGTACTATTCTATTTGTTTATTCATCTCTTCGGACCGGTGTGCTAAAAATAGATTATATTACGTCCGTTTGCAAAATCAACGTACTTTCTCCTTCCTCTCCTTTGGCTTGGTGTTGGCGTTTATATATTTTGTTCCCCTTCCGACGTCTTTAAAATTATTTGCTCCCGATTACGTCATTTTTAATTTTATTGGATAAACTTTTAGGGTTGCTCTGGAATTAGCGTTATTGATATCAGCCAAGTGTTTGTTCTCGCCAATGTGTAGTTCTGTGCTGGCGTAATTTTTAAGTCATTCCACCTTAATTTCACTGTCCATATAGGATGTCATTTTATTTTCGCTGAGCCACCACCGCCCGTTATAATAATGTTTCAATAGTATATGTTTAATAAAATAGTTTCAAGTATTTAACGTCTTTTTATTATATTGCAACTTAGTGCATCGAACTTGGATTATCATGTATCACAACGCAACTTAATAATATAAAACAGCCCAACCAAATAACTTCTTTACAACAGTACCCACTTATCTCAAGTAGATGGATAATGTAAGCGTGTAATCACTTTTTGAGATACCCTGCGTGTATATATATATATATATATATATATATATATATATATATATGTATACAAGATGAATGGCCCCCAGGCCAGCCATGTTGTTATATAAATAAAGCATAAAATGCATTGTCTTCATCAGAGGGAGAAATTCACAACACCGAAACCATAGGTTTCAGACTCACAGCCTGAGGTTTTGCCAAGGAAATGTGTTATGGTGAAAACTGTATTCAGTAAAGATTAATATAAATGTATTTAAACAGTTTAAAAAGTAGTTAAATATGTTACACGGTAATTAAATGTATAAACTGCATACGGCAAACCTCAGAGGTGTGACTCCCCCTTACCTATGGGGAAGAAAAGGAAAAAAATTACTTACAAATCAAACCACCAAAAAGCCACAAACAGCAAACGTGTGACACATCAAAAGAAACCAATTAAAGGTAGTTCGAAAATCCCGAAAGTCATGGCCAATCTTCTGTCCAATCAGCGTGTAGTGTGTCTGTTGCAAACCTTCAGCAAAATGTACTTCCCCGAGGTTCTGACATGTATCGAGAGCACGCTATGGGCTTTGGTACAAGGGCGTCATATATCAAGAGACCACTGTAACGCAATATATATATATATATATATATATATATATATATATATACTAGCCGAAAGCTGAAGTACCCGTTCTTCGCACGGGATTGAATGGACTTTTTGATATTACGATTTGTGGTGATTACTATTCATTGTAATAAAGAGATATAGCAAAATGGAAATCGCTTTATATTGTGTTCAATAACCATGCATACCGAATTTCATAGGCAATCGTTTGTTCGGCGCAGAAGGCCATGCGGCGTAGCGCAATCTAGTGGCGAGTTTTAGCAAAACGGATACGGCGAAAATATTCTTCGCATTCAGATATCGATGAATACGAAATTTCAGGACGATCGGCTGTACAGCCCTGAAGTTCATGTGTTGACGCGACATCTAACGCGAAACTCTTTCCCGTGTTCCAATATCTATGTATACCTATTTTCATAGCGATCGGTTGCACAGTCAAGAAGTGATACACTGCAGCGCCATCTAGTGGTTAATTAAAGTAATGATTTGCTACAGTGCCGTCAAGTGGCGAGTTATAGCAAAATGGATAGCGCCAGAATATTCTCATTGTTCAAATAGCTATGTATACTGATTTTCATAGTGACCGTTTGAATGGTCAAGAATTTGGCCTGCTGCAGCGTCATCTAGTGGAGAGTTAAAATCATAATAACTTGCAGTGCCATCTAGTGGTGAGTAACATCAAAAGGAACACAGTTAGAATTTATTCTTCGTGCTGAAATGTGTAAGTATAAGAAATTTTATGCCGATCGGTCGAACGGTATAGAAGTTGATACGTTGCAGCGCCATTTAGCGGCAAGTTACAGCAAAATGGATGCTGAAAAATATTCTCCGTGTTCTAATATCCGCGTGTACCAAATTTCATCGAAATGTGTTGGACGATATTCGCATAGTAAACGGCTAAACGGAATAGAATTGACGTTCTGCTGCGCCACCTGGTGGCAAGTAAGAGGAAAACGGATAGCATAAAAAGCTTCTCCATCATTAAAGACTTAGGTGAACCAAATTTCATGGTGCAACGGTGCTCAACGGTGCTGGAGTTTTTCAAGTTTTTGTTCTCATACACACATACCAACATTCATTTTTATCTATAACCAGTGTCATTATATATCCCAGTCTCAAATAAAATCCAGTTTCAAATCTAAGCCTCGCCAAAGTGCCAACATACGCCATTTTGCAAGCGTTTTTTCAGGAAATCATTCGAAGCATTGACTTAGCAGCAATCAATATGGGAAATGGTTCGACCGCGAAAAAGTAAAGCAAGAGTTTATTTGAAAAGTGGAATCCCTTAATACAGCCGAATTTTTTTAAAATTATCAACTATAACGTGTTTTATTCATCGTTACTCCGATGTACTAAATGAGAAGATTTCAATTTTCTGAAATTTGGCGGAATTCCCCCAACTTAAATCAATGTACTCATTTGGCGAGAATTCCGGAGATAGATCGCTTGAAATCCCTTAACAACTGCATTATTTCTTCACGGATCATTAAAATTTAACGCTGTATTCTAATAAAACCTTTGCACTTGTTTTCAAAAATCTATTTCCTTAAGCTCTCAATAAATTGCGCCAAGCCGAAATCTGTGCAAACCGCTAGAACTCACTTTCTCAAAATCGGCATTTGAGCCATTTTATTTTTTCGCCAAACTAAAAAAATTTACCTATTAGCCTCGGAAATCTTCAATTCTTATTGTTTTGCGTATAAAACATTTCATTCCTGCTCCGATTTCCCATGCACACGATATTATAATTTAAAAAAAATAACCTTACGATTATAAACTAACAAAAAAAAATCATTATTATTCTTTTATTTTTACTTTGAGAGTTTAAAACATTTTATTCGACAAAATCGCCACACATGGCAACCACGATCCCTATTTCACACTTTTTTCACTACAGGGGTTACAATTACGGAAAGCTTTTTGCATGGAGAGCATAACAAATCTCTTAAATTCCGGGAACGGGTGGACTTTCAAAGTTTTAAAGTGGACTACGATTTATTCTATATTATTTTACATATCTGTGCTAAATTTCAGGCCAATAAGTCCATTTTTGTGGATGTGTATACGAATCAAATCCACAAACAAACAAACAAACAGAATTTCATTTTTATTTATAAGACTAGCTGAAGTACCCGTTCTTCGCACGGGAATGAATGGACTTTTTGACATTAATATTTGTTGTGATTACTATTTATTGTAATAAAGAGATATAGCAAAATGGATATCGCGTTATATTGTGTTCAATAATCATGCATACTGAATTTCAAGGCAATCGTTTTTATGGTGCAGAAGGCGATGCGGCTTAGCGCAATCTAGTGGCGAGTTTTAGCAAAACGGATACGGCGAAAATATTCTTCGCATTCAGATATCGATGCATACGAATTTTCATGACGATCGGCAGAATACTCCTGAAGTCCGTGTGTCGACGCGACATCTAGTGTCAAGTTATAGGAAAATGGATCCTGCCAAACTCTTCCCCGTGTTCAAATATCTATGTATACCTATTTTCATAGCGATCATTCGCACAGTCAAGAAGTGATACACTGCAGGGCCATCTAGTGGTTAATTAAAGTAATGATTTGCTACAACGTCGTCATGTGGCGAGTTATAGCAAAATGGATAACGCTAAAATATTCTCATTGTTCAAATAGCTATGTGTTCTGATTTTCATAGCCACCGTTTGAATGGTCAAAAATTTGGCCTGCTGCAGCGTCATCTAGTGGCGAGTTAAAATAATAATGCATTGCAGCGCCATCTAGTGCTGATTAACATCAAAAGTAACACAGTTAGAATATATTCTTCGTTCTCAAATGTGTAAGTATAAAAAATTTTATGCCGATCGGTCGAACGGTATAGAAGTTGATGCGTTGCAGCTCTATTTAGCGGTAAGTTACAGCAAATGGATAGTAAAAAATATTCTCCGTGTTCTAATATCCGCGTGTACCAAATTTCATCGAAATTGGTTGGACGATATTCGCATAGCAAACGGCTAAACGGAATAGAATTCGACGTTCTGCTGCGCCACCGAGTGGCAAGTTAGAGGAAAACGGATAGCATAAAAACCTTCTCCATGATAAAAGACTTAATGGAACCAAATTTCATGGTGATCGGTGAAACGGTGCTGAGTTTTTCAACCTCCTACACACATACCAACATTCATTTTTATCTATAACCAGTCTTATTATATATACCAGTCTCAAGTAAAATCCAGTTTCAAATCTAAGCCTCGCCAAAGTGCCAGCATACGCCATTTTGCAAGAGTTTTTTCAGGGAATCATTCGAAGCATTGACTTAGCAGCAATCAAAATGGGAAATGGTTCGACCGCCAGGCATTTTCTTGAAAAGTGGAATCCATTAATACAGCCTCATTTTTTAAATTATCAACTATAACATGTTTTATTCATCATTACCTCGATGTACTAAATGCGAAGATTTCAATTTTCTGAAATTTTCAGATTTCCCCCAAGTTAAATCAATGTACTCAATTGGCGAGAATTCTGAAGCTACATAGCTTGAAATGCCCTAATAACTGCATTATTTCTGCACGGATAGTTAAAATTTAATGCTGTATTCTAAGAAAACCTATACACTTGTTTTCAAAAATGCTATTCCCTTAAGCTCTCAGTAAATTGCGCCAAAAAGCCTAAAACTGTGCAAACAGCTAGAACTCACTTTCTAAAAATCGGCCTATCAGCCATTTTATTTTTCGCCAAACTAAAAAAATTTACATATTAGTCTCGGAAATCTTCGATTCTCATTGTTTTGCGAATAAAACATTTCATTTCTGCTCTCATTTCTTATGCGCACACGATATTATAATTAAAAAATAACCTTACAAATATAAACTAAAAAAATCATTATTATTCTTTTATTTTCACTTTATGAATTTAAAACATTTTATTCGGCAAAATCGCCACACATGGCAACCAAGATGCTTACTTCAAACACTTTTTTCACTACAGGGGTTACAATTACATAAAGCTTTCTGCTTGGAGAACATAAAAAATCTCTTAAATTCCGGGAACGGGTGGACTTTCAAAGTTTTAAAGTGGTTTATCATTTATTCTATATTATTTTACATATATCTGTGTAAATTTTCAGGCTGACAGGTCCATTTTTGTGGAATTGTATACTACCCAAATCAACAAATTGACAAACAGAATTTCATTTTTATTTATAAGATTACCTATGCTTGTTTTTAAAAATACCCTCTCATTAAATTGCGCCAAGCGCTAGAATCATAGAAAATCTAACACACTTTCAGATTTTCAATACGCACTAAAGTGCTATATATAAAAAGAGTTATAATCCATGAGTCTTTCCTATTTTCGTTCCTTCTTTTATTAAGTTGGAAAGTGTATCATTATTCATGAGTGTGATTAAACAAAATTAAAATTGATATTTCTAACATCCTTTTTTCTGGATGTAATATATTAGAAATAGATGCAGAAAAGCTGCTTGGAAAAATGCACAATTCCAACTGAATGAAAATTTCAAAAACTTATACGCAGGTGTATTCATAACCCAAATAGCAGACTATTAAATTACGATAAATAGCGCCAAGCGTTAGAATCCTCCTCAAAATCGCACATCAACCCCTTTTATTTTTCGCCCAATTAAAAAGTTGCACATTTATTTTCGGAAAATTTCCAAATTCTATTTTTGAGTATAAATCATTTCATTCCCGCTCTGATTTCACATGCACACGATATTTTAATTTAAAAACAACCTTACAAATAATCTAGTCAAAATAGAAAAAATCGTTATTCTTTTATTTTTACTTCAAGAGTCTGAATCATTTAATGAACTGCCGAATGTGGCAACCTAGATAAGCTTAATTGTCGCTTAATGCACTGTGGGGTTACAATTACGAAATGGCGAAAAGCAAAAATTAGCCTTTTGCGATACGTTTTTATCGATATTTCCTAAAATAGTTCGAATTTTGAAAAAATCGCTTCGAGGTGTGTCGGGACCTGTCATGGAGAATTTCCGTTCAAAATTTGGAAGGTCTACGATCACCCGTTTGCGAGCTACGCGAGACACAGACAAACAAACAGTTTACACACATTGTTTTATTAATATAGATACCAGTCTCAAATAAAATCCAGTTTCAAATCTAAGCCTCGCCAAAGTGCCAACATACGCCATTTGCAAGAGTTTTTTCAGGGAATCATTCGAAGCATTGACTTAGCAGCAATCAAAATGGGAAATGGTTCGACCGCTAGGCATTTTTTTGAAAAGTGGAATCCCTTAATACAGCCTCCTTTTTTAAATTATCAACTATAACATGTTTTATTCATCGTTACTCCGATGTACTATATGCGAAGATTTCAATTATCTGAAGTTTGGCGGAATTCCCCCAACTTAAATCAATGCACTCAATTGGCGAGAATGCTGAAGATAGATCGCTTGAAATCCCTTAATAACTGCATTATTTCCGCACGGATCATTAAAATTTAACGCTGTATTCTAATGAAACCTTTGCACTTGTTTTCAAAAATCCGTTTCCTTAAGCTCTCAGTAAATTGCGCCAAGCCGGAAACAGTGTAAACCGCTAGAACTCACTTTCTCGGCATTTGAGCCATTTTATTTTTTCGCCAAACTAAAAAATTGTAACATATTAGCCTCGAAAATCTTCAATTCTTATTTTTTTGCGTATAAAACATTTCATTACTGCTCCGATTTCCCATTCACACGATATTATAATTAAAAAAAATAACCTTACGAATATAAACTAACAAATAAAAAAAAATCATTATAATTCTTTTATTTTTACTTTGAGAATTTAAAACATTTTATTCGGCAAAATCGCCACACATGGCAACCACGATCCTTATTTCACACTTTTTTGACTACAGGGGTTACAATTACGGAAAGCTTTTTGAGTGGAGAACATAAAAAATCTCTTAAATTCCGGGAACGGGTGGACTTTCAAAGTTTTAAAGTGGACTATGATTTATTCTATATTATTTTACATATCTGTGCAAAATTTCAGGCTGATAGGTCCATTTTTGTGGATTTGTATACAACTAAAACCACAAACAAACAAACAAACAAACAAACAAACAAACAAACAGAATTTCATTTTTATTTATAAGGATATATATATTGTGTGTGTGTTATAATTTCCAATAATATCTCAAAAGGCATACTTTATGCTTTAAGAAACTTTTCATAATTGAAATGTAAAACATTTTTAAGATGTTTATAATTGTGTATTATATGAATTAGCAAATTTAACCTTACTTGTTTAAATTATTGAAGTTGAGTATTTTTAAAAAAAGTTTCAACCAGTGAATTGTAAATGAATAACTTAAAATTATTGAACGCATTTCAGATAATTTACCAAGTAAAAATCTTTAAGATAACTTAATTTATTTTATGAATCATGTAGCGAGGCACTGGTCCATAGTTATAAAATTTTATTTCTTGATTTGGACAAACTGGCCAGTAAATGAGTAGGGTATAGGTAATTAGTTACGTATATATATATATACTAGCTGAAGTACCCGTCGTTGACGGGTTAGTGAATGCAAATTTCCAAAAAGCAAGAACTTTCGTCAGCATTGTAGGAGTACACAGAATGGATGTAGTATGTTGCCAAAGTAAAGAAAGCGAAGTTTTAATTTTTATGGATTGTTAAAATATTACAGGTTAGAGAGTCACTAAGTAATATCATTTCATACGCTTAAGTCGTAATTATGTTATGCGCGAACGAATATTCACGCATATTGAAATAATTTTCGCAAAATCTAATCAATATTTTTGAGAAATTGGATGCCTAGAATTTAAGTTGAGTGACAACCTACCATGTTAACAAAATTGCGTTTCATTCCCTGCAGTCTTTTTTTGGTGCTGCTGGACCAAAATTTAGCATTTTAAAGCGATTTTCACAAAATCTCAAAATGTAATCAAAATATTTTAAATATTCAACGCCTATAAATTAAGATTAGCAACTACCTATAATATCACCAAATTTCGTATCATTCGTATTAGTCGTTATTACGTGATGCTCGAACACAAATGTACACAGTATCACTTTGAAAGGATTTTCGCAAAATCTCAAAATCCAATCAAGATTTTTTAAAAATTTGATGCCTATGTTTTAAGTTGAGTGACCACCTATCATGACACCAAATTTCATATCATTCGCTTCAGTCGTTTTTACGTGATGCTTGAACAAATATTCACTCAGTTTTAAACGATTTTCGCAAAATCTCGAAATCTGATTGATTTTTTTTTAATTAGGTGCTATTAGTTTAAAGTGAGTGACCACTTATCATTTCACCAAATACCATTTTTTCACCTTTGCAGTTATTACGTGATGTGCGAACACAAATTTACGCAGTTTGAAACGCTTTTCGGAAAATCTAATCAAGATTTTTTTAAAAATTCGACGCCAATGTTTCAAGTTGAATTACCACCTATCATGATACCAAATTTCATTTCAATCGCTTCAGTCGTTTTTACGTGATGCTCGAACACGAATTTACGCAGTTTATAACGATCGAAGCGAAGTGAACACGAATTGCGAAGATTTGTCGCAAAATCTCAAAATCTAATCAAGATTTTTTTTTAAATCGGCACCTATGTTTTAAGTTGAGTGACCACCAATCATGATACCAAATTTCATTTCAATCGCTTCAGTCGTTTATACGTAATGCTCGAACACAAATTTCGCAGTTTGAAAGGATTTTCGCAAAATCTCAAAATCCAATCAAGATTTTTTAAAAATTCGACGCGTATGTTTTAAGTTGAGTGACCACCTATCATGACACCCAATTTCATATTATTCGCTTCAGTCGTTTTTACGTGATGCTTGAACATAAAAATCGTCACGGACAGAATGACAGAATGACAGAACGACAGACAGACAAACTTTTTTTTGAGGGTCGCACCGGATTCCCAGGTGCTTGAAACGGATAGAAATCGCAAAATTTTTGAAATCCAAGAAATGTACAGACAAAAGTCTAATTTTATTTATATAGATATATATAGTACAGGTAATGAGTAGGGTATTCGTAATGGTATAGGTAAGTAATTCTTCTTACCTATAACATCTTATGTGTGTTTTTTACAAAGTTTTTTTATTTATTTTATCAGTAAATGAGTATCTAGGCACAATTTGTTTTAAAAAAACTATAATATTTTGTTTTTGTAGTTTTTCGTATACATTGTGTAAGCGCATATTTTGTCAGATGTAATTTATGTATGAAAATTAGGAGGAACTTTACCAAATGTTTCAGTTTGAGTTATTCAGTTTATCAGTTTGAAAGACAGGACAAAGTTATTCAGTTTGAGTTTTAGTGGGCTTCAAGTAAAAAGTGGTGCAGTAGCCACGTAAATGAGCAGACATTAACATTATTACTCATTCACTGGAATTATGTGATATCCCCAGTAAAGGATTCAGTACAATGCATATCAGCAAATGTTTATTTTTTCAAGAGAAGGACATGTGACTAACTAAATGAAATAAGCGAGAAATAGCTTCCGATTATATATTAACCTATTTTTAAAAATGTATACATAAAGTTTATTCGCTGGTTGGGTTTTCTCACTATTTCATTCACTCCATATGCAGTTCGTAATCAAAAGTTTACAATTTTTAAATCGTAATTATATAATCATATATTATTTTAATGATTAAATAAACTATATTAAAAAGGATATTACTCTGTGAATGCTTCTGTAATTTTTCATTTTTATATGTGTTTATAAATTTATTTACATATGGTACTTTGTAAGCTCTTCTTTTTAATTAATTTATTATTTTAGTTAATTCCTCCCAAATTTTTCAATTTTAATTTCTGAACAAAACATCCAAGTTTCACATTTAATATTTTACCACACCCCCTCTTCTGAAAAAAATCTGTTATATGTAATTACTTTTAGGTATGGGTTTAGATTAGGAATAAGGATTTTAGGAAATGGGCAATTTATTTGTTAAGTTAATATAGAGGCTTTGAATCCTACTCATGCAAAATCTGCGTAACTATTCTCAATTGAAAACTATTGGCACTTTTCTTCACGCAAAATCGTAATTTTTTTTTTTCAATCTTTCGGAACTGTCATGCAGTTCATGTTTTTTATAAGGAATTTTATTTCTCCGTGCAAAAAATTTCAAGTGGAGTACTTTGTGGCCGAGCCTTTATTAAAAAAAATCTTTCACGAGCAAAACATATGTTTATAAAAGTCCATGTATTTGTTTTGGAAAAAATCTAATTACTTTAATCAAACATTTGAACTAAGCGGCAATGGCTTCTTACAACAATAAAGCATTTCTAAAAGATTAGCATTAGCGAAATGAAGCTTTGAATCACTTCATATTTAAAATTCTGGCCGAACAAAATGAGAATGTTAAAATAAAAATGCTGTTTAAAAGTCCTCTTCATTTCCAAAACTAATTTAGCAATTAATTAAGATTATCTAGTAAGATCATCTCTTTGGTAAGACCACACAAACATATATATGTTATACATGTTATTAATTTCTTACGTCTCCACAATCTCAATTTTTTGCTAAGGCCTTTAATGCACGCCTTTAAAATATTGTAATGCAAAGCAAAAGAAAGCGCAGTTACATGTTTTATAGTTTTAAAACTTCATTTCATTTCAATTTCTAATTTAAGTTTACATTTTCCTTACTATGCTTTAGCTATGAAGAGATATTTCAACAAAATTTCATTTATTCAAACTTTCAATAAGTAAAATTGAATTTTCATCGGCTGCTACTGGAAAATAAATTTACGGCAGATGATAAAAATAAAAGATAAGTTAAAATAATGGCTGCCTTGACATTGCATCTAAATAAAATCGTTCCAAATAGTCTACCATAAATCCTTTAATGTGAACATTTTCTAGGAAATACTTAGAAAATTATTTTAGAAATGACCATTTTTTTTCGTTTTAGTAGAGAGCTATTTATCTGTAATAAGAAATTACAAAGGATCAGATTTTTATAGGTTTACATAAAACTTAAGTGTGCATTTCTTTTTTTATTTACTCATACAGTGTTAAGTTATGGACTGCTTATATACCTTATATATGTGATATCCTTCTGTGATTCACCTAATTATTTAAAACAGTATTACTTTACTAATTTTATTTTTATTTTATTCATTTGCTTATTTTTTTCATATTAATTTTTCCTAATAAGTGATTTTATCTACCCCGTAAACAACTTTTCATACTATGAAAAAGTGGCAAAAGTTGTGAAAACGTCTATTAAAAATAATAAAACTTGTAAATATTTTTATTTCATTTACATAATGCGAAAGACTTTTAGGGCATCTTTTTGGAAGACTTTTAGGACATTATAAAATACAAGTTCATGAATTACTTTAAAAGGACTGCTGTTTTATTTCTTTCCAGAAATATATCTGTTTACCTGATAATATAAAATTTACAGTTGGAATTATATATCCCGACTTAAACAATTTTTCTCAAAGTGTATAGTTCTAAAAATCAAAACGAAATCTAGTGATGAAATTTCGACTAATCTTTATCAATGTTTTACCAATGTTTCATTTACAAGCGAGGAACAAGAAAATCCATAGTTTTTTTTTATTTTGTGCGGAAGCTTTATTAGATTTGACAGGCTCGTCAGTGATTTTTATTTCAGTAGTCATTGCCACAGATTATCCAGAATATCGCTAGTTATTCTCAGCGAACAATTATTGACCTTAACTATTCTGCTAGTTTCACTAGAATGAAATTAAAGAAAAAAAAACTTAATATCGAGAATACGTTAGCATTATTTATAGTATAACTCAAGAATTTCATTTGAGAATGCAGTTACAGATAAATTAGTTGTTGCTTTTTTCTTTTCTTTTGCGTGTGTGTATTAGGGTGAACCCCGAAAATTTAATTTTAAAAAAATGTAAATTCTAACCCCCCAAAAAGTTTCTTTATATAAATATATACCCCCCCCCCCGATTTTTTTCATAATTTTAAAAGAATGTTTAGAGGTCTTCCAAGGTCATTGAACTTTCATAAAATGGCCAAAATAATATGAAATACGTTATTTTTATTTTAGCTAGTAAAAAGTATTAATGTTCAAATGGCATTTTTTCATTTATGAAAGCTACTGATACATTGTTTAGGGCAAATTCTGTATAAATTATATTTTATACTCCAGACAGGGAGGAGCATAAAATACTGCTGAAATTAAAAAAAAAAGTATGATTTGGTAGACATTTCTACCTTCTGTATAATTATGCACACAAAGTGAACTAAAGTCAACAATTATATAAGAATCGTTAAATACAACAAATGAAGAATAGTATTTTCAAATCTCCTCATATTAATAATTTACAAATTTTTCTACACATTCGCACATTATTTATCAACTACATTTCAAGGAGATTTGGGTGAATGCATTTCGTAAACTTTTTTCTGTGCGTCTCTACAACTTGTAACAAAAATTGCTTCTGCTCTTGGTTATTTGTTATAGGATTAAAGTCCTGGTTCAACTCAACAGCTCATACAGCAGTGTCGTTTACGTAAGCCATTTTTTTAGCAAACATTGTAGCTTTTCTAAAGGCTGGGGTTTATAGCATATCTTTAACTAGTAAACTAAGGAAACTGTCTTCAATTTTAGCTCTTCAAAAGAAACTATAAGAATACAATGATTATTTACTTTGAGAAGAAGTACTTCTAATAGAGGTGTACTCCTTTCTTTCTTCATTCTCAAAACTAACATTGATTTTTGCTCGTCAGAAACAAAATCTGCAAATAAGCTAAGTGCTGGAAGTTCGCCTTTTGAAATGCCAAGAATGACGTAAAGTCCTTTTTAATCCTTTATTGCTTAATTGTTTGCCATCATATTCCTTCAAAAATTTGATTCTGTAAGACATCCTTAGTGGGAGCATCAACAGCATATCGGCAAAGTAAACTAAAATTGCATCTCCAGAGAACCTTCTGAAGAGCACCTGGTCCCCGAATGGTAAACTGTATGTCTAATCTTCGGGTGGCCAAATTGTGGTGCATTCGCCGAACTAAGCACATTTCGAGAACTTGGAGGATTTCAAGTAGGGCACTGAATCCTTCTTCCTACAAATTTTTTGACAGATTGAAGATTTTCGAAATATTTTCGTACCCGAGAATATTTTTTATTATAATTGATGATGTCACGTCATAATGATGCATTTGTCACCTTTCAAAATACACATTATCGCCAAAAATCGAATCATCTCTGAACCCCTAACAAATATACAAAAAATTAATTCTAGAATTATCTTCTTCAGTATAACACTTTCAGTCACATTCTTAAATTTATTACCTTTCCTCCCATAAAACTAAGGCTTAGCAAGAATCATATTTTTCAACTCTATGCAAACATAAGGAAGCAAAAAAGATGTTTGAGTTGAATGCGCAACTAAACTGTACAGTTAAAAAAAATGGCGTATGGAATGCAAATAATTGGCCACCCTTGGTGTAATTGAATCATTAATGACGTAAGATTTTAAAACTCTGTAATCATCCCTAGGTTGTTTTGTAGCAATTCTTAAGTGATCAGAATTAAATGTTTCTAAACTGTCTGATTCTGCAATTTTGGGTATAAAATGTTTTTCTGGTTTATGTTTGTTCAGCTTGTACCAGTTTCCTCAGAATCTCTTAAATAATGTAAATAAATAAATAAATGCATGCATATATAATAATAAATAATAATAATAATAAAGAAATAAATAAAGAAATATATACATACATAAATTATCCTTAAATCTCGATTCAACATTTTAATGTGTTCTTAAACAAATTTTAGGGTAAAATATTTATATAAGAGAAGCGTGGTAGAATTCTGCAAATTTTATCCGAATTTCCTTTTTTTGAGTAATTTAGGGGACCTCTAAAACTTGTGAAAAGACTTGAATTTTAATGTGGTAACAATGACGAAAACGGCACTTGATCCTGTCATTTCAGCATTAATAGCTTTGAATGTAGCTAATACAAAAAACCGCATTTCACATTTTTGGTCATTTTTATTCCAGTTCAATGACCTATAGGTGGACCTCTAAATGTTTTTTGTTTTTTTTAATTCGGAAAAAATGGGGGGGGTTATATTTACATAAAGAATATTTTTGTAGGGTGAGTGATTACATTTTTAAAAGACGATTTTTTGGGGGGACACCCTCGTGTGTACGTGTAATAAATTTTCAATTAACTTTTCAAAAGGATAATATCTTTGTGTATACTGTCAGTAGACAAATCAGACTGGCGTCCAAAATCAAAGAATAGTATTTTAACGTGTTTTCACCACCCTATACTATGAGAGTTTCTTACCAGTGTAAAATATTAAGTGTTCCACGATCTTTTTCCGTAGAAGTTCAATTTTTTATCAATAGAACACTGTAAATCTCTAGTTTTACTGCAAATTTACAGTATCGTTTTCTTTGAAGTTCCATAACCCCCACCATGGCCGAGTGAATAAGACACTCACAATGTTAGACGGCCGAAGTGTGGAGGTCTTCGTTCTGGCCTGGCCTATCGCGCAGCTGTCTATCTGCCTGGAACTCTGGTCGGGTTTCTAGCCAGCTAACGTAAATATGCGTTAGAACACTTTTAAAAATCCTTGACCAAGGCACCACACATCTTTGTCAAATAGTCTTTGCGTAGCTCTGACACAACACAAATCAACATGACTTAAAATTCCGTCATTAAGATTTTTATATTAAATTTAAGTATATTTTTAAAAAGAATTTTTCCAAAAATAGGATATTTACTGAATTAATTTCAGATAATTTTGAAGCATTGTGAAAGTCAGAGAGGTTTAAAATAAGGTATAATTTATATACCTTAAAAGTTATTTGACTAGTATTCAAAAATATGAAATATTTATTAAGTTATGTCCAAGGTACAACTTATTGTGATATTAATGTAAGTTTACCGGACATTTTTAATCCGATTTTTCAAAATATTTATCCATTTTTAAATTTTTCTTATTAAATGAAGAAATTAATATTTATTTTTATTCATAGTTTGATGTAAATTATTAAATGTATACCCATATATCAATTATTCTTTTCATCCAAGCAATCTACATCTAATCAATTATCCACGATTAAATTTCTAACATAAACATTTTTAATTAGTTTTTAGGTTTATAGATAATACGATCCATCATAATTATTCATCATCAATCAATTTAGAATTTTATTTTATAATTTTTATTTCTTAATAACTATATTTGTGGAGTCGAAATTAAAAATCGGAAAAGATACACAAAATATTTATTTGTAAGTTAAATACTTTTTCATGAAATTTCTTCGCAAAAAATATTTTTAATAATTTTAGCATATAATACTTCAATAAAGAAATACATTTCTAAACTAATTTAAAAATTCACAATATTCTGAACCAGGAGAAAATATTTCACAACGATGATCATGCTTTCTCATCTAAAAGATTAATACTTATAACATTGACATAAACTGAAAATGTCTTTAAATGTAAATGGAAATTATCACTATTTTAGTCATTTATCTCAATTAAAAAAGTCTGGTATTTTTTTAAAGGAATCATTCATATTGTAACAATTATTAATTCTTTCTGAAACATTTGTTTAGAAATTCTCAATTTTATGACATTCAGAATTGTAAGATTTATGTGATATGTATGTCCTATAAAAATCTGCTTTACTTTTATCAAAATAACGCATGTAATATTAAAAAAAATCTTTCTTTCTGCTTTCTTTCACCACATGTCTATTAAGTAAATAAAACTACAAAACTTCAACAGTTATTAACAATCTAAATGTATAATGCTAATCATACATTACTAGTATCTCGTTTTTTATGCAACGTAAAACATGAATTTTACTGCGTTATCTCCATAATATGCATGTAAGTGCCCTATAAATAAAATGAACGGCCTCAAAACTATGACAACGTTGAGTAATAGCTATTAGGAATTTTCCCGTAAATCTTAGCGATAGAAAAATCGCAAATGTCATCAATATTTTTTCAAATGTCTGCTCACTTCGTATTAAATTGTTAAAGCTCCCAATGTAACTGTAGTATAGGGTAAATGTTGATAATATATTGAAAATTTTGCCGATGTCAAAATAATTCATCAACATGAGGAAATAATTTAATCCTGCTATCTAATTTAGTTCCTTATAATATGTTACGATTTATTTCGAAGTTGCCATATAAGCATTTATTTGACTTACGAGCTTTGATAATTGAATGGAATGACATTTCTAAAAAGAAATATAGTTTTAATTACATTTTCTATTTTACCAAAAAAGTTTTTTTCTGCGACAAGAAAAAAAATTAAATTTGTGTTTTTTAATAATTTCCTTCTTTTTAAAATGTGTTAATTAAAAATGCTACTTATTGAAATGAAAAGCACACACATACACACACACTCACATAAAGATATGTTTCCATAAGTATAAAAAAACAAACAAAAATATAGACTCTTAAAATTTCCACTAAAAAATTTAAAATGTACGAAGAACTATTGTCAAATACTAGTGACCTTGCTTAAAAGCTTTTTGCAAGCCTGAAATAGTCTCTTTTAAAAAGGGAAAATATGGCTTAGTAATCAATCACGTGGTTCGGCATGAATGCTGAGATTTATTGACTTAAAATATGAAACGTGTCACAAAAGTTCGAAAAGATTCGTATTTTTTCTCATCTAAAAATACTTTAAGAAGTGGAGAATTTTATCCGTATGAATTCTCTCCGTGCACTAAATCACTTCCCTCGAAATGTATCAATTCAGCATCGAAAGTTCTTCTATAAAATATGTATGTGTTTATTTTCGCCGTTTTATTCTTTTTTATTACTCTCAAAATAAATAAAGCACTCAGCCATGCATTTGAAGGAGAGAACGGTTTGAAGGGAATGGGAGTATCATCGAGATTTACTTTTAGAATAGCTTCGACAATTTTCTGATTCTTGCCTGTTGAAAAGCTCTCTCAACTTTTAAATGAATTTAAACAATGTATTGGTGAAATTATCAAAAAACTGTTGATTCAACAAAAATTGGGATGGCGCTGTTTTAATAGAATAATTTTGCTGGATTAACTAAATATTTTGTAGAATCAAAACCGAATTCTCGATTTAACAAACTATAAACGAAGATGTTCTTGTATCAACAAAATTATCCGTAATATATACCATAAAAAAACTTTTTTTTAATTTTTTTTTTTTTTGGGGGGGGGTGTTTTATTCTATTAATTTTTTACTTTGCGACTTTCACCACTTCTCAAAGTGCGCATTCCATAAAATTCTGTTCCTTTTTTACTTCATTTTCTAATTTATTGTAAATGTCTATAATCAATATTTAAGGAATAAAACCAAAGGTCAGTGTTTTTATGACACCCTGTTTATATGTAAAAGTTCAAATTATAACCCCAAAACTAATGTACACCCTCACTGTAAAGGGTATTAAATAAGTCCCAAGATTATAAATAAAAAGGAGTAACATATAACAAATTTTATTGAATTTTTGAACCGGTATTTTTTATGGTAATCAGTTTGTGCCTTAGTCAAAGCATCTTAGATGGAGTAATGTAGCTAAAGGAAAAGTTTCAGATGAGTGGATTTTTTGTCAGAGTGACATAAAACAAAGAACAGAACAAGAGAATGGCTAATCACTTCCATTAAAGCTAGTTTATTCTTTGAATGGCTTTCTTCGATAGTGTATCAGTAACATATCTTTTCCTCTTCCTAGAAATTCTATGCACTGATATATTATGTATGAGAATTAGGTGCAATAGATAGGGGTATGTTTAAGGTATTTTAGTAAATGTTACGTTTTATTCCTTTATTCTCTAATCCTGCTGGATTAATTCCATTTTTGAAAAATTGCAAAAATGAAATTTCACTACACGTACTGAACTCGTAAAGTGAAAATTTTTTTTCCAATTAAATCAAAAGAAATGAGTCACTTTATATATATATATATATATGTTTGAACTCATATTTTCTGATAAAAACTCACTGAACAATACAAGTGTATTCTAGAAAACTTTATCGAATTCATCAATAAAAAAAAATTCCATTACATAGAATATAATATAACATTTGTAATAATATGTAAGTTCTAGAGCATGTTGCAGCTTTAATATGAGCACAAAATTATGCATACTCATTTTACATACTTATATAATGTACGGTGTTGTAAGCTAAGAAATTTAACTTTCCTCAAATGGCTTTTCTTCTTAGAATTTGAAGCACAAACTGAACGTTGCAGTAGATACTAATGTATTTAATGTAAAATGGCTTTCATCGCATTCTGAAAATTTATCGAATTTTTGCGTTGCATAACACTTTACACAGCTTATATAAAAATCAGAATTGGATGATGTAATGCTAATTGATAAGCGGATAATTTAGATATTTCTCAATAAGCTGAAGACTAAACCTTTTATGTAAATTGCTTCATAATGTTACATAAAATGTTACGTAAGACGAAAACTGAAGCTTTTTGCACATGCACTAATGTAATTATACTATATTTATTTATCAAGTAACTTCGTATATTTTTATTGTTCCATTTAATGTTTCAAAAGAATGTTTATTTATTTCTTTGTCAAATGTTCTTTAACCCCTTCTTCCCTGAATTTTGAACTGAGCAGATAAAAAATCAGTGAGTGGTTAGATGTACGGCACCATGTGTAAGTATCTTAAATATGAAATATTATAACATTCATGCGATTACCAAACAAATTTTAAAATGTTCTAATAATAGGACACGAGATATAATTGATCAAAATTAGGGAAAAAAATTACAGTTATTTTGCGTGAAGCCTTTTGAAACAATTTCTTTGTGCGTGAAAACCTGAAATTATTTCACAATTCTCGTGCATTTTGATTGCATGCATGCATTCATTCATGCATTCATTAAGATGCATTTAACTTTTGGCTTCAAATGGCTTGACACGTCCATTATGCTCTCTGCTGGAAATTTTCTGCTACCTACAGAGCAAAAATGATAACGTTCTGCTATTCTTGCATGCATTATTAGTAGAACACTAGGGTGTTAAAATTCTTGAAAATGAAGAATGTAGGGTAATGCAAATATGTGTTCTAATAATAGAAGGTCAAGGCCGAAGGAGATATGATCATACAAAGTTTGGTATAAAACAGTGTAAGGAAAAGAAATTTTGGCTTGAGAAATTTTAGCAGATTTTGAATACATACGAATGTATTGAACTTAAAATTTTGCAGTGTCTGTGCATATTTTTACCTTTCAATTTTTATTTATTTATTTATTTATTTGGGGAGGGGGGAGCTTTACATAAAAAGAAGAAAAAAGAAATGTCATTTTTTAGAAGAAAATTGTCGCGCTCTTCTGTGCAAAACTCAATAGCTATTTCAACGCTATTTCAATTAGACTTTTTAGTCTGTCGTAATATTTTAAGTTAAATATTACAACAAATATTTTTTAATTCATTATTTCAAAAGTTTTGCTTAAAAACAGCGAATAGACTGATTCAAGTCAATAAGTACTGACTCAGAATGGGAAGACTTTTTAAAAAATAAACTTGACACTTAATTTTCAAGTTCTCGATAGAATTTTCCATCCAACATTTAAAATATGTTTATTTTCATTATTGACAGCTATTAATATATTTACCTTATGCAGTATTTTTTTGCCAAATCGTTTCTTCAGTCTGAAAATCTATCTAACTATATCATCGCATAGGAACAGTATAGCCTATATATTTCCCAGCATTCCTATATAAAATATTGTTCTATTGTTCCATGTAGAATTGTTCCATTTATTTTGTATCGAAAAGGGATTTGTTTTCATCTGCTGCAACAATGAATCTATTTGAAACCCACAGTTTCAATTATTGATATCGCTGGCATTTTTCCTTCCTAGTCCATATTCTTTCGAACTTTGACTTCTTTTATTATCTGACTACCGAACTTTCACTCTGATTACTGACTCTGCCATTAAAGAAAAATCCTTTTCCTTCTCTGATCATAGGAGTTGTCTCGCAGAATGGCACGAAATCTTCTTAAAGAAATTCGTGCATTTTTCAGAACCGCTGGATTCCGATAATTTTCTGCAAGCATCGGAAAGTTTTACCGATATCTGACTTTCCACATTGTGACTAATGTATCCGTTGATCAGATGATTTGAAGAGGAGAAATAAAAAAAAAATAAAAATCTTCCAACTGGAGAGTAACTTAATGAAATTCGAAATTTGAGCTGAATAAATTTATGTGTTTTTCTTAACAAATATTTTACTAGTTTTAGGTAAAATTATATTTTGCTCCTGCATTTACTTGGGTTGAAGTAAAATCTCTTCCGTCGAAGAAAATTCCATCCTGTCAGCATGCATACTTCTTAAAACCTAAAAGAAATACTTTAAAACCCATTCATTTGAAACGTATTACCGCAGGATATGTAAAAGAAGAATACATTTTAAGAACACAAATGGTTTCAGCTGCGCTTCTTTGAGGTTAAGGCTGAAGGAATTACATTTTCTAAGATGTAACTTTTTATGTTTTCGATAATGTACGGTATTATGTTTGAAATGAAAATAAATCGTTACCGAGCATTTTGATTTCTTACAAGAATAAATTACCTTTAAATAAACAAAATTTTCAAAAGTGTTTAAGCAAAAAAAAAAGTCATTCGAATCAATTAAATTTCCATTCAGATATATTTATGAAGGGTAGTAGATATTCCTGCATATATTTGCTGTCTACTCACTCTGAAACACTGCGTCATCTCTCCGCACATGAGAAATTTTAGTGGTACACACTGGGTATGGCCATAAAATCCAAAGGAAAACTCTGGTATATTTTTATGTTTTGTCTGTCTGACAGTTGTTTGGTTTGAATCCAATAGACTTCGAAACAGCTCTGTTTGGATAAAATTTGGTCTGCGTAATGCACACCTCAAAATGTAATTTCTAACATTCATAAAAATTGATTAACAGAAATATGATTAACATAGTAAAAGCCATGCAGTTATAATAAAATTTTGTGGAAGAATCTGAGCTAAAACTATCCTGATTTATTTTCTCTAGAGCACGAACATTTCAGAAACCTTCAGGTTGTGATTTCGCTTTCCGCTACTTTTCTTAAATAGTGCAGTATTCAAAATACATCCAAAACTATAAAATATATTTTACTGCTGGATGAAAATGATAATTTGAGGATTTAAATTATCCTATTGCCCAACCCCCACCTCCCAAATCGCATTAGGAACCATAAACTTTATCCCATTTATTAGGTCTGGCAGGAAGTTCTGTCCTTTCGTGTAACGAAAGAAATAATACATCTCTTTTCCCACGCATTTAATAAAATTTATTGTTCGATATGATTTGTTCGTTAGTTTTGACATCTTACAGAGTGATGAAACTTCTAAATAATATAATTTTAGCTCGACGAGTGGCCGAGCGCATAGCACTCTGAACTGAGAGACGGAAAATGCCTGGTTCAAACCCAGGTCGCACTCGTCGACCCAGCGGCTCCGGGTTTCCCGTGGTTTTCTTCGACACTTAGTTCAATGCAGGTTAGGACCCTATAGAAAGTTCCTCACGACAGGCACCTACCCCTCGCTCTAGATACCAATTATAGATAATCGGCCTTATTTCCAAAAACAAGTGCGTTATTTTTTATGCATTGCCGTTGGAAATCAAGAACTCAAGTTGTGCTTATCTGCCATCCAATTCAGTTCCCCCCTCCTATAAAAAAGAAGGCTTAAGTAACGACGGAAATCATATTAGACATTAGTGTAATTAAATATACGAGTATATTATTGGAGAAATTCTGCTAATTGTCGGGTTCGTACGCTGAAAGTACGGAGTGATTAGAAAGTTCCAGTAACTTGTCGAATTTTCAGAACATGACTATGGAAGTTCGATAAATAATCTTCAATTCACAATTCACAAACAGTGCCTTGATTTACAACGGACAGTTGATCACAGCGACTTTTTCGTACGCTGTAATTCTCATACAATCAATTCCGTAAGAATTTACAAGCCGCTTTCAGATTTTTTTTTTTTCCTAACGGCCCGAAGGTGTTGGCCACTTTATTATGGGGGCACCTAGTAGGTGGACCAACGTCGCGCCCTATGAAGGGACGGACATGACAATCACGCCCATTCGGGGATCGAACCGGGAGTTGAACCCGAAACCGGAGTACGGTACTATACCTGCCATACAACTTGGTCGGCTGGCTTTCATAAACAGGCTTTGCAAAATAAGTGAAACCACGATATCTGTCGCAGCAAAATGGCGCAGAGCGACAGTGCTCTCACAAACAAGTGCTCTCTAAAACAGACGATACGAAACTCAGTAGGTGAACTGTTCTGTCGTATTTATAACTTCCCTAAATACCTCCCAGAATTTCCACGTTTTTCGTTCTGTAACGCCTTCGAGACGTTTCTGGACATTAGATTGCGTAGCATTAATGGTATGAGGGAAAACAAACATTGAAGGCCCCATTAATATAAATTTTTGGCGATTATATAATATTTTTGGTGAATTTCAAACTATATATAACCTCCGAAGAGCAGGTCACCCTGAAAATTCGTAACAGTATTACATTATTTCACTTAATGAACCGACAAAACTTTTCAGTGGACGTAATATCTACTAAACTTCACAAAAGTCTTTTCCAGGTATACCGAATTTGGTGTATTTGCGTGCAACCGTTTCTCCGTAAAGCCATCGACACATGCATACACATACACAGACACGCGCACTTTTTATAATAACACGAGATAAATAGTGGCATTATTAATAGTTCATTTAAATGAAAGTATACATATATTGATTTAATAGCACTGCACATACTCTTTGTTAATAGCATCATGATGATTCACTTTGCAAACAAATCAATGCTTCGTTTAATTTTCCATCACTGAGTTACGCCAACTAATCAAAGTCCAGAAATTGTTAATGGATTAGTTATGTCCCAATAAACTGGGAAATGCAGAAATCGATTTAAATTAAAAGCCATTGGTAAAAGGCTGTTCAATATAACATTACCTGTTTTACTCCATAAATTCACAATTTACTGGTAACCAGCTTCCTTTAATTAGAGTGTAATGTGCTATTTTCTAAAACGATTTCTTTTTAGAAAATTAAAAATGAATAGCTTTGTTAAAGCGCACATAAAGATAAATATTTCAGTCCGTAAGTTTCGGGTAGTGCTAAGAGTCCACCCTACTTCAGCTGCAAAAATACCAGTTAAGGAAAGCTGGTACGGAGTTAAATTGCATTAACTAAAAACTATAAATTATACAACAAAATAAAATTAATCATTATCAAAGCGTTGAAGGTGAAAAATTTTTATTATTTTAACGAAAAAGTATAACAAATAATTGTACAAGGGTAGCCCAAATGAAAGTGGCACTACAAACATTGTCACAAGTGGTTAATGGTTTTTCTGTACCGCCTGTAGTTTTACATTCAATTCATTGGGGCAAACTTTATTATATTCAAACAAACTAAAGTTCCATTACTGAAAGAAAAGAAATGGTGGCTGAAGAAACATTATGTATGTTTTTTTAATTGTAAGATTTAATGAAATCTGATGTCGGGAAATATGATATTTTTAATATATCTTCAAAGTTAAAAAAAAATCCACAAATTATATAAAAAAGAGTGAAATAATTTTCATTATAAGAAAATAAACTGCGCATCTGCTGAGTCACTATAAAAAATGCATTATTACACTTAATATAATTTTAAAATGATTATTTATTTGCTACGATGTATCAATTTTAATTCTAATGAATGACATATCATTAGTGATTTGGGATTGCAGGTGAATCAGCTGCGGTATTTTGTATCTAAGAATAACAATTCATTTATGACGAAGAAAAAGAATGAAGAAATTTTTATAAATCATTAAGAACAAAATCTACATTTTGCAGAAAATGTAACTAAAAGAGAATTACATCAGAAAGTCATTAATTTATTTCTCGTGAAATCATATTTTATTCAATCAATCGTTCTGTTGAAGTACTTGCATTTAATTATCAGTTCAAATTATTGTTACCACGTTCAAGCACTGTTATAAAATTTTAATTATGCTAACCTATTAATTTTCTTCAATTTTCCTGGTATATTCCAGGGTGGAATGCATCGGAGAATACAGGTATGCTAGCAATCTTTTGTTTTAAGTAAATTCACACAAGCATCTGGAAACGTAAAAAATTGTGATCCTCTGTTATCTCTCTACAGGCAGGTTATAATTAAACTTCCCTATAAACAGGTTTCTACAGCTAAAACTTGTGAACAGTTCGTAACCAAAATTGTTACTTAGATTATACAAAAAAAATTTAAAAAACTCAATCAAAAAACTTCGATCAAAAAAACTCAAGTCCATTAGACGGCATTTCACGTGAAAGAACAACAAATTTAGCAGTAGAAATGACTAACTCGAAATGTACAAAAATGTTCAATATTTTTTCAACAGTTTTTCAACATTCATTAAATAACTTGAATCATTTCTTGAGTTTAATTCCATTCCAAAACGCCACCTGCCGGACATTTGCCAATGCTACCGGACATTTTTGTAAATAAACTTTATAAATACTTCCTGGAGCGCACCTAGTGTACAGCCCATGTACCAAAGCTGGTAGCAAGTGGCTCACTTTTTTTGCTACCGAACGCTGCTTGTCGGGGAAGTTTAACTATAAACCCTCTGTTAAATCACATATTTAATATTCACAATCATTTCTTTTTCAGTTTTTATGCTTAATCAGTTTAAAATAAAGCATTTTGACTTTTGTTTCTGTTCTCATTTATTTCCTTGTTTTGGCTTTCAAAATTCGTATTTCTCTTTTCCTGGTGCAATGGACTTTTTATTCAGTAATCATTTTGAGTCTAAGCAGCGACACCTGTTCAAAAAATAGTCTCTCACCTCTTGCCTCACCATTTTCTCTGAGGCAAACCTTTTGGCATCAAATATTTCTTTCACTATCATTTGGCCTCTCTGCTTTTCAAGTTCAATAATATTATTTATTTCTACTTTTTTGTTGCTCCATATGCGATACGAAATGTTCTTGGGACGTTTTTGGCGGACGTTTTGTTCGCCTACAACTATTTTCGCCCTAGAGAAATTTTCTTGGGATGTGTATTTTTCGAATCTTGACGTCTAAATGAATGTAAAATTATTATTATTATTATGGACACCCTGACCACCTCTAGAATGTGACATCTAATATTTTTTTAATAAATCGAGCTTTTACCTACGCATTTTTTAGGTTTCATTTATCACAACTGCTATGATTTACGATCCTGTGTTATTAACACATTGCTAATTAATCCCGAATTATAATTATAGTTTACATTTTACACCCATTATTTTTTTTAATTATTATTATTATTTATTTATTTATGTATCCATTTTTGTAGGAATGTTAACGGACTTCTTTTTTATTTTTTAAATAATCTCTCTCTATTTTTTTTCCCCTTAGGGAAAGATCACAAAATATTTTCGACTACAGTTATGTTAATGATGATCAATGTTAGAATTGACGTTATACCATCTTCTCTGTTTTGTCCCAATTACAGTTAATGTCAAAATCGACATGAACCTAGTCTTTAAAAGTAGATAGTTAATGTGTGAATATACAAATAATGACAAGAAACTGAGTTTCAAATTATAGCTCACTGGAGCATTTTAATAACTCATGAAATATGCAGTAAAAAATAAAAGATTAAGAACGTGCACTATACTGTAAACGCGTCCCATCATACTTACGACGGCATTAGGCCAATTTAACATCCATCAACCTCTCCATCCCTTCTGCTTCTTTATTGAAGCTCGAGTACTGATGAGAAAGTCGCATTAAGTATAGAATGTCCGTGCAAGTACGTTTTTGTCATAGATGAAAGAAGTTAGCTTCAACATCAAAAGAGGATAATACAAGAAATATAGCAAATGAAAGTACACGTTTCGATTGGGGACGCAATACCTGCGTAATATTTAAGGATGATGATCGTTTACCGTCATATTTACGGGATTCGTACGAAACTAACTACCCCTATGGTTCTATCAAAATATCTAATGAGAGAAGAAAGAAGATTCTTATTAACACAAGCACATAACTAGAAGAGAAAGCTGAAATGTGTATCATAAACAAAGATAGACTTTAAATTTCTTTGCTGAAACACTTAAATACAGAAGTGCAGACCTCGGTGGAAACACTAATTGAAAATTAAGATGCCTTGAAACCCCTAACCCAACCCCCACCTTCAACTCTTAATCTTAAACTTATATGGCACTAAACTATACCGCTAAAAATTTAACACTTTTACTCTTTGGAAAGATTCCTTTTTTCGGACAGCTGCTGTGGCTCATTCCCAAACTTTTTTTTTCCTATCCTCTGAAATGCCAAAATCAAAGAATGCATTCCAAAAATAGCTCGATTTTTTTACATCACATTTTTGTTGTATCTTTCCCACAGACCATTATGTTATGATTTTTATCTTGCTTTCTGATCTTAGATTCTATTTTGTCAGGAATTCAATCGCAATCGTAGCGAAAGATAATTTTCTTAAGAATGTTTGGCACTCAGTATTCAAAGTAATTGTATCTGCTGTTATTTTAAGAATCGATAAAGAACCCTCACAAAAAATGCATTTGAATAAAATGTTTTCTATTTATAATCAGAAACCTTTTTCTAGTGCTTCAAAAGATAATTTCTAGTTCTTCAGCTAATTTACTCGGTTCTTTTTCTTTTAAGAGAATAATATGCATGACTATTTTTTTAATTGGTATCATCTTTCATGTAAATATTATGCAAATTTCATAGCTTTAAAGAATTTATCACTTAGTAGATAGTTGACTCCGTTTCTTATGTTAATTTAAATTTTATCAATAAATTAATTATTTAAAAATGATTTTTTTTCTCTTTAAATTATTTTCTAAAAATTTCTACAACTCCAATTTCACTATCGCACTTGATACCGCCTCTAAACTGAGGTTAAAAAAAAATGAAAAATATTGCTCTTTGGGCCTCTTCTTTTGCTGGAGTTTTCTTATTTGGGTGCTCCTAAATTTTGCAATACTGCCCAGTTTTTACGATATTCAAACTCTGATGGAAAATGTTCATTCTCTGCAGTGCTTTCAATAGAAGTATGCCCTGCTATCGAGTAAATCCAGCCAGTCAGTCGGTTCAGTATGGGGAGTGATCCTGTTTCTCCAAGCTATTGGGGATTAGTGCTGGCTGGTGCGAAATCACTCCAATGAACAAATAACATTGGTTTCTTGGGGTCATGGCGCTGTTGTCCTCTGACTGATGTACCCGAGGATACGCCATTTTTAAAGATGAACTATAAGTTCTTCAGCATGCTCCCGGTCTAGTAGGAAAACACTGGTGGATGGATTTTAGCCAGTGTAACCTGTCTGGCAAGAAAGCCTGACCAAAAGGGAGGATGCTAGCCATACTGTCTGATCAGATGAGCGACAGCCATGACCGGTAATGAATATTTTCACAATAGAATTTTTGCGTTAAAATGTTCACGTTAATGTTAAAATAAAGTTATTTCTTAAGAAATACAGTCATTATTGATGGCCACTTGACAAAACGTGAAGTGGAAGGACTAAAATATTATTTCCTTTCAAAGATCTTCAAGCGAAAGCGTTCAAGAAATTTTAAACCGTAAAGACATATCTGAGAAAACAAGTTTCTCTCTAGATACGTAATTACAATTAACGTACATAGCAAGAGGAAACATGAGGTCAGAAGGAAAACATTTTATTTTGGATAGTATTTTTCAGACAATTGCTGGAGAAAGTTTTCTTAGATAGTTGAACCCGAAAATTTAATAAAATAAATATCTTCTATTAATACATAGTAATAACACTGTGTTTTGCGGAAAAAGCAGGGGTTACTCTTTTATAAAGTGCAGAACATTCGACTGAGACAGTATCAAAATATGCATTTAAGGATTTAATTTCTAAAATATTAATGATTCTTATTATGGAAATTCTAATGACATTTTTGATATTATCTAAAGCAAAAATTTCCATACTTCCCATTATTTTAGTCACCTAGATTTTCCGGATTGTTTGTTATTACCACATACTAGTAGCCTGATGTCAACAATAATTCTTTCAATATTTTTATTCTTCTGTTAGGAATCACTTAAGTTAAGTCTGTCGATCTGTCATTCCTGCCTTCTTATCACCTCTAATAAATATAAAAGTGTAAATTAGAGTTGGTTAGTTTGTCTCTTATTAAGTGCATGTTTCAATGCTGTTCTTTTTTTTTTTTCAACTACAATTTTCTTTTTCTTTTTCCTATCCACAATATACATTCAATTTTGACTATTCCTTTTTTTCTTTTCATTAGAGGAAATTTATTCACTCACTATATAAGTAATTCAGCCAAAGTGCATTTGTAAAGAAAATATACAAATGAAGCTCCGTCCCTTTCCATTAATTTTAATTTATTAAAAAATTCCTAGCTTCATTTATCTCACAAAAGAATTCAAATCTTAAAACTGTTTAAAATACCATTCGAGTAATGTGCAAGCTTTATTTACTTTCAAATATCTCATGTTTTGAAAGAAAGTAAAAAACTAATAAAGTAAAAAAAAAATTACATTTCTAAGGGGAAAATCACATTAAAATTTATGACTATGTTATCATTTTTAAATATACAAATATTTCTCGTATATATATGGTATTTTTTTCCTGTTAATATTAAGAAAAAGGCTGTACAGCGTTAACTTTTCATCATAACAAGATAGTAAAAATTCCTCAGCTCTGCTTAAAATTTGCAACACTAGACTAATTTGGTAAGCAAATTCTATTTTTAACTTTCATTTTTACGGTATTTTAAAATTTATTTTACTCGTATACGTTTGACTCTGTAGTTTTTATTCATGTGTAAATTGAATTACTGTCCTACTTTTAACAATCTTAAATAGATATACTTGTGTTTGTGCCATTTACTCTTATAAACACTTAATATTATAAAATAATTTTCTTAGCTAAGTGTCATATCACACATTCTTATCACAAATTAAGGGGTTTACATGAGTTTACTCGAAAAAAGAAAGCCGGTCAAAATCTGAGTCATATTTGTATGGAGGTGTTACAATAATTCATTCAAAACAATTGTTAATACACTAAATAAAATTTTAATAAAAATAATGATCAATCGAACACCCTGAACCAATGAGACACATGATGATGAAGACGACGATGTGCACCCGAACCGGGTACGTGTTAATGAGTAGATTTGTTGAACGATAGACATTTTACGTAGAGCGTTTGAGGAAAACAACGTAGTAGTTTGCACTACATGACACTTTGCCAGTAAAACAGTCTTCAATTTCGGATTTTTTTTTACTAAGAAATTGTAATAGGGTTTTATTTTTTTTAAATAAATGTACTTTTGTATATATGAATGTATTTTTTCGTTATTCTTAAATAAATATGTGCATACATCAAACTATTGAGCAATACAGTTTATATATTTTGATTTAATTTACTAATATTTTTCTTAAACTTTCTCACTTTCACAGGGATCCGTCCATTTATTTCGGATTTCGGTTATTCCGGTCAATTTCAATTCGTCTCGATGAGACCGGAATAAGCGGCGACCACTATACCACGTTACTGGCAGAAATTACTGTTTCTTATTGGCGTTTCCACTGGCAGCGCCATCTATCGGCGATTGTTGAAATATTTTTTTTTCATTTTTCTATTCTTCCCCTTTCTCGGTTAGTAAGTATATCAGTTATTATTCCTTTTTTTCGGATTATTCCTTCAAGCTACAGGCAGCTTCCTTCAAACAGGCAGCAAGTATTTCTAATACTTGATTTTATAACCTCTGAGAATATATATGTGTGTTTGTGTAAATGTTCAATTGTGTGTGTGTGTGTGTTTAAAATACACTCGTGAAATAAATTAAGAGAATTTGCATATTTTATCGAATTCCACAAAAAAAAAACTGAACTGAATGTAAAACCACTGCTTCTAGACAAAAATGCAAATCTTGTGCGTAAGCTTATACGTGCGTGCAGGTAGAGCCAGTAGAGAACAGGCTTTATAAGCGCGCGTAAGTTAAGACGCATTTCGTTCGCTAGAACACCTCGGCGAACTTTTTGGTGTTATTTTGCAACAATCGGTTAATTTCAAATTGTAACAGTAAAAATGAGTAACCACCAATGTTTTGATGATGGAACGAGGTGGCGAATTGTGGGGAGGCTTGAAGCAGGCCAATCTGAAGTCCAAATTTGTAGAGCTCAATTTAACACCCAGTGTTGTGTGTAACTTATGGAAACAACTCCAGGATACCGGATCCATCGAGGGAAAGCCTAGGCAAGGTCGTCCAAGACGTCGACCAGAGAGGGCCAGAGAAATCGCCATTTGTCCATCATAGCGAGGCGTAACAGGAGTGCTACAGCTTCTCAGCTCTTTCGTGACTTGTATGCAGGCATATAGGAAACCGTGGATCAAGGGCCACTGCTTCCAAAAGACTTCATGTGAGAGGGTTGATTGCAACCTGCTGTTTGAGTCCCCCTCACTTCTACGAACAGGAAAATAAGTTTAGCATGGCGCAGAGAGCATAGAGATTGGAGTATGGATCAATGGGTGACCGTTCTCTTCACTGATGAGTCCCGGTTCAGCCTAAACACCGATTCTCGCCGTGCGTTCATATGGAGAGAACCAAGGACCCGTTACCTACCATCCAGTGTTCACGAAATCGACCATTATGGCAGAGGAGGTTTAATGGTCTGGGCAGGCATCATGTTGGATGGCCGCACACCTCTCCATGTGTTTGAAAGAGGCACTGGGACTGGTGTGGGGTATAGGGGTGCGGTTTTGGAGCCCAATGTTCAACTTTTCAGGGTTCCAGTTGGCCCTGAGTTCATTTTAATGGACGATAACGCGAGTCCACATAGAGCTCTTCTGGTCGACGAATTTCTTGAGAATGAGGTTATTCGACGGATGGATTGGTCAGCCAGATATCCAGACCTTAACCCTATAGAGCATGTCTGGGACGCTTTGGGGAGGAGAGTTGCAACTCGTAACCCCCCTCCGAGAACCATCCAGGGAATAAAAGTAGCGTAACGGAGCGAGTGGGGCCAATTTCCACAGGAAATGATAAACTGCCTTATTTCAAATATGAAATAACCCTGCGAGAACTGTATATCTGTAAGAGGGGACCATACCCCTATTAACCCATCTATTAACCCATTTTTTCGTGTATTCTGCAAACACTGTTTCATACCTTCCGACTCCAACGTGTGTTACGCACGATCATGCGTGTGTATTACAATTATTGAATGTTTATTTGTTTTGTACTGTATCAATGTATGTACATATCAAATTTCCTTAAAATCGGTCCAGTAGTTCAAGATATAATGGCTAATTCTCTTAATTTCTTACACCAGTGTACGTGAAAGAAACCCTATAAGTATTTGTCCTATACAAAAACAACAACAAAATAAAACAGTTAATGCTTATCTCAACTACAGTTACACAGCGTATAAATGTCAAATTGTGTACGATGTATCGAAAAATATCGATGTAAAGCTGATGATACAACACGATGTAAAAATTTCAACAATGCCCTAGTCCACATAGATTTATCGTTGTCGTTACTTCAGCAACAGTCACTTAAAGTTTACCCTATGACAGAGGTGTAGCGAGGAAAATATTTCGGGCGGGGGGAGGGGGGGATATGAAATAAGTCGTCAGAAAATAAGCAAAATTTATGCTTGACATACAGCTTACGCTAACTAATCTGAAAGATCGGGGAAGGGTAATATATCCCGATATCTCTCCAGACTACGCCCCTATCCTAGTGTAACACACTTATTAAATAGCTATTTCTAGTTTATTAAACTCTGTAACTTGCTCTCCGGTTAAAGTTACTGAAATAATATTTTTAAGTGTGAAGACATTTTGAACAAAAAATAATTCTGAAAAGAATGGATTCGTCCCCGAATAATGGATGTATATCTCTGCTTGAATAGCGTCCAAATGCTGATTTCTCGGTGTTATTTAAATTATATCTGTTGGCATCATTTAAATACAATCTCAATACACACCAAGCCAACAAAGAAGAAAAGCGTACATTTTAATTTGATTTTCGCAACCAATTTGCAGATTTTCTTTCCTGCATAATAGCGTTTCATTATGAATTCAGTAGAATAGAATAAAAGAAAATACTTAATCTTCTATTATCTGGACAAAATTTGAGCTGATTTATCAGTAGAAACACAAGTTTGCACAAATTTATATTTAATAATAATATTTTATGTCTAAGAAATAAACAGTGATTTTTCTTCTTTATACATTTACACTGCTGGCCACCCAAATTGCAACACCAAGAAAAACAAGAGATATCACAACAAAATTTATTGTGTAGATAACATGTTGACCAAGTAACAAATTATTAAATTTACAGCATTCTATGAAGCGTGGTTCCTGCCAAAATCAGTACCCAGAGTAGCCGCCGTTGTTGGAGATCACAGCTGCCACACGCCTCGGCATTGATTCAAAGAGACTTTGAATGTGTTCTTGGGGTACAGCAGACCAAGCAGCTTCCACACGTTGCCAAAGTTGATCTGGTGTGACAGCTGGGGATGAACTCTGGGTCAGTCGTTGAGCAACCATGGACCACATGTTTTCTATCGGCGAAAGATCCGGAGAGCGCGCCGGCCAGGGAAGCAATTCAATCTGGTGATTGACGAAGAACCCTTGGACAATGCGTGCCACGTGTGGCCGTGCATTATCCTGCTGAAATATGGCTGTTGGCAAGCCCTGAAGGTAAGAAAGGACAACTGGCTCCAACACCTCGGAGATGTAGCGCTGGCTGGTTAAAGTACCGGCAATGCGTACTAGAGGAGTGCGAGAGAGATATCCGATACCGCCCCATACCATAATACCCGGTGCAGGACCAGTGTGACGGTGCATAATGCAGCTGTTCAGCATCCTCTCTCCACGGTATCTCCAGACTCGAATCCGACCGTCGTGGTGTTGCATACAGAAGCGTGACTCGTCAGTAAAGAGAATTTCATTCCATTCTGTCGTCCACATCCTTCTTTCATCGCACCATTGGCGGCGGAGACGTCTGTGGTTCCGCGTCAGAGGTAGACAAAGCAACGGACGTCTTGCGGACAGACCATTCTGCTGTAAACGACGTCGAATGGTACGCGCAGACACTGGATGATGCGTTACAGACTGAATCTGCTGTGATATGGTTCGTGATGTGACTGAGCGGTCCGTCACTGCCATGCGTACAATCTGCCTGTCATCACGTGACGTGGTGCACTGAGGTCGATGCGGTCGATCACGTCTGTCCGTCGTACCCTCCTGCACCCAACGATCACATATCCGCATCACAGTTGTTTGGTTTCGTCCAATACGACGACCGATTTCCCTGAAAGATAACCCACAATCTCGGTATGCCACTATCCTTCCTCTGTCAAACTCGGATACTTGATCAAAAGATGATCGTTGTTTCCTACGAGGCATAATTTATCGTTTTTTTGAAAAAAAAAGCAAGAAAAACACAATTGCTGTACTTGAAACCGTCGAAATCTCCAAGCCTTAAATAGCGCTTTGAGGTGGCGCCACAGGCGCGCTTGATGTGCGTCTGCGCTGAAATTCTAATCATTTGCATATCTCACCTCAGCTAATGCATGTTGTAAATTTCATATTATTTGCATGCTTCCTTCAGGGTGTTGCATTTACGATGGCCAGCAGTGTATATCTTTATCTATAAATATTTATATATTTAAACAGGTGCCCCCAAAAAAATACTTTTATTTTTTAAATATTGATTGTAGACATAAACAATAAATTTTAAATTTACATAATAAAGGTAGAGAATTTATGGATTCGAATTAAAATTTCAGGACGTTAAATCTAATTAAACACAAAATTTAAAATGTGTACGGTCTTCGCATAAAAAATTCACAATTAGGAAAATGTACACCATACATAATTAGGCGATGCACAAAATTTGAACATTTCCACCTAAAACGGTTCGAAGACATAAGCGTCGGTAGTATAAGGCAAGGGGGTTCACTTGCCCCACTAATTTTTGTGTATGCCGCATTTTTTCTGCTTTTTTCCTTTTTCCAACATGGTAACAATATGTTGAAGTACCTTCCTCCTTCTGGGAAGTTTCTGCTGACGCCCATCGTCAGAACATGTTTAAGCAAAGTTGGTGAAAGACTATAGAATACCAATAATAGTAAAATTACTATGCATTTACGCAATCACTGATTTTTTCCTAATTTTTGTACAGCCCATATAACGCGATATTTTACTAGTGCTATTGAAAAGTGTTTTATGTTAGCATGTTTTTTTTTTTCATTTATAACAACACTTTTATGTTGAAAGGCTGGAATTTTATCCATAACAGTGTATGGGGCACATTTTGCTAAATGGGATTTTTTTTTCATGGGGGCATATAAAATCTGTATTCATTTACATTTAATCTCCGGAAGATTTTAATAGATGCCACAGAATTCTGTACTTTTTTCATGTAACTTTGTCATTTATTGTGCATGAATATGTATGATCAATATTTATAGAATTAAAGCGTAGGTCAATGATTTTGGGACAGACTGTATTTATATTTGACATAAAATTATTGACATCAGGAGTTAAAAATGTACGTAGGTTCAGTTTCGTTAGGTTTATCAGATTGTTCGTTATAAAATTACAAAAACAAATAAATAAATAAACAAAAAATAAATAGCCACAGGCGTTCTTTTTTCAACGCAGTTCATTTCATTTTCATTCTAATTAAAAATGTCGCTTTTAGAGTGCACTACATTCTTTGTTTACACTTTTGTTTCCAAATGCCTTTCTGAACATTCAATCTATTTAAAACAAGAAAGGTTAATTATTCCTGCTCCAAACTGCTTTCCAAATCAGCCGTATTTTCCCCTACTGCAAAGCAAGGACAGCAAAATTTCATCTTCTAACTGCTTCAAAAATTCTTCTGCTTCAAAATTTCTGCATCATCATTTGCTTCCTAGCATTGATCTTACATGGCCTTCTTTTGGCCCTACATTTCACAAATGCAATGCTTTTTTTGTGTGATGGCAACTTAAGCTAGCGTGATCTGCCAAGGATGGGGGGTGCCTTGATAGGAGGACTTTCTAAGGGGTTCTAACGCGTATTCACGTTACATCTCGAGGAAACCTACCAAAACCTCAGGCCGTTAGACCGACAGCCGCGCGATGGCCGAGCCCGCGACCTTCACACTTCGGTCGTCTACCATTTTCAGTGACATAACCACTGTGCCATGGTGAGGCATGCAATGCTTTAACGCCAAAGAGTATTTGAAATATATGCCAAAAATCAACAATGGAAGAGAAATCGCTATCGCCAAGTTCTTAAAACAAAGTTTTTAAATTGCGTGAATCAGGCTTACTGCCTTTAAACTAATATTTATGTTTGGTATGATTCTTTTACTTGTATAATGGATAAAAACGCTTAGATTGAACATAGTTGCACTTACCCTTTTCTTTCATTTTTCATACACTGTGTCAAGGTGCACACTTTCTGTTACCTAGGAGAACTTAAGAGATATGAGTGAGAAAGCAAGAGTGCTAACGTATTTCTGTTCCAGCGTTGGCTTGGAGGAGGATATAATATAGAATTCCTCTGTGGTTGGAGTGAAGAGAAATGAAGTGCGACTGCCAAGGGGGAAAAAAATCATGGTGTACAAACGTCAATTCTAGAAAGTGAGAATAGCTATCTAGTAATTTTTATCATATGTGGATTTTGTTTCTGCATTTTCATGTAGCGTATGTGACGAAGAAGCAAACTTTACTGTTTTTAATGTATGTGGATTGAAAAACAGTAATTCACCGATTGATTATTACTTTTCGATATTTTTATTTCTATACAATGTTTTATGCTAGAAATTTTTTTAAAAATAACTTTGAATCTTCACAAATATGTTTTGCGAAAGTTTTTGTAATTTGAATCACTCTTCCTTGTAATAAATGAGAATGACTAAGCATTAACTGTCAAAACGCTCACTGTAAAGAACGTGTAGAGTATTTTTATCCTAATTCATTATAATCTATATATTTTTAGCTCAAAAATCAAATATAGCGATAACATTTAATTTTTTAAAAATTGAGCTAATATTTTGATACTTTTTTGATAATTCAAGTATTTACTTTTAAATTCTTGAGTTGCATTTTTCTTAATGCCAAACCCACTCTCAAAAACTCTCTCTTAGTCTCTTAAACCACTTTTGATACTCTAAATGAAAATGTTTTATTTGTAATTAATTCACTTTTATAAAATAAACTTTTACAAAAAGAACCATAATTTTTCAAGACATGTATATTATTATTATTATTATTATTATTATTATTATTATTATTATTATCATCATTTAGGAAATGCTGCAATGCTATTATATTGACATACTAACTGTTATTTTCTTTCAGCATAATTTGAAGATCTGGAAATGTAAGTTGGTATTTATTCAGTTAGCATCATAAATACTGATGAAGAAAGAAAATAATTTGTTTTTTTAAATTCAATATCTTTATAATCATTAAACTGAAAGTAATTTTATGTACCAAGTGCATTTTATGCATGCTCTTTGTTAGAAGCTTTAGAATGCTTAATGGAAAACTTCATTAATAATTTCCCCGTACTGCAGCATAATTAATAAAGCATTAATCACAGTAAATATCGTATAGTTCAAAAATATGAGCTTTGCTTGGTTCTCTTGCACGAAATGTGAATATTTTTGTTTTACAAGTGAAAAATTTAACTTCACAATTTGCAACTGTGAGAGCTTATCACTGATATCCGAGGCATACATTAACATTAAATGATATCTCACCCTTTTATAGCTTGTAATATTCGCTGGAATAAATTCTAATAAAGCAAACATTCTAATAAATAAATTGCGTATAAAAATCGTGATTTACTTCAGATTGCTACATTCATTTAAATGTGAGTTTGTTTTCATACTTTGGACTTAGGTCCCAAAAAGCTATTATACTTAAGGTAGTAAACTTTTTTGGTTTGTTTAATGTTTTTGATTTCCTAATAGTTAAAAATAAATGAATTGGAATGAGTTTCTTAGATGAAACGAAAAACTAAAATAGCCTTATACTTCAAATTCTTGTGAAATACGTTATCCGACTTAAAATTCTCTTGAAATGTAGTATACTTCACAAGAAACATTGTTTTTTTCTTTCAAGATCCAACTCTCTATACACCGCTATGATGAGTGTTAAAAAAATAATGGACTTTTTCTCCTTGAATAAAGCTCTAAAAGAATATGCTCAATGAAAAGAATTTTCGACGCAGTCAATTCCGCTTAATGAAACAATCCACTTAAAAAATTATACTAATAAGCGGGATGTTCCATTATACGGTATCATATTGAAAAATTACTACTGTTTGGTATTAGAAATCTATATACATTAAGCGGGATATTCGTTTAACCGATATTCCATTAAATCGGACTCGACTGTATTTTACAAATGCAGGGTGCGGTATAAATTACTGCAAATTTTAAAAATCATTTAAAAAAGAACAGATGATGATAGAAATAGTGGCTTGCACGAAAAGGATGAAAGGGTAATTGGATTATTTTTAATGACAGAAAATTATATAACTCAAAAAATTGCAGATAGATCGCAAACGAAAGCTATGGCTATACGGATTTCTTTGCAGTATCGAGAGGCACTCCATTCGAAACAGAATGCTTCAGGATAAACAGTTGTAGGTAGCAGGAGTTTGCGCATGCGCACATCTTCTGTAGCAGCGTCAGTCTAATTATTTAACAGCCACACCTCGTACATAGAATAAAACTAGTTTCTGCTTCAAACAAAATGCAATTTTTAGCTAATCCTGTTCATACAAATTGCATTTTTTATCTCATTATTATTTTTTAAAATTTTTATTTAATTATTTTTGTAATGAAGTTTTTAAGTTTCATGAACCAGTGTGAGGCAAAACTTTATAAATTTTTAAAAATTCAGTACAAAAGAGCATGTAATGATAAAAACTGCAGTTGCGTGAATTTTTTTCAGTCTGAAACTTACCTAATATCATGTGTAATAATTGGTAACTCTTTGAACTGCAACATTCCTTATCATTAAAAAAATCCAATCTCCTCTGATCCTACGCATAAAAACCGCTATATTTTTATCATTTTTTTTTCTAAATATGAAATTTTCCACGAATTTATGGCGTACCTTTACGCATAAGAACGAATTGGTCTCGGTAAGGAAGTTGTACAAAACTTAGTTTCAAAACCGTTTTTCGTTTATCCAAGCAGCGACGAGAAGAAAATTGCTTTCCGGTATAACTCCTTACATTTATTCAACAGGTAGAAATGACGAGCCACAGTTGTATTTTCAAAGACCTTAATCGGGAAATAAACAGGTTCACAGAAAGGGAATACCTTGATAAGAAAATTTCCATTCGAAAATTCATAAACGATCATTTATTTTACGAAATCATTTATTTTACGAAATGTCAAGCATTTATTGAATGCTGCGCAATGTATCTCTAATACGTTAAACCAAATTAAATAATAATAATAATAATAATAATAATAGTAATAGTAATAGTAATATTTCTTTTAGGCTGTTGATGTTTTTGTATTAAATAAAAATTACTGTACCCCTTAAATGTACTGCAATTTTTTTTGTTTTATTTATTTATTTATTTATTCATATTATAAAATATCATATGATAGACTTTTCTAGCCGGGGCTTGAAATTTGCTTAATGAAGATTAATAAAAAAACATTAAATATAACTTCTAGCTGTCGAAAATGTGTCATAAATAGATTTTATCAGCATTTTAAAATAATTTAATATCTCATTCCCTTCAAATGACAAAATTATTCCCTTGAAATAATATACAAAAATAAAATGTTTCAGCTTATTTCCTTGAAATAGCAAAACAAAATGAAATGTTTGAGCTTGTTCCCTTGAAATAAAAAAATAAATGTTTAAGCAGTAAAAGAACTTAGAGATCAATATATTGAATGTTCAGTTTCAATGTAAATCCCAAACTCGCACTTTGATCAACAATTACAATAGTCCTAAAAACTCTGATTAAATCCTTTGAAATAATACAAATGGTAATTGATTATTATCAATTATAAAAATTGACTTCTCCTATTCTTTCTTCCAAAAGTGGCTCGAATAAATAGCTTGATTTTCAAGAAAAAGTCATTACTATTTGATTTGCACATAAACAGAATTTCAAATAACTTTTTCCTTTCTGATATCAAATTGCACCGTGTGTGTGAATGTGTGTATATATATATATAGATAGATATAGATATATATAATTCATCTTTTCTTTATGCTTCATGCATTTTCTAACAAAAATGCATTAAAAAGTGCCTTTAGGGAGTTGCTACTAATGCATCGGATCCGTATAGGCAACTGAAAAAATAAAAGATGTTTTTTCGATGAAGATGGGATTTATTTTAACATCTAAAGAAAAACTTAGTAAACGCGCTAAATTCATACTGAAACTATCAGTAGGATAGATTTAAACGAAATTGATCAAACAGAAAATTACACTGTTAGTCAACAGACTTGAAAAGTTAAATGAAAATTTAACACGGTTTTATCAAACTGAATGATTGAACCTTTGATAAATATTAATATTCGTAATGAATAAAACCTCTAAAATAAAACTGTTTTATTACAATTAAAATAAAATAAAATTTTATTTATCAATATTTTATATAAAAACCTCCTCTTTTAAAAATATTGAACAATTAAAAATATATATCTTCCTCAAACATTTTTTCGTTCATGCAATTCATAAGGAGTTGCCACTAACATTTGTACACTAACAAAAAATAAAATAGTCCGAACCTTTTGTAAACCTATGTAAAAATTTAAATGTTTATGACGCAATCTTTTTGCACCTTTTATTTATGGCTTTTAAAATGAATTTTAATATTTTTGGGCGGCTATTTCCATATTATTTAAATTAAGAAACCATATTTTCTTTTTTTGATTCAGAATACTTTAACCCATATGTGAAATTTCGAGGTAAATACTGAGCAAATTAATGATATAAGATCGCAACCCCTCCCCCATGAGGAATTTTTTGCCATACAAAATGTATATTCTTCACTCCCTTATCACACACACGTATACATATATGTGATTTACAGTAGTAGTAACCCCACCCCCACCCCACCATGAAAAATTTGTAGCTACGCCACTGAGCTACACTATTCGTAAAAAATTTCGATAATGTGTAGATTGGTATAGCCTAAATTGTCGGCCACGAATCAGTTATTCTAACGAAAATAAGCTCACTTTGTAAAAGCTACGGATCACAATGAAACAAAAAGTTGTCGAAAGGAAAAAAGTAAATTTTGGGCTTTTATAAGTTATTTGCTGAGCTACCGCTCTCCACACTGAAGAAACACAGCTGACTACAAATGCCATGGTGGGGCATTGAAAGATGGCCTACGTTGGATGGAAAATTTCAGCCGCCATTTCTGGGACTTCTATTAACACTTTTCCATAGTCAGAAATAATTAATCTATATATCTCCTGCAAAGGTCCATGGCATCAGATTGAATGAAGACTGACAATTTGGGACGATAAATCATCATGGTTTTCGTTGAGCCTGGATACATTTTTAATTGAAATTTTCAAGAGGCTTGTCTCACGCTTTCGACCAGCCTACACCACTACGTATTTGAATTGGACTTCAATAACTACCACATGACTCTTTTTTTAAGCTGTTTATTAACTTATCCGTCTCAATATGTGCTAACAGGTGATGAGGTTCTACACTTACCGCTACATTTTGTTCGTGTTTCAACGGTATTAAAAATTCACTTAACAGCATCACCTTTGTATACGCCCAATCGTACGAGACGTACTCGTAAAGTAAGTACATGTTCATTGTACCTCCGCCGCAACTCTGTCCGAGTACCGTGCATAAGCACTCGTCTTGTTTGTTCACTGGCTCGACTCTGACGCCATTTTGGTTGTTCTACGTTGTGTTTTCAGTTTTCTATTCCCATTTAAAATGCTTTAGACAATTATTGATCCCTCCAACTGTGGGATTAGTGCTTTAATTCAATATTTGAACGCAAGGAATGTAAAACCGCCTGAAATTTATCGTCAGTAAAGGAATTGTGTTACTCCGTGACAATGCTCGGCCCCATTCTGCTAGTGACACTCAAACGATGATTCGACAGTTTCGTTGGGAGCAGTTCTATCACCCGCCGTACAGTCCAGACTTGCTGCCGTCCAACTACCACTTGTTCCGGCACATGAAGCGCGAGAGAGGCAGCAGGCAATTAGGATCCGAGAATGGGGTGAAAAATGCTGTGGATTCGTGGTTATTGTCATTGCGGGAAGTTTCTATGAAGGAGGTCCAGAAAAACTGGTAACCCGCCACGACAGGTGTTTGGACATTGGCGGAAACTATGTAGAAAAATAGTTTAAGTTATGCTCCTTCATGTAAAAATAAAATAGGCTTGAAAAAAAATTTAATAACTTTTTTTTGTTTTCAAAATGGTATTTATTCACTTTGCGAATACGGCTCGTATATCACTGCAAGTACGCTGTTGGTGAAAGCTGTTCAGTATCTCGACTCAAAACTGAATTGAGTTACCTCAAATTTCTCTGTTTAGAAATTTTTCTCCGTTGTTTCTTTCCAATATCCTAGTATCCAGTTAAGGAGTTTTCTTCCGTAAAAAGGCTGTATCTAATATAGCCCCATTCTCTGCTAATATGTTGTATTAGTGCACAACCCAATGTAAATTCCTGAACGTTCTCCTGCAAGCTTTCTGTCTAGCTTGTCTTACATAATTACAATATTACGAATTCTAAAGTAGAATCAGTAACAATTTTTTTTTTCAATAAACACAAATTCTGATTTTTTTTTCCGTGTGAAAGACCTTGAACTTAGACAACTGCATAAACATGACAACGTTGAGAAAAGCATTTTCTTACACATTTAGCTGCATTGTTATTATTATCACTGGAACTCGTCTCTCTTTTAAAGTTTTATCCCTCACAGAAGCAATGCACATCATGGTACAACAGTACTCATCATTGGCGAACTGTTTAAATACGTGCGTTTTACCCACTTATGAAATTACCTAATGAGCATTGCTATTATTCACTGAAGCATTGCCATCTCTGGAGATAGTAAAAGTAGTACAGGGAATATAATAAAAAAAATAACAACGGTTTCCAATTAGCTGGCAACGATTCTTTGTTTGTAACGGTATGTTACAGAGAGTGAAATCTCATGTCTTACAAGACATCCTGATTTTAACATTGATTTTTATCCATCTGACAAACATTCCTTTGTCTCTAGTTTTTATTCGCTTCTAATATTTTGGGTACGAATTTTTCGAATGTTTAAATGGTTACATTTTTAGTAAGTTACTATATTTTTCTGTATATAAATCTGTTGAGAAAAGGGAATCGTGCATTATTTATCACCAGTTCGAAATGAAAATGAGTCATTTAAATTTTGTGCCACAGAAGCTGTGCATGTTACAGTTTAATAAACGTACCGGCTCATATATTTAAACGGCTATTATTTTTTGTTTAATTAGGTTAATATGATATTAAGGCAATGACTAACACGTGTATTTTAATGTATACTTGCAACTGCAATTTCATTACTAACTAGAATTCTCCTCTCACGTTTAAATTTCTTTCCTGCATATTCACCCTTATTACAGCTATATACTTAGTAGATTTTCAAAACTTACAACGACAATTTTATCTCATAGCTTCAAGCAATCAAATAACAGGAAAAACTGTAAAAGAAGCTAACGCATAAATATGGAAATAAATAATATGAAGAATATGTAACGCTGAGTTTGAGAAAAAAAAATCAAAATTACTAGTTCAGATATAAAATGATTTTTTTTCTAATGTATTTCATCGTTTTTATCTTAACAGTACGTAAAAATACATTTTACCTGAATAAAAGTAAAACGCATTTTTGTATCTGCCTCTCTTCATAAAAATACTGGCATGTATAAGATAAAACAGCAGGTTTTTATGTCTCTTTGCATTTATTTTCTTTTTAGTTACATTTGAAGTATTTGTTTTCATTATTCTAAAAACTCATATTTAAAGAAAGAGTATTTTTTATAAAAATTGGAAATAATTTACAAAATTGATAGTTATAATTTAAAAAATTGTTTTATTTATTTCTTTATCAGCACCATAGTAAAATTTTGCTCATAAGACAATGAGATTTTTTTAAACAACATTTAAAATATTTTTTTTGAAGAAAAAGAAAATATGAAATATATTAAATAAGTTTAATTATATTTCGTTAGCTCATAATCTTTTCTCTTTTGGTAAAAAATATGTCAGAATTGGTTAAGTATCTATCTTTGTTTTCCTGTTTTAAAATAATACAAAATTCACAAAGTAGCATTTGTGTCTTTCGCTTATTTAGATGCATTTCTTTTTCGTATAGTATTATGCGTAAGCTGAAACTTCAATTTATCCAAGTAATAACATGGTTTTGCGATGACTGTAAGTATGCCATGAAATAAATTTTACATGAAGTAAACTTTGAAACAATTCCTGTCAAATGCACTTTCCTCCAAAAGTTAAGAAAGAACGTGCTTTTCTAAGCTCACCATAAAAAAATGACCCTAACAATAAAATTTATAAATTATATAAATGATAAAAATGAACTTTATGCAAAAAAGGTAGCTACCACTTCTTTTTATAGAAAAGAACAGGCATATATGAGTGAGAGAAAAATATGCAAATATTAGGATTTCGTAATCAGGCATGTAACTTTTGTTGATTTAGAACTTTTGCTAGCGGGTTCGTTGACAAAAGGCAGTAGGGTCCCGCAATGTCTGAGAGAAGCCGTTTGTCCGACTGGTTAAGGTGTCGGTCAGTCGGATGGACGGAAATGGGGTTGTCACAGGATGATGGTGCTAGGTGTCTTAATGTGTCTCGCAATGTGGTCCACCGTCTCTGGAATCAATATCAAACCTAAGCTTCTGTGACCAGAAAACATGTTCCAGGCCGACCACAAGCTACAGAACCTGTAGAAGACCGTTTCACAGCTAGCTCTTTAAGGAGAATATCCACTAGTAAGGTGAGAAGAATATCCACTAGTAAGGTGAGAAGGCGTCTTCACAATACAAGTCTATGCAAGGCGATCAGTTGTGTGTGTCCCCGGTAACGGACGACAGGGAAGGGCCTGCTTGGGCAAGAGAACACGTTTCCTGGACCAGACAGCGATGAGGTTCTGTACTCTTTGCAGACGAGTCCAGATTCACACTGGAGACAGATTCAGGACGTCTGCTGTTCTGGAAGGAAGAAAGTATCAGATACCCTCAATCCAACACTTGAAAGACACAGTTACCGACGTGGTGGAAAAATGGTTTGGTAAGGGTCACACTTGGTGGTCACACTGACCTGCATGTGTTCCAGGAAGAAACACTAACTGGTGTGAGGTATTGGGATGAAATCCTTTATCCACATGTCCAGATCAATTGACAATGATTTCATTCTCATGGATGATAATGCACTACCTCACCAAGCTGCAGTTATTGAGGAATAGCTTAAGGGTCTTGGTTTACAGCGAATGGAATGACCAGCTCAATCTCCAGACCTGAACCCTATAGAGAATCTTTGGGCTATCTTTTATTAAAACTAATTTTTTTACGTTTCTATGACATTTTACCACATAAATGGGTGATATATTGTTTTTTTCCAAGAATGGACTTTTCCAGCGGGATTGCTTTTTTTGTTGTTGTTGTAAATCATTTTGGGTTTATCTTATGTAGGCTTCTATATTGCAGTCAAGCCGACCGAGTTGTATGGTGGTAAGGTACCGGTTCAACTCCCGGTGGCCGGGATTCGATCCCCGACTGGGCGTGATTGACATGTCCGTCCCTTCATAGGGGGCGACGGTGGTTAACCTACTAGGTGCGTCCATTATAAAGAGACCAACAATTCCGGCCTGTTGTGGCCAAAGCCTCCAAGGCAGAAGCCGGCCATTAGAAAAAAAATATTGCAGTCAGTATATAAAAAATATTGCAGTCAGTGCACATGTCCTCCAAATTTGGTATTTCTACATTCATTCATTGGCAAATTAGGTGCAAAAAGCCGGTTGTTCCTTAACTTTTGGAGGCCAGTGTATGATAATTGCGATAATTTTACGTATATGAATAATAATTTACTTTCTGCATAAGCTTTTGTAAATATCTTCCCACACATTTTGATTCTCGTCAGAAAGAAATGTAATTTTCTTTTACATTCCATGGTGCCATCTATCGTTCAGATAATCGTGGTCTTGTCTCAAGTACAAGGAAAAAGGGTTTTTGTTTCTAACCTGTGTCAGTGCTATGAATATTTTTCGAGACCGGAAGAGATTTCCTTTTTCTGGGGTAAATCATCACCTTGGGACCATTAATGAAAGGCCACTAAGCGAGAAACCTATCCAGCGCTACCTGCAGAACGATTAACTTTAGGAAGTAAAATTCTCTTATTCCTTTTCGGCTTATTCATGATACCAAAATTAAAAATTTAACGCTAAACTTGGTGCTTACTTGGCACGATAAATGGTGCCCAAGCATTTGTTGAATTATTTGTATTCTGACACGTTATATAGAATGAACCTACAGTGGTGGATAAAACTGTGGACACTTTTGGAAACTTTTGGATTTTCTAAGTTCACATGCGTATAAAAATTGTTATGTTTCATGAAAAGCAAACTCTTTTCCATCATTTTAAAGATAATACTGATTGCAATTCAAAAAGCAAAATTAAAATACTTGCAATACAAGAAAAGTTAAACGAGAATAATTATTGAGGTACATTAGATATTGAAGATTGCAGTGAGTTATCAGCAGTTTGTAGGGTATCATAAATCATTTATTACAGTTTTACGTTGATGGTTGACTGAAATGACGAGAGTTTAAGCTAAAAAAAATAACAGTGATTGACTTGAAAAGTTAGAAATTACAATCCACTTCATCTCCGTATTTATTTTTCAGATTAAAGTGATTGTAACTTTTATTCTATTCCACATATTTAAATTTATTTATTGTGTATCGAAATCAGTATTAAATTATTTTTAAAATGATATGTGAATTTGCCCTTTTTGAAACGTAGCACTGCCTATATGGATACAAAGTTAGAAAAACCTAAACTTTTCCAAAAGTGTCCACAATTTTGGCCACCACTGCACAGCCGCTTAAATGGTGTAGTGGCTTAAGAACCGCTCTAACATGCTTTGGTTCTGGGTTCGAATCAAGGCTTGGGCATGGATCTTAACTTGTCGGTCCCTTCATAGGGAGTAACACTGTCAGTCCAGTGGGTGCCCCCTATAATAAAATGGCCGCAATAACTTCGGACAGTTGTAGGGGCCAATGCGTAATAGGCAAGTGCCCACCCGTTAAAAAAAAGGATGAACCTACAATGTGCATAAATGATCTGATATTTAAGATGTGATAAAATGATCTGATAATTCACGCTAAAACACATATTGTACTAATGCGGCTCGTAATATATGCGTTTAATTTGAAGCAAGCAAAATTTTTCAAAGAGTCCGCATACTCCTTAAAATTTGCTTAGCTAGTCACATTACGCTCTGTTCTTTGTTAACTAATGAGCACATTAAAAAGAGAGAATTTTCTAAAGTATATTTAATTGCTAAAAATACTGCAAAATCTTTCCTATCTAACGCATATCTTTTCCAATCTTAAAAATTTCAGAAAAATGCTTAATTACTGAAAATCTTAAGCAAAAGGTACATAGTGCAATACGTAATTTTTACAATCTGATTTTACATTTGAAATCCTTTTATAAATTATTCCTGTATGATACGTAAACTTTTGCTTTTTGATAATAAATCTATTTAAACTGAAAAAGTTATAATTTTAGCGTACGAAATTAAACAATTAAAACAAACAGCATCCTTAAAAAATATCACTAATAAAAATATTCTAGTATTTCCATAAAATATTCCACCATTAAAGTCATTTTTAGCTGAAGACCAAACTTCGTTTTATACATTGTCTTGTAATCCTTATGTTAACAAAGAGAAAAAACTCATAACATCACGAGGAATTATGTGTTAAAATAATATTTGTTTAAAGATTACATAAAATGGATGTTATCGCATGATATTATTGTAGTTTAATCGGATTAATTTTAAGTCCTCTTTGTCGTGTGAGACAAGAGAGAGCTCTCTCTTTCACAATAATTAATTTGTGTTTATCGAAAATAATAAAGACAATTTATTTAATTAAAATCTAAACTTTTATTTTTAAAACTTGTTTTTTTTTTTGGCGTAGAATGTAGAGTGTTGCATCGAAAAATCTGTCAAATTTTAACGGTAATTTTAAGTGGTTAAATTTTATTAATTCTATTGCAAAACTCACAATAACTCGCATTTTCGATTTAGCTATTTATTTTTAGATACACAAATTTTATCTACGAATAATTTTTAACACGTTTTAATTTTAAAGTTTTAACACGTTTTAATTTTAAATCCAGTGGTTGATAGGAATTTGTAAGGATTCATATAGCACATTACTATGTAAAAGGTTTTTATTTTTAAAGCGATATCGTGTGAATATGCAGAGTGTATCAAAAAGGTGGTGACACACTTGAATTATAAGACCATTATAGTAGCCCCTGTGAAAAAAGAAAAAAAAACGTGCCCATAAACGTGATGCATAAAATTTCAGCCTTTCATCATAAAACGTCTCACAGATATCTTCAAGCAAAGATGATCGAGGGTTATACAAGGTGATCCAAAATGAGAGGGACAAACTTTTAGAAGTGGTAAGGTACACCAAAATGATTCGGAATCACAGAGCAATATAGGGTCGGAAACGTCGTCTCCATGTTCCTGTACCATGGAGACGACTGTGTTATCGGTTTGCAAGAAGTGTTGAAGTGTGGATCTAATTTCTTAAAAAAAGTTTCCTAAAAATTGGGCTCACCTCCGACAATTTCATCTATATAATTTTTTACAAAATTCTGAATTAACAATTTATATCAAGTGCAATCTCTGAAAAATGTGTTAATTTTGAAAATCCTTCTCGGAAAGTTCACTATTACTTCAACACCATTTAAATTGTTTATTAGCAGTGTGATGAAGATCACATATCTAGTTTAATAATCATTTACTTTGTCTTTCTTTAATGTAATCTATCCAAAATTCAAGAATTCTAAATCACTTCTGTTCTCATTTTTCTGCCATTTCGGCTTTTAAATCTGTATATTTACTTTTCCCTGTATGCACTATTCTTTTTGCAATTTATGTAAAGAAGGTTATTTGGTTGGGCTGATTTAAATTTAAAGACTGCGTTGTGATACATGATAATCCAGGTTCGAATGCACGTATAGTTGCAATAAAATAAAAAGACGTTAAATACTTGAAACTATTTTATTAAACATATGCTATTGAAACATTATTATAATGGGCGGCGGTGGCTCAGCGAAAATAAAATGACGTCCTATATGGACAGTGAAATTAAGGTGGAATGATTTAAAAATTACGCCAGCACAGAATTACACATTGGCGAGAACAAACACTTGGCTGATATCAATAACGCCAATTCCAGAGCAACCCTAAAAGTTAATCCAATAAAATAAAAAATGACGTAATCGCGAGCAAATAATTTTAAAGTCGTCGCCGAGGAACAACTAAATAACTTAGCCAGCAGGATGCCAAGAGGAAAATTTAAAAGGCCGTTGATTTTGCAAACGGACGCAATAAAATCTATTTTTAGCACACCGGTCTGAAGAGTAGAAGAACAAAAAGAATAGTGCATACAGGGAAAAGTAAATATACAGATTTAAAAGCCGAAATGGCAGAAAAATGAGAACAGAAGTGATTTAGAATTCTTGAATTTTGGATAGATTACATTAAAGAAAGACAAAGTAAATGATTATTAAATTAGATATGTGATCTTCATCACAAGCAGGTACATGAAGTCGAGGTTTTCGACCCCACGTGGCTATGTGATTATGAACCTTCTTGTTCTAAACTACCCCACCTAGAACTTAGCCCCTCTAATTTTCAATCATTCTTTTCATAAATTTGAATACGATCGTTTAATAGTATAGTTCAAAAAACTATTGTCTTTTTTAATTGCTGCACGAACAGTAAAACGCGATCGCCCTGCGTCATTTTTCCCTTCGCCCTAGTAGCACAACTAGTTCAAAAAACGTTCAAATAACGTTAGAAACACGTTTTTTGACGTGAAAAAACGTGTTTTAAACGTCTTTTGGGCTAATTGACCTACTAGGGCGAGAGCCATTGAAAGTGGTTTAAGGCAGCATGTATTTATCATCATTTCTCAGATGCTTTTTAGAATAAAATTCTCAAACTTTGACCATTGCCTCATTAGTATATGGAGCAAATTTTAAGGGGAAACCCGTTTTTTTTTTCTTCGTTATGATTTTTTTTAATCTCGTGTCATTTTTATTTATATTTACACAAAACACAATGAAAATATTTTAAATGAACTTGTAAATAGTATTGTTTCAGTGTGTGTTACACTATTGAGCCTAATAAAATGTTTTTCTTAAATTTTTATCACATACATTTAACTTATAAGAAAACCGCTAATAAAATTTTAATAAAGCTTTTTTCGAAAAACAAGAGCAAAAATACGTACTTACATGATAAAATATTAAAAAAAAAATTTTTTTTGTCTTTCAAATGTTTTACAAATGCATTTTTGACTATTTCAGAAAACTATGTGATAAAAAGATCTGCATCTAAGTATGAGTATTCAGATATAAATCAAGTTCCTTCAAATATGCTTTTGTATTTATATAAAAAAAACGAAAAAATAAATTCCGAATTTCAAAATTTTATACTACTTTCAACAAAATGTTAGCAAAACAAAATATATCCTTTGCATTCTGTTTTGACTTCATTCAAAAGGCATGTGAAAACTCACATATCATTTCTCACAGTCTGAAATGTAGCTTTGCCATACCTCTCTTTCAACATTCTTGAAATTGCAACTTCTTAAAAATGTGAATTGGTTTTGTCAGCAGTACAGAAAATTGGACTCCAAAATATTTTGTTCGAGTAAACATTCAGATTTAGATTGAAGTAAATAAACTTTTAATAAAAAGATGCATTTAGCATAAAATGATTATATTTTATATTAATTCTAGTTTTTTTTTCTTCTTCAAATTTTAATGTAACAGATTGAGATCCAAAAATTGAATATGTATTTTCATTATGAAAATTTTACATATATTTATTTTATGAATATTTAATACGTTTTATTTTGCTCAAGTCAACATTCAATCTACTTTCCCTTTATCAATAGAGTAATTTAAAAGAGGTTTTCAAATATCTTCCATTAGCTACGAAATATTTAATATATATAGAAAAACAAACTTATGAGAGGATTACAGAATTTCGTTTCATCATGTAAACACTTTTCAGAATGCAATTTACGATACTATTATTTGGTATATTATATTTAAATATATAAAGTTAGATTTTAATAATGCCCGTGTACATAATGCTTTTCTTTTTAACATTTAAAATACATTCTACTCTGTTGACTTTGGATAAAATATTATCTCTAATCAGAATCCATTTAAATTTATAATTATCACTAAAAACCTTTTATTTATAAAAAAATATCTAGATTGTTTTTCTGCATTAGAAACTTAGATGCTTTCGGTGGTGGACAGCAACTAACTTTTGAATGCAGAACTGCCAAAATTTAAAAAAATTTAGTGAAAATTAAGCCTGTGTTATATAATATATTAGTATAAATATTAAACTATTAAGTAATTTTGGTACTTATGGATTATAGCGGACACCGAATTTGCTTGGAGACATTGGGATTTTGATAAAATCGCATTTCTGTTTAAGCACCGCAGACGTTTATTGGAATGGAAATGTTTTCGCGAGATTTCACCGACACTGTTTTGGCGATAGATCACGTTTATAGGGCAATTGAAATTTAGTGACCGCTTTGATACACAAGTATCTGTTTTTTATATAGGTGTGTTTTTATGTGTGTTTTGTCTTACATGAATGTAAAAATCAGTTGAATTGTTCGTTTGTCTTTACATTTCTTGTGTTAACATATGAAGTTCCTCTAATTTATATACAAAATAACTGTGCATTTATCTAAAAAATTAATTAATTAATTAATAAAGTTCTGATTTCTACAAAATTACCTAAATTATTGCAATTACATTTATTTTTAAAAACCACAACCACAAAATCTTAAAATAAAATACGTAAAGGGATTTTTTTTTCCTCTTGAAGAGAAAATGCAGGAAATTTGACATCCCGTATATATTTCTCCGAGAAAATTCTGATACTGTAGAAAACGTTTCTTTCAAAAAGGAACCGCCATTCGAGAGGAAATAAAATCATTCACTTTTGAGGAAAGTGTATCACTGAGGACCGCAATTAGTTCTTTTTTTCTTGAACTGTGTGATATCTTTTTTTAATGCAACAGCGCGTGATATTACTCTGAAAACTTTGAAATGAAGGGCATCAAGGGACGTCATAAAAGGGATTGATATTTCTTTGCACACATCTTCGAAATTTTATCTGTTTGAGATGCTTTCGGAGTATTTCTATTGATTTCATAGCTCATTTCACCCTTGTAAATTATTGTTAAAGAAGTATTTTTTATTTCGTTTGTAATGCGGTGTTATGTGTGCCAACTGGAATGCTACCAAGTTGGTGCACATTTTTCATGCTGTTTTCTTGCACGATGGACATACTGTGTTCTGTCACGTGATAGCTATTTTTTTTTTCTTTTTGATTTTTTACAGTCAAGCGTTTTAAAATTTTGCGCTTTGTCAAGTTGGTGAAAGTTTTAATGAATCCACAATTTATAAGTGTTGTTGTTGTTGTTGTCGTGTTCATGGATAGACCATGAAGAGAGGGGTGCCAGTGCCCCCGAGGGGTTTATAAGTGTAAAAATAATATATTCCATCCATAAAAATATGCAGCAACGAAAATGTTTGTTAAACAAGTAGTAATAATTCTGTCTTAGGAGAAAAGTATAAACAAACCTGCATAAAAGTATTATTCGTTTATTTAATACCCATTATGAATCCGATTTTCGAATTCCCATTCATTTACTTATTAAATATTATTATTATTTATTTTTAAAGGGCGCACTTTACTAACTGTATAAAGCGTTGTAAATAAATATACAAATTTTATATCTCGTTTTCGACATTTGTGGAAATATAGCTCTACTGGAGAACTGAATAATAATGTGTGGAGCTTCTAGAACTTAGGTTGAATTACTATTACCCACAAAAACGCAATATAGAGTTCTGTAATTTATCGGTGTGTAGTTTTTTTTTTGTTATTTCAAGGAAACTCTAAATATTCAAATGTTGTTCCTTAATGATGATAGCCTCCAGATTTACAAGTTCTCATTACCACAGTAAGCTTCAACTTGGCTCACTCCTGGATAACCATAGAAAATGGAAAATAAACAAGCCGAATGCATAGCTCATATTATATATAAACGTTAGTAAAAAGTTGCAGTGTAGATTTTGACAAAAGGTCGTGAGAGGTGAGTTGCAGACAATTTTAGTCGAACAATTGTAGTCAATAACTCACGTTATTAAATTACTAAACACCTATTTAATTATTCATTTTAAAGCCAATTCTGTAAACCACAAAACCATAAGTATAATGCTATAAAAACAAAATTTTTAAAAGACCAATTCTTTAATGCATTAAAACACCTTTTCCCCTCCATAAATGTATTCCTTTGCATTCAATTATTTTGTTCCTTTCTGATTTTTAAATAAATTAATGTAAAATAGGATTTTTTTAAATACGTTTCTCGCAGAAGTATTGCATTTATTTTTATCCATTAGACGTTCAAAACTATCTGTATGAATTAAAAAATAGGGATTTTTTTCTATGTAAAATAACAGTGGAAAAAATATCACAATCTTCTGAATAAAAAGTTTATTTACACCTTTATACTTTTATTCTTCATTAAACTGCCATATTTTTATCATTCAAGTGTAAAAATATTTCTTTCCTCACAGGCACATTTTTTAAAACACATTCGTGGAAAAAGCAATCTACTACACGCGAAAAAAATGAAGATTTTACTTTCTTTTTTTTCCCATCCTACTTAAGATTAATTCTTTGAAAATAGTTACTAAATTTCAGGAGTATACGTCGATAAAGATTTTTTTCCTGACTGAAGATGTTAGGATAATTATTTGACACTGTTTTTGAAAGATAAAAAGTTGTATATCTTGAATCTAAATATTGGATTGTTTGAATTTTCAATTATAATTTATTTTACTCATTTCCGTCTAAATGCGAACAAGCATAAGGGCGAAAACATAGCTTGGTGCAGAAGGTAATAAATAAGCATAAAGGAACAACGTATAATAGCACCTATACAAACGTTATGATAGCAAACCGTTTTCGTCATGAATTATGTGCCGTCGTCAGTACTAGAATGAGAATGGCAAAAAATTAAGGAGAGGGCTCCGGAGAATATTTACGAAGACCAATAGGAAAGCAGGAATTCAAAAGAGGATTTTTTTAAGGGCAATAGGAAAGCAGAAAATTAAGGTATCTGAGGACACATGGATTTTCAACATTCAGAAAGGGAGCGGAACAGTGAAATCAACATTAAAAGGACTATTTATGTTTTGTGGATATTGAAAGCTTCAAAAAATGTAATTCTCTGGGGTAATGGGGTTTGCAAATGAATTTAGCAAAATTAAAGTCAAAAGTATAATTGGTATTTTTTTTTCAATGTTTAGCGATGGCTGAGTTCTTATTTTCATGTTTTACTTTCAGAATTAAGAAGAATATAATTCTTGTTAAAAAACATGAAACCAACAAATCTGCCATGGCTAAACATTATTTGGATAACAACCATACCTTCGACTTCTGCCAAACTCATTTGCAAACCCCGTTCCCCAGTGAATTAGATTTTCTAGAAGTTTTTAGTATCCCCCAAAACATAAAAGTCTTGTTAATGTTAATTTCACTCGCACCTGATTTCTGAATGTTGGAAATCCCTCTACTCTCAGTTACCCTGATTTCCTGATTTTCTTTTGGTCGCTGTAAAATCCTCTTCTGAATCCTTGCCTTTCTATTGGTCCTTGTAAACATTCTCTTGAATCTCCTCCTTTTCTATATAAGAAAAACAAAAATTTTCCATTCTCATTCTAAGTGGTCTTTACTATTCCCATCAACATCTCTACCAATCTCAGGAAATCCACCAGAACTGACTGGGTGCTTTACACAAGTCTACTCATTGAAAAACCATTCTACAGCAACCCAATAAATACTCCTGACGACGTCGAACAGGCAGCTGAGTCTCTCACCTCAAGTTTGACGGACACATACAATAAAGCCACCAAAATCATCGAATCCATCGGCCACGGTCGGGTACCTATCCAAATACGCAAATTAATTTCTCAAAGAAATGTTGCCAAGAAATTATTCCAAAGGACTCGCTGCCCTACTGCCTTGGCAAACTACAATCGCCTCAAAAACGAGGTAAAACTGAAACTCAACCTGCATAAGCAAGAAAGTTGGGCCAACTACCTCATGTCCCTCACTCCAAACGACGGCTCCCTCGGGAGAGCTATAGCCAAACTCAACAACAAAAAACTATGCCTACCTCCTCTCAAAGGCCAAAACTGCTATTTTACACGTGACATCGACAAAGCTAACGCCATAGCGCGTGGTTACACTAAGCAGTTTACAAACCCTACATCAACTAACCAAGACTGGGACCATACTGTTGAAGAGTCTGTTGACTCCTTTCTTCGTCATACTCCAACGCAACAACTCTTACCCTCGCTACCTACGGAGATTGTCAAGATTATTAAAAACTTACAGGACAAAAAGTGCCTTGGGAAGGACAATATATCTAACAAGATGATTAAAAACATCTCTCCTAACATCTTCTTTGAACTCACCAACATCACGAATGCCATTCTCAAGACACTGCACTTTCCAAGCTGTTGGAAAAAGGCTGTAATCTGTCCCATACCCAAACCAGGGCAGGATCTAACTAGACCGGACGCGTACCGTCCAATCAGTCTACTCAGGGCTCTCAGCAAGATATCTGAACGAGTCATACTCAATCGACTACTGGAACACATCGAAACTCACGGCATTCTCCTACCGGAACAGTTTGGATTTAGATCCAAACATTCAACAACACAACAACTCATCCGTGTCATCGAGATCATTCATGAGGCCATCCTCTCAAAACAACAAGCTGTAATGCTTCTTCTCGATCTCAAAAAATCATTTGATAAAGTGTGGCACAACGGACTGTACAAACTGTAACAGGCTTACTGTACAAACTTATGCAATGCCACTTTCCTGGATCTATTATCCATCTTATAAACAACTATCTTACCAACAGAACCTTTCAAGTCAAAGTCGACCAGGTTCTCTCTGACTCCTGTCCTATTGAGAGTGGTGTTCCCCAAGGATCTATCTTGGGACCCACTCTCTTCAACATCTTTATAAATGACATTCCACGAGCTGTGGGAACTGAAATAGCGTTATTCGCTGACGACACTGCCGTTATTGGCCATCACCGCAACAAGAAGCAACTTTCTAAAAACATACAGCGTCATACCACCTTAATTGAAGACTGAATGTCCAAATGGCATCTCGAAATCAACCATTCCAAATGCCAGGCTATATCGTTCACTCGCAAAGATCCTCCTTCACGTATTATCGTCAACAATCATCCACTGGAATGGTCCAACACAGTGAAATACCTTGGGGTTATTATTGATAAGAACCTCACTTGGAGGCATCATATAACCCACATTAGACAAAACATGAATGGAGCATTTTCTAAAATCTCCAAGCTCATCTACAACAGAAAAATTTCAACCAAAAACAAAACTCTACTTTACACAGCATATGTCCGTCCTACAGCTACATACGCTGCCCCTGTGTGGGCCAGCGCAGTTAAAGGCCACATTTCGCGACTTGAATCAAAGCAAAATCTCCTCATAAGGAAAATTTGCTATGGTCCCACCTACATCTCTAACATCACCATCAGGCGTGACTTAAAAGTCAAAACGCTCAGGCAAACCATCCTCAAACATACGACCAACTTCTACCACAACTTGGACGAGTTTCCCAACGCCATTCGACTTCCCTGACTATGACTTCAGGGACCCTCACAACAAGAAACGGCCTATGGCTGCCCTTCATCTCCTACCTAATTTCCACTAGACATCTACTGATGGCCTTTTCGAACCGTTCCCTTTTTCCCTACCTCCGTCATTTATGGAGGCTTTTTATTTTTTAAAATTTTTTCTTCAAACTTCATTCTCTTCTTAACTACAAGACTATGAAAGACACTCTATCAATGACACGCTGGGGATAAGTGTATGAGCACAGGTGCCCCCTGAAAAACCCTACTTCGGTTCGGTTCGGTTCATTCTCATTCTAGCACTGACGACAGCATGTAATACATGCCGAAACTGGTCTAGTATTAAATTTTTTTTGTTGGTGCTATTATATGTTTGTTTATTGATGCTTATTTGTGTGTGTGTGTGTTTGTGTGTATCTGTACTAATATAGAAAGCTGAAGAGCTCGTTTGTATGTATGTCTGAACTCGCTAATCTCAGGAACTACGTTTTTCCATTGAGTAAGGAACTGCAACGATCCATCCGAGACAGATCATTCAAAAAATACGTTTGTCTCTGATCATTTGTTTGAAAAAGCATCGAAGAATCACATTAGATTTTCACAATAAATACTAACAGTCTTGTGATGCAGCTCATCACATATTTTAAAATAGCTATGATATTAATTTCCTTATTCTTAATTTATTATTCTTTGCCAATTTTTTTGATTCCCGACTTTCTCTGTTACGCTATCTTAATTAAGTTTTGTAAATTACTTTGGCTTTTACAGTTAAAGTGTTGTTTTTCTTTCCAAGGCGCCCTTGTGTTGTGTATAAGCTTCCCCTTGTGTTTTCGCACGGGGCTTCAATGAAATTTCAAGAGTTGCAAGCTCTTCTCACACATCCTCTGTTGGCGTGATTACATTTAAATTTCATTACATTGTGTTATCTCGACCTGCCAACTAATATATATACATAATTTTTTTCAATCTAGCGATTTAATTGGTGACCGTTATTTTTTGTTTAGCGCTATCGCTAAGTTGGCCTATTGTGTTCTCCCACCTTTTGACGTCACTTTTGCTTCCACAGTTAAGGGTACGCATGCCTATATTTTTGTTATTTGATGCAAGAAATTTAAAAAAAGTTAATTTTGTTCGGCGTGGCTTTCCTTGGGTATTGTTGCATCGTGTGCTGCACTGTACGATCTAGCTACGCTTTCTCCAGTGTTTAAAGACTCGAGTTTATATCATAAGCGTTCTTGTCGCAGTGATTAACTGGTAATGTCACTGAACTATCACACTTTTCTGCCGACTTCAAAATCAGGATTAGTCATGGGAATTTGTTTAATTTCATTCAAACTATGCCAATGTACTTTTTTCGTAGCAGTGAGACCCGACGATAAAAATATGAATGGGTTTGCTAGTTAACGAATAATAACTACTGTAGTTGTTCTTGTACTCATCGTGTGTACTTATACTACTTGTGTAATTGAAAGACTTGTAAATATAAAATTGTGTAATTCAACTTTAACGCAGGTGAAAATCTCTGGGCACAGCTAGTGTACATATAATTACTGAGCACCAAAATCAGCAGAATACCGTATTTTAACAAATTATTATAATAATTTGGCTTTTACTAATCATTTAATGATATAAAGACAAAAATGTGTTACTTTACTAATGTATCACATGACTATTTTAATATTCACTAGAAGCTCTTTTTGCGTGGTTTACGGCTTTGATTCGACGCGATCCTGGTTGAAAATGAACTTCTTGAAAAGCTGTTGATTTCAGGGGCATGGTTTCAGACATTATATGTAAGCTGTTTCTCTCTCTTCATTAGTGACAGAAAGAGAAGTTCTGTAGCTTACATGAGAAAAATAGCCAGAAATACTGCTTATTTATCACTGAAGTTGCACAAAAAAGAGAATGTTTTAAATCGCTTATTTTAAGACACTATAAAACTGACAAACGGTAGGCCTATATACACGAGCTCTGTACTTGCCAAATATGAAAGTCCACTTCAGAGTTGTCAAATTGAAATGTTGAAAGTACCAAGGGAAGTAACTTTTTCAAAGCTTTACAACAAATCTTTGCACTCAACTATTAAAGACCTTTCAGCCAGTTTACCGAATTCATGTGGTTTAGATGACTAAATTATTTTAATGATCATGTGATGAGTCACAGGTACACAGTTGTATAAGTTTATATTTGAATTATATGTGGACTGTGATCAAAAGTTTTCAAATTTTAAAAGGATAAAGGTGGTATAGTGCTTATAATTACATGAACTATTATAACTTCATAGCTAGATTTTATTGTGAAAACGTTTCTGGCATTTCACATGTTAATATGTGCTTATGACTTGATTTGCAAGTATCATTACAATGCAAATTCTTCTGTTAGCTCGATTTTATATTAGTTCCAAAAATATTTCTGATTTCTGACCTCATGCAAGTTTCACTTACGTTAGTTTGTCCTTCATCATTGAAAAATAGAGCCATTAAAGTGCTTCGATGCTTCGTGAATCGTTTCAGATACGACGTTAGATTAGATATGGAACTCGAGGTGAATGAATTTAGGAAGTGGACATATATTTATGGCATGGGTACATAATGTACATATTGGTTATACTTCTTTAGCTAATATAGACGCTTTTATTTATACTCAAGTAAAATTTGCACAACTTTTTGCAATTTAAAACTGTTCTTGCGTTTAATCACGCATAAGCATCATCAATTTCAATTTTCCATAACTATCAGAAATTACTGTCAGTGTGCTTTTCTTTTTCTCAGTGCAAATTACTGAAAAATTTGCAAACGAGAACATTTTATAACCGAGTTGTTATGGAAAAGAAAAATTCATGAATAAACATATGTTTTTAAAAATAAGTTTATTTGTTTTGGAAGAATTTGTAAAGATGCAATCAAATATTTAAACTAAGCAACAAAGGCTTATTACTACAATAAGTCTTTCCAAAAATTTAGCATTAGAGAAATGACGACGCTTTTTAGCATATCATATTTAAAGATCTGAGCAAACAAAATGAGAATGTTAAAATAAAAGTACTGGTTAATGCCGTTTCCATTTCCACACCTAATTTAGTAAAATCATCTAGAGAATCACCATAACTTCATTTAAACAAAATATTTACATACAATCAGATATCTGTTTCGTTTTAAAAAGAGATAGAGAGTCTAATTTAAAATATAGTGTATGTATGTATATAAATAACTACATGATGTATGTAATCTGGAATTTAAGATTCCTCCATACTTATCAGCAACCGTGTAATTTCTGATATAGTGTATTTAAACAACCATATTCATTTTCTTAATTTCTAAGATCAAAATATCTTTGTGTTAAGATATTTAATGCAAGCCTTTAAAATATTTTAAATCAAAACAATATGTAAGTGCGGTTACATATTGTATGATTTTAAAACTTCATTTCTATTCAATTTCTTTTCATAAATTTACATTTTCTTTACTGTGCTTCAGATTTGAAGAGACTATTTCATTTATTCAAAGGTTCAATAAGTGAAATTGAATTTTCATCAGCCGTTACTGGAAAATAAATTCATGGCAGATGATAAAAATAAAAAATGAGTTAAAATAATGGCCGACTTGACATTGCATCTAAATAAAATCTTTCCAAATAGTCTAACAGAAATCCTTTGATGTGAACATTTTCTAGAAAATACTTAGAAAATTATTTTAGAAATAACCTCTTTTACTCTGTACTGACCTTATTTATCTCTTATAAAAATTTATTAAGTATCAGATTTTTATGGGTTTACTTAAAACGTGTAAGTTTATTTATTATTTATTCGCTCATATAACATTAATTTATGAATTGTTTACATATCATGCCTGATGTCCTATGATTCATACAACTATTTAAAACCGTGCTGTTTTTTTATTTTATTTTAATTATTTTAATTGTATTTATTAATTATAATTAGTAGTAATTTTCAGTTTCGGAGAATAGCTAATTTTAACCATCTCAGCTATTTGCTATATTTTTCATAATATGTAAAAAAAAGGAAAATTTATAAAAAATTCTATTTAATATAATAAAATTTGTACATTATTTTATTTAATTTATTAAAATTTGTCATTAAAAACTAATAAAATAATATGAAATACAAGTTTTCTAACTTTCTTCATAAGGACTGGAGTTTTATTTCTTTCCAGAGACATATATACCTGATAATATGAAATTTCCAGCCCGAGTAGCCGATTTTTCTCAAATTTATATACATTTCTAAACATCAAAACCAAATCCTATATTAAATAACAGCTAATCTCTGTAAAGGCTTTTATCTTGATTTGCCTACAAGCGAGGGAAAAAAAATCCGAAATTCTCCTACGTATTAAGTTTGCACTTGAATACCGTGTGACCAGCTCGCACAAATCATTGACAAAGATTATCCAAAAGAGCATCACTAGTTGCTAGTGTTGATCTGATTGGTTTCAATGTTGTTCAGTATTGAGACACACCAATATTGCGCTTCAGTATTGAAATATTGAATAAAGCAGATTCTGCTAGTTTTACTGTATTGATATTTGAAAAATATTTAACCATTATCTAGGGTGCCTGAGAATTTTATTTACTGATTATTTACTGTATACCTCTAATAGTTTCTACAATTAAGAAATTCTGCATACAATAGAAAACTTAAACAACCTTCTTCTATAATACTTTTCCATCTACTAAAAAAAAAATATTAATTAGGGAAGACACAACATCGGGATGAATCAGAAACTGTTGAACGTAGCTAGATTACTTGTTTCTTCCTTTAGATGAATCAAGCATTATTTTTACTGAATTACAGAAAACAAAATCACGCGCGAGGCCTTAGTAATGCAAAACAATAAGATAATATGCGTATGTTTTCAGTCATTGTTCCTCAAAGCAGAGCAGATCACTATTATTTTGCTTCAGTACCATCCAAACCATGGTCACCATCACTGTGCAGAATTTTGTCAAGACTGCATAAGCGGTGTCTAAGAAGTAAAGGAACATAAGTTGCAAAGTTCACTCTCAAAGCTTCGCTTCGCAGTTGGTTACTTTCAGTGATATTTTGAGGTAATACTGGCAGTAGAAAAGTCAGATTGACGTCCAGAGTGTATGAACAGCATTTAAATATGTTTGCACCAACTCATGATCAAGATATTCTGTATCCAAGAAGACACGTAGAAGAAAATGTGGACTTGTATGCGTTTTGCAATATTTTTTGTCTGTCTGGTACATTTATCTCTTTTAACGTGAATTTGCAATCACCTTTTTATGGAAGTTCTTGAAGAAAGACTTCATATTACATTTAAGGTAAGCAGGTTTAATTGAAGAAGTTTTCGAAATTCATATTTATTGGATTGATTTGAGGCTTTGGCTATGTTGTTGGGGTGTAGCAGTTCATATTGCTTGCACATATTGCTTCAGTTATATGTTGTGGCAGCGTAAGGTGGTGGTGGGGGGAGTAGTATCTTGGTTCAAGGGATACTACCCCCAGAAGGTTCCTGGTTCAAGGAAGTTGTTCTGCAACCCTCGACCAGATATTTCCGATAGGCAATGGATCGGAAGAATGAGGCTGGGGTTTTTAACCTGCTTCTCTTTAAAAAAAAAAGTTATCTATTTTTTTTTCAATATTTCTTATTAAATGAAGAATTTAGTTTTATTCTTCATATTTTGCCGTAAATTATTCAATGTATTCGCAGAAATCAATTATCTTTACCATCTAAAGTTTAGATGGTAAAGATAATTGTTTAGATTCTAAACAATCTACATCTATTCAATTAACCTTACAACTAAATTTCTAACATAAACTTATTTAATTAGTTTTTTCTGTTATTTTTTAATTTGAAAAATTATATCCTTCATGTACTCATAAGATGATTTTTATAAAACTATGGCGGGAAATAGTTTTTCAATTTTTATACAATGAATTTGATTTCTAACGTACTATAATCTCCGAAAAACTTACCAACAAATTACTTCTTATTTAATCATAATCAATCAAATTGGAAGTTTATTTTTTGGACGATTTATTTTCTACTAACTATTTCAATGATGCCGAAATCAAAAATCGAAAAGTACACATAGAAAATTTCTTTCTAAGTTAAAAAAAATATCATGCAAATGACACATATAAAAAAATCTGCTACGATATATCTGCGATATATACGATATATCTGTTACGATATAATACTTTAATAAAGAAATAAATTTTTAAACTAGTTTGAAAATTCAAAATATTTTTAATCAGATGAAAAAATTTCATAATGATGATCATGTTTTTGTCATCTGAGTTATTAATGTGGTAGTTACTACAGTGACATAAATTGGGAATTTCTTTAGAAGCAAATGAAAGCGTTCAGCATTTTTCTCAATTCTCTCAAATAAAAAGGTTTGGTAATTTAAAAAAGTCGTTCAGCTTGCACAACTATAAATTATTTCTAATCTCTGTTTAGAAATTCTCAATTGTACGATATAAAAAATTATAAGATTTAAGCTACATATATGTGCGATAAAAATTTGTACCACGTAACATTCAAAAACCTCTTTTTTCTCTTTTTTTTTCTTTCCTTAACAACATATCTATTAAGTAACGAAAAATATAAAACCTCATCAAGTTTTTAACAATCCAGATTGTGTAATATAAAATATATTAATTGTATCTCTTTTTTATACAATTTAAAACATTAATATTATTGTGTTTTCTTCGTATACGCATAACTATCATAAATATAAAAACGACGTTAGTATTACTAGCGTAATTGAATGGTTGACTATTATGACTTTTCCTATAAATATTAAAGATGTTTGCTTGGATAAATCACAGACGTAATCAATATTTTATTCCAATATATGTATGTTCCGTTGGTACTTAATTGTAAATGTTTCCGCTGTGTATGTAATTTAGGGTAAATATTGATGATACATTAAAAATATTACCATTACAATTAATACAATATAATTATTCTTTAATAATAATTCTATTAATATTACAAATGAATATTATTCCTTGCATACATTTACTCTGTATATTTTATAGCTACTTATTAAATGTTATGAATTATTCCGATGTTTTTCCAAAACTGTCTAATGTTGTTAAAAAAGCATTTATTTGATTTGATTTTTGATGACCGGAATAGAATGATAATTCAAAAAAAAAAAACAATTACTAAGCACTAGCTTTACCCAAAAGTTAAATCTGTGGCAGAAAGAAATTTAAATTTGTAAATTTGTGTTTCTATGAATAATTTCCTTCTTTTTAAAAATGCGTTAATTAAAAATGGCATTTATTTAAAAATGCACACAGGCACCGTAAAAAATATATGCATTTACACAAATAAAAAAATGGATAAAAAATATAGACTCTTAAAATTTACACTGAAAAAAATAAGAATTTATTAAGAAATATTGGCAAATGCTTGTGACCTTGTTTAAAAGCTTTTTCCAAGCCTGAAATAGCCTCCGTTAAAGAGTGAAAAAAATGGCATCGCAATCAATCACCTGGTTCGGCTTGAACGCAGAGATTTATTGACTTAAAATATGAAACGTGTCACAAAAGTTCGAAAAGATTGGTATATCTTCTCATCTAAAAATACTTTATGAAGTGGAGAATTTTATCCTTGTGAATTCTCTCCGTGCACTATATCACTTCCCTCAAAATGTATCAATATAGCATCGGAAATGCCTCTATAAAATATGTATTTATTTTCGCCATTTTATCCCATTTTTCATTATTTGAAAACATAAATAAAGCTCTCACCATGCATTTGAAGGAGAGAACTGTTTGAAGAGAATGGGAACATTATGCAGATTCACTTTTAGAATAGCTTCGACAACTTTCTGATTCTTGTCTAATAAAACCGCACTCAACTTTTAAAATCATGGTGAAATTTCCTTTATCGAACGCAATGAAATTTTAAGAAAAACTTGATGGACTTTATTTTATCCATGTAATTCTGTTTCACGAACAAAATGTTTTGTTGAAAAATATATATTCTCAATAATTCAATAAACTATCAACGAAATGATTTTATTGATTGCAAACAGAGCTTTAGCACTTATTTGGAAGTGTCTTTTGAATGAAGTCGTGCTAGAACCTGTTTACAGAGAAAATCAAAAGTCGTGTCACAAACAGGTTGACATTGCTCGCAATATGTCACTGATCATAAATTTTAAAAAAGGCGGTTTAAAGGAATACACTCTAATTAATATTCACATCGAAGAATAGGGACGAACGCGAGACGAAAAATAGTGCTGTCTCGTCTCACGAAAAATTGCAGTTGAGTCTCATCTCACGTAATTTTTTACTGCGGAAATAGATTTCAATGATTTATTTTGGTTGTTGTTAGTAAAAGGGAATACCTTAAAAGCATTCTTATTTAAATTTTGTAGAATTTTAATGTTATGATCATTGACAAAAATTAGAATTGTCCAATTCTTCTGAGTACATTGTTTCAATATATACGAATGTATAAAGTAAAACAGCTTTGATTGTACCTGTGCAAATATTTTTCAAAAATTTTTCTTGCAGAATACTATATAAAAATACTAATTGAATGCTGTATTACTGCACCATACGGAACAATTTTTAGATGTATTTGTATAAACTGAAGATTAAAATTTTGATGTAAGTTTTTTCATAATGTTGCATGAAATATTATGTAAGGCCAAATCCCAAACATTTTGAAGCTATGCTGTTGAAATTACTTATTTATGTACCTTCAAATACTGATTGTTTCATTTCATAGGTCGAAACATTAATTATTTATTATTTTTTTCAAATGTCACAGAAAAATTTGCATAAAATTATATAAGTGAATTCAATTTTGGCTTGACAAAAGTTAGTAAAATTCGGAGCGCAATTAAATGTATTCCGCACACAGCGCTACAGTCTATGCTCAGTTTTATCGTTTAAAATCAACTTTTTTGTTCTCATAAAAAAAGAAAAAGACATGTCAAAAATGAAATGTCATTTTAGGTTCAATTTTGTTATGTTCTAGATGGCAAAACTCCGCCCTCACTCTGATATTCCCAACCCCATGGTGATTCTTTTCACAAGGAAAGTAATACAGAAAACTTGGCTTAGTTTTTAAATGAGCCTCTAAATGAGACCAGGAGACAACTGAAGTAGAATTACAGCACACATCATCTTCAAAAGTTTTAATTCAATAGCTGCTGCCACACCGTTGGAGGAGCTGTTTTCTTCATTTTTACACTATGAGTAAACTTTAAGGTCTTTTAACGAACTTAACACTGAATATACTAAAAAGGGGATTTTTCTACTGTGCGTTTGTTTAGCAAATAAAGTACGCCTGCACTCTTGGAGGTAGCGTCAAAGTTCCAATTAGACATCGGTGCAGGTTTTCCAAAAATTCCAAAACATGTGTCGTTAGGAAACGTGCGCATGTAGACTGACTGCAACAAAGAGAACGTTATATTTTTTTTGTTTGGGTTCAATTTGATTCAGGGAATGACAACTTTTGTTGCAAAAAATCTGTCTGAGTAAAACTGTTAAGTGATAGTTTTTGTAAAATCATTAAATGGCGTTTGTTTTATCTATCTAATTACTTTCTCCATCACTCTAGTATTATTATACATTTTTAATTTACAAAAAATGCATTTTAAATGTCATGCAGAATTTTTTAGCTGTATTTTATCCTTTAAATTAAGTTAGATAACTCATCCTGCTTTCTTGACACATTTTCCAGCTGTACATGATCAGACTTGAACAATTTGCTATGAAAAACTATACTTACATTTTTGAAAAATAATTAAGCTTTTTTTAGAGAAAGATATAGGAAATACAATACTAATTTGTTTTCTTCAAAACAAATACAAACGCAAAAATTAAATTTAAACAATTGGAAAACCGTACACTGGTCGCCCCTACTAATTACATATAAGTGATATTTTGTCATTCTATTTATACTATTCAGACTGATTCACAATTTGCTCAGTGAAAATTTAAATTGAAATCAGACTTGGAATGATGTAACATTTTAAATTACGAGTAAAAAGCCACAAAGATATTTTCTAACTGAAATAAGCGTTTTGTCAAGCCATTGAAGTAGCTGCAGCTTTACCACTGAAGGAGATTTTATTGGGAAACTATCTCCAGGGCTTCCTTTAATTCAAGTTTTGAATTTATTTATTATCATCTTTATGCTCTTAAATATAAGTGTTAAATTGCACTGCTGAAGTTTCCTGAAAAAAGAATTCACTAAAATAGCAAAAAACTTTGTAAAATAACGCCATAAAGTTTACTTCAACGGCCAGACAGTTGTTTCGCGCAAAAACGTGTTTACCCTTCTACAGTTATGATTTAAACACCAGTTATTGTGAGTGATTTTATTAAGGAATTCACTAGTTTATTGCTACTGTGTAAAAATTCTCCCGCTATGCATGCAATAACAATAAATGAATTCATGTCAATCAGTAATGGCCACAGACCAGTATCTCTTAATTTGAATAAAAAATACTTTACACTTATTCGTAAATTCTAGTTAAAGTTTGCTTTCAAGTATTTAATAAATATTTATTTTTATTCCTAACAGCTATTAATTTGTTTACCTTAAGCGGTATTTTCCCCACAAATCATACCTTTAATCGGAAAAGTTTTCAAACTATATCATCTCTAGAAACATTATAGCCTACATTTTTCACAGTGCTCCTATACCCACAGATTTGTTCCATTTATTTTATATCGAAAATGCATTTGTTTTTATCGTCTACAACAATGAATATATTTGAAACCCACCGTTTCAATTATTGATATCTCTGGTATTTTACCTTCCTAGTCCTTACTCTTTGGAACTTTGACTCCTTTTATTATCTGGCTGCCAAACTTCCACTCTGATTACTGACTCTGCGATTAAAGAAAAATGCTTTTCCTTCTCTGATCATAGGAGTAGTCTCGCAGAATGGCACAAAATCTTCTTAAAGAAATTCGTGCATTTTTCAGAACCGCTGGATTCCGATAATTTTCTGCGAGCATCGGATACTTTTACCGATATCTGACTCTCCACATTGTGACTAATGTATCCGTTGATCAGATGATTTGAAGAGGAGAAATAAAAAAATTGCTTCAAACTGAAGAGTAACTTAACTTGAAATTTGAGCGGAATAAATTAAGTTGTTTTTCTTTCCAAGTATTTTACTAGTTTTAGGTAAAATTACATTTTTCACATTCGCTTGCATTAAATTAAACCCGGTTTCTGTGAAGAAACTTCTAGTCTGTCAATGTGATTGCTTCTTTAAAACCTTTAAAAAATAAATAAATAAATGCTTTAAAGTACAATAATTCGAAACATATTACCAAACAATATGTAAAAAATAAATAAATAACAAAAATAGTTTCACCTGCGTTTCTTCCAAGTTAAGACTTAAGGGATTACGTTCTTTGGGATGTGACTTTTAATTTTTTCTATAATGTTTGCATTTAAAATAAATTGTTACTGAGAGTTTAGATATTTTACAAATGAAGGCTGCAGATGCGAAACACATTCTTCACTTTTGAAAAATTCGAATTTTTCTATTTAAATTTAAATTCTACCTTTAACAGAATTATTTTAGGTTCGAGACTATGTACACGGAAAAGAGTGTTTTGTTGAATTCAACAAAATTTTGTTGATTCAATAAAATTTGTTTGATACTATTTCAACCAAAAAGTTTTATCGGTTAGCAGCAAAATTTTTATTCAATTAACAAAATATTCCTTTAAATTTACAAAACTTTTGCTGATTCAACAAAAACATTTCTTTGAAATAGAGCCAACCAATATTTTGTTGAAACAACAAAAGATTTTTTTCAGTGTAGCAGTAGTCTTTATGGCAACAAATATATCACACAAAAAACTGTACCAATATATCATGCTTGCATCAAACCGCCTTCAAGTATAAATTCCCGTTAGAAAGATAATTCCTCAAAAAGGTTTTTAGCAAAATAACATTTTTGAAAGGTCATACGGTCACATTATATCTCTATTCAAAAATATTTTTGAAGGTTAGGGGAATTTGCTGTATTTATTTGCAAACCCTTTACCCTGAAACACTGCATCATGATATATACTACTAAATAAAAATTGCACTGTGTCTCTGTATATAAGAAATTTCTGAATGTTAATGATGGGGTACATGGGCATACAATCCGAAGAAGAAATCTGGTGATTTTTTAAGTGTTATCTGTCTGACATTTTGTTTGAATTCGATAAGGTTCGAAACAGATAAAATAATTTGGATGAAATTTGGTATGCACAAAGTTCGCATCTCAAAATGTAATTGTAACTGTGGTCGAAGTTGCTGATCAAAACCCCATAAATATAGCAAAATCCTTGCAACTATAATACAGGTCCGTAATTACAAACACTTTAAAGTATAATATTTTTAGTCAGCTCTTCGTGAATTTCTGGTTACTGTTGTTGATTTTTGTAGCATTCCAAATGCATACCAGCAGTAAAACATAATTGAGCTAAATGAAAACGATATATTGCATTTCTAAAATACTCCTATGGCTTCCTTTCTCCCCTATGCCTTATGGATCATAAACTTTATTCAAATTAGTAGAATGATCTGTCAGTTCAGTGAAAGAAAATGAGACATATTTTCCCAGCCATTATTGCTTATGACATATTGCAAGGTAATGGCAACGTATAATTTTTTTAATGCCTTATCTTTAGAAGTGAAGAACTCAAGTTGTGTTTGGCTAACATCCTCTTCAGATCTTTATTTTATATTGTTTTTTCAGTGAAACAAAGTAAATAGAAGTGTGCTAGGCCTGGGGAGTTTGGTGGATGTGACACAATGACTGAATTTTACAAACCAGCACTACGAGTTCTCTGAAAAGTAAAAAAAAAAAAAAAAAAAAAAAAACAGCATGTTATCTCAAATTATCATAACGCAATATGGCATTCCTTCGATCGGTTTACATTGCCATTTTTACTTGAGTTGCTATCAGCAAATGGAGGATTTAAGCAAATAGGGTCAAGGGGTGGAGATGTTCAAAAAGAAGCAAAAAATGGAATAATTATGCTGGGAAATTTAATTGTATTCGCCTTTCGCCCCAGATCTAGAACGCTCTGACTCCCTCTCACTGGCATTCCTCCTCGCATTTTTTAAACTTTTTTTTCTATATGGGCGGGCACTTGACCATCAGTCATTCACCTCTACTAAGGCCCAAAATACTGCTTTCTTTATTATGGAGGTACCTAATAGGTGGACCAGCATTGCCTATTGCCTCCTATGAAGGGACGGACGAAATGACATCCAAGCGCAAACCGGGAATCAAACCCGGACCCGCGGTGTAGTCGGATTGTTCTCTAGCCACTACACAACCCGGGCGGCTTCGTGCAAAATTGTTTGGAGAAAAATTCTCAAACTGAAGAAAGTGGCAATCAAGCATTACTTAATTTATCCGCCTGTGTAGACAAAGCCCTTTTAAATTTCATACTCATAAAATTGCCATCATACTAGCAAAATGACTTAAGTAACAACGGCCTATAAATATAATTAAACACATATATGAAAAATGTATTATTTTCATTCACTTAAAAACGAGCAGAACTTTTTGGGTAGGCCTAGTATATACTGAACTTTCACAAAAATCATCCCCAATATACCACATGCGTTTGTGCGTTCAAACGTTTCTTCGTAACGTCATTGATACACACTTACACAGACATACACTTTTTATAATAACCAAAAATAAATAGTGGAGTTATTAATTATTGATTTAAATGAAAGCACGCAGACACTGGTATAATAGATATGCACATGCTCTCTTTGTTAATGGTATCGTGATGATTCACTTTGCAAACAAATCAATGCTTCGTTTAATTTTGCATCGCTGAGTAACGCTAACTAATCAAAGTCCAGGAATTGGTAATGGATTAGTTATGTCCCAATAAACTGGGAGATGCAGAAATCGATTTAAATTGAAAGCCATAGGTAAAAGGCTTTTGAATATAACATCCCCAGTTTTACTCCATAAACTTACAATTTACTGTGATCCAAATCTGTTTAATTTAAACTATAATACCTTATTTCTTAAGACGATTGAGAAAGGTAAAATATTTTTGACCAATTGTACATATACATAAATATTTCAATACGTTCGTTTCAGGTAGTACAAAGGTTCACCCTACTTCAGTTGCAAAGCATAAGTCGCAGAATACTAGAAGCGAGTTAAATGGTATTGAAAAAAAAACTTATTAAATTAAGTATTATGAAAGCATTTTTAGTGAAATAATCATATCATTTGAAAGAGAAAGTGTATCAAATAAATTATATTAAAATCTACAAGGGTCACCCAAATAAAAGTGGCGCTACAGTCAGTGTGACAAATACTTTAATACTTTTACTGTATCGATTGTAGTCTCACTTCCTGTTTGTGCAACCTTTATTATATTCTGACAAACGAAAGTTCTAAGTAAACCAAAAAGTTGACTAGGAAATATTATGCATGAAAAATTTCTTAAAGAGATTATAAGGAATCTTTAATTTTTCTTCACGCAGTTAAAAAAGGGCTACAAATCAAACTTTTTATATGAACAAATTGTGAAATGATTTTTTATATTAAAAGATAAGTAGTAAATTTGTGCTGAATTATTATTTTAAAAATGCATTATTACACTGATGATTATTTTTAAAAAATGATTATTCATCTACTATGAGTATCAATTTTTATTTTAATGAATGACATATCATTAGTGATTTGGGGTTGTAGGTGATTCAGCTGGGGGATTTTGCTTCTAAGTATAACAATTCATTTTAGGAGAAAAGGAAACTAATGAAATTTGAATAAATCATTAAGAACAAAATCTACATTTCACAGAAAGTATAATTAGAAAAGAATTCCATCAGAAAGTCATTATTTTCTCGCTCATGAAATCATATTTTATTCAGCCAATCGCCCTATTGAAATACTTGTTTTTAATTATAAGTTCAAGTTATTTTTGCCACGTCTAAGCACTGCTCTTGAATTTTAATTATGTTAAATTTAGTTTTCTTCTGATGTATTGCAGCGTTTAAAGTACTGTAAAATATAAATGACCTAGCATATTTTTGTTTCAAGTAAATCGAAATAAGCATCTGAATGAGTAAAAAATGTAATCCCAGATCAATTCTTTTATTCTGTTCAGTATTTTTATTTGCTTGTAGGAGCATAAGAAAAACACCTTTTTAAAAGTAGTTTGTAAATATGTATATATATATATATATATATATATACTTACATTTAAAGAAAAGAATATAAAATATTTTCAAATACACTCACTTTTATGATAATCAAAGTTTAGGCTGACGTTATACTATTTATTCAGCTTTTTTTTTTTTTTTTTTCGATTACAGTAAAATGTCAAAATCAAACGACTTTAAGAAAGGACAGTGGACGTGCGAATAAAAGAATTATGACCAGGCAAAAAACTAAGGTTATTGGAGCTACGTAAATTTATAAAAATATGCACTTGAAAATAGTAAAAATAATATAATTAGGGCCGTACATATTACGCATATCGACATTTGGCTGGTTCAACTTGGTATCCCTAGTTTTTCTGTTTTACAGATTAACTCTTTATCTTCCAAATTAAGAATTGCCAAGAATATAATCTTGAAAATATTTATTTACTCTTGTTTCAGTTAGAGGATGAATGATCAGTACTGGTTAATGTAACATAAAAGAAAATTGATAAACAAATAATTAATAAATACGTCTGATGACTGTTTCATAAGCAATTAATGAGTATTTTTCAAAAGAATATACTACAAAAAAGTAGAAGTCAAATAATAATTTAAATGAAACGCTTTTGAGATATCTGATCTTTCAATCATAAAAAACGATGGCTGATGAAAATTCACTAATATTCATATATATGTGGATAATAATTAGTTCTGCTGTGGCAACACCACTGAACGAACTATAACTTCAACTCCCGCCAGTTGTTCCCCCGCCAAAGAACACTCTAGACGGAGAACGAGACTGGGCAGACGTTCGATGTTAAAAGCGCAGAATAGCTCTCTTGATGTTATTTTTATTTTTATTTCTACCTCTCAATGTTTTTAAATGTTAGTGTCGTCGTTGTATTAAAGTTTCGTCTCATTAAATGTTTAAAAAGATTAACGTCTATTTAATTTGGAGCGCTAGCTCCATCCTACATGGGGGCTCGCCGTTCGAATCCGCACATCCCCTAGATACAGTACCGGAACTAAAAAAGTTAATACTTTTCTTGTAATATTTATTGTTCTTGTGATTTATATGCCAGCGAAATTAAAAGTGATGTGCTACAGAGGATAATGAGGATAATATATTGATGGAATGTCGTAACAAGAACAGAAACACAAACTGTAAGTACATTCTAATCATATTCTAATTATTTGATGCAACGTTGATGCTTGTTCAAGAAAATGTCGATGATTAATGAAATGCCCATCTCATTCAAGATATAAGAAAACTGAGGAAATATTTCAACGTTATTTTGATGAAAGAATTTTTTAATTGATGCGAAATTCTTTTTTTGATGCGACTTTGACGTTGACTTTATTACTTCTGTTTTCTTGGCTTTCTACTTTGATGAATTTATTTGATGATTTCGAGGAATAATTTGATGATTTGATGAATATTTTGATGCGTAATTTGAAAGATTGGTAATTAGAAGTTTGGTTGAATTATATACCTTCGTTTTCTTGAACAGCAACATTTTAAGAACATGTATTTCGTATATATTTTGATTTGTTGTGAATTGAATACAGTTTTGAAACATATTAAATTGTTATTCTGATGCATATTTTTGAGAACAGTCTCTATATTCTTTTAATGAGATTTAAATGCCTTAATGTGAAGAAAATGTTTGATACTGAAATTCTATTTTAAATTCCGAAGTGTTTGAGTTTTGATCTTGGTTTTGCATATCTGTGTACAGTAACTATTTGAATATATATAATCATGTCTACTCTCAGCGATTACCCCAATATCGCAAAATCGTTAAAAATTGGTAGTACGAGTCAAATAAAGGTTTTACATCGCTTAATTTTTGGTACAGACGGCGATAGACAAAATCGCGCGAGATTACGCAAATTTACAGGTTTCCCACAGCCATTCGAGTTAGAAGAAACGAAACAAAAAGTACTTAAAGAGTTTTCACTTAAAGACCTAATTTCTATTTGCAATTTACTTCATTTAGAATTCTCAACTGACCCAGATAAGTGTGCTAACACCATTCTTACGAGTCTTAATGATTTATCGTTATTAAAAGCAGATTCTTCCGATCTTTCGGAAAGCGAAGTCAATGATTCACATCCGGTTGACAGTTCATCTCAAACAAATAACGTCCTCGGTGAAAATAGTACTCCCTCCCCACCCACCCCTGACGCCAAAGAATTTTCGGATAAGCAACAGACACAGATTCCTTTTAGTGAATCAGCTCAGAATTTATTGCCTTCAGTCGAAACTACGAGTTCCTCTTTCCAATTATTTAGTCTCAAAGACGTTGTTGATTTAATAAAACCTTTTTCGTCTCGCGATAATTATAGCATTGAGAATTTCATATCCGACGTTGAAGAAATTTTTTACTTATACCAAATAAACAATCCAATTCACCAAATTACTTTTGTTAGAAAATGTTTGATTGGTCCCGCTCAAACTTTAATTAGGTCTATTCGTGGAATCACAAATTGGGAACAATTGAAGCACCATTTGCTAGAGGAATTTTCTGACAAAATTAACAGCATTCAGTTACATCAATTAATGGAATCTCGGCGTATGAAACCGTTTGAAACCCTACAAGAATAGTTCTTAGCTATGAGAGATTTGGCACACAAAGGATCTCTTGATGATCCCTCCCTGATTGAATATGTTATAAATGGAATTCCAGATTCATCACACAATAAAATTTTCCTTTACGGTTGTAAATCCATCCCAGAATTCAAGGAAAAATTAAAGATTTATGAAAAAATCTTTAACAGTTCTCAACATTTCAGACAAAATAATCAGAAAAAATTCGATGATACCAACCTTAATGTGAAACTCGACAATAAACGTAACCCAAATACACAACCAGTATGTTATTCTTGTGGCTTGAAGGGTCATAAAAGCAACCAATGTTTGAATAAGTCACATGGTAAACAATGCTATGGATGTAAAAATTTTGGTCATGTTCATGCTAATTGTCCCAAAAGTTCTCGAAATTCGAAACCAAAACCTGAATCTCAAAAACCTACTCCTGATAAAACTGTAATGTTGACATTCAACTTGCAGGAATTCAATTGACAGCACTCTGTGACACTGGGTCACAAGCAACCCTTATTAATGAGAAAACACATCGAAGAATCGGTTCGCCACCATTGCATTCCAACACCATTCCCTTTTCAGGAATTGGCCGAAATGAAGTTCATAGCCTCGGGTTTTTCCAGGATTCCATCGAAATTCAAAAGATTACTTTACCTGCTAAAATACATGTTCTAAAAGTTGACTTGATTCCTTTTGATGTGATTATCGGAAGCGACTTTTTGCAGCAAACCCAATTTACATTTGATAAAGACGGTATTCATTTATGCGGTACCCTTGATGATAACATTTTCGTTAATATTGCTAATATTTCTAATGACCAAACTTTTCCATTTGATCTTTCACACATTTTGAATTCTGAAATTCGTGAGGAAGTTCAAAATATCGTTACTTCCTACAAACCCCATAAAGACACTGAAATTCAGATGACTATTTTATTACAAGATGAAATACCCGTAGCACAACGCTCTCGAAGACTCCCTTTTGCTGAACAGAAAATTGTGGAAAAACAAATTCAAGATTGGTTAAATGATGGAATTATTAAACAAAGTTGCTCTGATTATGCCGCCCCGATTGTTCTATGTAAGAAAAAAACTGGAGATTACAGACTTTGTGTTGATTACCGCAGGCTTAATAGAAAAATGATAAAAGATAAATTTTCCTTACCACTCATAGAAGAAGCCTTAGATAAACTTGGAACATCTCGGGTTTTCACTACACTTGACCTTAAAAATTGTTTCTTTCATGTACCTATGGACCCTAACAGCACTAAATATACTTCTTTCGTAACTCATGAAGGCCAGTACGAATTTTTACGAGTTCCATTTGGATTATCCAACAGCCCTAGTGTTTTTCAACGATATGTTTATACAGTTTTTAGAGATCTCACTCGCGATAACATTCTTATTGTTTACATGGACGATCTTCTCATACCATCTAATGACGAGGTCGAAGGCCTACAAAAATTGCGCCTAGTTCTCCAAACAGCTGCAGATTATGGCCTCGAATTGAACTTAAAAAAGTGCCAATTTTTACAACGAAAGATAGAATTCCTTGGTTATATTATCGAAAACGGAGTAGTTAAACCGTCACTTACCAAGACACAGGCAGTTCAAAAATTCCCACAACCTCAAAACCCTAAACAAGTTCAAAGTTTTCTTGGACTAACAAGTTACTTTAGAAAGTTTATTCCAAATTATGCGCTGATTGCTAGACCATTAAGTGACCTCCTTCGGGATAATGTAGAATTTAATTTTGGCCCTGAACAAATAGCAGCTTTTCAACACCTGAAAAACATTCTTTCACAAAACCCAGTTCTTCATGTTTTTCAACAAGGATACCCAATAGAACTCCACATTGATGCAAGCTCCTTAGGTTTTGGCGCTGTGCTCTTACAAAAATCAGATGATGGACAGTTTTATCCTATTCATTATTTTAGCCGTAAAACTACAATTCAACAAGAAAAATATCACAGTTACGAACTGGAAGTTCTCGCCGTCGTTGAGGCGCTAAAAAAATTTCGCACCTACTTGCTAGGTACAAAATTTAAAATTATCACAGATTGCGATGCTTTCCAAAAAACGATGCACAAAAAAGATCTACCAGCTAAAATTGCTCGATGGGCATTGATGTTAGAGGACTTTGATTATGAAGTTTGTCATCGATCCGGTAGACAGATGAAACATGTTGACGCTTTAAGTCGTAACCCCATTCTTGTTATTACCACAAATGATATCACGCAAAAGGTGAAAAATGCCCAAGATCAAGATGAATTTATAACTCAAATTAAATCTATGCTCGAATCTACACCTTCCGATGAATATTTGGTTAAAAACGGCATTCTTTATAAACTTCATAAGGATACCGAACTTTTAGTAGTCCCACAAATGATGCAGAAAGAAATCGTGCTAAACGCCCATTCACAAGGTCATTTTGCCTCACAAAAAACCGAATCAATTGTTTCTCGTGAATTTTACATCCCTCAACTTAAGAAATTGGTTCAAGAAATTATTTCAAATTGTATTCCTTGCATTCTCTCCTCGCGAAAATCTGGAAAACAAGAAGGATTGCTTCACCCAATTCCAAAAGGTGATGCACCTCTTGAATGTTACCATTGCGACTTTTTAGGACCTTTACCATCGACAAAAAAATGTTATAAATATATTTTTACAGTAATTGATGCCTTTTCGAAATTTATATGGATCTATCCCGTGAAGTCAACCTCTACGAAAGATGCCTTGGACAAACTATCCTTGCAACAAACTACATTTGGCAACCCTTCAAAAATCATCACAGACAAAGGTAGCGCATTCACATCTTCAGAATTTCAAAGCTACTGCCAGGAACAGTATATTGAACACATTTCAATTACGACAGGTGTACCACGTGGAAACGGTCAGGTTGAACGCATTCATGGCACAATTATCCCCGTTTTAACTAAGTTAGCTATAGATGAACCTGACAAATGGTTTAAATACGTCCCGCGATTGCAACGTATCTTAAATAGTACCACCACACGCAGTACAAAATTCACACCTTTCGAACTTTTAATTGGTGTTCAAATGAAACAACAGGAGGACCTACAGATTAAACAACTTCTTGACGAGGAACACCAGCAAAGAATTATTGATGACAAAGACGTATCGAAGCTAAACGAAATATCCTCCGTTTACAGGAAGAAAATATACGACAGTATAACAAACGACGTAAACCAGCCTGTAAATACAAGATCGGTGACAAAGTGGCAATACAACGAACTCAGTTTGGAACTGGACTAAAGCTGCGACCCAAGTTCTTCGGACCCTATGAGATCACAAAAATCAACCCCAACGATCGTTACGAAGTTCGGAAGTTAGGACATCATGAAGGTCCCACCATAACGTCAACTGCGGCAGATAAAATGAAACAGTGGTGCAACAACTGAACACCCAATCTTATTATGCTTTGTTTTTCAACTTTTTTTTTCTCCCTTTTTCTGCTTGTTTTTCTTTTCTTTTCAGATTTTTTGCTTTTTCAACCCAGCCGCGGACGTCTGTAACCTCAGGACGGCCGTGTGGATAATAATTAGTTCTGCTGTGGCAACACCACTGAACGAACTATAACTTCAACTCCCGCCAGTTGTTCCCCCGCCAAAGAACACTCTAGACGGAGAACGAGACTGGGCAGACGTTCGATGTTAAAAGAGCAGAATAGCTCTCTTGATGTTTTTTATTTTTATTTCTACCTCTCAATGTTTTTAAATGTTAGTGTCGTCGTTGTATTAAAGTTTCGTCTCATTATGGAGATTTTTCAAAGAAATGGTTACAATTAATCAAGAAATTTCTTCAAAAGAAATTTAAATTTCAAGGTACTTCTCGGTACCATCAGTAGATAAATTTTAGATACAGGTGAATCGACGCACCACCAATCACAGTGCATCCGCGTAAGTATACGCTTGATATAGATGAAAGAGACTATAACATAAACATGAACAGATGATGCAAGAAATATAACAAATCAAAAGTACATGTTTCGATTGGTGATGCAATGCATGTACAATTTTGGAAGATGACGATTGTTTCATGTTTACAGGATTCGTACGCAATTACAGAAACCTGCCGTTCTACGAAAATAAATTAACAGAGATTAAGGGATTGTTGTTTGCATAAAATTTTGTTTAAATTCAGGAGAAAATGTAACTACAGACGTGTGACTTCGACAGTCGAGTTACCAGTGGGAAATAAAGATATCTTAATAAGATTTTCCTATGAATAAGATTTTTCTTTCAATATATTAGAATGAGTTCCTTTACCGAACTCCAAGCCTTTTAACTTTACAGTTACATTATGAAATACTAACTTGTACAGCTAAAGATCTTAACACTTTTATTCTATGAAAAGAAAAATCCTCTTTTTTCATCTAAATTCTGCGGTTTATTTCAAATCCTTGTTTTATTCCTGTAGCCTCTGAAATGCCAATATCATAGAATGCATTCCAAATATAGTTCGACTTTTTAAAACTATATATTTATTGTATTTCTTACCACAGTACATTATGCTATGATTTTTACATTGTTTTTTTAGCTTTGATTACATTTTGCCTGGAATATTTAATCCCAATAGTGGCAAAAGATAATTTCCTAAAGAATATTTGGTAGTCAGTATTCATGCAGTTGTGGTCTTTACTATTAAAAAAAACGAAAACCTTCGCACAAAGCAAAATCGCATATGAATAAAAAATGTTTCCATTTATAAGCAGACTTCTTTCTGGAGCTCTTCATACTCAGTTCGAATTCTTTTAAAAGAATTATTTGCGTGTAGTAGATAGTTCAAGTAGTTTGCTATATGGACTTATTTTTTTGTCAGTAAATCAATTATATTTGATTAATTTAATAAGAACTTAATCTTTTTTAATCTTCAAATAAATTTTCTAAAATTTTCACCACTCGACTTTTATTTAAACATACGGTATTCCCCCTGAAAGTTTGGAAAAAACCAAAAATCCGAAAACATTGCTTTTGGGGTCTCTTGTTTTACTGAAGTTTTAATATTTGGATGTTTACAAGAGCTGCAGTATCGGTGAACTGCCTAGTTTGTAACAAAAAAGAAAAAAAAATAGATTCAAAATTTAAGTCACAATTGTAAAATGAAGTTCTACTCAAGAATTGCTTGAAACTCTTGATCTAATTTGAGTCCTTTTAAAGTATTTGATTAATCCATGCGATAAGTTTGGGTAAAATAAAGGGCAATCATTCTAACAATTACATTTAAATTGTTCTTCTGACTACCACGTAATTATACCGAATTCAACGTTCATTAAATAGAAAATAATTAGTAATTAGAGTTTTAAGTAATTTTTTTAACCAGATATCTAAAATATAAATAAAATTTTAATACTGAGGTCCTTGTGTAATAAAATTAAAACGAATTTTAATTTTTCTCTTACCTAAAATTTCATAAGTATTCTGCTTTATAAATTCATCTATCATGATTTTAACTATGACACCTATTTTGAAAAAAAATGCAATTTGGTAAAACCATTCTTTTATCTCAGACATCCTTATTAATGAATTTTAAAGAATTACTTCTACAGTAACACAATCTCTTTTCTTTTTATAAACATTTCAACTTAAGGTAGATAATAACTGAGACGAGTCATACATTTTTTATGCTTAAGTGCAATATCTTTTTATTCTGCTGGTTTCTTTCTTTCAAACGAAGTCGAAATTAAAAAAAAAGTTATGTCCTCATAACTTTTATTATGGCAATAAAAACTAATATCATTTAGAATTTTATTTGAAATCCTGGGCATGAAGACTTTTTTCTTGCTTACGGCTACTTTATGGGTGCACTTAAGAACAACGAAAAATAAAATCTTTTTATTTTTCCTTACTTCTTAACATTTTATCCTTGTTATCAAGTATTTTAAATTGCATTTATAATATGTTTTTTTTTGTAACAGTACGAACTAGAAGTTCCTTTTTTTACAAAAGAGTTTATGATAAAGAAATAACTTTAAAAAAGTGAACATTTTAAAAAGGCTTAAGTTTCTACCTCATGTGAAGTTCATACTAACTTTGTTTCTTTGTAGTGGAGCTTAAATTTTGATAAGTTTCAATAACTTCAGGCGGTTTAGTTTCGCAGAAGGCTAAAGCCATACTGATGTTATGGGTTTAAAACACGGGAATAAAAATTACGAAATGTAGAAAATAGTCAAATTTTTTATATAATAACTAGAGTTGTTATAAATGAAATATTTGTTCAATATTAGAACCGTAACATTTAGAATTGCATTGTAAAATGTGGCAAGAATTATCTCATTGCATTCTGCAACTATGACGGTTCATCCAACAAAGCCACAATGTTCAATTTATCAAAAGTATAATTATTTCAGAGAGAGATATAATTATTTCATATTATGAGATAGAACTTATTGTTAGGCCCGCGTTTTTTTTTTTTGGGGGGGGGGAGATACTGGTCTCACAATACCCGGGCCCGGAGTTTTGGGGGGCCCGTTAAGCTCGTAAAATTCTTTTCCAGTAATAATAATGATAATTCCATTGAAAATTGCTTATCTTCTTAATATACTTTAACTCTGAAAATTTATACCACGCCGAAAAAGTTCCTGAAGAATAACTTTACTCCATCACTCAACGGGTTTATGAGAGGGTTGCGCCCCCTTCCCCCAAATAATCCTGCATTATATAGCCAGTGAATCAAAAGTAAATTAATAAATTATCCTAGTATTCGCTAAATTCCGAGCTATAAATAGTCCCCAATACAATATAAACCCTCCTGTCCCAGACGTGTCGAATCATCCAGTTTTACTTTATTATTTGAGATTAAATTTTTATACAAACTTCACAAATTAATATGTTTACTTTGAAATTTAAAAATTCATTTATAAGTTACTAAAAACTATCTCGTATATATGTATACAATTTCAAAATATTCATTTTGGAGTATGTAAGTGTATGTGTGAGAGAGAGGGAGTAGGTGGCTTCGTCATGAAAGTAGGCACAGGGGGGACCGACACTGAAATTGCTACTAGGCCCCATTACTGGAAGCGGGGGCCCTGGATATTGTAATTGCGAAATATTTTGTTATCCAGATCTTGAAAGGAAAAATTGAATTCTTAACATATCTAAGTTTAGTTTGACGAATTTCTGCGTGACATGACAACACAACATAAGCATGTATGTACGTACATATTTTTGCGTGTACAATCTATTCTGACAAACCACAAATTTATTTTGAGTCGTTTTTTTCCCTGAGGGCTATGTTCGCATCTCACTCGCATAACTCAATGGCGATTACACATGGAATGTTGAAATTTTGTATTTAGGACAGTTGTAACATCTAGTTGAGCACCTATTTTTTTTTTACTACATTCGACCGAGTAGTTTATTTACAGGGTCATGTAAAAGACTTTCGATATTTTAAGGTATACGGGTATGTTCAATACATTAAAAGTCTATGGTCGGTCAATGTTTGGGCCATGCCCATAGTCTCGTCAACTTTCTCCAAACAGCTACTTTAAATGAAATACCACGAGTTTTTTCTGTTTCACACAATAATTAAATTAAGATATAAATCACATCTCTCAATATCTTTCTTTTTGCTTTCACATTTTTTATAAATGTTTAAATGCATTTAATTATTTATTTATGTAAAAAATAGTTTTTTTGACAAGTTTTCGATTTTTAAGAAACATTACGCTAGTTTTACGGTGTTTAGTATACATAGAGAGGAATAATTTTCAAATTTATAAATTTTAATTACATACTTTCAAATTAAGACAAAGAAGTGTTCAAAACTAGAATGAGTTTTCATCGTGTTTTCTCTTTATTATTATGGAAATTACTCTCTGAAATGTGTTACAATCTCATGGGTTTTAAAAGGCACAAAAACTGTAACTGTGATGTAACCTTACAGTCGTAATAAAAATCATCAGTCGCATTTTGACCTGATAGCGACATCAATTTGAGAATCATCACAATAAATCCAGTCACAATATGACTGGTTTATCACACTTCTGTGACCCGTGACCTTTTGTGGTGTCACAGTGACGCTTTTGTGACCGAATTTACTAATAAGGTATTATTAGTTTTACCAAATGATAGCAATCCAATTATGTCTTACCATGCTAATCAGTCATCTAAAAAAGCAATAATCTAAAAAATTGCTTAATTGAATGAATCTACAATTAAAAGCAAATAAATACCTCTTTGTTACATAATACATTAACTTTGTAAATCCAAAATTATGCACACTGTTTTGTAGTAAGCAAAGTCTTTCTTGCAAAACTTTTAGTAATGAAAATTGTAAAGTTTGCAAACTTTGACATTGAATTCTGTTTTTTTCTGATGCATGCAGCAAATTTATTTTAATACTGAGTTTTACATCGTTATAATATCGTTATTCTCAAACTGTCTCAATCACAAAAAATTAGAAAGAGTAGAACATATTTCTAAATAAATGTACGAAAAAAGTATTGAAAGTTCTATGGTAATTCCTTAAATTTCTCTTAAACTTAGGTTACGTAATATTGTTTCTGCTCATTTTCGAATAATAAAGATTCTTGTACACAATAAAACCAGCGTGAAATGATCATGACAACAGGCAGAATTCTACATCTAATGGTTATTTTCATAGGTTGTCTTGGAAACAGGATCTTTAAATTTATTCTCTAACGTAAGCATGTAGTTTTACACCTACATAAAGGATGGTTCAAAACTTAATCTCAGAAATGTTAAGGGTAGAAGATGAAACTAACACGATTCAGAATTGCATAGAAATGTAGGGTTGGAAACGTTGTCTTCATTTACTTGTAATAGTCACTTTGGAAGATGATGTTGAATTAATTGTGAGAATTACAACTATGATCTGTCAAAAAGTAATGCATCCCTTACTGAAAGCTCTTCACTAAAGCTGATAGTTTGCGAATTTTACCTCATTTAATTGATGAAATTCTCTGATAAAAAGACATGGTCAATGAAATTCGATTAAGAAATGTGTCGAATATTTCACAACTTCTTCCAAATTGATTATTAATAGGTTCATAAAGACGGCGTTTGCGATCCCACATTTCTATGATATTCTTCGTTGACTTTTGGTTCCCTCTACTACCCTTTACATTTCTAAATAGTTTTGAATCAAGAAATATAATCTCGTGTACAGTAGACAAAATAACAGGAAGATACAATTATTTTAAGTATTAAATTTCGCCGACTTACACTTCTTTATTTAAAGTTACTCCAAAGTAACTTTTTAAGTGCAAGTTAAACAATTACCATTCGTTAGTCGTTTTTCAGTCTGTGAGGACAGTACTTTTTTAGCTGTGGTCATTCCAAAAAAGCTCACCTTTCTTTAAATAAAATGAATAGAAATTCTGTGCATTAAAAAATGACCGCCAGTACAAATGTCTGTGAATACAAGTAATTGTAGAGGCACATTACTTTCTATACGTCTGCCACTCTAAAAGAGAGTCAAAGAATCAGAAAAGAACTAATACATACAGTAGGACAGTTTATTTCTGCATGAAAATACATTTTCAAGCGGTAGTAAATCATCATGTTATGATCATGTAACAGAACTTTGTTTAGCTTATTTATGGCTAGTGTCCTTTTTTTGGGACGGCATTTTCGCTATCCCTCGAAAACGTTATTTATTTTTCCTAACCTTTAATCACGAGTGGTGAACCTCAACTCGACAAAATATTTTAACAAGACCCAGTAGGATTCTGACATTTCAATTTTTATTGATTATTGATTGATTTCAATGATTTTAAAAGAAATCCTTCCTTGTTCAAGAAGTTGAAATCATACATTAATCTATTATTGCTGGTATTACCTAAGATCGAAGAAAGTCCTAAAAATATCTGGACACAAATGGATTAATAAAATGAGAAAAAGTTAAGAATATTGTATTGATACGGATACTTTTATACTAACATCTGAAATATGCTACATGTGATCTTTTAGATATTTCAGTGAAGCATGAATAATGTCTTACAGCATTTCAAAAACATATTCGATATTCACATTTCAATTATTGTAATTCTAAATAAAAGCTGGACCTTCACTATCATCTTCATTTATATTGTATTGCCCAATAAATATGAATCTTACAAAAAACAAAATTTAAAACTATTTCATCAAATGAAATTACATTATCAAAAAGTTTTTCTTTTGTTTTCAGGAAATATCATTATGAGACGAACTTAATAAAAAAGCGAATACTTAGCTAACCACTTCCTAAACCTATTTATGAAAGCATTCAAAAAGATAACCTCATTTAAAATTGCAGAGATAAGAATGAAAAAAAGCATTTTTTAAAGCATTGCAATTGAGTAACATTGTTTTTTTCTGTAATGAATTCACTTTCTTTTTTGAACGTGGTTTATGATCAAACTTATGAACACACAAACACGCACGTACATAGAGTTCATCTTTTTTAAAACAAGAACATTTCTTTTTTTCCTAGTTAATTTTCACTACATTTTTTTCATGTACCAAACCTACAGAATAACTTTTTTAAAAATACATTTTGAGAAACTTTTCTTAAAATGCATTAAAGCCGAAAATAATTTTATTTGAACCTTCCACATTCGACATGAAAGAACATTTATGACTGATTTTATTTTCTCATGAGTTCAAACATTCATGTTAAATAAGCTAATTTAATGAAGATATAATAATTAAATTTTATATCTTCACAGTAAATTTCATACCTTCACGTAAATTTTGAACACTATTTAAATTAGATTTTAATTCATTTTTATGCAGAGATATTATGTACATTTTAATAAAAACAAAGAAAGTTTTTTTTACATGAATAGTTGAATGAATGAATGTTTTTTTAGATGAATATCAACATAATAGAATGAATGTTTTTTTTAGATGAATATCAACATATATAAAATGACATCTAGTGTCTGCAAATTCAACGCTGTGCTTTTTTTTTCCTTTAAAATTCAATTTTATCATTTTTGTCTTTAAATATCATGAGCTAAATCCAATTTATCAGTAACCCTTTTGTAAGAAATGCATGATGTTTTATTTCAGTTTGAAACACATAATGCTCGAACATATATTCCCGTATGTCCCGTATGTTAAAATTTTAAAAATTTTATTAGTTCTTTGACTCCTTGAAATATTGAATCTTTTTCACTATGTATTCGTATTTAAAATTGTCAATAAAATTTTTACTGTAACGAAATAAGGCTCAAAAGAACTTACTGAGCTCATAGGTTAATCATTAATGGGAAAACTTTTCAATATTTTGCACTTCGATTTAATGCTTCGATAGCAGGTTCAAAATAAGAATTTTAAAAAGATCATTAAATCATGATAAGATAGATCTATTTATTAACTTATAAACCTAAACCATTCATCAACGTCGGAAGGATACATGGTTTCTACAAACATTTCTACTATACGCTGCAATCATTTCCTTTCTAATGGCGGACCTCTGACTTGGAGGCATTGGCCACTACTAAGGCTGGAGTTGTTGGTCTCTTTATTATGGGGACACCTAGTAGGTAGACGAACGTCACCCGCTATGAAGGAACGACGTAATGACAGCCACGCCCAGTCGGGGATCGAACCCCGACCGCCTAGAGTTGAACCCGAAACCGCAGTAGGGTGCTTTACCCACATTATAATCCGGTCGGCGGTTGCAATCCTACATTTTAATAATTTCTCATTGAACTTATAAGCAAACAGAGTAAATAAACTTTACTTTATTTTATCAATAAACTCATTTCAGAAGCTGAAATTAAAAAACATCAGTTGATTTAATTTTTTTTTTTTTCGGGAGATAGAGGGTGAAAAAATATAAATTTTTCAAACACGCAATATTTTTGGTCAGTAGCAGCTCTAAAAGATAATGTTCTCTTAAAGTTGCTGATTTCAGTTTTTTTTTTTTTTTTTTTTTTTTTTTTTTTTGTATGTTGTTAGCATGATTGCATGAAAATACAGTATCATTCGCGGAGTTTTCATTTTGCTTATTCATTTTTAACGTTGAACCCATCCATATAATTTATTTTTCGCCATCTATAAATGTATATATATATATATATGTGGCTGTTCGAGCCTCATCAAGGGGAGACCACCCCCCTGAATCCCCCTATTTTTTTAGTTTCATTATTGCTATATTAAAACGATATTAATTGACTATGTCATTTTATCTCCCATCTTTCGTGTATTTCGCCTGGTAATATTATGTTGAAATTTTTATGATTGTAAACTATTTATAGAAAAATACATATGATGCATATTCTACAGCTTACGAAATATTGTAACAATAGATTAAAGCTGTTGTGAGCTAATAGTATTTAAATATTTGTAAAATTATTTCGCATTTTTATGTCGCTTTTTTTGGGACACATTTTTTGGGCACATAAAGGGGTCGTTTTTTTAAGAAACATAAAGGGGGTGAGAGGTAAAATGACATAGTCATTAATATATATGTTACCGTCAAAGTATGAAATGCAGGCATTCTATACAATGCCTAAAAGTAGCCAGGCAAAGTATGAAACGATTCCTGGCATTGCCTAGGCATTCTATAGAATGCCAGATGAGAAACCGGCAATGTATGAAATACATCTCCAATTCCTTTCGAATATCACAATGCACGCGTGACTTTTACCCGCTACTGGCTCAGAATTTGCCAGCTGCACTTTGCGGTTTGTACGGGAGTGTCGAAAGACTCGATTTAACTTACATTTGTTCAATCAAAAAATTAGTTTTTCCTGTGCTGTAAGAAAATGGAGGATCAAGTTGCAATGTTGCAAAAAGAGTCGTGGTCTATAGACATGAAAGAACGATTCAACAATGAAATTGCCAAAATTCGAGCTAATGCTTTAAAAAACAGTTTTTTCTTCACCGAAACTACTTACCAGAAGTCAAAAGTTAATAGATGATGTACGAAAAGCCAAAATGTCTAATAAGAAAAAACCCAGGGATTATGGGTTGCTGAATCACTATGATGTGATGATTGTGGAAAACAAAAGTTTATCCTCTTAAAGAAGGAGTCAGTACTATACAGTATTATATCCCAGACTCTGAATTATTTCATGTAATTCATAACGCTCATTTATCTATTGGGTACGGAGGACGTGACAGAATGGTGAAAAAACTATCAGTCAAATACAAAAATATCACCCGTCATGACATTGAACTGTATATTCACAAAAAGCTATAAAACAGTAATTACAACTAATATATATATATATATATATATATATATATATATATATATATATGTGCTAGCTGAAGTACCCGTCCTCGACGGGTTAGTGAATGAAAATTTCCAAAAAGCAAGAACTTTCGTCAGCATTGTAGGAGTACACAGAATGGATGTAGTATAAGCTACATCCATTGCCAAAGTAAAGAAAGCGAAGTTATAATTTTCATGTATTGTTAAAATATTACAGGTTAGAGTGTAACTAAGTAATATCATTTCATTCGCTTTAGTCGTAATTATGGGATGCGCGAACGAATATTTACGCATATTGAAAAAATTTTCGCAAAATATTAAAATTTAATCAACATTTTTGAAAAAATGGAAGCCTAGAATTTAAGTTGAGTGACAACCTATCCTGTCAACCAAATTCGTTTAATTCCCTGCAGTCTTTATTTCGTGATGCTGGAACAAATTTTCAGCATTTTAAAACGATTTTCGAAAAATCTCAAAATGTAAGCAAAATATTTTTAAAATTCAACGCCTATAAATTAAGATTAGCAACTACCTATCATATCACTCAATTTCGTATCATTCGTATTAGTCGTTATTACGTGATGTTTGAAGAAATATAAATGTATTTTGAGAGAATTTTCACAAAATCTCAAAATCTAATATAAATGTTTAAAAATTGGACTCCTATAGTTTATGTTGAGCAACCATCTATCGTGTGACCAAATTTCATATCATTCGCTTTAGTCGTTATTACGTAATACGGGAACAAAGATTCACTCAGTTTTAAACGATTTTCACAAAATCTCGAAATCTGATGGATTTTTTTTAATTAGATGCTTATAGTTTAAGGTGAGTGACCACCTATCATTTCACCAAATATCATTTTTTCACCTTTGCAGTTATTACGTGATGTGCGAACACAAATTTACGCAGTTTGAAATGATTTTCGCAAAATCTCAAAATCAAATCAGGATTTTTTAAAAATTGGACGCCTATGTTTTAAGTTGAGTGACCACCTATCATGTCACTCAATTTCATATCATTCGCTTCAGTCGTTTTTGCGTGATGCTTGAACACAAATTTACGCAGTTTGAAACGATTTTCGCAAAATCTGAAAATCTAATCAAGATTTTTTAAAAATTCGACGCCTATGTTTTAAGTTGAGTGATCACCTATCATGACACCAAATTTCATATCATTCGCTTCAGTCGTTTTTACGTGATGCTTAAACAAAAAAAGCGTCACGGACAGAATGACAGAATGACAGACAGACAAACTTTTTTTTGAGGGTCGCATCGGATTCCCGGGTGCTTGAAACGGATAGAAATCGCAAAATTTTTGAATTCCAAGAAATGTACAGACAAAAGTCTAATTTTATTTATATAGATATATATATATATATATGAGACGTCAGATATTTCAAGTAAAGTTTCAGAGTTAAGAAAGGTAATATGGTTTATTGAGCATTACATTTAAGTTACAATTTAGAATGAGAAGAGGGGAGGGGAGACGGGTACAAGAATCAGCGTGGACTCATTAAGCAGTTCAGTGGTAGAAGTCCCCCGATTTTCGATGTGCGGGAGTATTTACGCTTACCACACCACGTGGTCTGCGAAGACACAACTCCTCCTCTCTCTTATCTCTGATCGAACCACACACATTTACCAACATGACCCGCATCCGGGGCTACAAGGGCGTGGGGACACGTGTACATCTAAAGAACTCAGAATCGACGGCCTGCTGTTTGACAAATAACAAAATAAGTAAAACATAGCTCCAGAGCGCGCGTGGCAAGTATGATAGGAAAGCAAAACTTACAGTGAAAGTACCGGTTTGAACAATACCCAAACTAGTAAAACCCAAATTACCTTTTTATACATTACATATATATATATATATATATATATATATATATATATAATACTCTTATCAGGAGCTTTTTCATACTGTGCCTAAACAGCATTTGTCATTCTATAGAATATCTAGGTATTTTATAGAATGCCTCTCAAAGTATATAATATTTCCTTTATTTCATACTTTGCCTAAAAATGTCAGGCATTCTATACAATGCCGGATTTCATACATTGCCGGTAACATATATTACACACATATATAACTTAACCTTAGAAATAATTTAAGCACGATTTTGAGTTTATTTAATTTGAATATTTTTATATAAAAGGCAATGTTCAAATGTCTGTTACATCTCTAGACTTAAAAAGGGCTTCAATGATTTAAATGTTTTTCGCAAAATGGACCCTGTTGTATGAAAATGGTCTAAAACTACTGAAATTCTACATCAAACCTATAGAAAGAATATAAAGTCCCCAAATGCAAAGAGCCATTATCCTGTTTTTCCTTGCAGCCATGTAGGCGAGAACTGAAGGAATTCTGAATATTTAATGAATGATTACAATCAGATGAATGTTATATCTATCTATGTAAAAGCCTACGTTCAAATGTGCCGTTCGTCTGTAATCTAAAAAATTACTGGATAGATTTAAGTGCGATTTTTGGCAAAAAGAATCCGCTTTACGAATTAGAAGCCAAAATAAAACAGTTATCCACATCATGTTTCGTTATATTAGAAGCGAATCTTAAGAACTTAAATCTAAAAGACAAAATTTTATTCATTAAAAACAAGGCATTTTGAGAGGGTGTAGATTTGTTTGCAAAACGCTTTTCATGATTTTTTTTAATCGCAAATACCACTGTCACACCTTTATAATTTTGCTAACTTTATTACTTTATTATTCATTGTGCCATTATTTTGCAGTTGCGCTATATATCGTCTTACGTTAGTACCTATAACATAAATTTTATGTCACGAGTCAAACACTTTTGCTTTTTTGAGGTTCCGCAACGATGGAATAAATTTCAATCATATGAGAAAATAAATAAATTTGTTTTCTTTTCTTGCAAATAACGGACACACAACTACTATTACATAAAATAAATTGAAATATAAGTAAAATCTTTTCCATACACAATTTATAAACTTACAATAATCTCCTTTTTTAACTGTTCTGCCAGAAATTATTGTAGAATGAAAACATGTCAACATGTTCTTTTTCAAGACATTCCTAGGGTTAAATGAGTGTAGCAATTCTAAAAGTGAATATTTTATTTTTAATCCACAATATGTCTCTACTAGATCAAATAAATTACTTTGTTGAGTCGATCAGCAAGGTGGATAGTTTTATTTGTACACTCTAAATAAAATATTCCCCTTGTTTCGAAAAAGAAATTTCGCAGAAGGTATGTGAATAAAACAATTTACATTTTCAGCGAAATACCTGCTGTAGAAAGATAGTTTCACGTATCTAAACACCATGGTAAAAATTATTGAATTACTGATTTTCTTTCGAATGTTTGACAAACACTGTTGCTTTGGCAACAGTAAATAAATAGATTCGTAAACCTAACGGGTTTTTCTGTATTTGTACATTAGCATTAAAATTAATTCTTTTTGACGAGTAGGCAGATGGATTAAGAATTTTATTTACTTCCGCAAGAGTAAATATTTTGGAACAACATGCGAGGAGAAAAAATATAACAAGTTTTATTCATTCCGTTTTTAATCTTTTTATTTACTTGTTCCTCAAACTTTACTTAACATGTAGAAAGTTATATAAAATAGATATTGTACAGATAAAATTTCTAAGTTTGCTAGACCACATTTACAACGCTATTCATGAGAGGTTTGTGTACAGAGCCAAAACATTATGACGACGTATTTAAAAGTGCGTTGGCGCAATTTTGTCTTAGAAAACAGCTGCAACTTGTATTGTTATGGATGCCACAAGTTTTGACCGTACCCTGACACGGTTTTCCGAGTGATGAATGTCAAATCTTGGTTCATCTGACCATAGGCAACTCGCTTGTAGGGATCCATGGTACGGTTACGATGTTTCCAAACCCATTGTAGGCATAGTTGGCAACTGTGACACACGAGTGGCATGTCTGCTACGCAGCCCCATATCCAACAGTGCCCATTGAAATGCATTCTCCGAAACATTTTTGCTTGGATTTATATTGTATGGGGCTGTCAGCTAGGCTACCGACTGGGGACGATTTTGCTTCACCAAACGGGGTAGTCACCAGCTTCTTGTTTATTTCGATGACGCATGGATGTGCAATGCCATGGCACCTACTGCTGATTTCCCCGTCATTTATCGGCAGGCCGCAATCAACGCACGAGTCGAGCAGTTTCAGAATTATTTGTTTCTAGCCTTCGGGCAATTATAATTTGCCCGCTATCAAAGTCGCTGAGATCTGAAGCCTTTCACATTGCATGCAAGTGTGTAACTGTAAGAAAATACCTTATTCACCCCAGCAGTAGTTAAATACCATTCCCACCTGATCTCGTGTCCTCCACGTCATCAGCACCGCACCATGGCCGAGTGGATAAAACACCGAACATGTTAAGTGGCCGAAGTGGGAAGGTCCCGGGCTCGGGACTATGCTTGGCTGTCGGGCTGATGGTTTAGAGTCTTGGGCGGTTTTCTCCAGATGTAACGTAAGTACGCGTTCGAATCCCCTTTAAAACTCCTGTCTAGTCACCCTACCCGTAGAAAGATCTCCCTCGTGTAGTCTTGCATTAGACAAACACCATCAATCAACCTCCAGATTATCCAAGCAAGTTCATTGAAAAGTGTGAATACGGTCATAATGTTTTGCCTCTTCAGTGTATATCTTCTTTTTAATAGCAAGCACTAGCCATCTTTTGATGTGATCTGACTAAGTGAGATTGCTTCCCAGACGAACACTCGCCATCTATTACAGAGATGTTTCTCGACGTATTATGCATAAAAAAAGTTGTATGATGCTTTTATTGAAAAAAAGAAGTTAAAAAAAGAAGACATTACGATTGCAGTTGATTTTGCGGAGTCATTCAGAAATAACTAGGAGTTATTCTAATTAGAATAGTAAGCAAGTATGATTTTAAAATATTATTTATTAACAATCGACATTTGAAACTATAAATGATAGAGTGTGTTTGAGTTCTGTTTTGACAGTCATCATCTCTTCAAGCCTAAATTTCATTTTTTCTCTCCGACCGTTGCAAAGACGTGAAATTCGATTACGTATCGTTGAAAAAATAACGTCAACTTTCCACCTCAAACTAAAATTCTTTCCTAGTATAAAATTTTCAGTTCCCTGCTCAAGCTCTAAACTATTTGCGAAAGTTGCAAAATTCCCGGAGTTCATTCATAAACCAATGCGTAAAAACAACACTAGGCAGAAGCAATTCAGAAGAGTAAACTTAGTCGTTGCGCATTCCCAACGATAAGATCGACCAGTTAAAACAAAGATTCAATGTACTTGCAAGGAATTTATGGCTGCACATTGCACTCCCGTACGCATAGTACAACGAATTGCACAAATGATAGAAACGATAAAAAAAATCCGGTGTTAAATTCAAAATAAAAATTCAGAGCTTTTAGCAACATAAGCATACAAAAGTTTTAGCTTCAAAATAATTATTTAAAAGATTAATTTAGCATTTCAGTGTTACTAACTTCATAGTCATTACTTTCCCATTACAGAAAGTGGTATTATGGCTCCCAATGAAATTATTTTTACATGTAAAATATTACACTGGATTAAAAATATTCTACACTTTTGTAATTAGCCTTCTTCTGTACTCATCTATTTTGAGATCGACTCAAGCACTTCAAGATTCCCCCCCGCAGAGGTGCTGAATTCACTGTTACGGGATAGCATATCGGTACCACCACGTCAAAAATTCCATTCTAATAATTTGGGGATTTTTTCTTAACCCTCTCGTCACCCTGAACCTCATATGAGGCTCCTACTTCAAATAGCAATATTTAGAAACAATTAAATTTAGTATTTTTTTCTTTCAGTGATATCAGTATCATTAATTCATGTAGAAAGTATATGAGGCTCTTAACTAGATGCATAAATCGTGCCTAGATTGCAGTACTAGTCAATTTAGATCATTTTTACAGTTTTCGCTTCATTGTTTCAGGAGAAAAATTAAGAAAATATTTACGCTGCTTTTTTACCTTTTTTTTTTTAAGGTAAGTATAGTTTTTTTCTTATTCCTCAACCTTTACCTAATATGTGCATCCTTTTAAATTAATTTTAGCATAACAAAATGCTTCGAAAATGCAGAAATTAATATTAGAAAAATCTAATATTAATCGAAATTAGAAAAAAATATTTTTGCATGATTTATAATAGTATTTCACATGCATTAAATGCTAAGTTTTTTCTTGAGAAGCTTTTTATGCTATCCGATTTCCTCTAACTTGCCACTAGGTGGAGCAGCAGAACGTCGAATTCTATTCCGTTTAGCCGTTTACTATGCGAATATCGTCCAACCGATTTCGATGAAATTTGGTACACGCGGATATTAGAACACGGAGAATATTTTTCAGTATCCATTTTGCTGTAACTTGCCGCTAAATGGCGCTGCAACGCATCAACTTCTATACCGTTCGACCGACGGCATAAAATTTCTTATACTTACACATTTCAGCACAAGAATATATTTCTAACTGTGTTCCTTTTGATGTTACTCACCACTAGATGTCACTGCAATGCATTATTATTTTAACTCGCCACTAGATGACGCTGCAGCAGGCCAAATTCTTGACTGTTCAAACGGTCGCTATGAAAATCAGTATACATAGCTATTTGAACAATGAGAATATTTTGGCGTTATCCATTTTGCTATAACTCGCCACTTGACGGCACTGTAGCAAATCCTTACTTTAATTAACCACTAGATCGCGCTGCAGTGTATCACTTCTTGACTGTGCAACTGATCGCTATGGAAATAGGTATACATAGATATATGAACACGGGGAAGAGTTTGGCGCTATCCATTTTCCTATATAATTTGCCACTAGATGTCGCGTCCTCAGGGCTGTTCAGCCGATCGTCCTGAAATTTCGTATTCATCCATATCTAGAATGCGAAGAATATTTCCGCCGTATCCGTTTTGCTAAAACTCTCCACTAGATTGCGCTACGCCGCATGGCCTTCTGCACCGTACAAACGATTGCCTTGAAATTCGGTATGCATGGTTATTGAACACAATATAAAGCGATATCCATTTTGCTATATCTCTTTATTACAATAAATAGTAATCCCCACAAATCGTAATATCAAAAAGTCCATTCATTCCCGTGCGAAGAACGGGTACTTCAGCTAGTATCTTATAAATAAAAATGAAATTATGTTTGTTTGTTTGTAGATTTGATTCGTATACAAATCCACAAAAATGGACCTATCGGCCTGAAATTTAGCACAGATATGTAAAATAATATAGAATAAATCATAGTCCACTTTAAAACTTTGAAAGTCCACCCGTTCCCGGAATTTAAGAGATTTTTTATGCTCTTCACGCAAAACTCTTTCCGTAATTGTAACCCCTGTAGTGAAAAAAGTGTGAAATAAGGATCGTGGTTGCCATGTGTGGCGATTTTACCGAATAAAATGTTTTAAATTCTCAAAGTAAAAATAAAAGAATAATAATGATTTTTTTTTGTTAGTTTATATTCGTAAGGTTATTTTTTTTTAAATTATAATATCGTGTGCATGGGAAATCAGAGCAGGAATGTAATGCTTTACACGCAAAACAATAAGAATTGAAGATTTCCGAGGATAATGTGTAAATTTTTTTAGTTTGGCGAAAAAATAAAATGGCTGAAATATGGATTTTGAGTAAGTGAGTTCTAGCGGTTTGCACAGTTTTCGGCTTGGCGCAATTTATTGAGAGCTTAAGGAAATAGATTTTTGAAAACAAGTGCAAAGGTTTTATTAGAATACAGCGTTAAATTTTAATGATCCGTGAAGAAGTAATGCAGTTATTAAGGGATTTCAAGCGATCTAACTTCAGAATTCTCGCCAATTGAGTGCATTGATTTAAGTTGGGGGAATTCCGCCATATTTCAGAAAATTGAAATCTTCTCATTTAGTACATCAGAGTAACGATGAATAAAACACATTATAGTTGATAATTGAAAAAAAATCGGCTGTATTAAGGGATTCCAATTTTCAAATAAATGCGTGCTACTCTTTGGCGGTCGAACCATTTCCCATATTGATTGCTGCTAAGTCAATGCTTCGAATGATTCCCTGAAAAAACTCTTGCAAAATGGCGTATGTTGGCACTTTGGTGAGGCTTAGATTTGAAACTGGATTTTATTTGAGACTGGTATATATAATAACACTGGTTATAGATAAAAATGAATGTTGGTATGTGTTTATGAGGTTGAAAAACTCCAGCACCGTTGAGCACCGTTGCACGATGAAATTTGGTTCACCTAAGTCTTTTATGATGGAGAAGGTTTTTATTCTATCCGTTTTCCTTAACTTGCCACTTGGTGCCGCAGCACAACGTTGAATTCTATTCCGTTTAGCCGTTTGCTATGCGAATATCGTCCAACCAATTTCGATGAAATTTGGTACACGCGAATATTAGAACACGGAGAATATTTTTCACTATCCATTTTGCTGTAACTTGCCGCTAAATGGCGCTGCAAAGCATCAACTTCTATACCGTTCGACCGGTCGGCATAAAATTTTTTATACTTACACATTTGAGCACGAAGAATATATTCTAACTGCATTCCTTTTGATGTTACTCACCACTAGATGACACTGCAATACATTATTATTTTAACTCGCCACTAGATGACGCACAGCAGGCCAAATTCTTGACCATTCAAACGGTCGCTATGAAAATCAGTATACATAGCTATTTGAACAATGAGAATATTTTGGCGTTATCCATTTTGCTATAACTCGCCACTTGACGGCACTGTAGCAAATCCTTACTTTAATTAACCACTAGATCGCGCTGCAGTGTATCACTTCTTGACTGTGCAACTGATCGCTATGGAAATAGGTATACATAGATATATGAACACGGGGAAGAGTTTGGCGCTATCCATTTTCCTATAACTTGCCACTAGATGTCGCGTCAACACATGAACTTCAGGACTGTCCAGCCGATAGTCATGAAAATTCGTATACATCGATATCTGAATGCGAAAAATATTTTCGCCGTATCCGTTTTGCTGAAACTCGCCGCTAGATTGCGCTACGCCGCATGGCCTTCTGCACCGTACAAACGATTGCCTTGCAATTCGGTATGCATGATTATTGGACGCAATATAACGTGATATCCACTTTGTTTGTTTGTTTGTTTGTTTGTTTGTGCATTTGAGTTGTATACAAATCCACAAAAATGGACCTATCGGCCTGAAATTTTGCACAGATATGTAAAATAATATAGAATAAATCATAGTCCACTTTAAAACTTTGAAAGTCAACCCGTTCCCGGAATTTAAGAGATTTTTTATGTTCTCCACGCAAAAAGCTTTCCGTAATTGCTACCCCTGTAGTGAAAAAAGTGTGAAATAAGGATCGTGGTTGCCATGTGTGGCGATTTTGCCGAATAAGATGTTTTAAATTCTCAAAGTAAAAATAAAAGAATAATAATGATTTTTTTTGTTAGTTTATATTTGTAAGATTATTAATTTTTTATTATAATATCGTGTGCATGGGAAATCGGAGCAGGAATGAAATGTTTTATACGCAAAACAATAAGAATTGAAGATTTCCGAGGCTAATATGTAATTTTTTTTAGTTTGGCGAAAAAATAAAATGGCTCAAATGCTGATTTTGAGAAAGTGAGTTCTAGCGGTTTGCACAGTTTTCGGCTTGGCGCAATTTATTGAGAGATAAGGAAATAGATTTTTGAAAGCAAGTGCAAAGGTTTTACTAGAATACAGCGTTAAATTTTAATGATCCGTGAAGAAATAATGCAGTTATTAAGGGATTTCAAGCGATCTATCTTCAGAATTCTCGCCAATTGAGTACATTGATTTAAGTTGGGGGAATTCCGCCAAATTTCAGAAAATTGAAATCTCATTTAGTACATCGGAGTAACGATGAATAAAACACGTTATAGTTGATAATTTAGAAAAATTCGGCTGTATTAAGGGATTGCCCTTTTCAAATAAATGTGTCCTTTACTTTTTACCTTTATTTTCCCATATTGATTGCGGCTAAGTCAATGCTTCGAATGATTTCCTGAAAAAACTCTTGCAAAATGGCGTATGTTGGCACTTTGGCGAGGCTTAGATTTCAAACTGGATTTTATTTGAGACTGGGATATATAATGACACTGGTTATAGATAAAAATGAATGTTGGTATGTGTGTATGAGGTTGAAAAACTCCAGCACCGTTGCACCATGAAATTTGGTTCACCTAAGTCTTTTATCATTGAGAAGCTTTTTATGCTATCCGATTTCCTCTAACTTGCCACTAGGTGGCGCAGCAGAACGTCGAATTCTATTCCGTTTAGCCGTTTACTATGCGAATATCGTCCAACCGATTTCGATGAAATTTGGTACACGCGGATATTAGAACACGGAGAATATTTTTCAGTATCCATTTTGCTATAATTTGCCGCTAAATGGCGCTGCAACGCATCAACTTCTATACCGTTCGACCGATCGGCATAAAATTTCTTATACTTACACATTTCAGCACGAAGAATATATTTTAACTGTGTTCCTTTTGATGTTACTCACCACTAGATGTCACTGCAATGCATTATTATTTTAACTCGCCACTAGATGACGCTGCAGCAGGCCAAATTCTTGACCATTCAAACGGTCGCTATGAAAATCAGTATACATAGCTATTTGAACAATGCGAATAGTTTGGCGTTATCCATTTTGCTATAACTCGCCACTTGACGGCACTGTAGCAAATCATTACTTTAATTAACCACTAGATCGTGGTTAATTAAAGTAATGATTGTTAATAAAGTAGTGTATCACTTCTTGACTGTGCAACTGATCGCTATGAAAATAGGTATACATAGATATTTGAACACGGGGAAGAGTTTGGCGCTATCCATTTTCCTATATAATTTGTCGCTAGATGTCGCGTCCTCAGGGCTGTCTAGCCGATCGTCCTGAAATTTCGTATTCATCGATATCTGAATGGGAAGAATATTTCCGCCATATTCGTTTTGCTAAAACTCTCCACTAGATTGCGCTACGCCGCATGGCCTTCTGCACCGTACAAACGATTGCCTTGAAATTCGGTATGCATGGTTATTGAACACAATATAAAGCGATATCCCTTTTGCTATATCTCTTTATTACAATAAATAGTAATCCCCACAAATCGTAATATCAAAAAGTCCATTCATTCCCGTGCGAAGAACGGGTACTTCAGCTAGTAACATATAAAACTAAACATACTCTCAAACTTCAAACTTGCTATTGGCTCACTTTAAATTCTGTAGAAGCGTAGCACCTTCGTTTTCAAATAAATGATTTATCTTAGTATCTAAATTTAATAAAAAAGGCGAATATCTTCCACGTTCTCTCGTTTCATAGCACTCAAAAATTTCCAGGGACTATGAAACTTGGACATTTTTATAGCAAATAAATGCCCTTTTTTGAACAATGGACTTATAAATCATGAAACCCTACGAAATAAAGGGGGAACACCGTCGAGTCAGCGGATTTTTCGTCTTTTGTTATAGACTTCTATTACGTTCTCTTATAATAAAACATGTGTACCTAAACAAGGAGTATTTATTTAAAACAACAGCAAAGAGCGGGGTTGTCCCAGCAAGCCGTGAACTACCGTCAACTTCCTGCCAGACTGTACCAAAAAGGCGTCCGGTTGGACCTATATATCCAGCTCATGGCTCAGAGCGAGTTCGGACCGGCTTAACCTTACATTTATATAATTTTCTCGTTTAAAAATTTTCTAGAAATCGTAACGGTCTGCATATGAAGTTCTGAAGTGTTATTAAGAAGTAAAAAATATCATTTTCGCTTTCAGAAACAAAAATACGAAAAAAGTTTGACAAAAGTGTTATAGTTTTCATTAACCGTATTTTCTACGTTAACAAACAAAAAATATCGCATTCGGAACGTCCATGAGTATTATCGATATACTCATAAGAACTTATTCCCGTCATTTCAGGATTGATCTCGAAATTTTATTTCTTTTTCGTAATATTTTTTACGATTATTTGCAGTTTTCTTCGATTATTTTCTCCTCCAGAAAATAACGTAAGTGGGAGAGAAACACTCCATCATATATAAGTTCTTGAGAGGTTTGTGAAAATGATATCAACTTGTCATGTGAAAAACTTTGATTTCTAGAACTGTTTTTTCACTATCATCATAATAGCACATATATACAATTGTAACAGTATTTTTTCTTTTTTACGACGAACAAAAGACACAAAAAAATGCGACTTTAAATACTCTTCACGCTATCCGTACCAAAGCTTAGAAAAACAGTTGGATTGATCTACAGGGATGTTTTCTCTTATAGAAAGAAGATTGCTTCTTCTTTTTTTATGTCTGTAAGAGGGGGGGGTACACATTTTTCTCTTTTGGTCTCGTGGAAGAAGCATTGGGCCAGTAGATGATTAATGTAGTCCCCAAGGACTCCTTTTTACAAGCATTCTTGAGCGAGCTGTAGGAAATAGAAAGAAGAGGAGTGAAAATTTGAGTGTAGTGGTGAAATAAGTTTTAAGAGCACTTGGGAATTTTCTTTGAACGTGTGATTCGTCATATACATTTTTTTTTTTCCGTTTGGTTAAATTGCAAAGTAACTTTAAGGAGAAAAAGAAAGATTTATAACGTTGATATTATTATTATTTTACTTCAAGAAGATCATATGCGTAATTCTTCAAAATGAAAACTTTAAAAGACATTTTACTTTTTCTTTATTTTTGTGTAGATCAACTTTTCCGAAGTCCCGAAGTGGCCTAGTTACTAAGCTCCGTTCCCATAAGAACACGAAAAGTGAAGCTACACAGGCGTGACCACTGCTTGGAAGGGTACACTCTTCTCTCAGCTGGACTGCTGTGGTACTGGGTACGCTAATAGGAGCTGGTGCATGTAAAATCTGTTCGTGGCCCCCAATGTCCTCTATGTTCAAAAAATACCACTGGGGCAGGGGCGTAGCCAGAAATATTTCATGGGGGGGGTGGGGGGTTACGACTACTACAACTCATATATATGTATACGTATGTGTGATAATGCAGTGAAGAATATACATTTTGTATGGCAAAAAATTCCTCTTGGGGGTTATGACCCCCAAACCCCCCTTTGGCTACGCCCCTGCTCTGAGGGTTGCCAATTTCATGTGCTATGACTCTCAATTGGTGCAACGTTGGTCTGCCTAATAGATGCCGCCATAATGAAATGACCAACATCTGTGGCCCTCATTATGATCTAGCCTCAAATAGGCCGTTGATCCAGCCATTAGAAAGAAAAAAAAATCACATACAATCACGCAAACTCCCCATAAAAAAGTGGTCATTTTGCAAAAGCTAAATTTCAATGTTATTATAGTAAATATAATACATCTTTTTGAAATGTAAATTCAGTAAAAAGAGCGGTCGTGGCTCTTGTAATAAAAATCAAGGTTGTTTGAAATTCACTTAAAAAGAGATGCACCTAAGATATTTTTAATGTTATTTGTTTTAGGCATATCCATGTTAATTGTTAAACATTGTATGTGACTGCGTATTAATTTAACGAGTAATGTTGCGGAAAGCACTGACCGCTGACTGTGTCCGCACACAGCCAGCTGTCGTCAAAAAAGGGTCTCTCGATCTGTGGCACGCGATGAACGTTTCGATCGTCCGCCATCTTGCTGGTAGTTAAGTCGAGCGATGGCAACGGTCGCCCTTTTTTCAGCATTGGGCAATCTATCCAGCTGTTGTCGCATTCTTTCATTTTTCAGCAGATGTCAGTGCTGTTAAAAATGATCGTGACATTTTTTACGGGAACTGACGTGCTAAAAAGTAAAGGATTCTCGTGGAGCTATGTCACCCGCAACTATTTTTATAGAAATCAAATCTATTCTTCGTGACTGGCAACAGTGAAAACGTCAGAGTTTTGGTGTTCCCAGAGCGGGAACACTTCGCGTTAAAGGGTTAATAGGCGGAGAGTACTTACATATTTCAATTGTTACTGAAGCAATAATAAGAAAGCTGCTTGCATTACCTGTTCGGCTAGTGGATGGTGGCACATTATGTACTGTGGAGCGCTAATGGATTCTACCCATGTAATCCATCGAATGTTTGTTTCTGAACTGATAATAACTATATAAATCATATATACAGTGTGCCCACCAAAGTCCGCTGTCATCCCAATAATTTTTGAAAGGCAAGAGCTGTAGTCGCAAAAGTGGGCTCTAGATATAGTAAAGTTGGCATGGAATAGGCAAGGAAATGCTTACAGAACCACTTGGCAACTAACTTTGGAATTAACGTTCTTTTTCCAAAAACGGTATGAGATACGGGGGGAAAAGTCAATTACACAAAGTTGTTGAGCATGGTCGATTTGATAAGATAAGATACCCAATTTTGCACACGATGCCCAATCATTTGCACAAAAATGTAATGGGTGGAAGGCATAAAAGCACACTTCTTTGGCCGAATTTTTCAAAACTGCACTTACGTGACATTAAACTTATTTATCCTTCATGCTAAAAATGTTTTCTGTAAGCAACAATATGGCTTACAAAAGCAACAATAATTTTACGATTTGCATTTTACTATTTCAGTTTTAAAAATTACTGTGATCAGAATGTCTTTCCTAAATAAATCGGTGATGATGAACAACTTTGTAACTGACCTTTTTCCCTTGTCTAGTGCCGTTTTTGAAATACGAACGCTAACTCCAAATTTAGCCACCACGTGGCTTTGTGAGCGGTTTTCTTGCGTGAATTATGGTAGCTCTACTATACTAACTCTACTATAAAAATAATAAAGTCGTGCTTTCATCCTTACAACCCAACCTGCTTCCTCACAAACATTTTGGACTCCTGTATTTTTATAGATTCACAACCTAGCGAGCCTGTTTGTCGGCACGGTAAAATTGGCAACAATGTTATGGATTCAAAATTTATGGATTTCATTTCATATGCTTAATATTTGCGTACATGGCTTAGTATTTGAGTTAATATTTTCCATGTGTATTACGTGGAAAAAAAAATATTTCAACTAAAAATTGCACATAAACACTTTAAAAATTAATAGTTTTAATAAAGTGTTTCTAGTAGGGGTCAATGTTTTTCCAAGTTGTTAAATTTATTTCTAGATTACAGTAGGAATGGTGGATGCAAATGGGCTCAAAAAGCTGATATGTATTAAATTTGTGAAAATAAACTTTAGAGTTTTCTATTAAAAAGAAGCATAAATTTATTTCATACATAAAGTCTAATTCTGACATTTTAGATGAGATTTCAAAAATAAAATAGGGAAAATATTTCATCATCAGACAATGAATTTAACGGTGTGCAACTGCCCAAGAACTTTATTGTCTTTAAGATTCGAAAAAACGACACATAGTTAAATTTTTATAGCTTATCTCTAAAGCATTTAATTCGCCTTCTAAAAAAGTTAAAGTATGTATAGCGTGTTTGAGTACGTGCTTGTAGATGCTTGAAATATTTTCTTCAGAAATTCGAAACCAAATCAGAGCATCTTATTTATTCTCCCTCTCATGGTTAAAAGGAACGCAATTTTAAGAACATAAACACAAGCAGCTCGAAAATAACGACTTCTAAGTGTCTTAAGATGCAACTAATTATGATTTAATTTACGGTGATAAAAAAAGATGAGGACAATTAAGAAAATAACCACGTGTTTTTTACTCCTAATCTTTATTCTTGTCATCATAAAAAATACTTTTAGTGCCGTGAATGTTTCAGTGTTTTAATTTCTGTTTTTATTTTTTTTCTTTTCTGAAATAAAAGTTAAATTTGCACTGCAGATTTTCAAAATAATTTATCCATAATATTTGTTATTGGTATCTTTAAGCAAAAGTATTCTTTTTCAATTTTCAAACCCTATTTTAAAGAATATTTCACTGTGTTTAAAATGCTGAAATCTTTTGAATTTTGTAGACTGTATTCTTAAATTTCATAAGCCATTCTTTTGGATAGGTTAAATTGCGAAATTCCAATCAGTTTGGAAGATATTGATAAGAAACTAAAAAATAAGCATTATGGTTGCCATGCTTGGCGATTTTCTTCAGAATACAATGATTTAAGTTCTCTTATACAAAACCATGGACATAATTCCACTCATAAACGAAAAAAAAGAATAATCACGAAACTTCTTCCTGCGATTTTATCATAATATACTCTGCATGTGAAGAGAGAAAAAGAACGAATTGCTTTAAGTATTTGAGCGTGGATTAGGATACATTTTCTAACCCAGTGAAACAAGAAAGATAAACAAGGCCTACCATTGGATTGTGTAATTATTTTGCAAAACATTGAAACATGAATGATAAGCACAACCAAAGCATCGATTATCTTACACATTCCAACGTAATCACATAAGAAAGACAAATCTGGTTGACGTAGAGTATTTAAAGTCTGAAAATAATTGTTTTTATTTAATCTCACTTTTTTATTTAAATGTACTGTTGTAAAAACTAATTTGATCAGCTTCTGTATTAGTTGCCTTTTTAATAGACAAAATTCACGCTCATACAAAAAAATGATACATTTGAACGATACAAATGTTTCCTGAATTTCATGTTAAATTGTTAGCAAGCATATATATATATATATATATATATATATATTTAACAAAAAAAGAACTGACTTCAAATTACTTCAACAAAACGAAAAATTATTCCTATTCTAAATTCCTATGGTTTGGCAAATTCTCGCCAACTATAGCAGTTATCGCCTAGCTAGGTTCAGCTTTGGTAACTTATTTTTTGGCGTCAAATTTTGCGATAAATCACCAAAAGTGGCCATTCTTGGCAACACTGGCTCTTTAGGCAATGGTTTAAAAACTTTCTTTTTTTTTCAATTTTCTTTCCTTTATTTCTTTTTATTATTATTATTCATTTTTTATTTATTTATTTCATAAATACTAAATGTATCAACAAATTTAAGTTTGCCGGTCTGCTTGAGGTATTTTAGAAATTTGACAATGGGTGAGTGAGAGTGTGACAAAATATTGTAACATTGATGTCAAATATATATCTATATCTATATATATATATATATATATATATATATATATATATATATATATATATATATATATATATATATATATATATATATTTATCAGTTAGTGGGAATTTAGTTAAATACTTCAGGCACAATAACTAACGTCTTTTACAGGTTTCTGCTTGCCTGTAAATGTATTGAGTAATGCCATTGTATTGAGTGTGTTACAAATTGCAATCGCAATTTGTAACACACTCAATTCAATGTTTTGCTGATTCTACAAAATTTTAAATGGCTCTATTTGAAAGAAAAAATGTTTGTTGAATCAACAAAATATTTTGTTAATTTAACAAAATTTTATTAAAAATCAACAAAATTATTCATCTGAAATAGCGTCAACCAAATTTTATTGGATCAACAAAATTTTGTTGAATTCAACAAAATACTTTTTTTTTTCGCTCACATATATAAAGCGTGTAGAAATACCAATAAGTGAGGAACAGCTTGGATATTTGCTACCAATGGTGACTTATCATTCTCTGGCGATTCTTTAGCAATTTACGCATGCTCATAATTTTAGTTGGCTCGATTTTTAGCTGGCTTTTACCGATTATTATTCCCCATTATGGTTGCCATTAAAACAGTTTTCTTATACATAATCAGTCCTTGGCAGATTGGCGTATTTAGCACAACGAAATATCTCTTTTCGTTGTGGTAGCAAATGTCCAACTAGTACCGTAAGTGCTTCTAAGAAAGGATTTCCGGTGGTATCAGTTTGCTCAAACTGACAGGACAACCCATGTAAAATAGTTAGGCTTGGGAAATTTTCGACATATGTAGAAGATATCGCAAAGCGGAGTTCGGTTTTGGGAATTTCCTTCTTGTTTCCAAACTTGTTGATAAACCGCCGAAAGTGGCCAACCTTGGCGACTTTTGACATTAAAACCAACACTGCTATGGCAACCCTCTATGCAATGGTTTAAAAACACGATTTTCCCCGATTGTTGGAATGATAATATCGTCAAAACGTGACCAAATTAATATGGGATCACCCCTGAGCCTGCCCCTTGCCAATAAAAAATAATTTTTTTTTAATTGGTCCTCCCGGTAAAAAATTGTCGCTGTGCGTGTACATTTTTTTTTTCAAATAGTGGGCCTTAACAATGTCTTGGCCGCTACTAAGGCCGGAAATGTTGGTCACTTTATTATGAGGGCACCTGTGGACCAACGTTGGTCAGGCGTTTTTAGTGGTCAACGTTGCCCCCTATGAAGGGAAGGACACAATGACAACCACGCCCATTCGGGGATCGAACCTAGACTGCCGGGAGTTGAACCCGAAACCGTAGTGCGATGCTTTACCCACCGTACAATCCGGTCGGCCGGTACGTATACATATGTTACCGTGGAAAGGCCGAAATTTCGAGAATGTCGACTTTCACCGGTGAATGTCTGCATTCACATAGTCGCTTAGTGTATGTCCGAAATATTTGCAAAATATCCTTATTTCCAACTTACACCGGCAAATGCCGACATTCACCATGCACTAACGGTGAATGTTAAAAATTTCGGAAGATTTGAATTTTCTGTTCCGTATTTCAGGTGTGGTGGAACTGCCCAAGGTGATGTAACGGTCTCGGCTATCTTGCTGAGTGGAGTAACCAATCACCGTCAGGACAGGGGTTCGTCACTCTGTAGAGGAGTTTTCACTGCTGGATTAACCGTGAATAGTTTAAATTTCGCAATAGATTTAAAAGACAGCCAGGGATTGTTTTATATATATATATATGTAGCTTTAGATTCCGGGAGAAGAAGGAAGGATGCTCGATGCTACTTGCCTTCTTAATAATGATAGAAGATGTACTTAGATAAATGTTAAGCATTAATATTTTAGTATACTCTCAGCCGATACAGAACTTGTCATTTATACTGCTGTGGAATTTTCTTCTATAACCAAAGGGAACCATGGATTCATAGGGAAATATACCACCCCCAACAGATTAAAAATTATTTTGCTACGTTTTTGCTTTTCTGTTGATTCGGCTTGTATTTTCGACCTCCACCAGAGCATATCTGTTCTTGTCGACATACACCGGTGGTAGTCCGAATGTACTAGAACCGAAGCAAAATATTCGGACTTTCACTGACGTATTTGGTATGTGTTGACATTCGCCGGTGAAAGTCGACATTCTCCAATTTCGGTCTTCCACAGTAACACATGCACACACACACACACACAAAAAAAAAAAAAAAAAAAAATGCATATGCGTTGAACATAGTACCTCCTCCTTTTTTTTAAGTCGGTCAAAATGTGTTGTTTGTTTATAAGTTAGCACGTTGGGATCCAAAATTTAGTGAAGAAATATATACTAATGTAAATAGCATCGATTCCTAGGGGGTTTGTAATACTCTATTCGAGCAACTTTTGGGAAAAGAACAATGTTACAGCGTTTCAGAAAATCTGCTTATTTTGCCTTTAATTTAGGCACGGAATAATTTTCTTTGCTTAAAATAGTCAAAATTTTCGTTGTATGTAAATCAATCTTTGTCGTTGCAAAGACGTAACGGAATGTTAATTAATCCTTATGCAGCACTACATATGTGCATGTACAATATCCTGATAGAAATAAAAATATCCAAACCAAAATATAGATTTGGATTTGATTGACGTAAAAACGAAAGAAAAGTTTTGATTATTTTCTTCAGGTTTTATCAGGCGTCAGTATCCCTTACATAACAAATATAAATGTTGTTTCTAAGCAATTTGGACGACATATCGTATTTTCAATTTTTGGCAAAATTCTCACAAATTCTGTGAAATTTCTCTTATAATTTAAATTGCGTTGCAACCTACTATTCTGTGAAATTCCATTTATTCCATTGCAGATGTATTAACCTTGACGCACGGATAAAAGTTTACACAGTTTTTAAAAAGTTTCAAAAAAATCCTTTTCTTTAATCTGGGTGATCACCTTATAAGTATTTATAACCTCTCAAAGTGCAAGAAATAAGAACAATGTTGACACATTCCCCACAGAGTAAAAATACTATGAAAAGAAAATAAATTGTTAACAGATACATTCCTATAAAACTTGAACCGTTCTTTAAACAAAACAAACAAACAAAACAGCGTAAGAAAAAACATTTATTAAAATCCTTACAATAAAGTAAAGAAAAAAATCTAAAATGTTTTTTCTTTTGTTTGTGAGTTTGTTCGTTTTTTGTCTTTTTTTTTTTTGTCTTTTTTTCCCCCTTGCTTTTAATTTCGCAAACTTTTCGATGCTTTCTTTTAAATTAATTTGTTTAATTATTTCATATTATACTAATTCATTAAGCCAGTATAGTTGAATCATTTACCCTGTCTTGAAGAATTGTGGAACGTAAGAAATTTTTAGTTCACTTAATTTTGGGAAAGTCTTCTTTGCACTTGCCATAATTATGGGCAAAGAGAGCGAAATTTTCAAAGCAATAGCAGATAGATTTGATGCAAGATCCAGAGTCGAAATTAGTTTTGAAATTTCAATTGGGCTTTTCTTTTTGCCTAATAAGGCTGTAATTGAAACTATTTCATCCACTAGATCAAGAGCATTTATATTCTCTGATTTTCCGTCAGTCAACATTATTTCCAAATGCCTATAGTGTTTATTTAGTAAGTTTATCTTTTAAATCATACAGAAATTGAAAAAAATTACTGTGGATACTTATAAAATGAAATCTGAAACCCTACTTGGCGATATTTCCTATATTTAGCATGAAATCGCCTAACTTTAGTGTTATTGGAGTATCGCATTTCCTTTTTATGGGGAATAAAGTTTGAAAGGATTGCTTCAAAAATATGTGTAAATTAATATGTGCACTTTTTTTTATTTCTTTTTCAAGGAAAAAAAAAAGAAATTTTATTTTAAACGAACCTATTTTCTGCTTTTTTTCTTATTTATTTATTCCCATAAAGAAGTCTTTCCGATAATTCCAAATAATTATCAGTGATAAAATTGGTTTATTTTTAAGCAGTTGATTGCCTTACAGGTTTACTACAAAAAAATCATTCATTTTCAAAACCCGATTTATTTAAAAGTATTATACTTACAAATATGATTGAAATATGAAAATAACCACAAAAAACTTACGTTTTATACTCACTCAACGAATGTTCTATGTGTGCCACTGTGACGAAGTTCACATATTTTTCGCGTCTTAAAATAATGTTTCTATGTTTCGTCTTTCAAAATCAAAATTTCGTATTCCGTATTAGTCTCTCTCTCCACTTTGTTTTTCGGCTCGATAAAATGTTTTTCTTTTACGCGACGGTATGTCTGGGATTTTCGGGGTTACCCTTCTAAATTAATTTCGCTTTAGCATATGCTGTGTAAGTTCTTGGTGCCTCCTGCTCGTCCGTCTTTGCTTTCTCACGGGGTTGTAGGCTTTTGTTTTGGCGTCGTCAAATTATGGCACTGCTGCCTTGGCGATTTGCTGTTGTTTCTTTAATTTCAAATTTTTATATTTATTACGCCTACCGGACGGTGGTTGTCTCGTGGGGCTGTGGCTTATGAGTGCTCATATTTTACTCGCCAACCTGTAAAAGGCTGGCAGTTATGTAAAAGTTTTTAAAACACTTCTCGTTAGCTCTCCGTCAGAGGAGGTTGTGTTCGATTGTTATGGAACTCCGGCATGCCGTGTGGCCGGAACGATTAGATATGTTCCTGGTGTTATTTTATACTGTTTTCTTTAACACTTGTTTCCTTTAAAAATGTTTTGCTGATATCACCAATAAACGTAGCTTTTCAGAATTCGAGTCGTCTGCCTGTTTTCTAAGCCTTCAGCGTAACTCATGGATTTTTAATGCACTATACGTTATGTAAAATCGGTGAAAGTTCTTTTAATCGACCTCCGACAACTCCCTCACAGCCACCTTGGTCACTAGTGCTGCCACGCTACCAGGTGGCGTGGCAGCAATAGTTCAGTATCGTTCAGTTATCCCAAACGAGTTCAGTTCAGTCTCTGCCGAAATGGAGGCAAAGGGAGAAAAGAGTGTCTGCGTCCTAGAATATGCGAAATGTTCGTCTGTTTTAGCTGTGGTACGTTCTTTCAGAAGGCAGTACGGAAAAGATCCGCATTTTAAATTAAGCATTTTGGAGTGGAATCGGCAATTCAAGGACTATGGTTGTTTATGTAAAGGTAAAAGCACTGCTCGACCACAAGTGTCAGATGAAACAGTGGAGAGAGTGAGGGGAAGTTTCGTGCATTGTCCAAAGAAATGAACGAACCGAGCCAGCCGCAAACTTCGTATACTGTGGATACATGGTATACAGAGATTCTGTGGGAATGATATTCATCGCCTATCCGCACCGGCGCCACTTACTCTTGCAGACGGCAATGGCTTTCGTAAATCAGTGGCAGATGGCTACAAGATGTGTGTGGGAGCAGACGTGCTCTCTCCCGATAATGTTTTTACAAGCATTGTATTTATTTTTGTATTATTTTGTAAAATAAAATATTAATCAAGACCGTACTACCTTGCTTCACGCTGGCATCCCCACAATTCACCAAAGGGCTATGTTTTCTGTGCAATTTCAAAACAAAAGTGTATGGGCCATTTTTCTTCATCGAGAAGACTGAATGGTTTAATTTACCTAGACATGTTGCAGTTGTGGTTCTTTCCACAACTAGGTATGTCTACGTAAATTCTAGGTATGTCTAGATAAGATCTCACGATCTACAACAAGGTGGGGCGCTCCCTCATTGGAGCCTTGATGCGCGTGATTACCTAAACAGGGAACTCCCGCATCTCTGGATTGGCCGTATTGGTGATAATAACCTCGCTTTTTTACCCTGGCCTCACAGGTCGCCGGATTTAACGCCATGTGACTTCTTCCTTTGGGGACAGATTAAGGGCATCGTTTATGTACCCCCACTACCAAAAACGATAGAAGAGCTGAAGAAACGGATCAGTTATGCATTAATTAACATTGATGCTATCATGCTGCAAAATATGTGGAATGAATTGATCTACCGCCTTCACGTGCGTCGTGTGACCAAGGAGGCACACACAGAACATTTGTAGAGTGAACATAAAACTTGAATATTTTGTGGTTATTTTCATATATCAATCATATTTGTAAGTATAATGCTTTTGATGAAATAGGGCTTTGAAAATGAATGATTCTTTTATAGTAACCCTGTATTTTAAATGCATACTTACTTCGAATTTCACGTTAAATCCGTCAGCACCAATTCCAAGGCAGGGTGGTGCTTTTTTTTATGTGGATTAACGATTACTAATCAATATTCTGTAAAAATTTTATAAATCTTAGTTAGTTCCTGCTGTTTGTCATCATCATTAAGTTGTTTACCGTCTAACTTTGATAGGTTTCGTCTGACCTGGTATGAGTATTAAGATGCTTCGCTATGTTCGGCAAAAATGACCTTAATGCGTTGTCATTATTTCTGAATAATTTTCCATAAATGTAACTTTTAATCGTCATCAATAGTTTTCTTTTTAACCCTAGAGTATTAAAAAGCTAGCCCATTGCTCACTTTCAACCCATATTTATCTTAACGCTAACAGTAAACAAAATGTTCAAGAAAGTTGCTCAAGCTTCCTGCAACAAAATGTTTATAGTGGAAATTTCGAAAAGATTTGTTTTATATTAAATTCAGTTGGAGAAGATTTTTCAAATTTCACTTCTTCATTTTAAAGAATAATAAAAATTTTCCGCCGTTGTTCATTTCTATTTTTTATTGTAAGTAGAAATATTGACTATAAAACAAAAATGGGATATTAACTGCACCTGCAAGAATACACAGATTTAAAAAAAAATCAGTTTTATAAAATATAAATAATGAATAAATAAATATCTTTAAATGTCATTTAAATTTATATATTTGTCTGTTAAATCAACTTAAATCAATCAAATTTAAGCTTTTTAAAACAAGTTATCTTTTTATAATAATTTTTTGATAATAAAAAAATCGACAAATAATTTTGAATTAGACTGGCTTCAAACATATTTTAATATGTAGATTTATTCTATCACACGGACTCAATACGTCTGTAAGGGGAGGGGAGTATTAAAAACTTGCCCACTGAATCTACTACAATAAAAAATACTCAAGATAAAGTTGATTTTAAAAAAAGAAATAAATAAATAGTAAAAGTCTCTTGAATGAATTACATTGCGCAAGAACGTATAGTGATATAAAGCTGTACTATCTTCAGGCACTTTGAACCATATATCATTGATAGCATACTTGCCTAAATAGATGATTGCAGGGTACTTTCCTTAAAAATACTGCGATGTTTTCCAAAGTGTATCTTTGTAATGTGTGTATACAAAGCACGCGTGTAATCTATATAAATAAAACAGTGTGTAAACTGTCCGTTAGTTTGTCTGTCTGCCTGTGTCTCGCGTAGCTCCGAAACGGGTGATCGTAGACCTACCAAATTTTGTACGGAAATTCTCCAAGACGGGTCTCGGCACAACTCGAAGTGATTTTTTCGAAATTCGAATTATAAAATGTTTTATTTTATGTTTTGTCCGATTTTTAGCGATTTTTCTTGCGTAATACATAATAACGCCGGTAATTGCACTCGCAAGAAAACGATAGTTACATCATCGTATAGAGGAGAAAATTTTCTTTTAAAAACTGTTTGTTCGGACAGTGTAACATAATTTGCAGGTTTTTGGGAATTTTTTAAATAAAATTAAATTTGACGCTGACTTTCGTAAAATATTTTTAAAACTGCTGCATCTTGAATTCTATCTGTCATAACATTTTATATTTCGGCAAAAGACGGAGCACACAATTCGCCCACTTTTAAAAGAAGAACGGAGGAAAAATATAAATTAGGAGAGTTTTTACGAATTTTTAAGTAAAGAAGGATTTTCATTTTTATAGCAGCTGCTACAAATTTCGGTTTCATATCTTGCGGTTTGGTTGTCATGGATACAGTAACAATGATATGTCCAAGCAGATGATTTCTTTGCTTGGCTCGATTTCCTTTTATAAATACTGGATTTATTTTTGAGAAGAAAAATTAAACTGCATAATCTAGAAAAACAATTTTAAAGCCTTTATAAATAGCGCAGTCTTATCTCTTTTCTTTTTGTAAAGGGTTGCAAGAGAGAGTGTCGTATTTTTAAAATTAAAAAAAGTGTCCATTTCATGTAGTGTCTGAGGTATTTAACGCTAAAACGTGAGCCTAAAAGACAGCATGTCTGAGGAAATAAGACATTTTGAAAGTGAGAAGTTCACTGCAAACGGTCCATTTTCACTTTTTTGATACCGAATGACGCTGACATAGTTCTTTTTTTGTGTGTGTGGGTGTGTGTCATTATATTGCAATGATCTCAGGTTATTACATATATGACTCAAATTTTAAGTCAAGAGTGAAATAATTTTGCTTTTTCTAGATTCCACATCACTGGAATTAATTCGAATTACACATGTGAGGAAATTTTTCGTTTCCTACCGTGCGAAGAACGGGCACGCAGCTAGTATATAAATAATCAAGTCTCATTAAAATTGCTTTATTAACAGATTTCCAGACAGTTCATTTACTAGATACTACCAGAATGGCATAATCAGTGTCGCCAAATATTGACAAGTAGCAGGTACCTTAAGGAAAGTGCCGACTACAGAAACCTGACTTTCAATATCATGTTAAAAATATATCTTCAGTGTCAGATGCAACGATAGCTGATTACCGTAAGGACATAACGATGCCAAAATAATAACACTTGTGTTTTGCGGTTCCAACCTTAAGCTACTGAAACAAGCACATACTCATTAGTCATGACTGTACAAGCTTTATTAAGTAAGCAATAAGTAACAACTTATATCTAAAGTGTATGCATTTTGAACTGATTTTTAATAAACTATAGTTTATGTAACTTTTTTCACTTAGGTTTCAGTTATGAAAAATTAGTTTTTTTTTCTTAATAACAAACTAAAATGCAACTAAGCTAAAACACACAAGAAACAACCACGGAACTTTTAGAAAATATATATTAGGTTTAACTACAACAATATATGGGATATATCCACAAAGTCATGGCAATACATATCTACACAAAAGGGTAATACCGAACAAATAATGTAGATTTTAAACACATACCAGTAGGATATCGATATACGAGTATTTAATTACAAAAATCCATTTCATAACCATTGTCTTTCTAACACGAGTTTGTACAAGAAAAGTCACGGGACATAAATGTACAGCTTTCTAAAGATACAAATTCTTTTAATGTACAAAGTCTAATCATTTGGAAGCCACAGAACTTTCGATGAGCATTGTTTCAGGGATTGTTTCTTTGCCAGTGACTAGAAGGTAATATTTTATATTGTAATATGGACATCGCAAAGTAGAAAATAGAGTTTATAAAGAACCAAATTACAGCTTCTGATGTATATGAATTCACACAGTGAAAATTGCGTCTTGGTAACACCTCAGCAAGCGCTGAACTATTGTGAGCAAATTGGTCAAACACCTTTATTCACTTAAGCAGCATTGGTGCAATTGCTACAATCAGACGTCTATCCTAGCACTTTTTTGCTAGGATGAGAGGTAGCTGCTCCAACAGTTCAGCATTTGGCACAGACCTATATCGTCATCGACATCAAAACTGCCTGCGAAACAGTATGCTGGCTCGCTGACCACACGAGACATTTGACAGTCTTCAGTTTTAAAAGAAACGGATCTCTGAGAAGTTGTAATAATGCAACATTTTCTTATCTATCAGCTATCAATGTAGCCGACATCTTGGTTTCATCATGCTAATCTTACACCCAGCGAATATTGTTGATTGTGGTCCATCTGGCTGCCAAAATAAATGTGCTTGCTGAGATCAGTGAACTAGTACGTATGCTGATAAGTCATACATTCTATAAAGTTTTATTTTGTATATCTCGATATCCTTTGAACAGATATTGCAGATTATTTTAATATTCCTACAGATCCCATTGCGCTAAAACATTCTTGTTATACATATCACATTTTTTTAAACTTCTAATTCGGTTAATAAGATGTAGAATACTAGAACAGAAACTTTATAATTTTATTTTTAAAAATAATTCTCCAACTTTAATCATATGCTAAAGCAAAATTTAAATATATTTTTAACTGTTTTAAACTATAAAGGTTCTTGATATATCACATTCATTCATGTTTGTAAGCATAGATTATAATCGAGTCTGCTTTGCGATATGCTTTCATTGAAGAACGTACGACATTCTGGTTTCTACACTTCCTATTTAGTCATTTTAATTGTCTGTTCAATCCCATACAATCATTGCTGGCTCGGTATTCACTGCAGAAAGATGTATTTCTTGATTTTTAATATTCAATCAAACTTGGCGTGAAAGTTTTCGATAATTTCGCTCCCACTTTTGTATAGAAATGCATACTGATTTTGGACGTGTACATTTTTTCGTAAATTTTTGTACTGGGTTGATTTTTAATTAATATATTATTGATTATGAATTCATTTTTTATTCGATTGCATCAGAATTTTTGTTTAACAATATATGTTTCACAAACACAACATATATTTTTGTTACCTCACAAAATCATTGCTTATTTACTCCAGAGCTTCAATTTCGACAGTTGACCGATATGTTTGTAATGACAGTGAGAGATATTTAATATTAACATATAATAAATGACTATTTAAGTTATCAATTAAATATAGAGAATGCTAAGAAATATGTATGTTAATATCAAGAAGTTATATAGATTTAGAAACAATTTCGCCACTTCGTTTAAATCCTATTATGCGTGAAAGAGAAAGCTTTATGTACCTCAAATAATCAAATAGCTCTCATTTTTTAGACAATACTGTATGTTTTAGTTAAATTAACTTATTTTAAAAGTCTTAAAATACTTTGATCTTTAAAAAAATCAATTATGAGAGTTTCGAACTGACATCGACAAAATTTTATTATGAAATTCAAATTTTACAACAAAACTGTATTATAACATTTGAGATTGAGGAAGCAAATGTACTGTGAAGAATGCAAATTCAAAGTGAGTGCAATAAGAGAAATCTGTTCAACCATGTGACACAGAACGCATTCAAAACATTCATGAGGTGAAGATTGATTCCAACTAAATGTCAAAACATCAATATATAGGAAAATCTTTTAAAAAGTATCAATCATTTCAATTGATAATTTTCTCGTTTTATGAAACATTTGAAATACAAGGCATTTTACTTTATTCTGTAAACCATCTAGTGAAAAATAATTAATTGCTAGCCATTAGAAGTTTTAAAACCATCTTAAAATTAGCAGAAAATGTAATCTATCTTCATTTTTCTACTTCGTTGCTGATAGAAAATCAAATCATAGTTCTTATGCAACTTGCGGTTAATTGTTCTCTTCAATTTACGATATAATTTTCATTCAATTAAAAGTTTTCATATAACAGCAAAAGAAGGAAGGTTTTATCGAACAAATTTTTAAAATTGGTATAAACATCTGGAGGTTCCCTCAAAGGCTGTTTCAAAAATGGACATAGGATCATCACAGTATCTGCGAAACTAATTAAGCCGAGTGAACGTATAACATACGAAATTCTACGAACTATTATCCATTTAGAAAATTAATTGTATCCTTGCAAGATCAATATTATGAATTGAAATTTTGTGAAACTATACCGCGAAATCGTTATGCGTTGCAGTTAATCATACATTAGAGATAAAATAATGTTTTAACATAATATTGGAATTCGTCAATATATTTGTCAAATTTAACTCATAAATCAGCAAAAAGATTCATTTTACATAAACTCACCTTGATGGCAAAAAAAAGTTTGTTTTCTTTCTTTTTTTTTTAAATAAATAAACCTGCATCTCCATTTTTCACCATATTTTGCCCTGTTATGCATTCAAGTCTATAAAAAATACACAAGCGACGTAACTCACACTCAGATTATTACTTTTTATATTCAAATGCTTCAAGAGAAACCAAAATACTGTTTTTTTTTTTTTTTTTTTTTTTTTTTTTTTTTTTTTTTTAATCGGGACAGATTTCGTTACTGTAATTAAAGATGCATCAACGGTTGAGTAAAATGTCATTTCTCCATTAGAACTCTAAAATCAAGAAAGAACCCCCTCCCCAAAAAAGTTATATACTTCTTCCGGACTTTTTCTCGGTCGCTTTGTCTTTTTTTTACAACATAGCGTAATGTCTACATTTCTCTCTAACAAGAAAACGCAAACACTAGGTTAAAAAATAACTCTCGCATCATCCCTCATGTCCTCCAGACTCTTAGCACGCACAGTAGGCACCACACGATGCACCAGACATGCATCGTTAACTGACACCCAGTGTCGTTGATCATGTCCCTCTTCAAGTCTTCTGCCACAATGTGCGGGGAGGGACACTCTATGAGTTGTCTGTGGTGCAGGGACTGCCTCCGCCGCTCGCAGTCGTCCCTCTGCGGTCCGATGCAGGAGGCGAAGGCAAGTGCGTGTGGAACGTAGGTCTGTTCGAACACCCCTCGGAAGAGGTGCGACATGGGGCCTTGAGCATAGACTGGCACATCCTCTCCGCCGTGGGAATCCCATCTCCGGGGAACTGCACTCTGCTGGATGTAGTTTTTATCCTCTGCAAGAATTAATTTCAAGGAATAATCAGCAAGTGCTACTTTTTTTTAATATTAATAAAGTTAACTGGTTTTTTTTACTCTAATTATCCCTTTTAACCCTTTGAGGCGCAACCCTTTCCCAATGCTGAAAAAAGGGCAGCCGTTGCCATCGATCGACTTAACTACCAACAAGATGGCAGGCGATCGAAACGTTCATCGCGTGCCACAGATCTAGAGTTCATTTTTTTGACGCAGCTGGCTGTGCCGCACAGCCAGCTGCGTCAAAAAAGGGTCCTAGATCTGTGGCACGCGATGAACGTTTCGATCGTCCGCCATCTTGCTGGTAGTTAAGTCGATCGATGGCAACGGTTGCCCTTTTTCAGTTTTGGGAAATTGTTGCTCTTCGAAGTGTTAAAGTGTGAAACTACATAATGCCTTTGAATATGAAAACTATTTATATTACAGTTACGATATGTAACTACTAACACCAGCAACAATTTCTTGTTTTAAAAGTAATAGTTGTTTTTTATGTATTTTTGCATGCTTATTTCAAAAATAATATCAGTTTTTACGTATAACATACAGTTTTTTTGAAAAGTAAATTTTTTAAATAAGTAAAAATACACAGATTTTTTGCGATCTGGATAGGATAAATTAATAAAGTATATATGTTTATTTGTTTAAATAAATTCTGAATACCTCTTACTTCATTGAAATTACAACACATACGTCGTTTAGTTGGTACAGGAATCGAGAAAAGCAATTTTTATCATTTTTCAAATCTGATAACTTCTTGGTTTATTGTGCTGACATACCTGGTTTGTTACATGAATTAGAAGATATTCCTTATAATCCGAATGATTGGTGACTATTTATAGATTCCTCAAAGAGGAGTCTAAAAGCAGTTTTATTGCATAACGAATCTAAACTTGCATCAGTTCCAGTTACACATTCCGTTTTCATGAAAGAAACATGTGAAAGTATGGAGATGCTTCTCACTAAAATAAAATACACTGAACACAAGAGGGCAATATGTGGTGACTTAAAGGTTATAGGTCTGCTTCTCGGGCAACAAAGTGGATTTACTAAATTTCCGTGCTTTATTTGTGAATGGGATAGCAGGGACAGAGAAAGTCATTGAATAAAAAAGGTATGGCCGAAGAGACAAGAATGTATTCCTGTTAAAAAGAATATTTTAAATGAATATTTAATAGATCCACAAAATATTTTATTGCCCCCACTTCACATAAAATTGTGACTCAATGCAGTTTGCGAAAGCTTTGGATAAAGGTGGAAAATGTTTTGAGTATCTTATATCGAAGTTCCCAAAATTGTCTAGCGCTAAAATTAAAGAAGTTGTATTTGATGGAACACAAATAAAGAAATTAGTTAAAGATTCCAATTTTGAACAATGTATGACAAATAGAGAGAAGCAGGATTGGGTTGCATTTAAAGATGTCGTAGAAGGTTTTTTGGGAAATGAGAGAAAAGAAACTACAAAGAACTTGTAACTGAGTTATTACGTACTTCTCATCTTATGGGGTGCAATATGAGCATTAAAATTCACTTCCTTCACTCACATTTGGGAATACTTCCCAGACAATTTAGGAAAAATGAGTGACGAGCAAGGTGAAAGATTCCACCAGGATATAAAGGACATGGAAAGCAGATATCAAGGACGGTGGGATGTTAACATGATGGCCGATTACTGTTGGTGTTTAAAAAGAGACAGTGATGTGGACCATAAACGAAAAACCCGAAAAGAAGCTTCTTGACTTCAAGAAAAACACAAAAGTTATCATAATATTGTAAATGAACAGCATTATTATGTTTAGTTAATAGTAACTACAGTTGCAAAATACATAGCAACTGTAGTTACAAACTACAGTTGCTATGTATGCATTATACTGCATTTTGCTAATTTTTTCATCGTCATTTGTAAAAAATCCTTACGTGTTACATAAAATTTAGTTTGCATTTTGGAATGACATCATCATTGCTGATATAAATCAATTAAAATTTTACAAACAAGATTTTTTTTTTTTGCAGGCTGGTGTAATGGATCAGTAATACTCGAATTTAGTATAGCTTTCATTATCTTAAGCAAAGTAGTCACTGTTAGTTCTTAGGCATTTTCCGACCAATACCCAGCCCTATTTCCCCTGTGTAGGTAAATCATCTTCAACAATCCATCACCTCCATCGATCGAATATTTTTGCTACATATTTGCCATCATTACCAGAATGGGTTGTGATAAACAGTGCAGGCTTATATACCTAAATCATTAACCCATACTAGAAAAAAAAGTTTTAGTCCAATATTTTTTCCGATTGCAAAGATAACTTCAAAACATATACTAGTTCAAATGCCCACGAATTGATAAATCAATTAACCCTAAATTTAAGACAAATTGATCTCAAATACTATGCAAATATAACCCTCAATCAATCCTATAGTCCTTTCTTGAATGATCGCCCTCAAAGTACAAACCGTTGAAGGTCGGGACTTAAAAATCCATATAAGATATTTAAATATTTGAAGACGTAAGGACTTGGCTCTCAGTTGGTTTTAAAAATTCGATCTAAAATGAAAACACTTACCATGTGAGTTAACCCTAACACTCGTGTTAAAGTCATGGGTAAGATATCTTGCCTAAGACTTTAACACATGTAATTGGATTAATCCTAGTGTCAAGTATTTCGTGAATACGGCCGTTAAATTTTCATACAACATGCGACGTCTAAATAAATTGGTGATTGACTAAATAATCGATCACATCGCAAAATGAGACATTTGTATATCAATCATCGTATTATACCACGATTCAGGATTATCTAATAAACTGAGTGATTGATTCAAGAACGAAAAAACTTTTCTCATGCATTACTAAAGTTATCAATATTGAATCTCTTAATAATCCTTTTATGAATTGCAAGAGTTAGTGTGTTAAAGTTAGTGTAAAAAAAAAAATAAGTCTCCGACAAGTTTTATAGTTGAAACTGGGAGAAAATGAAAAGGGAGTTTACCAGTGTTGGTTCCAGTCAAATTTTCTCGGCCATTTGGAAAATTATGGTTATACCCGGGTCCATTAGCGTATAGTAGAGTTGTGTAAGGCATATTATCAACATCAGATGGTTTGTCATCGAAACCTAGAAAATAATCATTATATACTTGTTACAAATCAATTATAATATTGGTAATTAATTTTTTTTAATTTAAGGTTATAAAATTATTTATGAAGATTCTTAATTAATAATTTTTAGTCTCTTGAGAATGCAGTGAAAGAAAAATTATCATAATCATAATTGCACTGTATGTGAACTATGTATTGTTCTTCAATTTATTCAAGAGTACTTAAATCATATTTTGACAGAAAGAAATTTTTTTTTTTTTTAGTATTGACAATGTACGCAGCCAACGCTATATTTCATTAAGACTTCTCTCAAGACAGTGAACTTTTAGTGACATTTTAAACTTTTAACTTCAAAATCCACTTCGCTTAAAAATCAAACATGTATATGCGCTCAGTGTCATACACACGGCGAAAAGATGTTTTGAGCATCAGTGAATATGTAATCACAATCACAAAGTGAAGGGAAAACATGTAGTCTTCGAAGTAATCATTGCAAATGTGCTGTGGGTTTCATATCTGAAAGCAAGGCAAGAAGGAAAATCAATTTCGTAACATGCTTATTTGTTGTGAGACTCGATGAGGTAATGGTGCTTGTTGTCAAAGTTAGCTCTTCAGTAGTCGGGGCTAGCAAACCAAGGTAATGCGCATTTTACTTATCGATCGAGGTATTGACAACGCTACATCCGTCTTTGAAGCTACATAACGCTTCTAACGTGAAATCTGCTTAAATAAGGACAGAAGAATATCGAAAACTTCGTGGCAAGAATGGTTCTGACTTTCTCAGACAGCCTGTTATAGTTGCGAAAAAACTGCAAAAAATATATGCTTTGAATACTCTGAAAAAAAAAAAAAACGCTCAGCACCAACCTTGACAAAATTCGCCCCAAAATAACCAGCTAAATGACCAGCACGACCAAAACGACCAGCTTTGTGAAATATCACAGAAAAAAATTATCTTCTGATGAAGAGGACATTTTACGCATTTATTTATAAGCCATGTCCCGGCTTCAGTTGAGCTGCAACAACCCCATTTCATGCATCAAGCGCTGAAAGAGAAGGGAATTTGAACTGCAATTGTTTGTCAGCTAATTTGCTTGCCGAAATTGGTTTTCCGAATAAAGTTACCTGTATTGAATTTATAGATACAAAAATTTTGTGAAATATCGCTAAATCATATCGGTAAATTGTCGTCAGAATTCTTAACGCTTCAAAATTTTAAGATACTAAAAAATTAGCATCTATCGTCTTACTTTAATACAAAGAATATCTGATTTTATTTTTTTTTCAACATATTTTCAACGAATCTCTAAATAAATTAAATCCCTTTGTTTTCAGAACGATAAAAATGACCTTAAACGACACTATGGATTCGTATCTTAGTTTGGATTGTACTTTTGTATATTATATCTGCTTAAAAATGTTAAACTAATGCTAAAAGTTTATCCTATTTCTTCTGTACCATCTACTAAAAAAAACGCGTACAAACGTTCTGTAATCTCAACTGTCTTGATTTTCTAATTAGAATGTTTTTTTCAGAATTCCAGTCTTTTCGCCTATGTTTTCAAGATGAACGCAGTTTTGTTAGTATATACATTACAATATTAAATCTGTATTAGATGACATACCAGTTTACTTAAAATGTATTAAAAAAGTGTATCATCGAAATTGTAATAATTAAAAATTCTGTAATAACTGCTCTGTGGTTGAGAACTCGACGAATAAAGATTATGTATAAGTTGTTAAAAAAACGAAATCACAGGTAATTTTGGGGCATTTATTTACTATTCGTTTAAATTCTCCATTTGGTTTTCATTAAAATGTGCTTGCACTTTGTGCTTTTAACTCCTTTGTAAACGGAGTTGGTTGGCGAGCGTGGTCGCTTTAAAAAGATAATGTATCACAACTGAACATTTTCGGGTTTTAGATATTCGACCACACATATCCCTGTTAACTGGGAGTGCTTAGTAATTTGCAGGATTGTTAAAAAGGTACTCGGAAGATACATATTTAAATATTTTATTTTTAAATTATTAACTGTAAACTATCCTTATTCATAACGAAGAAACTATTTAAATAAACGAATAATTAATATTTATCGAAAAAGTATTAAAAAAAGCACTTTTTTAAAATTTTAAAAACAGTTCCAAGAAAAAAATAACATAAAATTTTATAGCCTTACCCAATAAAAATTTGCTCAAATGTTGTACAAATACCTCAAAACATGTTTTATTTGTTGTTAAATATTATTTAGTAAAATCAACTTTGGCTACTGTCCTATGGGTATGAAACGCTCTAAAAGTAAATCTAATTCTAAAAAAAAGCCACTTACATCTAGATAAAAATTGGTGGAACTAGAATTTATGAGTCTGTATACTCCCTCTAAATACTAGATCATAGAACGAGACACTTCTGAACCAACTTATCCAATTTTTAGATATCTCTTCTGTAAACTGGTGCTTGTACCCAGATGGAAATATCTGTCAATCGATGCGCACACTAGCGGGTAGACTCACAAACGGTAATTCTATAGCATAAGTATCTCCACGATATTTCTCATTACACAAACTACCCTATTAGCAATTTTGCTCGGGCTCCCACCGGCCACGTAGCCAGCCGATGATGGCCCGAGCAAAATTGCTAGTAGGGTAGCATACTGCTGTGACACGCATTAATTCAACGATCTATTCGTCTCATTTAGGGACACAAGAAAACAGCCATCAATTCGTTCTAGATGAGTGCGGTTTTTTTTTAATTTTATTTTCCCCCCTCCGTGTTCATTCCGTTTGGATTTTCTACGTATAGTTTTTTGACTGAGGGTTCGTAGATAATATTAGAGAAAACGGAAAACGGCTATAGTAGGTATTTTATAGCTCAGGGAGATACATTTTGACTCCGATACAGTCTCGGGCTTAGTTTGCTTCACAGACAATAACAATCTGAAATGGGATTAGACTCATGGGCGCCGGCAGAATATTTCCCAGGGGGGGGCAAAGACCACTCAAGGGGGGGGGGAAGACCACTTCAGCGTATGGTTACCATGTTGGAAAGAGCAAAAAAGCAAGGGAAAACACTGCATACAAAAATCGAGGGGGGGGGACATTGCCCCGCTTGCCCTATGCTGCCGGCGCCCATGATTAGATTTAAAATACCTAACAGCTAAAATGAAACTTTGATATATTGACAATTTCCTCCTTTAATTGGCAGTCCTTTAAAATGATATTAATTCAACAAAAATAAATTAACAACATTAAATTTAGGTAGGCTGAAAGGAAGTATTAACTACGCTTTTGATGCTCCTAAACATTCCAGATTTTGATATTCTGTAACACTATATTTGAAAATTTACCTCTGCATGTGGTATAATCCTTGAGAAAATGAAACATGTTCAGTAAAAAACGTTAGCTTGGTTGTTTATTTCACTTGTATCATATTAAATAAATTCTCGTTAATTAAAATGACGCTGCACTTTTAATCAAAACGAGAATTTCACGAGAAAAGATGATTAAAATGTACAAAACAAATCGAAATCCTATAACATCATTTGCGCCGTTTCCATTCTTTTGAAAACCGTCCTCGAGAATGTTTATCAGCGTGTTTTGTTTCATTTTGACTAGACGGATTCTTCCATTTCTGCAAAACAATGCTAATTCGAACTGATGTCTAATTGGTAAACATGCCCGATTTGTCAATTAAAACGCGATAGGGGAAAAAAAAACACTCGTATCCTTTTGAAAGATTCATGTTAACAGCGGGTGTCTTTTCTCATTTTAAATGTCGTCATGTAAAATTAAAAATGCGCTCTAGACAAACAGTTTATATTTCTATTAGCGTTCATGGCTAATAGGAAGATTTGTAGTCGCATAGCAATGAGGAATGCAGAGAACAAGCTTTAATCAATGTCTTAAAATATTTCAGTGTTTAAAAATTTTACATCGGTTTATTGGTATTTTATTAGAAAAAAAGTATTTAATTAAATTGTGAAATCGTTACTGGAGAAGTCATTCTGCGATCACATTTTTCATAGATGCTGTTGCAGACGACAAAAGCCGATGATCTTTTTTAAATTACGCTGAGATTTAAATAAAAGCTTTAATTCAAACTGAATGAGCAATAATAATGCATAAATGTTAATTTGACGAACCAATATGAACGTATGAAACTTCTATAGAAATATTTTCTGGTTCTCGTAGTTTTCAGACATTAGGGTAACTAGAATGTATTTTTTTTTGTGTGTGTGTGTTTTTTTCGCATGTCCATATATCGCCTAGCCGAAACTACTGAAGCCAATATAATAAGAAACCTGTCATGAATGTGAAGGTAACGTAGGTGCACGATAAAAGAAAATTTTCTAAAATCCGGATCAACGGATTCTTAATGACTTTGCAGTTTTTTACTGTTGGTTCTAGTCATGATACCTGCCTTTTGTAGTTGTAGTAGTATCCAGCTTAATGTTAACTTCTTTCCAATTAAAAACTGCACATTTTTACTTACTCATGTGACCAAAACTACTTACTGAATTCGAAATTTGATGTTCTACAACTTTGACTGTATTAGAGTTTTCATTCAGATCAGCCGTTTTTAAGGTATTGGAGTTTAAAAATTCCTCGGTTGGTTTTTCATTGAAAACAGGAGAATGCTCCTACCGCAGATTTCGACCATGTTACTGGATCAAAATAAAAATTTAGCTATCATTCCGAGTTTTTTACTCTTAATTATTTAGTGTGAAGTTTTTTAGCTAGGAACCACAGTCTCAAAGTTATTAACGAAAAACTGAAAATGTTCAACTAAACTTCAAAAACGCCATTTTTCCGTTTCTTTGTAAATTTACATCAGCGCCGTTGCATTGGTAGTACTCGGATTTTTAGGTAATTCAATTATCTACAACACTTGTTAGAGGACTTTTACTGTACAATGAAATGGAGTTATTGTGAAATGAGAAGAAACTTAAAAGCTTTTTTAAGCTCGAAATTTTAACCTTTTTTTGGAAGCTTCTTTATTATCGATGGTGCAAAAAAAAAAATTACAAATACCGAATTTGTAAAAAATTCTGTCTTCTACAAGTCGTCCATTGACTTTTTTGCGTTAAAATATACGCAAAGAAGTTATTGACGGAAACTGAAAAACGTCTGAAAAAAGTCTGATAGTTTGATCTTCTTTGCTCACTAAAAATTCTTCTTTTGCACGAGGTCAAAAACTTGGTTTTAGATTACCCATAGTATACCAATAAAAGTTGAATAGAATAAACTTTTATCTAATTTTTTGCAAGGTGAGATGTACCTATATACTGGATTCCTCGTGAGTTAAAATTAACTAGTTAAAATTAATTAATAACTTTGGCGCTTTAAATTAAAGCTATGAGATAAATTATATTTTTGCTAACCATCTGCATTGTACTTAATACGATCTATTAGAGCATTTAAAACAATAATTCAATTATAGCTGCATCACTTTAATATTCCGGATAAGAGCTCTAACAGTTCGGTAAATTTAATCTAGTATATCACTGAAACGTAAAATAATAAGAAATCTAAACGAAAGTTACCCTTGACAGCTACGCATAAAATATCGCATCATGTACACCAATTATTCATGCGAAATATAAGTTCTTTGTATTAAGAATAATTTAAATGAAACTACTTCCCAGCTATATTATCAGTGCTCATTCAGCTGTGTAAAGCAGAATTAATTTCATCAAAATCGGGAAGAATCGACTGACTTACTAATTAGCAAAGCGTCCGTCGGTTGTAGGTACAAATTGAATTGATGGTTGGAGCGGCGAATTAGGTGTACCTATCACGGTAAAGCGTAGGTATGCGATATATATTAAGAAAGGTAGCGACTTCCACAAAGTGAAAGTAAAATTCAATAAAGTGAATAAGCAGATGTCTCTTTATTTATATTAAAAGTAACAGGATGTTAGTCGAGAAGAACTAAAACTGTTTCTCTAACAAAAGTTTTCGACATGACTAGGTATTTTTGATTTCCAAGAGTACGGAAAATGGCGATGCAAAACTGCTTTAATCGATAGCTTAATTATAAATATATGTTAATAGTTCTACAAAGAACTAGAGTACCCAAAACGACCAATTTGGACAAAAGTGGAGCTTCTTTTATCAAAGAAATGTGTTTATTTTTTTATAACTTGAAATTAATGGAAGTATGATGCATTTGAAAAGATTTTACAGTATAATTACTTGAATGCTAAATAATAGTTTTAGCACTGATAAAAGCTTCTACCTGATGTTTATTACTTATTACAATTTAAATTAGAATCACATCTAAAAGCGAAAATTATAATAATATTAAAAGTTGAGACAAATATCAATCAAATGAGCACGTCCCCTTCCCCCGAATCACTATAACATGAGGGAAGAGCCCACCCATGAAAATTTCACTGTACAGAGTTTTCGATTGACCTTCGAAGTACGTAATTTGTGTGACAACCGACTACGCAGATTTTTTTACCAATGTATTTCTACTGAATTATATAAAAGAATTGTGTTAAAAATATATTTTTAATAACTTCAAAATATAATAAACTTCGAAAATCAAAGTCGAACATTTGCAAAACAAATTCAATCCATTGAAACCATTGACCAAATTGAATTTAATACAGCTATTATAATCAGAATCAGGTTTTTGTTTTTTGTTTTTCTTTCGTTAGCATACATTGAGATCGTTTAACTTCGCCATCGGGCAGGGCCGGCCAGCAGGGCATGGGCGTGCAGGGCCCCAGGTGAAGCGCAAGAGCGGGGCCTCTTTTCTATCATGTCTTCTGTGAGTTGCTAGCACTGCCAGTACATATTAGTTTTAATTTCTCTGCTTTTTTTCGGGATATATCACAACTATATTCCGACCGTCATATTAGACCAAGCTTGGTCTAATATGATAGCAAAAATATGGCCCAGGAGCGAGCCTCTTTAAGCGCGGGGCCTTAGGCGATCGCCTATAGGCATTTGCACCCCCCCCCTTGGACCGGCCCTGCATCGGGTTATAATAGCGAAGTTTAAAATTTGCTTAAGGTTGAAATAACTTTTGTTATTGCTGAAGACTTGTTTTTTTTTTTTTTTTTTTTTTTTTAAAACGATGTACCTGATTTCTGCATTGAAAAGTACAATTTTTTAAAAGTTTTTTGAGACATTTAATATTATTTCTGATGCTTAAAGAATAACCATTCCTTTAATTTAAAAAAAGTCAATCACTAGCTTTTTTTACATGCTCTTTAATGTCCGGTGTCAATGCTTAAATAACTTAGGTGTTTGAACAAGGAAAGCTATACATGTATAAAATATTTTAATCAAATATTTACTTTTATCTAAATTATCTCTTTTTGTTTCGAATTTTATTTCACTTGCATAAGATTACCATATTTTTATCACATTGAGATTAAAATTTTTTTTCATTTAAGAAACAAAATTTATCAGGTAAGCATTTTATTGCTATAAAAATTTCTACTGAAAGTGCGAAATTTTTACTTTGCTGTTTACGCTGGTAATATGTTTAATATTCTACTCCAAGGGAAAGTTTATGATAGCTTTACAACGCATAGATGAATATGATTCTACTGAATTAATAAGGAAAATTATTAACGCACTAAAAAGTAGTTACACTGTTTTCTCAAAAAAAAAATTACCTTAGCACCTGATGCAAATTTAGATGATTAAATTTATATAAATTTATCTGAAATATTTAGTTTGTGAAGAATAGTTTTTTGCTAGATTTTATATTGATTATTTTTGTGGCCTAAAAGTTGGCAAACAAACAAAGGAAACTGAAATGTTTTAAAATCATCTATCATTTATATATAAGGAAAATTGTGTGGCGGCAGGGACGTGAAGAAATGAATAGAAGTTAACGGTACTCCAAGAAAAAAAAAGTAGAGTAGAAAGAAAGAAACAAACTGGAACCAATCAGTTTTGGTTTAGAAGAATAACATACTTTTGTAAAAGCCCCGTAAATATCGTATTGGACTTATAATAACAAAAGAAATTTAGTATCGTTGAAATAAATTCTAATAATGACCATATCTTCGGTTTTAAAACTGTACAAGGTCTCATTATGGTATGTTTTCAACAATATTTTGAAAGCCTGCTGGGCTGTTTCTCAGAAATAATTGAGCTCTAATGCTCTTTCTTTTTATTTGGAATGTAGTGAATTTTGTGTAAAGCTGTATTTTGGAATTTTGATTCTTTTCTTGGATGTGTTTATAAATGATATATTTTTTGTACTTCTGCATTTTTATTAAACATTTGGACCGCATTGAAACGACGAAGTTGTTAGGAAATAGGGGTAATGAATGGCATAAAATGCTGGTTTTGGAATTTTCTGGTTCAAAGTCGCTAGAGTCATGATTACCCATCAAAGTGGTCGAGTAGTAAATACCTAAACGCACTAACTTTTGGGGTCATGGAGGCTCCCTCTACTCATATATAAAGAAAACGATCAGCCCTCCCTATAAGCTACCCAGAAATACACGGTTGGATTCAGTATAAAGCCGCAGTTCTACAATAATTTAATAAACTTTATGTTCATGCTTGTGTGAATTCTTTTGTTAAATTCGTTTCTTCTTTAAAATTGTTTTTATTGCTGTCAATACATTTTTACAGCTTTTACGATTAAACTTAGTTTTATAGAATAACAAATTTTGCTTGATTTAAATTATAAATAATTTAAAAGCAAAAACAATCAACAGCAATAAAACAATTAACGGAAGTTACTTTTCTTAGTACAATATTCTAAACATTAATTAAAAGTACCTAAATACGAACTAAAAAAAATTAGTATTGTTGTACAGGGTCTCCGAAATTAAAGGACCCTATTTTTAAGTTGCCTAGACACGAAACTATTGTTGAGAAAGTTATGAAATTTTGTGTAGGGCATAATGAAGGTACGATAATTTGTTTGAACGAATAAAATAAAATAAATAATAATAAGTTCAAATATTCACCATCAGAGGCGTTATTTTATGAATTGCACATTTAGTATACATTTATGATAGTTTACAAATATTATTACAACAAAAAATGTTCTCAAGAAGACGGCCATCACTGTCAGCTTCCATCTGGAATCTTAAGAGAGTATGTTCCACAGCTGACCGCAGCGTGTTCGGGGAAATGTTACGAACATGTGAAACGCCGTCTTTAAGATCAGGCTAAGTTCTTGGATTATCACGACTTACCCAATGTTTTAAACTACCCCAAAGCCAAAAGTCACACGGATTGAGGTCTGGGGACCGGGGAGGCCATGGATCAGGAAAGTGGAAACTGATGGCACGTTCTTCTGTGAGGTAACGCCCCTGGTGGCGAACATTTTAACTATTTTTTCCCTCAAACAAATTCCCATACCTTCATTACGTCCGGAACAAAATTCCATAACCTTCTCAACAACCGTTTCGTCTGCTGACAACTTTCAAATAGAGCCGTTTTATTTCGGACACCAAGTACGTCAAGTGCATTCTTTTTTTTTTTCCTCTTTTATCCTCTTTTTATCATTTAGAATTTCGGTAATATTAGTAATATAGAACAATATTTGCAAGATCAATCAGGCGGTTTAAGATATGTTTGCTTACCGAGGATAGGGTTTCCCCTTTTTGGATACCCGCCAAAAGCAAATACGTGCGAATGGTCAGATGTTACTACGATGAGAGTATCGTCCGGTCTCGTTACCTCTAGAGCCGTGTTTACGGCATCTTCGAAAGCTAGTGTGTCTATTAAAGCACGATGAGCGTTGTTAAAGTGATGGGAGTGGTCGATACGTCCACCTAAAAAAAAAAAGAAAGAAGAAGAAACATGTAAAGCTGCAATGAATGTCTTTTACAATTTGGCTAAATATACAATTTCTTAATGTGTAATTGGATAGCATATGTTTTGCGAATTAATCTTAATACATCAACTAATTATTTGATAAATTAACGGATTAATAAATTAGCTGATCTGAAAATTAATTTGGTAATATTTTTGTTATATTTAGGGCGAGATTCAAGTGGAACACAATTCGAAGGTGTTCCGCGTCGAACGGAGTAAACTTCTAAATATATCAATGTTTCTTATTCAACTGAAACAAAACAATTGTGTTTTTATCACGTGACAGCGCGATAGGTATATTCATTGGAAGGATTCTGGGGACTGAACTGGGAACTGGGGACTGAAAAACGTTCGATTCGAACTCGATCGCGAGCCTTTCACTTGAATCTCGCCCTTACTCTCATGCATGCTAAAGCTAGGAGGTTTTTTTTTCTTTTTTACTTCCTCTCATTTACATTCCATATACTATGTAACTCCTTTTAAAACTATGCAAAAACAGAAAAAAAAATAAACTTATGGCAAATAACAATAACTAAAAAAATCTCTGTGTAATACTATACGCACTCAAAAAAGCATTCCAGTGAAAGAAAATGTGGTATGTTAATTTCTAAAGAAATTCTGTTGTACATAGTAGCAATCTGGTTACACGAAAGCCTTGAATCTTCAGCGTTTCCAAGCTCTGGCATTTCTCTCTGGGTCTGTGTAAAACTAAATCTTTCAATATTATGGTCATCAAATTTCTATCGAATCATTTGTTTTGGGAGAAAATTTCGGAATAGTTCATTACGCCAAGAAAGGAAATTGCCTTTTACTCAAATATATTTTAGGTGAGTGTACGTCATATAAACTCTTAAATTCCATTTACGACAGCTGGTTTTGATTCTTCAAGTTGACAGTAAGATACTTATACTATCATTACCTGTTCAATCATTTGAGTTTTGTACTATCACGTATTTACTTCTCTTCGAGAACCATTTATGACACAATTTAAGTCGGAAAATATGGTTGTTAGCTTAAAGAATACTTTTTCAGTCATGATAGTAGATGTGCTGTGGAAATGAAATAATTCAGTTCGTAAGTCAGAAAATTTATCTATACAATAACAGAATGTTTTTATATTTATCAGTTTTTATCGTAAAATCGTTTTTATATTAATCGTTTAAATCAGAATTATTTGTATCGCATACGAAATGCAATGGTCATTTACATGCTACTCATTTTTTTTCCAAATTATAACCTATTACTCTTTCTAACAGTCAGTAGAGTGTTTCACTCGCAAACTTTCGCAATCCATACGTATGCAAAACACATACACATGATGAAAACTATTCAAATGGAACACAAATTTCCTATCTTCAGCAATCAAATAAAAAGTTAACTTACAAAAAAGTGCATCATCCAAAGTAGTTTTCTAAATTTTTTACAATATTAACGTGTTTTTATAAGCTTGTAAGTATTTAATGAAAACTGACATTCTAGAATTGTTTCAATATACTGTAAACTCAAATTATCGCAAGATATATGGTGCAGAAATACAATTTACATGGTGAATTTGTTTTTCATAACTTCATTTCATTTCCTACTGGTAGTCAGAATACAAAATAGTAACATAAATTTTACTAGATAACCAGATTGTTTTCGTGTAATATTTGTAACACACGCCTGTAAATATGTAGTGCTCACTACTGAACAACACTGCAAAAATAGATAAATAAACACAAACGCAATTGAAGGAGTGGGAAAAGGGTAGAAAAGCTCACAAAAATCCTGACATTTTGTCATATTTTTAACAGGATACACTCTTAAAAATTTGGTGATACATTTCACCAAAATATGGCACGAGAAAAGTTGGCTCCATAAGATCGTTGAAACCCTGTTCCAACATTTGGTGCTCAGGTTTGGTAAAGCACCAAATGTTGGAACAAGGTTTCACCATCTTATGGAGCCAACTTTTCAGAACCATGTTTTGGTGAAATGTTGCAATAAATTTTTAAGTGTGTAGCAAATCACGTTTATCTCTCCTTCGCCGCTGGCTTCATCCCCGAAACGAGCTATTAGCTATTGCAATTTAAACTATTCTTTAGTAATGTTCTAAGAAACTGCTTACCTTCCACCATAAGAAAATATCCTCTGGGATTTTTTCTAAGTACCTCTATGGCTTTTCTTGTCATTTTTGCTATTGAAGGTTCGCCATCAGCTCCCTCTTTACGATCAGATTCGTATGCCATGTGTCCAGCATTGAACAGCCCTTTAAACAGAAATTTACACATGTTACACAAGTGTTCTTATTCTAAAGCTCGATAACTGATTATGAAATGAAGTCAGTTGTACAACTTCCAACGAACTGGACGTTCAACGATGCCAGTCTTCTGTCGAAAGTAAACTTATAAATCTATAAGATAAAAAGAACATTTCTGATCCCCTCCCCATATTTTGTTCAACTAGTGTGATTAACAGAAAACAATTCTCAGAAGTGTAAGCAGTGCCAGCTCTAATAGTTTTGCCTCGCAGAAAAAAAATGAATGTAAAATGAAATATCAACTTAGCTAATAAAAATCGTACTTTACGAATTAAGATTCAAAGTGTCTCAAGCTAAAGCGGTGGAGTTTCTCAACAATCTAACAGAAAAGGACTACTAAAACTGCTTTGAACAGCGAAAAACTCCTATGAAGCGTTCTAGGGATTGACAGAAGAGCACATTGGCCTTCTAATGTCACAAGACCTTCTAAAGTTTTGTAGCACCAGTCCGGTTATTTAATTGCCACCCTTCGTATATCGGGACAGAATCATTCAAGACTGAATCTATGAACATCAATCTGACTTCCAAGAACTTCGTGGCCGCCACAAATCCGGGATCTTGGTACAGCAAAAAATGTTTGAAACGTGTTGGAAAGGAGTATCCGATAGCATTCTCCTTTTCCATCCAATTTACGGAATCTTAAAGTCTGTGCAGTCAACGCATGGTATTCCCGAGACCTAAATGTTCTCCGGAAGCTTGTAGAACCAATGTCTTCACGAGTCGGGCTGTTATCCATAAGGACAATAAGGACAAAAAGTATTAATATAAGGTTTCTGATTCATTGTGCAGTATGTGTATTATAAATAATGTAACTTATAAATATGTACTTTATGGAATGTAACTGCTACTACCGTTGAAAATGTAATAATTAGTTGCATTACAAGTTAAAAGGGAAAAAAATGTTATGTCATTACTAATAGTTTTACCGTTTCTCTAATATTTTTATGTACTACATAAAAATATTCATTTTGTGTATTTCTATATCAAAAAGTTTAAGTAGTCTTCTATAACTCTGAGGACCTATACTTTTTAAATTACTAAATTTTATAGTCTAGTTTTTGATGTAAAAACCTGTGACTGAAGGGGAAACAATAAATATTTAAGAATCAATTGTATTATTTAAACTATTATCAAAATGGCTAGATTCAAGATTGTACATGAAATTTTAATCTTCTATGCGTGAAATTAAAGGAAACTATGTACTCACCAAGTAAATAATCCACTTTAAGAGGATCTATCTTGTCCAGTTCCCTTGTTCTTGATATATATTTGTAAGCCAGACCTCTTGATTTTTTGTCCTTTTGCCACTCCTCAATTAGATTTCTCCCATCTTCCCTCCAGCCAGAAGTATCTGAATTCTTAGAGTCTGGTTCACGGCGAGGCAAAAAATGTCGCCGACCACCACCTAATATGACCTGATAATTAAAAAAGCAACTCTTTTATCATTACAGTTTAAACAGTTTTGTAAATGCGTATTTTCAATTAATAAGGCTATTTATTATTCTACAGTACTCATTATTCTGCATTAAACGCTAAAACTTGGAAACTTTTCAAAACAAGTTTTCGGAGATAGTACAGTAATGAGATCACTTCTTTAAAAAAAAAATAGGATTATTTTTCATTATTAAAAAAATAGCCTAATTATGTGTAATTATGCATAGCCTCTAGGCATTAGTTTTATTTTATTGAGGTTTTAACCATGGACTTTCAACTGAGGTCATAACCATGGTCAAACTGAAGTAACTTAATGGCAAACTCAGTTTTCCATTGAGGAAATTTCAATTTGTAATAGATTGTAAAATGTCTGCTTGTGCTACATTGAACCATTGGGAGTAAGGTTGAAGCAGTAGCAATTAAATCAAATGTTATCCTTCCTTTTAGATAAATCAGAAAAAAGTATTAGTACAGTATGTAAACTAAAAATGAACAATCTGCGTTTTGCAAAGATTACATTCTGGTATGTTGGCCCAGCGATGCTACAAGCACAAAATTCTTTTTGTAATATCGTACTGTTTTAAATTCCAATACTTCAAAGTATCGGAAAATAACAAAGCCCATTCGGAAAGAGTACTATACATTTTATTTCCCGGGTGTCTGGTACGGAAGAGTTCATGTCTCGTAGTATTTGAGGCAACAATACTTGGACATTAATGCATACCTAATGTTATGCATTTAATCATCATTAAGTGGCTCAGGTCCTGATATCTTCAATGCTGGTTTCGATAGATAGGTATATAAATGGAACAAATGCTTTGATGTCCATGGATTCCATGTTAAAAAATAATCTGTACAAAATGCCTTGCTATGTTTGTGCATCTCTCATACTTCGTGAATAAACTTATTGGTTAAAATACCTTACTTTTTGAGCCACCTTCGTAATTATATTGTGGCTGAGAAGGTACCAAATCTCTAACTCCGTATCCCAATAAAACACAAAATCCAATATTCTTACAGATTTATATCTACAAAGGCAAACTTAAGCAAAGGCTTAAGGTAAAGCTTCAGCAACTGAAATATTTATAATTATGATGTTAAGTGGCATTAAATATCTATTTATTTACAGTGGTATAGGGCACAGGCAGATAAATGCTTCAGCAGTGCTCTAAGGAATATTATCTGCATCACAACAGAATATTTAAAAGTATTATTTTTGAAATATTGATCGCAGCATTATCAGTCACGGAAGTCTATAAATTGTTAAGTACTTTCCAAACATAAAAATTTCACCAAGTATTTATTCAACAGTAACGAAATTGTTGTTCTCTGTTAATTGAATTTTAAAAAGATCTATCACAAAAGTTACGTTAAAATATATTATGAATTAAAATACGAAACTCTGAACTTTTTGTTGTATGACATATTCATCGTGAAAACAAAAATAAATGTTATTAAGTATATCACTAACGATTTATCAAAAAGGAAAATGGAAAATTCTTAACATTAAAATTAAAGTAAAATTTCTCGCTACATTCATATTATAAGTATATATATATATATATATATATAATGTTTCTCAAAATAAAAAATTTTCTTTCAGCTCATTTATGACTTTCGTTAACTTTTTGATTTTCAAATCCAGTTTAAGATAGAGTTGATTTCATTAAGATTTCAGCTCTGTTGTTACATCTTTAGAAAAAGAAATACGTTTAATGTTTAAATAAACTTTATAGGATATCAATAACGCTACTGCACCAGTGCCTCGACACGTATAGGGTGTTTTCAAAAGAACAGGCAGGTCTGGAATTTGTTATACTCCAGTTTGCAGAAACAGTTCCAACAATGGATATCAGAGGGCGCTGCAATCATACACAGCAGTGTTTTCAAATAGGGTAATGAAAAAGTGCTTTGTGAACAGGGGTTAAATCACAATACCATGGATTTGATATGGCCACCTTTCGCAGCAATAACATGCTGCAATCGAAGGGTAAAATTCCAAGCAACTCCTTACAAAACGTATGCACATACCTCACAGATGAACTGTTACAACTGCTTCAACGTTTGAGGATTCTTAGAAACATGTGTCTTTCAAGTAGCCTTATAATAAGAAGTCGCATGGAATGAGATCCGAGGAATATGGAGACCAAGTCATACCAATGCTTGTCACTCGGGAATTATTCAGAGCAATGACTCGGCCACTGAAGTACTTCCCAAGGAACTTTCCCTTACATGTGTCTGCAATGAAGCAGACTGACGAATGAACTTTCTGTACTTCTGAATACTACTTAAACCTGAATGTTATTCTGAATACCACTTGAAGCTTCATTGTGGCTCCATATATTAACCAATACAGGAATCATTTGTACAAATCGGAGTAATAGCAAATTCTAGATCTGTCTGCGATGCATACTACTTGTTTCACTTTCTGTCTCTCACTGTCTCGCAGTTATGTCTTTTCAACATTGGGGAGTTCCTTCTGGAACATGCTGTATTATTCCATGACTGTGCCTATAATAACGTCTTAACAAAGAAAGCATGCATTCGACACATTACATTCCTTTATTTATATAATATTCCTTAGGGTATCCATCTTTATGTGTTCCTATAGGTTCATAAAGATAAATAAATAAATAGGCAAATGAAACATGCATCAAATACTGAGAAACCACGTCATATTAACAGTTTACACGACTAAAAATATACAAACTTTAACCTTACGTTGAAATTTTTCCCCGGACTATCCTCTACCAGCTGTCTTGCAATATCTTTGCATTCGTCTTTCGCCCTCAGCTCAGGAGGAATGTCTTTGGCCAATTTGTCATCACTTTCCCAGTACCGGTTAGCGGAGTGGGCGTACATAGCTGCTGGAGTGGCATGGGTCACACGCGTGGTTGTAACCATGCCTGTTGATTTACCTAGTAGAGAAAGAAAATCTTATACATTGATTGCATTCCTTCACACTTTCTTCCAAAACATGTGCAACAGTTTAATTCGAAGAAGTACGTAGACGGGTTTGGTATGAAGACGCAAATGACGAAGAAAGTTAATTAAATTTGAAAATTCACATTAACCCTTTAACACGTAGTGTTCCCGCTCTGGGAACACCAAACTCTGACGTTTTGACTGTTGCCAGTCACGAAGAATAGATTTGATTTCTATAAAAATAGTTGCGGGTGACATAGCTCCACGAGAATCCTTTACTTTTTAGCACGTCCTTTCCCGTAAAAAAATTGTCACGATTATTTCTAACAGCACTAACATATGCTGAAAAATGGAAGAATGCGAGAACAGCTGGATAGATTGTCCAATGCTGAAAAAAGGGCAGCCGTTGCCATCGCTCGACTTAAGTACCAGGAAGATGGCGGACGATCGAAACATTCATCACGTGCCACAGATCTAGAGACCCTTTTTTGACGCAGCTGGCTGTGCCGGCACAGCCAGCTGTCGTCAAAAAAAGGGTCTCTAGATCTGTGGCACGCGATGAACCTTTTCGATCGTCCGCCATCTTGCTGGTAGTTAAGTCGAGCGGTGGCAACGGCTGCCCTTTTTCCAGCAATGGGAAAGGGTTGCGCCTCAAAGCGTTAAAGTTTAACGTAAACGTGATAATATGAATTCTCATTTAATACAGCACATAAGTATCTCTTAATTTTCTGTGCGTCAGTTTGCAATCGCAAGCCATTCGTAAATGTAAGTAAGCCAGAAAGGTACACCAATGTGCTGATGGATTAAACTCTGAAATATTCTTTACTTAAAAGTTAGAGGTCTTTACTCAAATCATGAAGCATAGGTCTATATTTCATTGATTTATCTTTACATTTTTCTTATTTATTAGCAATGATTTTTTGCTATAATGGCATACATAGAAAACAAACTTCACGCAAACAAAATCAAAGATTATGCACAGCAGAGCGGAATTCCTTAATTAACAAATCAGCACTAAAATACGCAAGTAATGCATTCCAATGCGACACATAATTTACAAATTGACATGAATTTGCGTACAGCATGTGCTTTATGCGTAAATGATTAGCTGTCGAGTGAAAATCCATGTTACTGGAATCCGAACGCACGGGGAGGACTTGATTCCACCGAATCAATACGGAAGCTTATTTATCACGTTCTCGACATTTGGATCTTCTGCAAAGGGGTTAAATCGATTTTCACTTTCAGTGTGTCTCGCTTTGGGAGATTAATCTTTATCGGAGCGCAAGACAAGTAGGTAGGTGGAACGTAAACTTAAGAGGGGCATTTAAGTAATCTCAGAAATCTCCGCAGATATTGCACTATTAACAGAAATGATCGGTCCACAACACTGACGTGAATTAATCCATTTATTCACGGACTTATCGAGGTTTCAGTAGCTAACAAGAGGGTTGAAATGAAAGATGAGATAGTTATAGTGAAATTGTGTAAAAAAGGCCAGTTTGATTACTCGCAATTCTGTTAAAAACTGAGAAATCATCATTTCGAAGAGCTTTTTAAATATTATTCGAAAATATTATTTATTAAAGCAGCAAATCTGTTCCTTAAAACAGTTTCCCAAGTGTCTGAAAAGTATTATTGACTGCATTTATAACATTTTAGTAGGATGAAACATGAATGTTTTATGAGGAACCTTTGGTAGATTGCAACATATACAAAACACACTTTTAAACCTTTGAGGCGCAACCCTATCCCAATGCTGAAAAAAGGGCGGACGATCGAAACGTTCATCGCGTGCCACAGATCTAGAGACCTTTTTTGACGACAGCTGGTTGTGCCGCACAGCCAGCTGCGTCAAAAAAGGTCTCTAGATCTGTGGCACGCGATGAACGTTTTGATCGTCCGCCATCTTGCTGGTAGTTAAGTCGAGCGATGGCAACGGCTGCCCTTTTTTCAGCATTGGGCAATCTTTCCAGCTGTTCTCGCATTCTTCCATTTTTCAGCAGATGTCAGTGCTGTTAAAAATAATCGTGACCATTTTTTTACGGAAAATGAACGTGCTAAAAAGTAAAGGATTCTCGTGGAGCTATGTCACCCGCAACTATTTTTATGGAAATCAAATCTATTCTTCTTGACTGGCAACAGTCAAAACGTCAGAGTTTGGTGCCCTCACGGCGAGGACACCGCGCGTTAAAGGGTTAAACTGTTGATGTTGTTGTAATGCCTTCTTGCTAATCGCGGAGTAGCACCTGATCTCGAATACAGGACGGCGTTGGTCGGTATGGAGCCGTTACCGTGTTATTGAACACCACTGAGAGAAAGACTGACTTAGCTCGGGGTCTCTTAATTTTGAATTACAGATGAGAGGCAGCACCTAGATTGGTAACCCCAGAGGCACTGTTTCAAGATGGAGAACATTGAAGCTACGACAGATTTTACGTGCCCGTCCCACAGTATTCCAGGTAAGAAAGGTTGCCACCCGTCCAAGCTCTGACCAAGCACGGTGCAGCTACACTTTCGGTGTTCTTGTAGAAAACGAGTTTAAATTGACTGGGAGACAACGAGACACAGTCATAAACTTGATTATACAGAGGCTTTTCATTTTCCCCGTTCGTGTTGGCTGCTTCAAAGCAAATATTTCAATACAAAAACTCCATCTTAAAATAGTCCCGAGTCCCATTTAGTTCTGCTTGGTTTTCTAGCACGATTTATAAAGTTAAAAAGAAATCATTATTTTTATCATTTATTTTACTGCGAAGATAACTTTAATTAAATAACTTCGAATACCGTTTCACATCTTGTCTTTTTCGCAATGGAACGCTTATTTAATCAAATTACATAAAGGGAAATCGTAAACAAAATGAAAGGTTCTATGAATGCTTGGCATTAAAGAATTAACAACAACAATAAATAAATAAATAAATAAAATATGTAACTGTTCATTATATGCGTTTTTTTTCCTTTTTGCATTTAGTATTAGTCCATCAATTAGGAATAAACAAAATATAAGTAACTGGTAAACATGAATAACCTTTAAAAAGTGAAAAGAGCGCCTGTACAGTTATACTAACATTAAGGCACTTCTATATCATCACCTTTGTAAAGATGAAAGATGGAAAAGTGTACTTCCTTTTGATATAAGAAAAAATTTTCTATGTCATTACGCTTGTAAAGATGAAATATAGAAAACAAGTTATCCTTTTAACATAAGAAATATTTTCCTATCTGTAATCAGCTTATCATACATGTTAAATTACAATAATTAATCATTCATATAATCCCAGTAAACATGCTACAATGCTAAAAATTATTTTACTTCATTTATTATTCAAAAAAATATTGAATAAATATAAACGATTTTGAATTAGGAGAAATGTTTTTGGTGCAATATAATTTTTTTTATAAATTAGTTCTTATTTTCATTTATTCATAAACTGTTTAATTCCAAAATATTCAAATAAATGTAACAACTTCAAGAAAAAACTTGATTTATTAAAAATTAAACTGATTCTGAAAGAAAATTTCTTAAATAAAATGCATTAATTAAATTAATATTTAGTGTTCGAAATTATTTTTGTTCCCAAACGAAATTACGAAACAACAATATTACGAGCTCAATAAAATTGCCTTTTTAACAGCATGTTTTCAAAGGGGGTATTTTTTTTATTAAAAAAAGTATATAGTTGAAATTATCATGTAATTGTACTACTTAGCAATTCAACACGTGAAAAAAAAAAAGATGTTTTAAAATTTTTAAACAAATCAGCAACCGTCTTTAAAACAAAACATTAAAGGCACATTTTGTTTTAAGATTTGATTTTATAGACTATGAAAATCATTAAACATTCATAGAAGCAATCATGAAAATTGAAGTGGTTATGCTAAATTACAAATTTTGGCAGTTAGGAAGGTTAAAAATGTTCCATTATCTTTTTAGTAATATAGCTACCAATATCAATAGTCTTCTTTTTTAGTTATTTGATGAACGAACTTTTAAAAATCCAACTTCAAAATATTTACCGTACATACATCCATAACATTTTTGCATTGTCCATAGCATCAGTAACCTTCAAAAATTTTACTTTTGAAATTATTACTTAAAAGATTGAATGTAATAATTCACATCCCTGAAAAATTATGAAATATCTCACCAAAATCTTAAATTTCAATGCTTTATAATTTGACGGTGCTCCTTGATTATTTTAATGGAAGTAAATTTTAAAGGAATAATAAATTCTCCATATGTTATAAGAATTACTTGAAGCATCTTTCATCTTTCTTTTGCTGCCCCAGTTTTATAAAAAAAAAATGATTGATTGACCACTTTGTATTTGTTTTTATTTAAACAAACTTTTTTTTCAAAGTTCAAGTACCGTTAAAAAGCAACTGTCAAATCGCAAAATCCTCTTAGATTAAACGGTGAAAGTCTAAAAGCTAAGGCGCTCCAATCATAAGAGTAATTGTCTTGTTTATAAGAAAAAATCTCAGAAGAAAGTACTTTTAAAATGTTTTGAAACACCGAACAATTTACCGTCACTGAATCTAAATATGTTTGTGTTCAAAATATATTTTGGAATTCATTAAATTTATTCAATTTTTCATTATAATCAATTTTGAATAAATTGTAATTTCTGCATTTATTTTCTTTTAAAATACTCAAAGATGGATTCTTGAGATTGATCTAAAGTCTAATTGTAGTAATAAATAAGTGATTTTTTACTCAGAATAACACCAAAGACTGGTGACGGCTTTGCTGTACTAGAGTTCAATTTAAGCTATTAAAATCAGCCTCGGAGATCCCCCAAAGATATCAATAGACAGTGCCTTCAGTGTTGTCTTTAAAGAATAAATGCAATGGCAGACACAAATTGTTGCATTTTTGTAACGATGCGAGAGTACAAGTTGGCATTATAAATTAATATCGCAACTAATGAGAAAAAATGTATTAGAAAGTGTCTCAGAATAAATACATTTAGCTTTATTTTTATTTTTCAAAGACATACTAAAGGGTTTCAAAGAAATTTGCGCCTTTTTTTTGTCATTTTTTCTGACTATTTTTTTTAAATTGGGATAAAAGAGCATTTTATGAGGCAGCAAGGTGTAATAGGGTATGACTCTTCCACAAAAATTTTGCAAATCATGTCCCTTTCGTTCAATGAAATTCAATTTTCTTTTCTTTGTAATTAAAACTTTAGATTAAAGCCTTTGAAAAAGAAGATAACCATAACATATCATTTGGTTTTGCGAGAATCAAAAATCATAAAATGAATTTACCTACATTTCATTAGAAATTTTTCATTGTATTACTAATAATAAGTCAGATTTGTAGAAAGATATTTAAATACTCATTGAATAGAGAAATAATAACATTTTGGTCGAAAGAATTTTTGATAATAGTTTTATACATTTGTTTGGCATAAAATAAGATTTGTTCTTAAGGTTTTAAATTCTCCTTGAAGTGACTAGTAAACTAAGTACATTAAAAACGTAAATGTATATTGTATTTTCATCAACTTGTTTTAAGGTCAGCGAATATGAAGTCCTACTACGTTTAAATTATTTTAAAATAAATTTTATTTTATCAAATAGAAAAATAATCATTGTTTTGTAAGTGCTTTTCAGCATATTGATGCAAGATATATGAGTTTCGTACATTATATGACACAAAATTAATTTAGATTGTAATCACGGTATTGTCACACTGTAAAAATTTCGAAATTAATGTTTTCTTTATAGCTTTCAAGAAGAGGAAATGCTGTTGGATTCATTATACTTCGAATACAAATATAATGTCGTTTTTTTTATTTATGTTCTATTTATTTACGTAGTTTGACTGTTACAGATTGTATTTGACTATAAAATGCAGAATGCTCAAAGATTATTATACCCGTGGAAGTTTATGAATTTTTTCTTTAAAAGTATATTAATTTTGCAGAAAACCACCAGAAGTCGCTAATATTTTTACTGTAAAAATTATAAATGTTTTTATTTCTAAATATAATATTCGATTTTTACAATTTTGGGAAGATAAAATAAGCTGTTGCAAGAAAATAAATGCGAGAAATCAAAGAAAACCTTTATTCAATATCTAAGTTTATCTGTTTCCCAGTAAATAAATGGAAAGTACATTCTTTACTCAATAATTCTTTTACAAATATATGAATATAATAATGCATAAATCTCATTTTCGAATATGTCTTGATAAGCTTAAGATTTATTTATATATTTATTTATTTATTTTCAAAGGTAGACTTCAAATCACGGAATACAGAGGCCAACGATTTCAAACTCAGAATAAAAAGATTATTTCGCAAGGCATTCAAGATGGAGATGCAAATCTAGCGTTCAGTGATCCGAATACGAAGGTAAACGCTGTCGAGAAATAACTTACATTTGAGTTGTTTTGTATATGAATCCACTAATACAAATGTGAAAGAAGAGCAAAAAATGAACTGAGAAAATATAGTCCTTGTCTTTAGAAGTTATTATCATCGTTTGCAGAAGAGTAATCTGAATTGCAATATATTGTTGCGGAATTAATCTGCTACTCCTGGGGTTCGTCGTTCTAAAGTCCAGTTGGTGTAAAAAGTTCAAGTAAAAAGTCACTTGTCAGGATGGAACACAAACTTTATTGCTTCTAGAACTTCGTAGAACAATCAGCTGTACACAATTCACAAGCACAATCTAGCAGTAACGTGCTTTTAACAATCCGCTTAGGTCAGAAGCTCTCACAAATGCTGTATTTCTCACACAAAATAAGTCACTTTCACAGGCAAAAATTCAGTGGAAATATTCAAGGGATATAGTACACTATCCCTTAAGACACAGCAATGAAGAATTTACACACAGCACTTTAAAAACAGCTTCATAAAGCAAGCTAAAACACAGCTTCTATAGCACTATCAATTCACAAAGCAGCGTACTGAGAGCTCTTCACACATTGAGCGTTCAACTCGCACTGAACTGTCGGGGCAGCGCGCTTGAATTTATAGAGGAGGCAGAAGCTGCGAGCAGTTTCTAGAAAAGTATATTCCTCGAAGATTCCAGATAAAGCGGGACTTCTGATTACGTCATAGAAGAGAAATGTTAGGTTATTATGCGTTTTTAATGCAGGAAAAACAACTTCCAGGCCCCATTGGGAAAATCGCGCCAAATGACCAAAAAGTCGCCAAGCTTGGCGACTTTTGGCGAAATATCGCCAAATTTGGCGCCAAAAATAAGTCCTCAAATGTGAAGAGATCTAAGCCCTAGGACTAATATTTCTCGAGATTTCTAGAACCTCCATTAAAAAACAATGGCAAACCGAAACCTCCATATCTCCGGTTCTAATTGGCCGATTTTGATGCAACAAAAAGCAAAATTTATCTATTTGAAGCGTAGAATACGAATTTTAAACCATTTTAAGCCCCAGAGCAGCGGGTTGCCCCGAAAATTCGTAACATTGCCCCCTTCCCAAGGACTGCACGTCCCGGGCAGTACAATCCCCAGTTAGGAGGTCACACAAATATATACAGTGTCCAACCTTTAACCAAATCTTAACAACATAATTTAAGCAAATAATCAATAAACACAGTAAGCAAATACACTCTAATAAATAAATAATAGACATAATAAACAATTACACTAATAAGTAATAAATGTAATAAACAAATACACATTAATAAAAACCAATATATTACAAATATGTACACTAAACATGGCGTAAGTAGTGAGTGAAAGAGAGTTGACGAAAGAGGAAGAGAAGAGAAAGACAGGAAAGAAATGAGAGTTGAAAGAAAGGAGGAATTACGCCATAGTGACCATGGTCTGATAGTCAAATAACTAATTACAACCGCGGTAGATGGCTAGCCGATCGTAATGTACAACTCTTGGCTTCGAGTTTGGTGACTTACGAATCCGTACGATGACGTCATTCAGCCGGTTTAGGACTGTGTAAGGACCGTCCCACGGCGATTGCAGCTTGGGAGACAGGCCTTTCCGTCGAGTAGGATTCCATAGCCAAACTTTGTCACCTACGTTGAAGTCATGTCCTGTAGCTTTCGTGTCGTAGCGATTCTTCATCCTCTCCGTGTTCAGGTTGATCCGCTCCCGAGCAAAATGATGCACGTCTTCAAACCGTGCCCGAAGATTTTCCACGTACTCTTCTGGCGATGAAGGCGCATCTGGAGGGCGGCCGAACACTAGATCGGCGGGAAGACGAAGATCTCTGCCGAACAGCATCTGGGAAGGTGTGAAGCCGGTAGTCTCATGGACGGCACTCCTATAGGCCAGCAGGAAGAGGGGGAGTTTCTTGTCCCAGTCCTCTTGATTCCTAGATACCAGGAGCGAGAGGTTGTTCAAAATTGTGCGATTGAACCTCTCCACCATGCCGTCGGATTGTGGGTGTAAAGGCGTAGTCTGGGTTTTGTCTATTCCGAGAAGTTGACATAGTCCTTTAAAAACTGCAGAGGTAAAGTTCGTTCCTTGGTCGGAATGAAGTTGCAGAGGGGTTCCATATCTGGAAATCCATTCTTGCACCAGTACCTCTGCTACGGTCGTAGCTTCTTGATCGGGAATAGGAAACGCTTCGGGCCATTTAGAGAAATAGTCAATGACAACTAGGATGTATTTGTTGCCATCCGAAGTTCGCGGAAGAGGTCCCAGAATGTCGAGGCCAATCCTCTCGAAAGGCGCTCCTACATTATAACGATGTAGTTTTCCACGGCTTCGTTTCTTCGGGCCTTTACGGGCGGCACAGGCGTCACAAGCTTGACACCACTTTTCGACATCGCCTCGAGCCCTAGCCCAGTAGAAGCGCTCGCGAACTTTCTGCAGGGTCTTCATTACGCCAAAATGGCCTCCAGTTAAGCCATTATGAAGTTCTTCTAGAACCTTCGGAATCCTCGAACGAGGGAGTACTAACTGCCATCGGAGCATCTTGCCGTCGTCCGACTCCCATTTACGATACAGGACTCCATTTCTCAGGCGAAGCGAATCCCATAAAGCCCAGTACTGTTTTGTTGCCGGACTGCAAGATGATATTTCTTGCCAGCTGGGCTTAGTGCCGGATTTTTCCATAAACTCCACAATAGGTTTGATGTCGCTATCTGCTAATTGGTCCGCCCGAACATTTTCGTCACTCCAGGGATCTTGAGATGGTGCCGATGATGTAACTTGGCGGACAACGGAATGTTTCAGATGGTAATTTTTCTCCGCCCTGGAGCAATACTGTCTATGGAGGGCCTTCTCGACAAAGCATCTGCATTTCCATGAGATGCCCCTTTCCGATGACGTATCTCGATGTCATATTCTTGTAATCGCTGTATCCACCTGGCTATTTGGCCCTCTGGATTCTTGAAATTTAGAAGCCAGGTTAAAGAGGCATGGTCCGTTCGGAGCAGGAACTTTCGGCCGTACAGGTAATGATGGAAGTGCTCCACGGCCTTAATGATAGCAAGAAGTTCCTTTCTCGTAACACAATAGTTACGTTCTGCCTTTGAAAGGCATTTGCTCCAGTAAGCAATGACGTGTTCTTGGCCATCTATCTCCTGGGACAAAACTGCTCCAACACTCTCCTTACTTGCGTCTGTGTCCAGGATAAATGGCTTGTCAGGGTGAGGATACGACAGGATCGGCGAAGATGTTAAAGCCGTCTTCAGTTCGTTGAATGCGTCCTCACATTCCTCAGTCCATAGAAATTTCTGTCCAGTCTCGGTCAATTTGTGAAGAGGTCTTGCAATTTGAGAAAAGCCCTTCACGAATTTTCGATAGTAAGTACACAGACCGAGAAAACTTCGTAAGTCATGGATATTCTCCGGACGACTCCAGTTCTTGACTGCGGACGTCTTTTCGGGATCGGTTCGGACTCCGTGGGCGGATATTATGTGCCCGAGGTAACGTACTTCCCGACGAAACAAATTGCACTTCGATGGACTTAGTTTCAAGTTTGCCTCTTTTAATTTCTGCAGTACCTTTCGAATGTTCTCGAGATGCTCTTCGAAAGTCCTTCCGACGATGATGATATCGTCCAAATAAACGAGACATGCTTCGTAGGAAAGTCCTCTCAACACTGTCTCCATCAGACGCTCGAATGTAGCCGGTGCGTTGCAGAGTCCAAAAGGCATAACTTTGAACTGCCACAATCCTTGTCCCGTGGTGAACGCAGTCTTTTCACGGTCGTCGGGATGAATTTCTACTTGCCAGTAGCCACTCTTGAGATCCAGAGTGGAGAACCATTCATTTCCCGATAAAGTGTCCAATGTGTCGTCTATCCTGGGAAGAGGGTAGCTGTCTTTCTTGGTAATGTCATTCAGACGTCTGTAGTCAACACAGAACCGGGTGGAACCATTTTTCTTTCGGACCAAAACAATCGGTGAGGCCCAGGGACTAGTTGATGGCTCGATGACGTCATCACGCTGCATCTCCTCTAAAAGTCTGCTCACCTCTTCTTCCAACGGCATCCGCCTAGGATGTTGCTTGATGTTAGATTGGCTGCCGGTATCTATCCTATGTTGCGTTAAGCTCGTACGGCCAAAGACACCCGAAGTACGAGAGAAGAGGTCTTCAAATTCAGCTATTACTTTCTCCGCAGCGCTTCTCTGTTCTTCCGTTAACTCCACGTCTTGTAATAATTCCTTCGTCAGGCACTCGGAAGATTTAGCTGTCGTTTGGCTGATGTTCTTATTAATGCAGGTAACAGGAGTGCATGTCGCCAACACTTCATTTTTCTTTATCACCTTCGACTTGTCCGTCACATTTGCTACTCTAACTGGAATTTCTGTTCTCGACAAGTCCACAAGTGTTGCTCCCACAAGTACTCCTCTGACGGAATCACTATTGTTTGGGTGTTCGATTAATCCAAAACGGAATTTATTGCTTTCTTTTACTGTTCCAGAAATTATTGAATCAGTTCTGGGAGGTAGAGTGATATCAGTCTGGGCTATTATTTGCTGAACAGGCAAAACAGTTTCATTTCTAATATCGAACGCAGCTATTTCTTCTGAGTCTGAACGAAGCTCATTATTCTTAAAGTCCAAGTTAAATTTGTGCGATTTTAAAAAGTCGAGTCCGAGAATAAAAGAGTCTGTAATATTGGCGACATATACCACATGGTCGTATCTGGCATTTCCAAACGTGATTTCTACTTGCGCTTTTCCGCCCACTTCGATCTTGTCACCTGTCACAGTCTGGAGGGTCAGCGAGGGCGGAGTCCAGATAATCTTCAAATTTAATTTCTTGGCCAGATCTGTCCTTATGATGGTTACGTTCGCTCCAGTATCAATCACCATGTGGCATGGGGAACCATTAACGTATCCGAGTACAAATAGACCATCACTGCCGCCATTCACTGATGAAATCTGTAAGACTTTCAAACGAGGCTTTTGAATATCCCACAGCCTCTGTTCCTGAAAGTCGTCTCTTTTCTGTCTTCCTTCATGGGCTTCTCTGGTGCATTGATAACTGCGATCTTTACGACGAGAGTTCTTTTGTGCGTCACAGTATTTTCGTAAATGCCCCTCGCTGTTGCACTTCCAACATTTCACTTTTCTTGGCTCTGACTGTTCTTGTCGTTCCACCAGATTTTCCAGGGTCTTTAATTTATTCTCTAATCTCTCCACTTCTCCATCCGTAGGCTCCTGGAATGACACAGCTCTAACATTATGCCGCTCTTTTCTTACGGCCAGCTGAGCTGCCTCTAGCTTCATGGCGAATACGAGGGCAGACCTGAGATCTTGATAATCCGCCAAGATCAATGCTTTCTGAATTTCAGAGTCCAAGAGGCCTTCAATAAAATGTTGCACTGCAACTTCTTCTCGAACGTTATCAGGATAACTGCCATAGGCTAGATGACACAGCCTATCTATGTCGGAAGCCAGCTCTTGGAGGGTCTCGCCAGGTCTTTGCATCCTTGACTTAAGTTGGATTCTACTATATTCTTTCTGGCACTTCTCTCCGAATTTCATCTCCAAGGCACTTGCGAGGGCGTCAAAATCTCCTATCTTTGTCGCCCCGATGGTTTGTAGTACATTAATTGCGTCTCCGCTAAGGGAAGCGGCCAGTTGGTCCGCTTTCTCGGACTCGCTCCAACCATTGGCTTTGGCGACGATCAAGAATTGGGTCTTGTAAGCTTCCCAGGGAGTCTTTCCATCATAGGTCGTTAGTTTCACTGTTGGGCGGCGTGACGACAACTTGATGTTTTCAGGTAATTTTCCCATCTTCACTAGAGAGTCCAGTTTTTCCTCAATTTTATTCTCAAATTCTTCACGCATTCTGCACATATCCTGCTTGCTAATTCTCTTAACATTCTCCTTCAATTTCTTTGTTCATATTTCGTCTGAGTTTCATTCTCAGAGAGCAATTCTTCTTCCATCCGATTTCATCTCTTGGCCCTGCTTAATTTCTTCTAAGTTCTTCTTGGGTCTTCTCTATCTTCTCCTCCAACTTTTCTTCATTCTTCTCTGTTTTCTCTCCAATCCGGTTTCATCTCTTCTTGTGCAGCTTCAATTTCTTCTCTGTCCGGCCTTCATCTGTTCTTGTCCGCTTTCATCTCGTCTTGTCCGGATTTCATTTCCTGCATCATATTCATGAGCTTTTGAAGTTGTTCTTCCATTTTTTGTCTAGTCAAAACCATAAACTGGAAAATTAAAGTCTTTCTTTAGAATCCCGATTCTGACACCAAATGTTGCGGAATTACTCTGCTACTCCTGGGGTTCGTCGTTCTAAAGTCCAGTTGGTGTAAAAAGTTCAAGTAAAAAGTCACTTGTCAGGATGGAACACAAACTTTATTGCTTCTAGAACTTCGTAGAACAATCAGCTGTACACAATTCACAAGCACAATCTAGCAGTAACGTGCTTTTAACAATCCGCTTAGATCAGAAGCTCTCACAAATGCTGTATTTCTCACACAAAATAAGTCACTTTCACAGGCAAAAATTCAGTGAAAATATTCAAGAGATATCGTACACAATCCCTTAAGACACAGCAATGAAGAATTTACACACAGCACTTTAAAAACAGCTTCATAAAGCAAGCTAAAACACAGCTTCTATAGCACTATCAATTCACAAAGCAGCGTACTGAGAGCTCTTCACACATTGAGCGTTCAACTCGCACTGAACTGTCGGGGCAGCGCGCTGGTGGAATTTATAGAGGAGGCAGAAGCTGCGAGCAGTTTCTAGAAAAGTATATTCCTCGAAGATTCCAGATAAAGCGGGACTTCTGATTACGTCATAGAAGAGAAATGTTAGGTTATTATGCGTTTTTAATGCAGGAAAAACAACTTCCAGGCCCCATTGGGAAAATCGCGCCAAATGACCAAAAAGTCGCCAAGCTTGGCGACTTTTGGCGAAATATCGCCAAATTTGGCGCCAAAAATAAGTCCTCAAATGTGAAGAGATCTAAGCCCTAGGCCTAATATTTCTCGAGATTTCTAGAACCTCCATTAAAAAACAATGGCAAACCGAAACCTCCATATCTCCGGTTCTAATTGGCCGATTTTGATGCAACAAAAAGCAAAATTTATCTATTTGAAGAGTAGAATACGAATTTTAAACCATTTTAAGCCCCAGAGCAGCGGGTTGTCTCGAAAATTCGTAACAATATTTAAATGTTTTTCATATAGTTTTATGGCTAGAAAAAGTGTTTTCCGAACACTATGAACCATAATGATAAAGTGGCTAACTTTATCTTACAGGTGGTCAACACATTCAAACAAACACATGCCATTTGAACAGAAAATTGTAAAGGATTGAATTTTTGGATTTTTGGGGAATCAGCTTTGTTTTTGAACAAGGACTTGAACTTCAAAGCTCTAGGGTTTTGTAGTAAGCGATGCACTTACTAAAATCATAATTTACAAACGAGAAAACGATACCTTCTAAGATAAGGGCAATCCTGCAGTAGCCCAGTCAGTTAAACCCGGTTGCAATCAAAACACAGAAAATGAAGTAGCACCAGCTTTAGCCAGTGTTCTGGTCAATAAGCACCTCTCCTGACTGGATTGCTGTGTGACCATGTACGCTAAAGGAAGCTGATGCATGTGAAATCTGTCGTCGCTACAATGTTCTCTGTGTTCAAACAACACCTATAGGGCATGTTAATCTGGGTGCTAGGCCTCTCAGCTGTAATTTATTAAAAATGTAGAATACACTCATAGAGAGCAACTTTGTCCTGCCCATTATGTCAATTCATGATGAAATGACCAAAACCTTTGGCCCTTGTAGCGGTAAAGCCTATAGTCGGCCGCTGACACGCTCATTGATAATAAATAAAAAAACGTTAAGGCCATTTTTATTTATCCAAACATATTAAAATCATTCAGCCAAACTTGTTTGCTTCTTATATGTTCCTATACCCAGGAGTTAGTGTACTAAAACGAATATTCTTTTCAATATTCTCACCTCTTTCTGGGCTAGTTGTTATTCAGAAAGGACACACAGAAACAATTTAACCATTCTGTTTATTCCTTTATGTTTCACATTTCGAAAAACACCAAACTATTCTTCGGGAGCTGTGTTGTAATCTGTTTACTTCTGATTAAATTCTGCCCATAATAACTTTGGTATGCAGTTAAAATAATGAAAACTTGATACATCTGCACGTAAATGAAGAAGCGCGTTAATTTGGTTAAGTGAGTGAGCTTCCATAATATAATAAATAGCAATGAATACCAATGAGCAAGTTTGTATTAAAAGTCGTTAATTTTTCTCGGAAAACTACAAGAGAATATTTGATATATTTTCCGTAAAATATTATATTTAAAAATTGTATTTGGAACTTTATTTCTATTCCTAGACTAAACTAAAGATTGATTAATTTAATCTGTAATAATAATAACAATTTAATTAATATAATAATTAATGTAATAACTTTAATCCCTCCTTATTAAAAAAATGGACTGCATGACTGATTTTTTTCTTTCGCATTATTTCTTATGTTCAAGAAAAATGCTGTAGTTATAAGTATTTAACTTACAGTAGTATGAACTAGGTATAAATAATTTCAACATTTTAATTTCTTTGAACCAGCTTCCTTATTATTATTAGAGACGTCTAGAACATGTACATTAGTTCAAAATTTTCATATTAAAGGTATTTGCTCCATTTTACTTAATCGTCTTTTACACCATGCACTTCCTAGCTCCTGTTATTTTCTCTCTTTTCTTCGGCTTTTACAACATGTCACACAATATAATATAATACATTTTATTCGTAATAATGTAAATGCGAACCTCTAAGTAATTTCTCTAAACAAATGCACATTTTCAGGAAAGAAATAATTATGCTTTATAATATCAGCCTATCGCAAAGCACGTTTATTTAAGGAATTTAATAAATATTTGATACCTTCTTCAATTTTTCAAAATTATGTAATATATTAAATTTCATATATTAACAGTAATTCCAGTATTTGAAATGTTGATCACAGTATCGGATTTCCAAAACAAACACAGTGAAGAAGTTAATTAAAAAACATATTGGCTCTAAAAATGAGCTATATCTATGCTAAATGTCAAATACATAACAAATATTTGCTTACTGGTACTATGTCGGAGAAAGCGAAAGCTTTTTTTTTTTTCTTTGAGTAAACATTTTAATACTACGTTTTAAAATGTTGGGCTACTGCATAGAAGAAAAGAAAGCGTTTTTCAAAAGTAAAAAAGATGCAAAAAATTGTAATTATACCTGCATTTTAAAAACAAGTACTTACAATTTCATTAAAAGTATGCTTTTCACTCTGCAGGCAAATCCAAAACACGTACATACGTACCATGCGCATTGCGCAATGTTAGGAGTAGAAAGATGAGATTAAAAATGTGAATTAGTGTGATAGTAATATTTTAGGGGAAAAGACTCAAATCTCACAAATCTCCTTTAGATGGCAGCGCCAAAGTAGAAATTGCTTCTCCTATAATACGTGGTCATAGATTCTGAAACGTGTGCACCATAAGTAATGTGGGAACTTTCGCGATACAATTTTAATGCGGATATATTCTGATGTGAAATGAAATTGTATTAATAAGTAACTTGAGAATGAAACCCCTAAATAATTTTTTTCGCAGTTCAGAAAATACTTATACATTAATTTTTATAGCATGGATACATATACTCACAGTATTATTACGGCAGATTAAATAGTTTCCACTGAGAAATAAATATTGTACTTCTCAGAACTATAATTTAAAATTATTTTTCGCTTAAGGGCGCAAGGGATTTTTAAATCAAAAATTTACTTTCAAAACTGTCACAGCACGTTTTAATATATTTGAATACATGTAAAAAACATTATTCTAATTCATAGAAACTTTTAAAACTGAAAAAAGATATTCCATTTCCGTATAAATTTAGTTTTGTTTAAACATTTGAATAACGAGAAAAGCAGAAATATTGTTTTTCCCCCATGAATTTAATTTCGTATCAAAATAAAAAATAAGTTTACAATTTTTTAAAATCCTCTTTTATTAAATCCTGTAGGCTACAAATATCTCTAATGTTTTTCTCCCTCAAGTGTCTGGCTCATATCCCTAGAGATTGAAATGAAATTTTATTATTTTTACTAGATATTTTTTTCTTTTAATAAAAACTGTTTGTAATGTAGATTTTCTGCTATAACTAAGTTTTGTCTTAAAATCTGCTAGTTTAAAATCTGCAGTCAATAATTGCAAGAAGGTTAAAGTATATTTTGAATTATATTTCCAACTTAGTGTTACGTTTTTTAATACGTAATACCTTCTCATAATTCACCACTGTCTATAACATTGTAAAAAAATTCCCAGCGTTCTAACGTGAATCACTAGCAAAATTTTTAAATCCTAAAATTAAACAGAAATGTTTTTTCCTATTAATGACCAGTAATACGTATGTGAGACTTCAAAGATCATTTTAAAGGTTCTGCCTTCTTCGGATAAACCAATATGATAGCTAAAAGAAAAGAAAAACGTGTAACACTGTGCCCCCACCTCCGTCTAATCACCAAAAGAATCATTATAAATAAACTTAAAATTCTTACAGTCGTTTCGTGCATTCAGAAAACAAAAATTTAACAAACACACCGTCGGAACTGTGGACTGTTTTTTAATACAATTGCATAAAATACAATTTCATTCTTTGTAAATTTTTTGGTAAACTGCGAACATGTTCATAGAACAAGCAGTAAAATAAATGCTGATTATTCTATATATCTATATATTTATATATATATAGCATACTTATATAAATTTTACTTTATTTCTGTTTTGGAAGACAGTTTTTTTTTTTTTTTACTGATTTCTTCTTATAAAAGACTCGAATCAGGTTTAAATTTCATACAAGCAAAACTTTCACACAAGCGTCTGTTTTCTTTTTTAGCTAAGAATAAAACAAATATAGCTAGCTCTATTGATATGTAGATTTTTTTATTAACACATTTAAAAATTTTAACTCGGTTTATATTTTTGAGTGAGAAGAAGAGAGGAACTCAATATACAAATTTCACACGTATTTAAAATCGATTGTACGTATTTTTTAGATGTTTTATTTTACTGTTTACACTACGAGATCTGACAAATATAAACAAATATTTAATTCCTTGAAAAAAATAATAATTGTAAAATTAACGTGTAAAGAGCATGTTTAATAATTAAAAATCTTCTAAAAGTTTCTATCGGGCTAAAAAAATATTCTTATAATTAAATTACTAGGAAAAGAATGTTCCCGTGATATCACACGTTGATACAAACTGGCTGACAAACTAGAAATTAGGAATTGTGAGAAATATGATCGAATGTTTCCGAAGCATGACCGTTTCAATACGGTTTTTAATTAGACTGTAAAGCAACAGGGATTGATTAAATTCAGTCCCGTAAGAAATATCTAACACGCGGCACTGCGTTTTTCAAAATATCTGAGCGATCAAGAAGATTTTATTAAAATATTGATGTATTATATTTTGAGATTTCAACTAAATTATTAAAGTTCTGCGATAACTAATGTTTATCCATACGTCTAGAAAAACATGAAGAATTTTACTACTTCCACTTTTGATATTTCATTTGATATTTCTTATTTCTTAATTAATCTTGCTTTGTTCGAAATTGAATATCTCAAACAGCGAAAGTATACGCCAAGTTTCTCCCAAACAAATGATTCAGTTAAAGATTCCATTATTCATCCGTTTCTAATTTCTTCCGTGATAATAAATTTAACTTCGCTCTCTCAATTTCAACGGAACTCGAATCATCAAGTTTCAAACGCTGCGTTAAACGGAATATTCTTAAAATTTAAATTAAAATAATACGTTCTTCTGATAAACACACATTCATCTTTAATATTTGAATTTTACATGTTTAATCAACTTTTGTAACTATTTAAACTTAAACTTAATTACACTGTTTGGAAGAGTCTCTAATATGGAATTCTTTCTAAAACATGTAATCTTAGTGCTTTCAAATATTTACTGCGTTGTAAACTGATGTAAAGTAACTTTAAATAATTGCTTTTCATAAAATATGTCAAAGTGTTTCAGACATACACACACACAAAAAAAAAAAAAAAAATGTCAGAACTTATACTTTTATTCTAAATGTTTGAAATCTAAAATTTTGTTTCTCAATTGAAAAACTGATAGTTTAAGTTATAATGAATTTGTTGTTTATCTGATAATGATACGTTTTTTAAAAAGTGTTTGTAATTATACAAAATTAATATTATTGTTGTCATGTTAATTCTCTCTAATAATAAAAATAAATAGATTTGCTGATCTTTAGATTGCTATTGGCATAGACTAATGTGTGTGTATGTTTTGTATTTTATGTTACGGCAATCTTACACGATAGGCATCTGCCTAAGCGGGGATGCCTTGGGCGAAGAACTTTTTGAGGGGTTCACCGCGTATTCACGTTACATCTGCAGAAAACCGCCTCAAACTACAGACCGTTAAATCAACAACCTCGCGGTAGGCCTTTTCGTAGATTACACGTCTAAGAATGTTTTCAAGATAGAGGTTTGCGAGAAAATTTAATACACCTCAAAATTATTTTTTCTAATTCTGTATTGTTCAGTAATACAAGTTTAAATATTAAGTATATTTTAAAACAAGGTAGAAGGTAGCAACAAAAAGGACACAGTCGACACTCATTTTTACGCGATAGGAATGCTAACTCTGCAGTTTTCCCCCAGGTGGCACTGTGCGCGGTTTTTTTCAGTAGCGCGTGGCTAGTTTACTATATCACGACGCCACTTTTATGAATATAGCAACATCCGTTCCGAAGTTAAGTAGGTGCCAAGGGACTTTAGTGGACATACATTATAAACTAAACAAGCAGAAAAACTGCATATAAGAGCAAAAGCTTGCTGTGCCCATCCGCGCCTTTCCAACAGTCGATCAAGTACTGCAAGAATGTATTCCCCAGCCAAATGATCAGGCAGCCGATGGGTCCAAATGTTTAGTTTCACAAAAAATTTTGTCTTTGTTTCATCAAGCCCTTCAAGAAATGAAAATCTAAGTTAAACTTTGCTCAAACCGAAGATTAAACCTTACAATCGAAGATCAAGCCTTACGTTATAGTATGGCAGCATGGCAGAGTAATGCGCTAGCCATTCCACCACTGGGATCCTTATCAATATGTATATTATACATATATGCATACATAATATATATTTAAAATAGCTAAACTTACAATATATGGAATTCAGTCTGTAACAAATGATCAATATATCTTTAGTAAAGTAATTTTATTCAAAAATAGCAAGAAAAAATCAATAACTTTAATAATAAAAATAGAATCATAAGTCCTAACGTACCAATAAAACCCACGTGACAGAACAAAAGCATAAATAAAATTTGTATAATGAGGAAAATAAAATTTGTATACACTAAATTCTCTCATCAGTTGCCACCATTAGATGTCTGCAAATAAAAAAGAAATAAAAATATCAAGGTACATATATCGTTCTTAAATTGTCACCGGCGGCTAGATTCAATATTATACATTTAGGTCCTAGTAACAAGCACATAACGAAACTCATTTTTTCCACTCATCTAATGAACGATTCGTTAGAGAAACAGATTTTGTCTAGTCATGCTTTGGATTTGATTTCTACTCGAGCCACAGGTGTTTGTCCGTTCTAGACTGCTTTTAACCTTGGTTATTTCTAATCTGTCTCTTAGTAAATACCCTTTAGGAATGGGGAAGCATAAAATGACCGTTTTGTGGTGAATCAATCAAACGTTCTGTCCCTTTTATCCTGGGTTATATTTTAGTAGTAGTAATTTGAGTGTACTTTTCTTACATTTGTAGTTTCAAGCCAATTTTGGAAAGATGGACGGTGACTAATACACAAAGTTTATGCTATCAAACTTGCGAAAGTATAGTTTAAGTATAGTTTTAGGAAAACAAAGGCTACTACGAACTGCCAGAGAGTTAGCCACTTATGCAATACTATTTTTCTTTCCAAGGTCTTTTTCGCCTACTTACAATAAGCTTGATCTCTAGGAGGGCCGGATTCGTTGATCATTTTTTCGGAGGGACACCTTGTAATCAGACCGAGTAGTACCCTATGAGTGATCTCTTAATTTCGGACCAATTGCAGATGAGAGACCTAGCAGATCCCAGTATAGTCCACAGTCGACAGAGATTACCATGTCACTCTCTTAAGCGCCGACAAAGTTCGGCGTTGCCTCATTTTCGGTGTTCTTGTGGAAATAGAGTTTAACCGACTGGATCACCGCCGGATTTTATGAAGTATAAGCAATTATGTGGAAACAGTTGAGGCTAGATTTAGTTTAATACAGTTTGAAACAAACCCAGCAATACTTGTTTCCCATTCAGCACCAATCCATGCACGCCGTTGTATTTGTGCTTTTATACTACCGCCAGTGGCGTAGACAGAAATTTTTCATGGGGGGTTACGACTACTGCAACTCATATATATGTATACGTGTGTGGGATAAGGGAGTGGAAAATATACATTTTGTATGGCAAAAATTCCTCATGGGGGGTTTATGACCCCTTAACCCCCTTGGCTATGCCACTGACTACCGCGTACGATAAACTGAAGGTTTGATATATTGTGAACACAGGTGGTTGTACTGCACTAAGTTGTTTAAATCATTCAGTAAAAGGTTACAGAAATTTTCGGTTCCGACTGACGAGAGAAATAAGACAAAAACTGATTGAAAACGGCAGAAAAACTTCTTTCTGCTTCGCTGTTTCAAATGTGCATTCCACCAGCTTTGTTTCGCTCAGAGACAATAATGGCAGACAAGCCAGCTCAGCGTCAAGTATCCCTTGTTGAGATGATAATTAGATTTTGTTGTTCAACGAATCTTAAATATCTTACCTTCATTTTGAGCCCAGTCTGCAAGGCAGTACACTCTTGACCCGAAGCTTGTTTCACAGCGATTGTAAACACCGCCATCGTCTAATCCCACAGTTTCGAATCGTCCTTTGACTCCACACAACAGTGCTGTTGCACATGCGCCAGAATCTCCGACCTGGCTGTCTATGTTGTACGTCTGGAAATAAGGCAAAAATTATGCATACGTTACTCAGCTGCATTTCATCAGCAGTAAAAATGAACTTTGTCTTGTTTAACCCTTTGCCCGTTTTGTAAAAAGGGCAGAAATGTATACACTGAAAAAAATATTCATAGATTCAGCAAGAAGTGTGGTAAAATCACAGGTGTTTCTTGCAGTGTAGTGTCTCTATCATCGTCAATACGAAGACATAACGTTTAAGATTTTCTTTAGTGTGCAGTGCTACATCTCATTGCGGCTCTTTAAATGTTTCGATGAACGCATCCCAGTTCAAGCAAAATGTGCAAGCAACGTGCATTCAAAAGTGCATGCTAAAAGAGATGTTCATAGTTACGCCTTCACAACGATGAAATCGAACAGATTAGCCCTGGTTTCGAGATTAGAATGAAATATATGGATGATCCGTTCCTTAAAAAATTTTTGGGAGTGATACTAAGTTAAAATTTTTTTGAAAAATGTAAAAATTAAGAAAGTCATATTGAAGTATTACTTTTAACCTTTAATATCTCTACTAAGAAGAATAGATTATTAGAATAAATATCTCTAATAAGAAGAAAATTTTCAGTCGCTGTGTAGACAATATCTTGACTAAATATCCGATGGATATATGCTGACTTGAAATAATATGCCAATTATTTACATATTAATTAATTGAATAAAATTAATTAAATAAATATAAAATAAAATTAATAATAAAAATATAAATTAATAATAAAATTATTAATTAAATAATTTTAATACTATGCCAAGTAACAGTGAATTATTTTTTGTGAAAATAATTCTCTGTTGCACTAATTGGAAGCCGAAGACTGACAGTTCGAAAAGCAAGAGTCTCCTGGAAGCTGCCAATCTCAGCCATGAACTATTATTATAATATTTATTAATTTGGCATTATGGTATCATGCATTATGTTGAAAAACATACTAAATTAAATTGAAAATATTTCCACAGTACTTCATCTTACGCTTATCTTTACAGGAGACTCTGAATTCATTATCCCTATTTTAAGGGTAGGCAAAATGCATATAAAAAGGCATTTTTGTGCAGCATTATGGGGTCAAAAATTAAAAGTACTATGTGTTTTCAGCACGAAAGGGCTCGAAGCATTTCTGCGAGAATATGCGTAATTACCTCAGCCTTTCCATATGCACAATTACCGAATGATATGCACAATTACCTCAGCTTATAGATTATAATGCGGGGGGTCGAAAATAAAAAAGAGATTTCATATTGAATTAGCTAGTATGAATTTTTTTTCAACGTACTGTCTCATGCCTTAGTACCACTATAATGATCATTTTGTTAACATCTTAATGTTAGCGTAAAATTTGAACCAGTAATAATTTGTTTCACCTAAATATTAGCCAGTTAATTTTATTGTTATGGAATTATCTCTTTCCTACAACGCATGGTTTAAAAAAAAAGAAAGACTGAAAGAAATATTACACATTCTTTGCAAAACCAAGTTTTATAAACTTTTCTATTCTACTTTGAAGCCCTAAAACTATTTTGTTTGTTCAAATCTGAAAACCGGGGAGGTGGGGCAGTAAGGGACAGAAAAGTTATCTACAATAAAGCTTAATTTATCATTATTGTTCTTTGACAATACTAATGGTCTGATAAACCATTAATGGAATGAAGTGCGATATTTTAAACGACCAAAGGAACAATTTCAAAAATTTTTGTAGAAGATTTGTGTAGTAGAATTTGACAAGTTTTCATTAAGCAGCAGTAATTAATTACTACCGTAAATGAGTACCGAATTTTGCGTTTTTCCTGTCACATTCTCTTTTGAAAAGAACATGGCGTCAAAGAGACTCGTCCATGAGATTATGCGCCAGTTTTATTAGCATGTGAAATACTAATTTGAAAATTTCTCAGTCATTTGGAAATTAGAGATACCTCATAATGCTTAATTTTTAAGGATGAATTTAATTTATTTTCACATTTTACATTTATTAAAATTCAATACGTTTAAGCATTTCTGTCATCAACAAAGCTTAAGCTTCCAAAGTCTGATGGGTGCACGGTAGCCTTTAATGAATTAACGCATATTTTTTATCCATTCAAACCTGATTAAATAATTTGAATTAAATATTTTTTATTTCGATAAGAGATTAAATTTTTATTTTAAAAAATTAAATAAAAAAATCTCATTGCTAAATGTTCGAAAGAAAGTGGATTGTCTTTATTTGCACAAATTAAGACATCCATCTTTTACAATAGTATAGGTACTTTTCGTGTCCCATTTGTTGACAAAGGGTCTGAAAGAATTAAGCCAAAATTAGGCATACAATAGATAAATCATGCCAAAATGTTCGATCGTAAAACCCTTTCTATCACAATTATATTTTATGTACACATAAAAGTGCATAACAAAAATTCGAAATCATTCTCACTATGCTCAGTCACAGCAATCAGAACGTAATTTTTTTTAACGCATTTGCCGGTTGAAATGTGATATTTTTTTTAATCCTTAATTAGGCTAAATAGTATACATGAGAAATGGCCAAATTTTGCATCGTGTTGCATGTAAAGCGGAACGTTTGGAGTTTTTCGGGCGTCGAGTTCTTCAATACAGAGGAGACTGGACTTACTCGAGGGACACGTAACAAGACCCACAGAGCAAGTGAAATAGGGTATATGTGCGTGCGTCTTTCTGGAACACATACACAATTATTAACACCACTCAAACTGTTTAAACCATTCTCTAACTATAAATTATTTCCCACATAATTTAATGAAAAAATATTGTATTGTGAAAAACAAGCAGTGTTATTCAGCGTAATACTGTACAGTACTGTAATGCAGATGCGCAAAATTGATGCAAATTTCCTGTGCAAAAGTGGATATCAAAAACATGGTGGAAAAGCATTTAGAGAGAGACATAGGCGAGAAACCCAAAAGAGAATAATACTGTAGCAGTAATAATAATACACTGTTCGTGAAATATCTCGTGCTGCGGGCGAGACGTTTGCGTTAGTCCTGAAAAATGTTACTCGTTGTGAAAACGCGCGTAAGATAGATTGCGTTGTCGCGCGAGTCCACTGTATACCCTTAATAACAACCAAACTTGGCAGCCATTTCGTTAGATTTTTATTGACATTCATCAAAATTTGTACTGCTGTACATGTAATTTTGTAACACCCCGTCAAGGAGCTACTAATGTTATGTTATTTTTTTTACCTTTTCTACGTACAGAAACTGTCATAACCACCTGTCATACTGTCATATTATTATGCTTGCATTGGATGAATGTCTCTGAACTTCCATACACTGTAATATACTGGAATTCTTTGTACGCCTAATGGCCTCTGTAAAAATAAGACACATGTATTGAAGAATGTTTCATAATCGGTGCATTTGGTTGATTTGATTTTGTGTCTAAGGCAAAACTACGCGAGGACTATTTGCCTAAAGGGTGAGATGTGCTAGGGAGAGAACATTTTGAGGGGTTTTAACGCGCATTCACGGTACATCTGGAGAAACCGCCCAAAACTCTACACCGGTGGATCGACAGCCGTCATGACACAACACTTGATCTTCACACTTGATGTTGAAAATGCTTTTGTACTATTTTTTATATCCACTTTTGTAAAGAAAATTTCGGCATTACATGAAATGCCCAATTTTTGTGTGGCATGGTACTTTCACATGGTGCATTTCGAAAGATTTATCTTTCTTTATTCTTCATACGATGAGAGCAACGAGACTGAACTAATAGACGAGCTGTTGCCTAGTTCCGCATTCTTGAAGGCAGTGACATCCTCTCTCAACCTCCGAAAGCACTGGATCTCTTAATAGTTATGTACGTAAATTTTCGGGTACAAAAATGACCATCAGAAGCATGGTACAGAGAAACATTTTAAACATCAAATGTAAAAGTTTACTTGATATTTAAAATGTAACTTATGAAAAAAAAATTTAAAACTGTGTACATTAAATACAAAATAACGTATAAACAATATCCACAAAATATAATCAACAAAACAATCGGACGGTAACTATGAAATTTTATTTATTTCAACTTTTTGAATCTTATTTTTGAACGTATAGCTATGCGCACTTCAATATTTTAGGAGGATAAAGAGTATCACTACAGACATCTAATACGCGAGGATACATGTCTTTGGGTGTTATATTCCCTTATCCATCCAAATGGATTTGCATTCCTAACACTGTGCAGCGTCAGTTTGAGGCCTATATATACAATGAAACCTACGTATGAATTGCCTTTGGATGCTTTAAAATAATCAAGATTTTAATTAAATCACGATTCAGTGCATTGACCTTACTTTAGCCAGAGCAACATGTTGAAACTTGTCGAAGGCGAGTTCGTTTTCCTCCCCCGTCCGCCCATTCTGCTGACCTCTGAGTATTCTTGCTGCTGTCACTGTGGTGAGCCCCATGCCGTCGCCTATGAACAAGATGATATTTCTGGCAACCGTAGAGCTGTCCACATCCCGGAGGTTTTTCTGAAGTTGAATTTTCGCTTGCTTGTACCAGTATTCAGGACCTGAAATTTAAAAAGCACCGTACAAATAAATAAGAGTTTAGAAAAATATCATCGATTTGAAATATGTTTAAAAGTAACAATCACAAATTATTATTTAGGGATAAATAGCACGCTTAAATGTATTGATTAAAACTAACACTCCTTTATTGATTAAATTTCTGATCGGCTGATTTAAATCCTTTTACGCTAAAAAATTCCGAAAAATACTCTTTAAAGACAATAATTTGTAAACTCCTCAATTCCCCTCAATGCTCCCGATTCGCTAGATTCTACTTAACTCCATTTTCACTTAAATCTTGTCTATTTGAGTATTCTGACTTCCCGACGAAAAGAAATGCCTACGTGACCAACGCTCTTCAACCAGGGGCGTAGCCAAGGGGAGGGGGTTATGGAGGTCATTTCTGGCTACGCCCCTGTCTTCAACGGATTCTTTGCCATAGTCACCTCGCGGGCATCGAAGGACAAGCATGTCGTTATCAAAATATGAAGTAAAAGAATTTCTGAAGAGGATACTGATGCACTTATGCACTTATTATGATATTAATGCCAAGTCCTTTTGTTGTGGGTGCTTAGTTGTGTGTGTATTCGCTTGTGATAATTTTATTTAATATCCGAATACCAAATGCATCTTTTTCATATTCAGAGTTGTGAAATAAATTCAGCCTAGATGTGGAGGAGATGCTTTAGGTAAAGATTTCGCTTTAATGACATAGTTGCTTACGATTGTATTATAAAAAGCTGTTGTAAAACAAATGAAGTTATGATATCTCCACTCAAAGTGAGTAAATAGTATTTTACCTTTTTCATGCAAATAAATTTGGTTGCTGCTTTAATTAAATCTCACAGCTGGTTTAACCATAATTGCAGACCTGTATTCTGACTGTACTGTGAATTCGTTTTATAACTAGAGACTATAGTGAAATTATATTCTATTTATTAAAAAAAAAAAATACTTTTTGTATAGTGTATTAAGATATATGTAATGTATTTGCCTTGATTTAAAATTTATTTTTTCGGGCTTATAATCATAGATTACAGCTCTGATAATAAAAAATGAAGAAAACGAATAAGTCAATATATTAAACAAAAACAGCAGATTTTCAAAAAACATCCTTTTACTAGCTTAAAATAATAATCATAATTGAGTACAGTTATATTAATCAAAATCGTACAGATTTTGTAGAAACACTCCTCTTTTTGGATTATTATTTAGGATAAATGGAGCTGTTGTATAATGCTCAAAAATTGAGAATTTTTCGCTCCATTGATTTTTGTCGATTAATGGAGAAAATGTTACTCAATCGGGAGAATGGCTGTTTGAAGTCAAAAATTGAGTAAAAATATACTCCGTTTGATTATTATTTTACTCAGTAGATTTAAGCGCGAACATCTACGGAGCTAAAGTAAGATAAAACATTTGCACTTTATATATATTCTAGCTGAAATACCCGTTCTTCGCACGGGAATGAATGGACTTTTTGATATTACGATTTGTGGGGATTACTATTTATTGTAATAAAGAGATATAGCAAAATGGATATCGCTTTATATTGTGTTCAATAACCATGCATACCGAATTTCAAGGCAATCGTTTGTACGGTGCAGAAGGCCATGCGGCGTAGCGCAATCTAGTGGAGAGTTTTAGCAAAACGGATACGGCGGAAATATTCTTCGCATTCAGATATCGATGAATACGAAATTTCAGGACGATCGGCTGGACAGCCCTGACGACGCGACATCTAGTGGCAAATTATATAGGAAAATGGATAGCGCCAAACTCTTCCCCGTGTTCAAATATCTATGTATACCTATTTTCATAGCGATCATTTGCACAGTCAAGAAGTGATACACTGCAGCGCGATCTAGTGGTTAATTAAAGTAATGATTTGCTACAGTGCCGTCAAGTGGCGAGTTATAGCAAAATGGATAACGCCAAAATATTCTGATTGTTCAAATAGCTATGTATGCTGATTTTCATAGCGACCGTTTGAATGGTCAAGAATTTGGCCTGCTGCAGCGTCATCTAGTGGCGAGTTAAAATAATAATGCATTGCAGTGCCATCTAGTGGTGAGTAACATCAAAAGGAACACAGTTAGAATATATTCTTCGTGCTGAAATGTGTAAGTATAAGAAATTTTATGCCGATCGGTCGAACGGTATAGAAGTTGATGTGTTGCAGCGCCATTTAGCGGCAAGTTACAGCAAAATGGATACTGAAAAATATTCTCAGTGTTCTAATATCCGCGTGTACCAAATTTCATCGAAATCGGTTGGACGATATTCGCATAGTAAACGGCTAAACGGAGTAGAATTCGACGTTCTGCTGCGCCACCTAGTGACAAGTTAGAAGAAAACGGATAGCATAAAAAGCTTCTCAATGATAAAAGACTTAGGTGAACCAAATTTCATGGTGCAACGGTGCTGGAGTTTTTCAACCTCATACACACATACCAACATTCATTTTTATCTATAACCAGTATCATTATATATCCCAGTCTCAAATAAAATCCAGTTTCAAATCTAAGCCTCGCCAAAGTGCCAACATACGCCATTTTGCAAGAGTTTTTTCAGGAAATCATTCGAAGCATTGACTTAGCAGCAATCAATATGGGAAATGGTTCGGCCGCCAAAAAGTAAAGCACACATTTATTTGAAAAGGGGAATCCCTTAATACAACCGAATTTTTTTTAATTATCAACTATAACGTGTTTTATTCATCGTTACTCCGATGTACTAAATGAGAAGATTTCAATTTTCTGAAATTTGGCGGAATTCCCCCAACTTAAATCAATGTACTCAATTGGCGAGAATTCTGAAGATAGATCGCTTGAAATCCCTTAATAACTGCATTATTTCTTCACGGATCATTAAAATTTAACACTGTATTCTAATAAAACCTTTGCACTTGCTTTCAAAAATCTATTTCCTTAAGCTCTCAATAAATTGCGCCCAGCCGAAAACTGTGCAAACCGCTAGAACTCAGTTTCTCAAAATCAGCATTTGAGCCATTTTATTTTTTCGCCAAACTAAAAAAAAATTACATATTAGCCTCGGAAATCTTCAGTTCTTATTGTTTTGCGTATAAAACATTTCATTCCTGCTCCGATTTCCCATCATAAGCGTAATGTTTTCAAAATTATTGGGGGGGGCTTGCCCCACAACCACATATATTCACGTCAGTGGCGTACCCAAAGGGGGGTGTTAGGGGGATCATACCCCCCACCCCATGCGGAATTTTTTGCCCACAAAATGTATATTCTTCACTCCCTTATCATACACCCGTATACATATATGTGAGTTGCAGAAGTCGTACCCGCCCCATGAAAAATTTCTGGCTACGCCACTGATTCACGTACATATAACTTACTCATAGCTGCCAACTACTACGGAATATAATCAACCACTTTTTCTACATGATTTTTCGGTTAAAATACTCGTATAGCAAAATTTTTGAGCTGCACGCGCGAGCTGGTTACTATTTTGAAAAAAATAATTAAAAAATATACTGTTTACAAAAACTGGTTAGTGGTTAATTATATTCCGTAGTAGTTGGCAGCTATGACTTACTATATATAAGTGTAAATTATTGGAGTCGCTCGAGCTCTATGGGTCCATAGAATTCTACACCTATGTAAGGTAAGTATTCATGTTAGTATCTTCCTACCATGTTATAAGTTAAAAATAGAAGCAAAGCAAAAAATCCAAAGGAGGAAAAAAAACAAACATTTTCGATGAGATAGTGCATTTTAGACACATCTGAACTTTTCTTCATTTCATACTTTACATTGCATAATCTGATTTTAATTAACAGAGCTTGGAGCCAGAGGAGGGCAGCTTATAGTAACATTGTGTGTTACGTGGCGTCACAATGGATACTAAATCATGATTGAAATCAAACGAAAATTTTTAAAAGTAAAGGTTTTTTTAAACGTTTGTAAATGTGTAAAATACTTTTTTTTATGTTAGTATAAATGAGTTTTCTGTATTGAGTGGTAAATTATTGGGTGTGCTCAGCCCCTATTCACAATTTATTGGGGGGGGGGCTCGAGCCCCACGGGCCCATACAACTCTACGCCTATGTTTCCCATGCACACGATATTATAATAAAAAATTAATAATCTTACAAATATAAACTAACAAAAAAAAAACATTATTATTCTTTTATTTTTACTTTGAGAATTTAAAACTTCTTATTCGGCAAAATCGCCACACATGGGAACCACGATCCTTATTTCACACTTTTTTCACTAGAGGGGTTACAATTACGGAAAGGTTTTTGCATGGAGAACATAAAAAATCTCTTAAATTCCGGGAACGGGTGGACTTTCAAAGTTTTAAAGTGGACTATGATTTATTCTATATTATTTTACATATCTGTGCAAAATTTCAGGCTGATAGGTCCATTTTTGTGGATTTGTATACAACTCAAATCCACAAACAAACAAACAAACAAACAGAATTTCATTTTTATTTATAAGAAGATATACATTGAAATTACGATTTATTCAGGCAGTTGATGTCAGAAAGTTATCAATGATAGCAGTAATCAGCAAAAGTTGGAGAAAGTCATGGAAACAGTCTGTGCACAAATGGGTTAACCTTTTTCGTAAGAAAATCTACCTTTTCCACCTTTTGGGCCCTCCCCTAAATTTTTCTCTCGTCACTTCCCTGACTAAAATAGTTTCATATAAATGAAACATTAAAAATAACTTTCCTGGAAGTCTTTTTTGTGGTTTTCAAATATTCATTTAATCTTTTCAAAACAAAATCATACGCTTACCGCACTCATTTTGCCGCAGAATATTGCTCCTCAAAATCCGGTATGTCAGTGGAAACAGAAAGAAAAGTACATCTAATATATATGCATGATCAGCATTACACAAATGTGCTGACCTGACACAAATGGCACTTTTCATGGGGGAAAAAATAAAGCAAGAGGTTTTGAAAGTTGGTGTGCTGATTTAAATTCGAATGTTTCATTTTGTTTTTGTACTTCGCATTACGATGAGATAGATTAGTTTACGTTTGTGGATCTTCTTCGACAGATGTTTTCCTCATGTTTGATTCATAGTATATTCTTTGCAGGCTTCTGAGCTTCTTCCTTTGTTTTACCAAATTTAGATAAACTTTTGGGAAGTCAGTCTTTCTTTTACCATTATGAGGTTTTTTTCTTGACTTTTTCTTTTCCCTCTGACGCCATTTATTAAGCATTCAGCGGCTGCGTTCTTTGAAGCTTGTTATGCGCTTTTTAGGCTAACTGAATAGCTTTCTTATTCTTAAATTGTGTTGTAATATGTATAATGTTATATCGTGTTAAAGAAAAGGTATCAAAGGATGCCGTATGTATAGACCCCTTACTGCAGCAGTAAAAAACGTTTTTTTTCCACGGCACATTTCCAAGATGGGCTCATTTTTTTTATTTAAATTATTTTTTGATGCCAGCTTTGAAGAAATTTCGGCAACTTTTGGCGAGATTTTACGTTGCTAGGCTTATAAAATACCACAGTGCCTTTCATGGTCTAAACAATGATTGTTGACCATAGACTACATTTTGCTTCATTGTACATTTTGTTAATCACTTGAATATTAATGCACTTCTGTTCGATTTGAATGTCCTTCAATGGAATACAAGTAGCCTCTCTGGACGAGCATTGATACCCACCAAACACAGCCTAATCGGTTACGTGCAGGACCGAAATCGGCTTTGCTGGCTCAGCGTCGGCATTGGCATGGAGGGTGATTGGGGCAGTGTCGGTCCTGCTCCAGCATACTAAGCTGGCGCAATCAAGACAAAACGGGTATTGGCAACAGAACGGTCCGATGTCGCTAGTTTTTTAGGGTTAGCAGGTGGTGTCAGGGGAGTACTGTGGCATAAGATAGAACCGATATCAATCGAGAAGTGGAGTTTTTAAACTAAACGGAGTATATCTGGCAAATAGCATGTGTTGGTGAAGAATTTTTTTTATTTTATGTTTTCAACACATATCACTTTGTTTTGTGCCCGTGGAGCTCAAATGCGCCCCGCTCCACCGTTAAAAAATACTTGCATTCCCTACCGTTTACTTTTTTCTTTGTACTCCTTCCTCCTCTGCAGAGAATAGTTCCCCAGATTTTAATTTAAGGCGCAAAAGCCTGTTTTGCATTGATTCAGTCTCAAGGAGAAATGAAAATTCAAAAGCTAGACTTATAAAATACCACAGTGCCTTTCTTGGTGATTGTGCTCTTTAAATTGGTGAGTCTGCATTCTCCTTCGCTGGCTTAACTATAGCAGGGGCGCAGCGTTTATGTAGGTGAGCCCGCTCAAGTAGTACGCTGTTTTGGCATCATCTTCCCCAGTACCACAGTAGTTTCGGTCAATATCGAGGCGATATTAGCCAACCTCGTCACACGTCGGCGTAAATCGGTCGTTTTGTCTGGATTTTGGCTAATATTGCCCAACATGAGTTTTCAATACTGAAAGCTTTAAAAAGCGTGTTTTTTAGCTTTTAACTCTATATTGTGTTTATTTCCCGATTAATAGAGGCTATAAATCATATATAACAATATTTTAAGTTTGATTCATCTCATGGAAAAATAAAAAATGTAGAACGGCATCGGGCTATACTGATCGATCTCGACAAAGAACGGTGTGGCAACCATCGCCACACATCGCTGAACTCAGCCATAAAACGGCCGTTTTATTCGATTTCGGCCAAAATTGCCCGATGTCTGTATTCCGATATTTAGAGTTGTGGAAGGTTTTTATATTAAATTTCTCAGTTTGGTTTCGTTTGCTATGCCGGAAAATTAGAATTACGCAAGCATTTTACATTTCACAGTCCCTTGAAAAGGAAAACATAAATGAATGTCGAACAATACTGGTCAATCTCGCTAGAGATGCAAATAACGCATACATTGTCTCAAATGGAGTGGGTTTGGTAGCGATTTTGGCCAATATTATCAAATGTTGGTATTGCGATATTGAAAGTTTTTATATTTAATATATCCGTTTATATTTAGTTCTTTTATTTTTCTTTAGTTAAGAAATAATAGTAAAAAATTGCCGCATTTTAAACATTCACGATCTGGTTTAAAAACAAAAAGAATGAATATCGTACAATAGTGGTCAATATAGCAAAAACTCCAGATGCTAGCCATTGGCACCCAATTATTTGTCCTTTTTGTTGCGAGTTGAACCAATATTCCAAGTAGCACAGCAGTACTGGCAAATATTGAGGCAATATTGGCCACTTACGGCAGAGATAGGCTCAAAGCGGTCGTTTCGTCCCGATTTTGGCCAATATTGGTACTGCGATATTCAGAGTCATAAAAAGTTTTGTAATTAGCTTTTAAGGCTCTTGTGTACTAACTTCGGAAATCGATCGCCGCAATGTTATTCTATCGAGAAAACGGCCTTCACTACTACCGCATTTCGAAACGAATTATTGTATTTTTTTATCCATTCTTTCCCCCCCTTAATCTTAAAATACTGATCTACATTTATTTTTAAACAGAATTTATCTAAAGCAATTAGTAGTACATTAATTACATCTAAACATAATTTGAAATTTGTCCAGAAAGAAAACTTTCTTACAAGGTGTAATAAATGTACTTTTAAAATTGCTTTAGATAAATTCTGCTTAAAAATAAATGTAGATCGTTGTTTTCAGATTAAGGGGAAAAAAGAATAAATGAAAAATATGCAATACTTTTTTTCGAATTGCGGTAGTAGTGAAGGAGGTTTTCTCCATAGAATAACATTGCGGCGATCGACTTCCGAAATTAGTGCACACGAGCAAGCTTTCATTCTGTTTATTTATGTTAAGTAGAGGTTATAAATAATATAACTAATGTTTACATTTCATTGATCTAATGTAAAAAATAAAGCATGCAGACTGACATCGGGCAGTACTGGCCGATCTGGCAAAGCAACGACATTCCAAAACGTTCCAACATTCACTCCGAAATTTTAACTTCCTGGAACATGTCCCACGGCATGTAGAGGTTAGCACCTTCTACTGCCACGTCCATGATTAGATATTCGAATCTCAAGCTGGTCGGATGTTGGCTGAAAAATTATTTCCAGGTACAAAAATAATTACGAGATTTATTACCAAGATGCAACACTAAAATAAAATTTATCACTCCATATAATTAGCTGAAAATCATTAAATGATTTTTGAACCCTTTCGGCCTTCACCGATATTGGACGGTCCAGATTTTACCGATATTGGCCAATATTGCAAACTCTCTGTTTTCGACATTAGCCAATATTGCTGTGCTACTGGGGTTCTTTACTTTTGGACGCACGCAAATTTTACCAAGTAAAATTAATATCTGACAGCAAGTAAAATTAATACCCGGTACAACCCAGTTCTCTTTTGGGATCAGTCGTGCCGCGGGGTTCTCCGTTACGCTGCTGGTCCTTTGAGCTAAAGAGAAGAGCAGGCTCGAGAAATATATTTTTCCTAGTATTCTGCTTACATTTAGGAAAATAACGACTATTTACGGTCCGGAATGCTTCCAAGCTGATGCTGATAGTTTCAAAGCTGTCTATGTCAGTGGCGTATCCAACGAGTTTAAATGAATACACTTGAGCCTAAAAATCTGTTATAGGGCTATCACACTAAGAAAAATCCGACCAACTTTCCTCGCAAATCAAGTTTCCGGTCGATTTTCTCCGCCTTTACCTTGACGACCGCGAACTCCAAATTTTTCCTTTCCGAAGGAAAAAATCCGAGTCGGACGAAATTTCGGCCAATCAGAGTACTTCTTCCTGCTACGCCATAAGCAATTTCGAGCAATGGCGACTACTATTATGTTCGAAGCTTGGCTGCTTGGCTCGATGTCAGAATCACGTGTAAATAAAATTATGGCCTCGTTCAAGTGGACTTTGGAATTAAAGATTGCTGCCCATCCGATGCTGCCGATCCGATGTAAATATACCAACGCACGATAAATAAAATAAGAACCTGCACACCAAATCAGCGATGCGATGACTATTTGTCGTCGGAGAAAGTTTGTTTACTTTTGCAACCCTTAAAGATAACCACGCCTTCAAGTCCGTCGGAAAAGTTGGTCCAGCGAGAAGTTGCTCGAATTTTCCCTTTAGTGTGATAAGGCCATTACTTGCTTGGGAGTTTAATCCACAATTGAACACCGGCTTTTAAGCAATTTAGGAACTTATTTTTTAATAATTCCAAATCTTCCTGTCAAAATCTTATTTATTTTTTATATAATTTTAAGGGGACATTTTACTATTTCAATATCTTTTTTTTTTTTTTTTTTTTTTTTTTTTTCATTTTAAAAAATATGGTACAAATGATGAACTGAATGCATTTCAACGGTCAACTAAAATTACATTTTGAAATAATAATAATTGCACATTTATGTAAATTTAAAATATGTATTATTTTAAAATACCTTCTACTTTTTTATAAAATTAAAGATTTTTGTCTGATTTTTAAAAGAAAGATTTTCATTTGCAAATTACTCGAGACTGTGCATGGATTTTTAGATACATAAATAACGTTTACACAATATAACACAATATAACGCTTAATATGATTTTTCTACTGACATATAGAGAGTAAAACAATAAAAAAGAGCATATCTTCATATAATTTCTGAAATAAAAAAGAAAGAAAACTGAAGGCTAATTTCATGCATAGATTTTTCAGATGTACAATAAATAATATGTAATAAATTTTAAATCTTTAGCTCAAATACAAACAAAAAAGCTTTAGCATTTTTAAAACATGAAGAAAATATGAACATGGTGAAAAAGCCATTATAAGAGTTTGTTTGAAAATGAAATTGCACTGAGTGTATGAACAAATTTTAGAATATCTCGTGATATTATTGGCGTATGATTAAAAATAAGATGTCAAAATATTCAAAATTTAACAGACATTTAATATTTAAAAAAGAAAATTGATTGTTGACCAAATTTTGTGGTTAATTGTTCCCTTAAAGGTGCATAAAGTTTGTACCGTGAAAACAACTTTACATTATTTGCACATTACTTAGACGCTCAGAGGGTTAAAAAAACGAACGATTCATGTCTCATAAAAGATTTACATATTAACCGCTCCACCACACTGAACCTTTCTTTAACAAAAATTGTGCGAATCTTCTCCTATTAAATATAAATAAATTTGTTTGTACTTTTTGTGACTGTTTACTAGTAATTTCATCATGAAGTTTCATTCAAGAACAATACTCAATTTTTGAGTATAGTTAGCTTGTTCTTCTATGAAATATTTGTCTAATTAATCAAGTTTTGTGGAGAGAACTTAGTTTACGTGAGGATACTTTCTTCACTTTAATTGTCTGCTGCATTTTAATTGTGTACAGTTTTATTAATATTTGATAGCGTGGAAACATGACTCACGCCTACTTTAAAAAGCTTAAAAAAAAACATAGCATTCAAAAATAAAAAATAGAAATAGAGCTCAAAGGAAATAAATTTTAAACAGTGCACATTCAGTGTTATTTTATTAAAAGTACAATGTTCATCAAGACTGGGTATTAAAAGTGCATTCCAAAACTAAACTAAAATATAATTAATGTTGAGAGGAAATAAAGTTTCAAACATTTTTCATAAATAAAGTATTAAGCTTAAAACTACATATTTAGTTACATTAACTTATTATCCTTGTGCTTCGCATTTAATTGCGTTATAGTCTTTTAAATTAATATTTTTCTGTCAACTAATATGATGAATCTTGGAAAAAAACGAAAAATATAAATTTAATATTTTCCTTTATAAATGCACAAATAATACATTTAAAATATTCTGCGGTTTGTTTTCTTCCATTTACATCATTATCCAGCGTAATTTGTGTTTTTATATGTCTTGTTGATGATATGTAAAATTCATTGATGTCAGAATTGTTTTTCTGAATCTCTTGCTAGCGTAGCGCAGAACATCATCTTTCCGCCCAAAATGTATCTGCTTGCCCTCTGGATTCGTCAAGGACTAGTCAAAGGCATAATCACAAACGTGTTCTTTTAATGTACGGTGCTGCAAGCCTATATGCCTATGCACCATGCACCCTGACTTACTTGCCGGAGGCAACACTGCTTGTGTTCAGACTAGCCGTCTGCAAATTTCCCTCCCCCCTTTTCCACCCCCTTCCTTGAACAATTCTCGACTGAAAACTTGCTTTTTCCAAATTCATTTCATCTTTGTCTTTCATCCTGTGGCCAATCGCTGAGTTGCATGGAAGAGTAAATTTTCGATAATTTTCGTTAGTTCGTTATTCCTTCTAGTCTATGAGATGTTTTTTTACAAGTGGATAGTTTTCAAGAATGTATTGGAATATAAGTTTACAGCCAACACGATTCATGGTTAGCTTGACATATTAATATGTTTGTCTGGCCCTCTTTAAATTGTGTTTAGAAGAGTAAATTTTCGATAGCTTTCGCTAGTACCTTACACCTTCTCCTACGTAGGGTGCTTTTTACAAGTACACACTTTTCAAGAATGTAATGGAATATTTTTCAAGTTTATTGCTAGCACGGGTGCAAGGTTAGCCAGACGTATTAATAATAGATATATACGTCTGGCTGTCTTTAAAGTGTGTTGGCCGGTTATTAAAGTTTACCGGGGTAGCTACTAATTTTAATTCCAGTCGTCAAAGCTAATTTAAATAAATAAAGTTTTCCTAATGATGTGTTTTCGAGTTGGGGAACTAATTATAAGCTTATTTGGGAAATCTATAGGGTGGCGATCGTGCCGTTTTTTATATTGTTGCCGGTACTGGACCGCTTATTAACCCTTTGAGGCGCAACCCTTTCCCAATGCTGAAAAAAGGGCAGCCAGCTGTCGTCAAAAAGAGGTCTCTAGATCTGTGGCACGCGATGAACGTTTCGATCGTCCTCCATCTTGCTGGTAGTTAAGTCGAGCGATGGCAACGGCTGCCCTTTTTTCAGCATTGGGCAATCTATCTAGCTGTTCTCGCATTCTTCCATTTTTCAGCAGATGTCAGTGCTGTTAAAAAGAATCGTGACCATTTTTTGACGGGAAAGGACGTGCTAAAATGTAAAGGATTCTCGTGGAGCTCTATCACCCGCAACTATATTTATAGAAATCAAATCTATTCTTCGTGACTGGCAACAGTCAAAACGTCCGAGTTGAGTGTACCCAGAGCGGGATCAGTGCGCGTTAAAGGGTTAAATGTTGTCGGTTGGAAGCTGTCATGAGGTCGGGACCGTATCACTATCGTTACATCCGACACCACACCAAAGTCTTGACGGACCGCTGCATCTCCAGGGGCACCTAAATTTGTCTTAATCGGTGAACTATAACCGATGACACATTTGGCCGTTTCTGCGTTGGTATGCGGTTGTCGGCCCAAAACTTACCCGATAGGGCTTAGATGTGATGTTTGCCTGCTCTAACTGGATCGCATGTCCTGAACAACTGAATGCTCCCCCTGTAGACTTTTAACCCTTTAACGCGCAGTGGTCCCGCTCTGGGATCACCAAACTCTGATGTTTCGACTGTTGCCAGTCACGAAGAATAGATTGGATTTCTATAAAAATGCGGGTGACATAGCTCCCCGAGAATCTTTTACTTTTTAGCACGTCATTTCCCGTAAAAAAATGGTCACAATTATTTTTAACCGCACTGGCATCTGCTGGAAAATGGAAGAATGCGAAAACAGCTGGATCGATTGCCCAATGCTTAACAAATAGGGATGGACGCGAGACGAAAAATAAGCGTCTCGCGTCTCTCAAAATAGCCTAAAAGCTTGTCTCGTCTCGCAAAAATCCCTATATCTTAATGTTAAAAATGTGTGTCTTGTCTCGCATAAAAGCTGTAAATATCTGTCTCGTCTCGCAAAATAGTCGTCTCGCGTCCATCCCTATTAACAAAGGGCAGTTGTTGCCATCGCTTGACTTAACTACCAGCAAGATGGTGGACAATCGAAACGTTCATCGCATGCCACAGAAAGAGACCTTTTTTTGAGGACAGCTGACTGTGGCACAGCCCCTGGAAAAGAAAACTTATACGCTATTGTCTACAGGCTTTATTGCAACGGACGTATTTTGGGTAATTCTAAAAATAAAGTAGTCGACTGCAATCAGAAAGAGAGGTGCCAAACTAAATTTTACCACAGTCTGAAATTTAAAATTTAAACTTTCTGGGGCTAGTAATTTTTTGTTATGTGAGATACGTACGCACATACGCTCAAGTGTCGTGCCGAAAATTGTCAAACTGCATTCATGGTTGTTCGAAATGGATAGTATATGCATGCATACCTACAGCAGTTACGCATTCATTTTTCAAAGTGAATTCAGGGACTGTCGAAATCGATTGTTTCTGTCGAAATCTGAATACCAAAATTTTACACGATTGCAATACTTACTTTGCTTCGTATAAGGAAACAAAAATAGTTTTTTATATAACCCATTTCTTTACTTCCATCTTTTACTGCTCTTTTAATAAAATTCTCTTGCAATTTAGCTGTGTAAAATTTTTAAATCCATCACATAAAAACCAGGTGTGAAAACCGTATCTCTGTATCAAGTTTGGAGCTTTATGTGACCTTAACAGAAACCCTTTCATAACCAGACCTACGTCACCCTGGGCAAGCCTTCATTTTGGTTGCCATTTTCTTTGGAAACGTAAAGGATTTTGGCATTTCCTTCAATACGGTGCCTGGGGCACGCACCCAGTATGTATTGTTCTTTTCCTTTTTGTCGAGGTGCTCTTTTTGTCGATAAAAATCTATGATTGATTGAAATGTTTTATCTCACATTTTTTGTTATTGTTCACCTTTGTTCTCGTCCGCAAATAAAAAATTTACTTAATTCATTATTTTGTGTAGTTTGTGTACTTAGGTTTTATAACAGATATTCGGCACGCACATTGTGACGTACGTAAGCTGAAGCCAAGATTAAATTGTCCGGGTTCAATAAAAATAAGAACAGATTTCCTAAAAATTATATTTAATGAATTATATACAAGCTATGTACATGGATCAGGTATCGTAGGTATCGTATAATATAAATTCTCGTATAAAACTTACGTATGAGATCGTAGAATACACCGTACAACAGCTCTTTTTGTTCTAGCGCGTAAACTAGAGATGGCCAATGATTCGATGAGTCGAATCAGTGATTCGAATCTTGGTACTGAGTGGCCCAGTCTTTACACTCACTCTCTACTGATTCGAATCTCAAGCCCTCAACTGTGGGGAAATACATTCCAAGTTCGAAGGGAAGGAAAACTTATTTTCCCTTTGCCATTCCCAGAGATTTTCCCTTACTCTTTCAACTCTTTTCGACTCTTTACGACTCTTTTCGACTCTGAGTCGATAGATGATTTGAAACAGCAAATGAGTGGGTGTGGGTGAGTTGGTCACTGAGTTGGTGCAGCAACGAATCTTTACTGATTCAGTGTTTCGCTCTGTTTCGGTGATTGTATACGATCGTTGAGATTTGTTAGTTTTTCGAATCTTCTATCGATTCAGAGTCGAAAGGAGTCGAAAAGAGTTGAAAGGATGTTTCATTTAATTAGAGGGTTTTTTTCGAATCTTCTATCGACTCAGAGTCGAAAGGAGTCGAAAAGAGTTGAAAGGATGTTTCATTTAATTGAAGTTTTTTTTTCGAATCTTTGGTGTTTCATTTCTTGGTTGGTGGTCGGATTTAAAGTTTCATCTGTCTGTGGGTGTGGAGTGGGTCGAACATCGTTTGCTTTTGGCGGGGAGCATAGGCGTTACTTCCTAAGGGCAAGAGGGGTCAATCCCCCCCCCTCCGAAAAAAAAATTAAGAAAATAAACGGAACGTTAAGTTTACATGTGAAGGGAAATAGAATGAAATAAAGTTAGGATTGTGCTTGTCACTTTTAATGAAGGATACAGGGGCGGTATTAAGCACTCTCACAAAAGGACTTTGTAGTAAGCAAAATAACATTTCGCTTTATTGCTGCAGATTTCGTTTAAGATATTTTTTTTACCTTGTTTGTCGTTTAAGGGGAATTATTTTATTTTCTTTCGTAATTCAGAGAAATACAAAATAGGGTCTAAATAAGCAGTGGAGTAGTTAGTGTTATTGACAGTGGCGTAGCCAGGATTTTATTTCGGGGTGAGCTGGGTATCAAATTTAAAGATAAAGTTCAATTGTAAGCTAAGTAAAGGGTCTCATTTTTTTTTGGGGGGGGGGCAGCAGCCCCTCAGTAGGACTGGGCCAAAAATCGATAAATATCGACATATCGGTTTTATTTCAACATCAAATATCCGATATTCCCATTTTCATTTCAGTGAAATCTCGAATTCGATAAAGGTCAAAAATACAGGTCGGCCAGGGGCGTAGCCAGAAATTTTTCATGGGGGGGGGGGTTATGACTACTGCAACTCATATATATGTATACGTGTGTATGATAATGTAGTGAAGAATATACATTTTGTATGGCAAAAAATTCCTCATGGGGGGTTATGACCCCCTAAACCCCCCCCCCTTGGCTACGCCTCTGAGATCAATATCCTGAGATCAAATCCTGAGATCAATACCAGCTTGTGATGCTTTTGCTACTGCTTTCTCTCCGTTGATGAAGATGCCGGATCGCGGAAAAAACAGCTCCATGGTTTATTAGTCTAATTACCATAATTAATTAACGTATATCTCGGAACCTATCCACTGGAGCGCGTTTTTATTGATTCTCGACCCCCCCTAGACTCAACACCCCACCGATACTTAAAATTTCGAATGCTTTGACACCAAACTTAACCTTTTAATCTTACAGGCCCAGGGGGTCATACGAAGCTCCCCTATATTTTCAATTTGGGCATTTTAAACACTCGCCTCCTCCGGCGGCATCTCCAAAGTCTGGAAACCATCCCAGAGCCAATTTCTACATGTTTGCAGTCCTTTTAAGCCTCAATCATTGTTAATTAGTCTAATTACCATAATTAATTAACGTATATCTCGGAAACTATCCATCGGAGCGCGTTTTTATTGATTCTCGCCCCCCCCTAGACTGAACACCCCACCGATACTTAAAATTTCGAATGCTTTGACACCAAACTTAACCTTTTAATCTTACAGGCCCAGGGGGTCATACGAAGCTCCCCTATATTTTCAATTTGGGCATTTTAAACACTAGCCTCCTCCGGCGGCATCTCCAAAGTCTGGAAACCATCCCAGAGCCAATTTCTACATGTTTGCAGTCCTTTTAAGCCTCAATCATAGTTAATTAGTCTAATTACCATAATTAATTAACGTATATCTCGGAAACTATCCATCGGAGCGCGTTTTTATTGATTCTCGACCCCCCCTAGACGTATACCCCCATCGATACATAAAATTTCGAATACTTTGACACCAAACTTAACCTTTTAATCTTACAGGCCCAGGGGGTCATACGAAGCTCCCCTATATTTTCAATTTGGGCATTTTAAACACTAGCCTCTTCCGCCGGCATCTCCAAAGTCTGGAAACCATCCCAGAGCCAATTTCTACATGTTTGCAGTCCTTTTAAGCCTCAATCATAGTTAATTAGTCTAATTACCATAATTAATTAACGTATATCTCGGAAACTATCCATCGGAGCGCGTTTTTATTGATTCTCGACCCCCCCTAGACCTATACCCCCAACGATACATAAAATTTCGAATACTTTGACACCAAACTTAACCTTTTAATCTTACAGGCCCAGGGGGTCATACGAAGCTCCCCTGTATTTTCATTTCGGGCAGTTTAAACACTAGTTTTACTTGAGCAAGGAGAGAGAGATGCTAACTGCCCGAGAACTCAGCGGAGAAGAAACCCGATGAATGGGTGAAGGGTGTTTAAATAGTACGGTTTTCGGCACAGAGAGAAGGAAAATTTCTTTAGTTGTTTTATTGATTCAAGATTCGAATCACTGATTCGAATCATCGAAGTAGTGAGTGAGTCGAGATTCGAATCAGTAAAATGAGTCGAGCCGCCCATCTCTAGCGTAAACCATGGCGTAAACACGGTGGGGTTGAGGTGTAGCTCGCTGCTGACTCCAAGGTGGGAGAAACCATGGAGTCGAAAAGGGGGTGCAGCTGCCACACACATCGTACGTTGATATATCGATGAATTGACTTCGCCCGAGTGCTGTTTCATTTTATCTCAATAAGAAAAACAATGCATACTCAAGGTTTTCCCAAAAATATGAGAACACGCTCTAATTCCTTATCCCTTAGCCTCCTCAGATCTGATATAAATCTCAGATTAAAGAAGAATCACAAATTTAAAAAAAAAGCTATTATACTTAAAATTGACAAGAGGAATAATTTTTGGCACTCTAGCAATAAACGTTTATGTTCTAATTCATGCAGAAGAGCCCAGCGTTTATGTTCTAATTCATCTAGAGGCCCTGGCCATTTTTATTCAAAGATATCTTTGAGACTTTTAGTATAAAAGGCTGACATTTTGTGCATCACCTTACTATCGTATGAGGCACATTTTGCTAGGTGGGACTCTTTTCTACGGCAGTCCTACAAGCTTAAAAAGTATTATTTACTGAAAATTAACAAGGATATTTTTTTTCTTAGCGTAGTCTGTTTTCCTGCCTTATTTTGAACATTTTTTCACATTACATTGCGCACTTATCTATAATGGATAAAGAATTGAAGCGTGCTATCTTCTTTTTGGAGCATTCATTACAATACACTCTATAATGTTTTAAAAAATAAAACACCACACTCCAGTGAACAGAACGGAATTCTTCCTTTTGTCATTCTGCAATCTATTTTTCCCGGGAGTTTTCCCTTTCTGGAACATTTTTTAACCTCAACAGTGCATCTGATCCACTTACACAGGAGTTTAGACGGCTTGGCTTCCAAATCTCAGAGCAATTTGTTTTGGAATTCTCCAGGGGAATAATTTTCGCTTTTGAAAATTTTTTTTTTTTTTTTTTTTTTGTATAAATCCCGTAGTTTTCAAAGAACAGAATATGGTAAAAGTTCAGTGATCCAGAGGTGATGCGGCTGGAAACGTAAGTTCTCTCAGGAGGACAGAATCGCTCATATTTTATTATTCGTTATCCTAGAAATGAAATGTGTAACTTTTCAGTAGCAAGCATTTAAATTAAATGCGATTAAATAAATAACTCCTTGACCTTTTCATAAATAAAGTAGTATTGTTTTATTTACATAGGACCACTACTCTGTTAATAGAAGTAGTTCAATATTTTACCATACAATGGTACTAAATTAGCTGCAACCTTCCTATGGAGAAAGGTTTCACCATGATTTGGATTTATTGATCAGTATAAGCATCCATTATGGTGCAAAGTTTCTCCATAGGAAGGTGTATGGTGACCATTTTAGGGTGAAATGTTGAACTACTTCTAATAACAGAGTAGTGGTCCTATGCAAATAAAACAAAACGTTTCTTTCAACGTTGATATACGTTATAATACAATGGGTGTGTTCAGACTGCCACTTTTGAGTAACTCGAGTTATTCGGGAAAAATTCAACCAGTTTTTTATCTCTGATTTGAGCTACTCGGGGAAATAAAACAAGGTGTTTCACGCTTCCAAGCTGAATAACTCGAGTATTACTGGAACTCCCCAAAGAGTTTCCTTGGGCAGTTTGAGGAGATAGATCACATATGACCTTTACATGTTATTTCCGTTCGCTCCAATTGGTAGTAAATAAGTGCAGACGTGTTTATTATTATTATTATTATTATTATTATTATTAATTACGAACGTACATGGCAAAAATACCGTCCATGATGTCAATCTCCCCGAGTAGCTCGTGTTTCACTTGAGATTTACTCGCCAATTACTCAAAAGTGGCAGTCTGAACGCACCCAATGTGTCCTAAGACTGCCCGCACTCCGACTTACCGGAGCTAATTGTCAATTATTTATTTTAAATATTAAATTTTATCAGCTGCTTATCATTGTACCGATTCTTTAGTTTTTATTACTAGAGGGCTATTTCGTTCGGCATATTTTTGTGGACCGATTTGCGTCGACACATTTTCGTTGCATTTTTCAATTCATGCAGGTATCGCGGGTGAGAATAAAATGTTGAAAATCGCCAAGTTTTGGCATTTTTGATGGTTTATCGCCAAATTTAGCATTAAAAAATAAGTTTCCAAAACTGAACCTAACGTGAACAATATCTTCCATATTTGGCTGGGAACTGGCAAGCCTTACAGTTTATGACGAAGAAAAAGAACAGGTTGAATATGCCTGGCGAAGATTGTAAGTTTTAATAAGCAATTTTAATATACATTTCGATTACAAAGCAGTTTTTAATGGAAAGAAGAAAAATACGGCTCACTCATGAATTGTGACGCTCTTTCCAACTTAATGGAATAAGGAAGAAAAATACTGACGACGGATGGATTATAATACGCTTTTAATATATAGCACATGAAAGCGTATTTAAAGTATGAAAGTTTCAGATTTTTATTTATTTATTCATTTATTTTTTTCATTTTAATTATATATTTTATTTTATTTTTATTTCAGTTTTTGTACTTTTCGGGTTTAAGTTGTGAGAGAATAAAGTTCTATGTTATTTTGTTCTTCAGTGAAATGAATTTATCACGCAATTAGTGCTCCGCATGATCTATTTCGAACGCAAATCGTATGAAAAGGGCAAATATGTTTAGCTAAATAAGTATCCAAATAACATACGTATGCCATCAGTTCGGCAACTTTTAGAACAGTCTGTATTACTAAACAAACAAAAACAATACAAAAGTTAGCTGATTGGGATTTCTTTAGCCGCACTGAGAAACGTGACGGCATTAATGAAAAATTGCTTGACGCTGATAAACTCTGTCGCAAAACTTAACCGACTTAAAAAAAAAAAATCGCACTTTGTGCAATTCTAAATAGCTTCTATATATTACACAGCTGGAAAGTTTATAAAATAAATAAAGTATTTTCTTTTGCTGAAGCACAAAGAATTTAAATATTTAAATAATTTTAGATTCCGCATGAATTGGTTCAATTTTTAGGCACGAGCGTGATTTTTTACTAATTTTTAGCTATGTAATGATCACATTAAATTGCTAACTTTAAAATTAGAAAGTGTTTATTAGAGGATTTGTTACGATAATTTGAATTAAAGAAAAATGTACCGAGTTAATAAATTTTTCGTTAAATTAAGTTAAAGGTATTTATCACATTCATCATTACCCAGACAGCACATAAGCTTAAATCAAGCTTGACATTTCCTTGAATTTGACGTATTAATGCAAGCTTGGCTTTAGCTTGATTTTAGCTTTCAAAGTGCGCAGTGATGGCGCCATCTGTGAAAGAGAATGGACATTAATTGTCTAGCGTCCTCAAATTTGCTGAAAGTTCGTAAAAGATGTTTATTTTATTACCAGTGCCATATTACCGGCATACAGGGCAAACGGGGTAACTGCCCAGGGCGTACAGATTTTTGTACCCAAAAATCTTACATCTTACACTTTTGTAGTTTTAAAATAAAATTACAAAGGATAAAAAAAATTCAGAAGTTAAATAATTTTTTTAATTATAAAGTATGAACAATGAAAATAATTCAAATTTACATTTGTATAAATTAATTTAAACTTATTTTTAATTCTTCGAAATGCTCTATATCGATATAGCATACCAATATGTAGGAAAATAACTAACCACATTTGTAAAGAGAATTTTTAGCGTTAAAAAATAGCAAAATTTTTCAATTATTTGTAATTTTAAGAAATATGTACAAAAATGACTAAAGTGTTTGTATTCCATACATCTTAGCAACTGTGATATAGCATTTCGAAGTAACGTTTAACGATCTGTTTCTTTGATTTCAGATTACTTAACACAAAATTTGTTTTAAGTAAGTAAACCCATTCTATATTTCAAAATATGGAAATTCTTCAAAATAAAATACAATTATACTACGAAATTGATTTCAAAATCAGTCGTTTGTCTCGATTTTGGCCAGCAGTATTGCTCATGAGTGTTGCGGTACTGAAAGTTTTAAAACATGTGCTGCTCTTAAGTTTATATTATGTTTATTTCCCTATTAGTAGAGTCTCTAAATCACACATAACATTATTTTAATTTTGATGCATCCCATGGAAAAATAAAAGAAACAAATAACACATCGCCCACTTATCAATCTGGCGAGAAAACGGCGTGATAAGTCACTTCAAACTTTAGTCACATATGCGTGAAGCTTAGTAGCTGAACGGATAGCGAGCATGACTCCCAACCGAAAGGTCTCGGGTTCTATTCCAGCCACGAACACTTGACGGAAACAAGTTAAATTGAAATTCAGCGTAGAGAGGGAAAATGCGTGGCAAAGTGAAATATGTGGGGCGAGTTCGGCGCCCCGTGTATTTAGGAAAATTTTTTAAGCTTGAAATGTCAAGCTTAATGCAAGCTGGGCAAGTGTAAACTAGAACACTTGATTCAAGCTTGCATTAAGCTTACACGCTTGAAATTTTGAAGCTTAATTCAAGCTTATTGACTTGATAAATCAAGCTTGCTGCAAGTTTGATGCAAGTTTGCTGTGCTGTCTGGGTTACTGAGATATGTAATACATTTTTCTTACAATTGGCTTATTCTGCATAGGGTCATCCTTCATCCTTCTTATCGTATATAGAAATTTTATTTAAAAAACAAAAAAGAGGTAAGTAACGATGAGTTACTTCGTAAACTGCCTTTCGTCCTACGTAAATAATTCTGACGGTAGTTTCAAAAGATTAGACTAACTAAACAATGTTGTGGATTTTATTTATTTATTTTGTAGTAGCAGCGATGCATCAGCGAAATCTTTTTTATTTTTCCCGTTATCTCATATTTTTTCTCAGTAAAGTAGTAAAATTTTTTAATGTCCCTCGCGAAATTTACTACCTGTAAAATATTGATATTGCATTAACTGTATTTAAACATGCATTTCACTTTAATGTGAATCTTTCATACATTAAATTTTTATACAAGTTTGCGTATCCAAATGTTTCAAAAATTTGATATTTAAAATGACTTCCATATGGTGATGAATGTTGGCATTACTTATTAAATCACCAGGCATATATTTTAATGTTATATACTTCTGAAACGACAACGCTCTGCGTTCAAATATAAGAAAATGAAATATGTAAACAGATGCTATTAATATTATATATAGTATTCATAAAATCATATTTGAAATCCCTATTACAAAAGTTTATAGTATATTTCGTAGTACAAACACTAAACTTGAAGAGTTTTCACTTAAAATCCATAACTATGATATATTGGCATTGCATCATATTTCACATAAAATCTTACATAATATAGGTCTGTATAACTATTTTACTGCACAAAGGTAAATAAACATAAAAAATAGTTTTTTGAACCGTAGATTATATTTTTTAAATATTTTATTTATTCTTTGTCCGCACAATATATGAATGTAGCCCAGGTAGCTCGGTTGGGAGAGGCGTCGATCTCGCAACCGATAGGTTATGGGTTCAATCCTGGGACCAACCAAAGAGCGTCGTGCTCGCTAATGGCGACTGGGGCACGTTAAATATACCCGTGGTCGCAATGCCCTCCAAGTTCCCATCCAAATCGATACCTCTGGAGGCGGCAAAACTAAGCCTTGGGGTCTTCTGCTTCGTATTTAAATCAAAATTAAGAAACCCCATCAACGATTGGCAGTGCTGCTATCTATCGGCTCTCTAATGAGGTAGAAATGTACTCTTCGGGAGTTTAGTAGAAATTAACACCCTTAGCCGATACTGCCGCAATTGAACTAATCTGGATTTGGGGCTGGCACAAAATGCTGTAAGAGTAGAAGTGCTTAAGCCTCCATATTCCATGAAAGCAAGAAAGACAAAGACAAATATACGAACGTATAAATTCAATGTATTGGCATTGTAAATGATTATGCTGAAAGCTACATATCCAACTACTACACACATCCATATATTATTTTCGTTGCTTCAGGAGGAATTTCATTTTGTTATTATCTCTGACTCTTTCCATTTAAAAGAATTAAAAATGAGCAATGAAGTTACTCATAATTTATGGAGAAACATTAAAATTGACTGTACTTGCACATAACACTATAAAGCAAAATTTACACAGTATCATTTCTGTCATAATTTAAAAAAAAATAAAACTGAAATTCTTCGAAAGAAATAAAACAGCACTGCAAACGGTGTTTAAATTCAAACGGCATTTAAATGCATTAACACACCCTACTACATAATAAGGCTTGATTTCAAAGTAATTTATATAAAAATGCGCGGCTAACAACCGTTCCGGAAATCAAATTCATTAAGACATTCCGCACAGCAAGTTTTCCAGTTACATTTAGAATTTCTTTAAAATTACTGCTATCTTGTTTCACTGAGCTTATATAAATTTCTCAGCAAACACTCCCAAATCCAATTTAAACCCTTTATATCCTTTTTCAATTGATTCGCAATTTTTTCCCCCTGTCGAGTATTCTCGTGGAGCCATTTTTTTTTTCACTCTATCCAAACAGCGCTCCTGGCACACTTACGCAAAATTTTAGACAGTTACACTCCCAAATCTCGACGCAATTTATTTTGGGGACTCTCCAGGCTGTTTCCTCATGCAGAAACCATCCCATCTCCCTGGCGGTTCTCTTGCGTTGGTCTGTTAATCTTTAAACGAAGATTTTTATCAAACGAACTTCGATCGCGACGGGGAGGGTGGAAATTTTAATACGTCGTTCTTTTTTTTTCTCTGTTAAGTTTAGTTATTTTATCAGTGGCTTTACTCTCTTGATTTTGATCGAATTTTATGGAAGTTATATTTGGTGCTAAGTATGAAAACACTGTATCGGAAAAGGAATGTTTTACAGTGCACGCCAATAAAATAAGCTCGCATAACAAGCACTAAAGATAAACAATCCTTAATGCGCTCATTAAAGTGCACTTCTCAACACGATCTTATTTACGTATGTGCTGAACGAATCGTTATCCTGACTAGAACACTCAAAGGAAACTGGTATTTAAAAGCTATAAAACTGGGTGACCAAAAAAACCCGTAAAAATTTCAAAAATTCATTAAAAAAAGAACAAATAACAGAATTGAGGTTTGCACAAATAAGTTTAAGGCATAGTAGGATTTTTTTTTTTTTTATGACAAGAAAGTTTGTAGTTTTAAATGTTTCTGATAGGTGGTGCTTATATGCACAATCGGAACCAAGTTTCCAATTAAAAAAAAAAAAAAACGAATACATATAAACCGCAATTTTGTATTGCGGTTTCACGAGCTTTTGATGCATCCTGGGTGCATCAAAGTTTAAAAATTCATTAAAAAAGAAAAAATAATAATACAAAATTGCGGTTTATGTGGATAAGATTAGAGACATTTATTTTTTTATTGGAAACTTGGTTTCCATGCTGCGTGTCAGCGCCAACTATCGGAAACACGTGGAAATACAAACTTTCAGTATGGGGGGGAGGGGCATACAGGACTAAATTCAAATAGTAAAATTAAATTTGTTGTGTGCTCGTTGTGGCGGTTGTCCGTGGTAAAAGTAACTTTTTATTACCAATAGGGAAAGCCGAAAGTGATCGTATAGTGATGTGCCGCAAACTAACCTACCAGGCTAGTACTCCTGTAACTCCTTTAAATAAAATACAAAAAGGGTACACAAAATACTGAAAAGGATTTAACAAATTTAAATTGACACTAACATAATTTTATTTAGGAGACTTAAAATTATTTTGTAATAATTACAATCAGCAAGCACAAGCATGTCCTTGGCTAAGATGTAGGAGTCTGGGGAGAAGTGGTATTAGGAGTAGAGATGAGACGGGCTCAGCCCGAGCCCGAAAGCCCGAGCCCGAGCCCGGGCCCGACTCGGGCTCGGGCTCTGCAATTCACGATTGCGTTCGGGCTCGGGCGGGCTCGGGCTCGTGAAAAATTTCTCCTTTGTTGAACATACTCCTTGAAACAGATTTAAAAATGTGATTCATGGGATAAATAGACGTACTTATTTTAAAAAATAGCGGCACGGGGAACTAGAAGGTGTGTGAAGCTCCAAAATTTATTGTATCCTATTAATGAAGTAGTTAAATTTATTTGTCTTTAGCTGAAATTTCGGGCTCGGGCGGGCTCGGGCTCCAAATTTAATAATATTGCTCGGGCTCGGGCGGGCTCGGATTAAAAGTCCTCGGGCTCGGGCTTCAAAAAATGAGCCCGAACTCATCTCTAATTAGGAGGCGATATTTAGATTGATAGTACGTAAGGCACTTTTCAGGGAAATGAAAAAAAAGAATACATTCACCAAATCAGATGCGTAGATTAACACCCGATGTTCTCGCGATCTCCGCTATGAGGAAGCAACGTCGTCGTGTCACACGCAAAATAAAGTCATAAACATATCACGTCACTTGTTATATGCAACTTGTCGCACCAGCACAGACCTTTTCACAGGTCATGATGGTCAGTTTTTTCGGGCGCTTCTGCCTCACTCTTCTCCGGGTTCTCTTTTCTTCCTTTTTTCTCTCTTTCGCAGGGGCTCCTAATCGTATGCCCCTTATTTTCATAGGCTGGTGATTTCTATTGAATGCTGTAGCCGCCCTCAGTCGAATCATCGTGCAGAGGCGGGGACTGATGCCCCTGTATATTTCGTTGCTCCATAAATATTTTTCTTCTGGAGACTAATTGTGATTAGACTATCACTACCGTCGACAGTCTGGCGACTATTCTAATTGATTGCAGCCCTGTGTGGCCTTCTCGTTGGAAAAACACCAGTCTTTTTGAGATTTTTATTCTTTTTAAAATAAATTCCCATATCATGCCCTTTAACGACACCACACCCGTTTCTGAGAAAATAATTTTCCTTCTTCAGAGAAAATGAATTTATTTATTGCACAATAAATATATTCTTGTGTTTCGCAAAAGTAATTTTTGCGTATTATAAACAATTTTGTCTATACAGAGAAGTTGTTAGAATTTATTTTCAAGTTTTGTGTTATGGCAAGCCTACACGAGGGGCATCTGCCTAGGGAGGGGATGACTTGGTCGGGGACTTTTTAAGGGGTTTTATCGCTTATTCACGTTACATCCGGAGAAAACCGAATAAAGCTCCAGACCGTTAGATCTACAGCCCCTCTACAGGTTGGACCCGGGACCTTTACACTTCAGCCGTCTATCATGCTCAGTGTCTTATCCACAATTTAAAAATACAAGAAATACTAACTTAAATAGCTTTAACTTATTTTATGTAAATTCGAAGTTATTGTGAAAATAAATTAGTACTAAATAAAAAGCATTGAAATGTCTAGTTAAAGAAGCAAGAAATGTGCTAGAAGTTTTTTATTATAATTATAAGTTTTTTTGTATAATTTTAGATATTTGTTCGATTGCTATATAGTAGACCAGAAAATTTCTCTAGGTCCTGGGCAAACGTTATATGAGTGACAAGGCTAAATCTTCAAAAATTCTTGCTCGCCACCAACGGTGACCTTTCCCTCTCTGGCACTTACGCATGCGCATAATCGATAATCATGTCTCATTACCGTTGCCATTAAAACAGTCCTCTATACATTCTTATAGATAATCCTTCGAAGACTGGCACATTTATCCTACGTGAAATATTTCAAGCCACCATGACGGCAAGTATACAACCCGTGACCAAATTACTTCACCATAACGAACAATTAATCCTACGGTAAAACAGTAAGGTTCGACGATTTCTTACCAAATTTAGAAGATATTGCTGAGCTGGGTTCAGTTTTGGGAACTTGACCGAAGTGCTCAACCGTGGTGACTTTCGAATACCGCCACTAATTGCAACCCTGAAAAGCTTCTTCCAAACTTAACCATGGCTCCGAAGACAGAACAAGTAGAAGAAAGCTTATAAAAAGCGACTGAAATCAGTTAATATTTATTCTATATTTTAGGACGAAAATAGTAGATGAAATGAAAAATTTTTCTTGCATGAAAATTTATGTATTAAACCATAAAAAAACCCAAACATTTTTAAAAAACATCTAAGCTTATTTTTTCGTTCTTGGAGGTAATATACCCGGTCCTTAATCTATTCCATTAATAAATGAAGTAAGCAACACCGGCATGAAGATAAGAGAGTTAAAGGAGCTTCACTGAGTAGGTGGAAGACATTTACGGCAAATGAAAATGTAATGCTCATTTTCATCCGGAATTAAGCCCTCTCTATCCCCACTACAACTGAAGTTATCGTTTAATCTTCCGCCTTTTTTATGCCGATTTGCTTGTCGCATACACAACGCCATTATCAGATCTTTTATCCTGGCAAAATTAATGATCTGGTCTTTTAGCCTTTGGCTCATTTAACGATGAAGCCGAAGACGTGATACAACACAACTGAGTGAAATAAAAGTCTGTGCGGTTCGTTACAAGTATAATAAGGGTTTAGGAAAAAAATTACATACATAAGTATATACACATTTATATATATGTTGTTAGGCTTGACTAGGCTTACAAGTTCTCGCATAGTATCAGTGGATGTATAACGGCATGCGATCTGCCCTTTTTTTAGAAAGCTATGGTTTGCTCTTGCTGTATTGGTTTTTGTGCTACTTTTAAGACCTATAAATCCATTATACTCTTGGACTTGCCTTATCCATGCTAATTTTGTTTTCAGATTTCATTTGCATCATGGTATACATGGATATCCATAGTACTGTTACGAATTTTCGGAGCAATCCGCTGTTCTGGGATTTAAAATAGTTTAAAATTCGTGTCCTACGCGTCAAGTAGTTAAATTTTGCATTTTGTTGCATCAAAATCGGTTAAATAGAACCGGTGATACGGAGTTTTGGCTTCCCCCATTGAGTAACAAAGGTTTTCTAGAAATTTCTAGAAATATACATGTTAGAGCTTCGCTAACCTCACTTTTGGAGATTTACTTTTGGCGCCAGATTTGGCGATATTTTGACAAAAAGTCTCCAAGCTTGGCGCTTATTTCGTAATGTGGCTTGAAATGTTCTTTTTTTTTTTTGGATTAACATACACAATAACCTAATATATTTCTTCTATTACGCTATCAAAATTGAGTTTTTTCTACAACATTCAGCGGATAGTTATCTCTAGAAGTTTCCCCGTCGTTCGTCGTAATCTATAAAAGCAGCGCTGTTGCCCAGTTGCGTCAGTTGCTTCTGCCTTGTTCAGAGTGCAGATGTTCGTGAGAGAGCATAAACTCTGTATCAGCGCTTATGGAAGCGGTATTTTTCGCTTGTTTAAGAAGCTTGTTTTTAAGTTGCTGTGTGTAAATTCTTCATTGCTGAGTCTTGAAGGACTGTTTACGATTTCCCTCGTAAGTTTCGACTGAGTTTTTGCCTGTCGAAGTCATTTATTTTGTGCGAGAAATACAGCATTAGTGAAAGCTTCTATTCTAAGCGGACTGTTATAAGCACGTTACTGACTCATTGTGTTTGTGAATTTTGTACAGCTGATTGTCCGACAAAGTTCTAGAAGCAATAAAGTTCGTATTCGATCCTGACAAGTGGACTCTTTATTAGAACTTTCTACACCTACTGGACTTTAGAACGAGAACCCACAAATCTAGCAGAGTTTTCTGCAACCATACTTAAGTTTAGCGGTTTACATTACATACATAAAACAGCAATACTACATATTTGTGTGTGTGTGTGTGTGTGCAGTGATACCTCAACTTCCGCCACTCCGACTTACCCGAACCCAGAGTTACGCGATTTTCAAATCTCGTCGGTTTGTTTGCTTCCAAAACAACATCGGTTTACGATTTTAATAATATAATTTGTTACAGATATATATTATGTAATATTTTATACTATGCATTTTTTCCTAAATTATTCCTTTTTTTAATTATCTAGCCCCAGTTAAAATAATTTGTAAGTACATATTTATGTGCGAAATTATATCCCGTCTTACGCGGTTATCGCTCGGTCCGAGCTTATCGCGTAGTTCGGGGTATCACAGTATATATATATATATATATATATATATATATAATATATATATATATATTATATATTATATATATATATATATAATGGTGAAATCTATTAAATCCAGCGGGATTGGACTGTACACACCATGACCAGGCTGATGGGTACCACGATTAAGTGATGATCATGGTAGCCTAGTTGATAGTTTACCGAACTCTGGATCAATGGATGCAGGTTCGTATCTAGGCAGACCAAAATCCGCCATCTGCAAATGGCGATTGTGCTCGTTACATCTCTAGGATCGTATTTTCTCTCACTGGATTAGCCGATAGAAAGACAAGGGGTATGTACCCGGGAACATATGTCCCGTATGTACACGGGAAGGGGTATGACCCCCTTCCCGTGATGCCCTAAGCGGGTCATTTCCCAGGAAGGGTGCCTAGCCATAAAACCTAGCGGCTCCCTACTCTGGTTAACGACAGTAGCACTGGGTTATAGCGTATAAACAAACGTACTGAAAGAAACAGGCTGTTCAAACACAAATAGGAATTATTACATAGCGATATGGTGTGGAAAATGCCGAATTTGTGTACCAATTAATAATCACTCTGAAAACAATGTCGAAAAACCTTGGACTAGTTTCATTAACCTTTGACTGGTTCTCTGAGTACAGAATCTTTCAAATGAAACAGAAATTCTAAATTATCCATTCTAGCCAAATGCTTTCAACAAAATGTCAACTATGTTTTCCCAAACCATGCCGGAACTTAGAAAATTACTTCAACACTTTTATCAAAGTGAAATTTATTGATTCATAAAAATATAATTTATCATTCCTTATTGGCATACAGGGGAGAATAGGGAAGTATTTGACATTTTTAATAAAAATATTTCTTATAAATTATTTTCTTCTTGAACAACTTTTGAAAGTTTCAAAATAACATTTTGAAACATATTACCATATTTAAAAAATATATATTTCGTGGTAATCATTAAAGCTTTAGTTATATAGACAAATTAAAATAGTATTAAGAAAAATGTCTCATCCCTCTCTTACGTGAGGGAAAGATAAGACAGGCTTTTAAAAGTTGAAACTAATGCAGAATTTTCGTCAGAAAAAAAAAGGACAGAGAATAATTTTCGTTTCCAAGTTTTATTGCATTATATCACATGTATTTATCTAACATGTGGTCCAAATCAAATGAAAAAATGCCTTTTCACGACTAGTTCCACCAACCGTCTTTGGTAGATTCTGTTTTGCGGTAATATCTGCTTTAACAATGATGTAACAGCTAGTTTACAGTGGGAAGATAAAACATCATTTTCCCTCGTCATTTTCCTTCCCTAAGTGCCCCATCACTCCCTTTATACAACATATAACTAAAATAAATTATTCCTAAGTGTATGCAATTACTAATAATAGGCATAGTAATTCTGCTGATGACCATCTTAAAATGTTTGTTCAACTGCATGAAGATCTTCATTCATCCAACACAATTGCATAATATTTCAGAGAAAGATTGCAAATGCTTGAATTAAAAATCAATAATTCAACGAATGCTATTATAAAATTTTCACAACTGACTTTGCTGAGCTGTTAAAAGTAATATCAGTTATACAGTAAAATAAATCAATGAAGTAACATCTGGAGGAATTTTCCAAAAGCACAATTAGTGCTTGCAACAATTTCGCTGATTTTAAAATGAATAATTTGATTTAATCAAATTAAATGAATAATCGAGTTTCATTTACAAGTTAATCTAGCATATTGCTTTAAATCACACATCTATCAATGCCAGTTTGAATAGTTATCTGTGTACATTGATTAGAAAGAAACGAATATTTTGGTTTATTCTTATTTATGTGCTTCTGGGAATGAGTAAATAGGAAGCGAACAGCGCTGATTCGTTTGAGAGGCTTATTTTTTATTGACAATTCCTAATTTTGTAAAGTGTTAATAATTTCGGTTTGTCTATCTGTCCAGCAACCGCTGTCCGTATATTAATGATCTAACTGCCATGAAGGTGTAGCACTTGCTGTAAGGATGTTATTATTATGTACTATGCCATGTACACGATTAATATGGGGTAAGATTTTTTTTTACTGGACCCCCCCCCCAATGGTCAAAGACCAGTTGTCATGTTAAATGTATGTTTTGGAAACGTTCATCTATTTCGAATTTTTAAAAAAAGATAAATGTTTATGGAGTTTATAAAAGAAACTGCTCTGGAAATAGTATAAGTAACATTTGTGGTACTTCAGCGTCCGACAAAACACATTTCCTACATTAGGCTCTAGATATGGGTAGCCTTTTGAAAGTAGCAGACTATTATTTTCGGAATTTAACGTAGTCGCAGGCCGTAGATAATAGCTAGTTGAGGAAAAATAATAATGATACGGTTTATTTTATGCATTTATAAATTATAATGCTAAAGTTTCATGAATCAAACTAATATATTGATTGTTGCGCGAAATCGAATAATATTGATGGTCTTAATTACCACAACCGAGGTAATATTTACTAAGTTTTGAGTATGAATTTAAAATGTTCTGAAGCGCCGTATCAAAAGCCAAGGAGGTCTGGAGGTTGCCCATAATGCTTCAGGTAATGATCAAAAGCAAGTATTTTAGTGTCTTACTGACCTTAGCCTCTTCACTGTCTACGTTGCAAAGAGCAGTGGAAGTGAACTCCTCTTCGGTGTCTTTTGTTGCTTCCAAGCATAAATCTTTGAATGTTTTCTTTTTTTTTTCCAGCCCAGTCCTTGAGCTCACGTGCAGTAATGTTAGGGCCATCTTGAAAGTTTCTTTCAGAAAGATCATTAACTGGTACGTGATGACTGATTGGTGTTAAAATCTGCATGCATATATACATATATCGCTACATGTTTCCGAATCGTCTTGATCTACTTTACCATATCATTTGTAAAGAACTTTCTGCGGCACCCTTTACCTTTTGTATTAACTTTCAATAAGAAATTCAGCATCAAATTTTAACGTATATTTTGCGGAGTTTTAAGACATCGTAATTGTGTTTACGGATAAATATTGCCTTTGGGAAATATCTACCTCGCAATTTTTAAAGTAATGGGTGTAATTTAATTCCCAATTATATACTCCTAAAGAATACAAAAATAAAAAGAAATGTCAACAGCTATTAGAGATAAAACTATGTTATTATGAGTGTATTAGTTCTCGGAGTAACGACATCAATAATATTATTTTCAGATTCCCGAGAGTAAGTAAACTAACATACCCAACACGAAGATGGAAAGTTAATTCAGCCCAGAGAAATAGTAGACTTTTACGACAAATAAAAATGTGGCTGTTTGCTGTAGTCCCAGGTTAAACATATATATTATCCCCATTAGACTATAAGCTACTGGGTACTTTATTTTTACTCTTCTTTCCGGCTGGAAGTTACACGGGCAGCGCTGTCAGACATTTGTCTAGTAGGAGCTAATGAGCTGTTATTTGTGTGCACAGGCATTAAATTAACGACAGTACAGATGAATAGCCGGGTTATTTTGGAAATCAGTACTATACGATTTATTGCGGAAATAAGAGAAAATTAATAAACATATCGATGTTGCAAATAGTACAAACAGTTCCTTTGCAATAATAACAAAAAAGAGATAAGCTAAAAGTAATGCAGTGAAATTTCTATGAACAACCACAGAGTTAAGCGAACCCCTCCTCCAACGGACAATTTTCAAGGCACCGATTTTTCAACCTACTTAATGTTTAAAAGTCTTCGAGAAGCGACAGCACAACCCTCTCTATAAACGATTTATTCCGTTTCCCTACCCGTTTATTTTCTTGCGTTTTTTCGAAAGTAAAGTTAACAAAAATTCGACAGCAGGTGCAATAGACCCTCAAGTGTTCAGATAAGACGGATTCGTATAACACGAAGGGAAAATTTTGCCTTCGTTCTTATTACAAGCTAAAAGAATCTCCTATAAACGACAAAAGAATGCTATAGATGTTTAGATTTTATTACATTTTTGGACTGATGATGTTTTGGATGTGACTTATGTGTTTGTATTTTATGCCTTTCAGGTCCGTCTGATGACGTGATTGGACAGCCTGAACTTACACTGACAGTCCACAATGCAGAAAATATTTTCCTAGATTACAGCACAACGTGTGGATAAACTTAACGCCAACACGTTGTGATGTAAAGACTGTGTCAATTTTTTGTTCAAGATTCTTCGTGATTGGCTTATCAACGTCATTACGTCATTTCGTGAGTGGATTTACTACAACGCTCAGTGCTGTATTCCAAAGATGCGTCTCTTGTGCTGTATTATTTTGCAGCAATAGCTGTGGTAAAATTACAGGTATTTTTTACAGTGAGACTTCTGCAGGAGACTTCAAAGCAAATAGACTTTTTATGGCGAATTCGGAAATCATGAAGAACATCAGAATAAATGATTTTTTGTCAGATGTGAAACATAAACTGGAGGAAAAAAAATATTTTTTTATAAAAACAAATTTAATTAGAAATTATATTTTTATTATTTTTATTACTTGTATACACTAGTATGCAGTTTCATAAATAATAACACAATCAATATATATTTAGCAGTTTTTTTAATCTAATGTTTATATTTCTCTGAGCGATCACCTCTCTTGCCGACCGGTTTTCCACGGAACGGAGGCTGGTCGCTTCCGAGAAGTTCCAGTGTATTTTCCAACACTATCTTGTAGAGTAAAATGAATGGTGAATATACCCTACATAATGGGAAAGGTTTTGATTTCGTGTCCACTGTTGCTTTTGACCATGCGTTGTCATTTTGTGTAAAGAACTCTTTAATCAACCTTTATTTTTGAAAACATGAGTGTTAGACTAATATATCTAACAGCATTTTTTTTAAGACCAGCACTTCTCGAACATGTATTTCATTTACTATAGTATGATAATCACACACAACTCAAACACAAAAAAGGAAAAAGATGAGAATTCAAAATAATGAACAAGTCGAAAAACAGTACTCGTCAACCAGACTTAACAGTTTCATTATATATCTATTCATAGAACTTTCATACGCAAAAGTAATTGTTTTCTAGAAACCCAGTGGTGTAGTGGTTAGCATACTGTGCTGCCGTTTCACAGGTCGACGGGTTGATTCGACGGGACACGACAAGGTTGACTCAGCCTTTCATAACTAGAATAGATCGACCTGTGAGCGTACGTACTTAAGGCCAAGCGTACTTAAGGCTTATCGCCATAATTTCCAGCATTTTGGTTTCAGCAACCAGTTGCGGCAACTCGTTCCGGTAACTCCAGGAGCCCGGATGAGCATGCAGGGTTGCCATAGTAAACAAACTCGTGTGATTACAATTTCTGTGGGTGCTCACAAGCGCCAAAGATTTGGCATCTTGACGAAGAAGCACTACGATTGGCAGGAATTCAATCAACCAGCAACATTCTTCCCTTTGAACGGAAGTGTCGTCCCCTAGGTATATGGAGGAAATTTCTAGGAAAGAAGTTGCCGCAACCAAATTGCTGGAAATTATGCTCGCGTAATAAGGCCTTTAGGGCACTAAGCACTGGAAGCTGCGAGTTAAGAATCCAACCGCCCGGGACATATGCTTCCGATCACTTGAGCTCATGCTCGAGAAGACGTGACTGGCACAGCAGGCCTTGGCTCCATGATTAGGCTGTTACGTCATTGAGTTTAGTTTAGTTAATTGTTTTGTGAATGTTTCAAAATCTAACATTCTCGCATGTATTTTCCTATTCCTTTCAGGAAAGGTATGCCTTGGTAATTAAGAAAGCCATATAAATCTCATCACCATAAGGCAATTGAGATCTAGGAATCATTCGTAACTAGAAAATTTCAAATACGTTTAATGCGATCACAGAAAAAAAACACAAAATAAAACTTAGATTTGGGCTTAGTAAAATTATGTGTTATCAGGTTTCTTGAGAGTTTTAGTAATTTCAATCAATTACAAAATATCAGAAAGTGACAAAAAGAGTGAAGATATTGGAGTTCATTAAATGTGAATATAAAATTTGTAAATTAAATTTGCAAGCCAAATAGAAATTTAATAAAGAACATACAGAGAACATTATTTAAACAGAAAGTATCTACTAAATATAAATAATTATTCACTTGAAAATTAGTATTAAAACAAATTAAAAAAACGTTGGAAATACTGTAATTAAATCTATTTTTCCTGTTAAGAGCATATTCCATGTTAAGAGCACAGCACGTATTCTCTTTTATTCTGGAAATTTTTTTATCAATTATCATTCAATTTGATAGAGAAACATATTTTTCTCTTTTATAAAAATTATTCTGTCAAATATTATAAAATAGTCTACAATGAATGCATTTTCCTTAGAACTGTTCGAGGCTTTTTAATAATTATCTTTGAAAATTCTAAATAAACCGAGCGCAAATAACGACAAATGTTAAAATTAATTTGTTTTTAATGATCGTATTTCCAAGTAGAAATAGAATTTAAAGCTGTCCTCAAGTTCAACTATTAAAAATGTGTTTATAAAAGGTTAAAAATACCGGAATTGTTTTTCATTAAAATTATATATATATATATATATATATATATAATATAATATAAAATAGCTAAACTTACGTATTATGGAATCCCTAGTAAACATTTAGTAGTAGCACATGATGACAAAAAAGTACTGAAAAACTGAAAACATGAAGTAAAAAATTGACAATCCAGAGGCAAGAAATTGTATAAAACAGAGCTGTTAAAGCCACAGAGAAGTAGGAGGACAAGCCAAGCAAGATCACATGGGCATAAGCCTAATTGTTCGATCCCATGCAATGAAGTGGAGATGGATAGTAAAATTATATCGAGTACTCCATTATCAAGTACCACCGTACTCACATTTCAATTTAAAGAAAAACAAAAATAGCTAGGTTTATGCAGGTCACCTGACAAAAGAAGTCGCTTTACGTGACCTGGGGGTACGACCATAGCTATAAGAAAAAAACAGCATGAATGCCAACCAAACATGGAGGAAGAAGAACTGACAAGACTAGAAATCGTTGCCAACCGAGAAAATTAACCGACAAAAATAAAAATAGAAACAGCTAGAGCCAAGGAGAAAAAGTATGAGAAATAAAAACAGACAAAATTCTGCCAAAATTATGTAAATTTATTAAGAAATTCAGTAAATGGAAGGGGACGGGGAAATAAGAATAATATTTAATAATAATAATTATAGTAATAGTAAATATATGAAAAAAAAATAAAATTAAAAAAAAATTGAGTAAAGCTAACCCATGAGCAACTTAGTACGAGCTTTAATAGCTAGGAAGTACTAAGGAAAGAGTGTAAAAAAGAGTTGGGGAAAAAATATTGTAATTAACATTAATTATCATAATAATTATAATAAAAATAATTTACTCAAGTATTAATTGTTATTAGTTCTGATAGTGTTGTATGCAGTATAAGTAACATCGCCCTTAATAAGGCTTAAATATGGTACAGTAGAGAAAAAATATATAAATATATCTCTCTGAAAAAGAAAATGCATCAGTGATCAACAATTCTACATTGTTTTTTTTTTTTTTTTTTTTTTTTTTTTTAATATATATATTCTGTCATTTTACTCCTTCCACACTGTCTTCCAGTCTGATTTTAAGCACCCGCACGAGTGCAAGAGCTGCATTTAATGTGTCCCATAAATGAAATAGGCTATTATTTTCTACTTAATGCGTTTTTTACATTACAATTCATTCCTTCGATAATTGCAGTAAAATATTTTGTATCAAGCACTGGAACCCGTTGCATAATAGCGCTGAATCGATACTCATCACTTAAAAAATTATATATCGCGGACATTATTATACATTAATCGAGTCAATTTCCCCAGTGGTATTACAAAAGAAATTCAAATTCGTAGCAGCAGATGAGACTTATCAAGAAACTTAATGCAGAAGATAAGCTTAATTTTCCAAGTAAGCCCTTTCGACTTCCGCCCCTTTTAAATGCCATTTCTTCTTAATGATCAATCGATATTTTCGGAAAGTAGAATTCTGCAAAAAGGAAAAACTCGACGAAATTTCATGACCTTTTCTTGATGTTTCAATCCATATGCTAATGTCTCACACTTTTATTCACCATTTTTTAAAGTTTTTCATCTCTTTTTTTCGTAATGTTTTATTAATTTCTTTTCTTATTTTATTCAATTTAGCCTGCCTTCAGCGATGGTTCGTGCTCCCCTTTAGAGCAATGTTCTTGACATAGTAAAGAGAGCTGAAAGCTCTAAATTCTTTAAGATTTCAATTTCATGAGAGATTCAATTTTTTTCTCAATCATTTTATCTGTGAACTTAAAAGGATTTCATATTAACATAAAAATGCTGACGTATTTAATTGTGCTTTTTAACAGGGAGATTGTTTAGATAATTAACCAAATACCTTGGCTTTTGATGCAACATTTATTCAGATTACATTTGTTGCTTTTTTATTAGTTTTTAAAGTGTAAAACAATTTTCATGTACCTTGAAGCTCGTCAATACAGTGAGTGTTAGAATTGCATTTATTATAAAAGACTAATTTTATTTTATTTTCACATTTTAAACATAAAATAAATTCTTTAGTTTCTGCAAACAAAGAAAGTAATAGATATTTGTCAAAGAATGAGCTTTTTGGGGGGCAATGTGAATTTGCTTTTTTTATTTTTATAAAATTATCCACTTAAATCCTCGTGGCAATCAATGACCAAGATTAATATAATGAAATGAACTCCTTGATTAATCCCTGTAAATACACTCTTTATTTCTCAAATTTTAATTTTCAGACTATCCAGGTAAATTTCGCATCAAGATCTCAAGCAAGGGCGACTATGTGAAACTTAGTGATCCATTGGCCTTATACTGTTAAATGATTGGCTACGTAAAACCAACGGAGAATCGAAATCAATATTTAATGTTGAACTGCTCTTTAAATAAAACCAAATCCATTTTAAGATTATGAAAAGGTGAGCAGTCAGTGATATAGTATAATATTTTTAAAGTGTACTGATTACAGATTAAAGAGTAGACCTTTCAATGACTCAGCCTACACTATCAATTCATATTGATATTGATTGTATAATCTAAAGTTTTTGCTGAAAGTTGGTGCAATTTTTTTATTATAATTAAACGGTTAACGAATTATCTGATTCATAAATATTTCTCTCATAATTTGAGGAAAATGCCATCAAAAAATATTTGTTCAAAATAAATTCATGGACACAAACATTAAATGTACTTCAAAATTTCTAATTCTATCGGAAAAGTTAAAATATCTGAAAGAAAAAGTCATGAAGTTATTATTTCCCTATATTTGTGTAACATTAATAATTAAGATTAATAATTTACTAAGTGAAAAAATTGGACTGGTTTTTGATCAACATGCTTAAAATATACTTATTATAAATTAGTTCTTTAAAAATTTGAGTTTTATTTTCCGTCACAATGCTAATTTTTTTAACTCTAAAACAAATCTGATGTCCATATAAACCTTTTTTTATGAAAACAGTAATTCTTTATCACCATGTCACCACTTTTCCTTTTATAATGATTTTTTTTTATTTGTAAAACTTATAAAGCATCCGGTATATTAAGACAAAACACATGCGTTCTATTATATTCATCAAAATTTTTTCATAAATTTCTCCAAAAATACCACAAATTTACAGCTTAGTGTTAGTTCAATTTATATTTTTATGGAAGTACATAATGCAAATTCTTCTAAAACATAAACAACTTTCATTTTAATTTATAGTACATAAATAACAACCACTCCAACATTTTCTGCCTGAAACACATTAAATGTATTTTTGTGATTTCTTTCTATAATTTATGGCCTCTTATGTAGAAAAAGTTATGGTCCAAAACTTGTGTTAGAAATATATCTTTTACGGTTTTAGATGAAGTGAAGGTGTTTGCAGAAATTAATAGTAGAATATCAACATCTCTTATAAAGTTTTTAGAAGAAAAGAGTAAAGGCTTTGCAAGATGGTAATAATTTAGGGATCTTGATATTGCCATTTTAATTTGTCTGTGGTCAAAGCTGAAGCTGAAAATGTATTAAAAATATATGGAAATATTTTTGATATTGAAAACAAAATTCTTATTGAAATTAGATAAAGATTCGATATCGCAAAAAATAGTATATTTGCAATAGATTTATTTAAATCTTAAGACAGGCTCACATTTATGATTATATTATCAAGTTCTTTCACTACAGTAAAATAAAATATTGTTTAAGCTGACAAATTTATTGCTACATTTTTTTAGCTAACTATTATTGTTAATTATAACTGAAACAAAATTTGCCTCTATAATGATAACATTTCAGAATTTGTGCACTTTTGAATCATAAAAATGTTTGGTTGTTCCTGATTAAAATTGATGTATGACTTTGAGATATCTTATGAACATTTACGATAATACTACGTGCTTTAATTAAGAGTTTAGACTGTAGTATGCATTTCAAAGGTAAATTCAGCTAACCTAATTGTCATCTCATGCTTCTAGTATTCTAGAGAGAGAGAGAGAGATTTTGCCTTAACCCTTTTTTCTGCATTATGATCAACTGCATTATTTATGATGTAATTTTGGGGGAGAATACTACATTGAAAATTAAAGGTACTTATAAGTACCGTCAGTATAGATAAAGAGTTAAATGCATTTTTCGTACGTAGTATGTAATTGCTACACTATCTGTTATAGATGGAAAGAAAAAAATAGTATCCCTTATTTTCAAAACATATGCATGCAGTATTTGAAACGATAAATATGAAAAACTAAGCAAAATTACAAAATAAAGAATCGGTCTTTTTTTACTTGAAAATAGAACAAACAATAAATTTTTTAAAATCTTTCTGCAGATGTTCTATAACGTATAAACCATTGATGGAAATGAAATACTATTTAGCATCATCAAGATGGTCTTAAACTATATAGGCCTCAATGTGCTTCAAAATATTTTATAGATTTTGAGATTTTGTTAAAATTGAAAAAGAAGTGTGTTTCATTCCTGAAAAATGGAAGAGAATGACATTTGGAATCATGTTAGAAGGCAAGTTAATTTAAACTATAGATGCGAAAATTACTTTAAATGTTTCATAGATTTTGCGATTTTGTGAAAACCGTGTGAATGTTTTTCTCGCCTTCCTTAGAAATGGCTTAAGAAAACACAAGTAAATTTAGTAAAATGATCAACAATGGCTCAGACATTAAATGGAATTTTTTTGAACATTTGTATGAATTTTAAAACTGCTGAAATCGCACTTTAGCATTTTTTTATGTGGGGTTTTTTAACATTTATTTATTTATTTATTTTTGTGAAAAATGTGCAAAATCTCTATGAGGCATAATATTAAAATGCCTACTGTGAATCAAACACAATTTAAAAACTTTCAAGGAATGACGTCTTGCTTTTAAAAGATCATTCTACTGAAATAAAACGCTAATTTTGAAGATAAAATGTTTTCTCTACCGACAATTTTACTCAGCACTATTGCTCTCTAACCTGTAATCTTTGAACAATACGCAAAAATTAGAACTTAGCTTTCTATACTTCTGCCAATGTGCTAATTCCATTCTTTGTACTGCTACAATGCTGACGGAAATCCAGGCTTTTTGGAAATCTGGATTACACACTAAACCGTCAATGGCGAGTACTTCAGATAATATTAAATTAAAAGTGTCTGTTGTATTCATTATTTTCTAAAGGGTGCCTTACAACTAATTAATGATAAGTAATCCTACGTTAATATATCAGGATGTAGTTTTAACAGAAGAGGCTACACTGCAAATTCCCAGCACACATTGGTAACACATTTATTAAAAAAAAGTGTTCCAGTTACCTAAAAGTGTTCTGAAATGCGTTCCGAATGTGATCCCTTATAAAGAAAGTGTTCCGAAAGTGTTCTGAAAGTGTTATGCTTAGAATATTTGTTAATCTAAACTTGGAACACATTTGAGAACAGATTGGGAACACATATTAGGAGCACATTTGGGAACACTGGTGAAATCATTGTTTTCTTTGTTACAACGATATTCTTATGAGCGAGTAGCCTGAATGGTATATCGAAATTCGAATTAGAAAATGTTTTATTTTATGTTTTGTCCGATTTTTAGCGATTTTTCTCGGTTAACACGTAATAACGCAGGTAATTACACTCGCAAGAAAACGATATTTGCATCATCGGATAGAGGAGAAAATTTTCTTTTAAAAACTGTTTGTTCGGACTGTGTAACATAATTTGCAGATTTTGGGGAATTTTTCAAATAAAATTAAATTTGACGCTGACTTTCGTAAAATATATTTAAAACTGCTGCATCTTGAATTCTATCCGTCATAACTTTTTTATATTTTGTCAAATGACGGAGCATACATTTCGCCCTCTTTTAAAAGAGAAACCAGAGGAAAATATAAATTAGGAGATTTTTTACGAATTTTTAAGTAAAGAAGGATTTTCATTTCAACAGCAGCTGCTTAAAAATTTCGGAATGATATCTTGCGGTTTGGTTATCTTGGAGATAGTAACAATGATTAAAATTGCCAGTTGAAAAAAATAAATAAAATTACTTTAAAATAACTGAGTTTTCGCATATGAAATGTGCGTCATTTTGATGTCACGAGTTTAAAACCCCTTTCGGAATTCAATCAGAATAACGGACTCACAAGCAAAACATACGATACGCATGAAATAATTCTATATTTTACTTTACGTTGCCAGAAAAAGAATTGAATGCCGTTTTTTCACCAGTGAATTATCCAGCATTATTTTCAATTTAGATTTTAAACGGGACACGTTTTCGAATCGCAGGAAATATATTGCGGTGTTAAACAGGACATGATTATGACCAACAGGGGGCACCGGGCATTGATGAATTTGGGGACCCCCCATCTATGAAATTTGTTTTATTTTTCATAAAATTTTGTTATAAAAAGAAGAGCAACATTTGAAATTGGGGGCCAATTCAAGCCGGGGACCCTGGGCAAAGTCCCGATTTTCCCGTGCGATAATAGGGCACTGGTGCTAAATACGTCAATCTGACAAGAATTATGCGTAAAAATTTATGAAGAGCTGATTTAGTGGCAACCATAAAGTGAAATGATTATCGTTTATGCTAATGCGTAAATTACAAAGAATCACCAAAGAGTAAAAGACTACATTCGTGGCAAATATCTAAACCGTTTCCTTAAATTAAGCATTAACGGTTGCAAAAGGAAAATATATTGTATTGGTATCAGTAAAAGATAGTATAAGTAATAGTAAGTAGATATGCTAAGGCAATATTGATCAAAGCACACTATACCGCATTAATAAATATTTCGTGAAACTAAGTCTTCTATTCATTTTTCAACAGCCGTATTACATCGCAGATAACTAAACATTAAGTAATTCTACGTCGCATTAATATATCCTGCGGAAGTTTCAACAGAAAAGACTGTAACAGAACTTTCTTTTTTCTTGCAGATTCTGTTTTGTCACAAGTAGTTATGATCACATTTTAGGAAAATGTCCTCTTCTTGCCTTGCGAAGAGCGGGTACTCAACTATTTAATTTAATTGTAAAATAAAACGGTTCTCCACATCCTATAGTATCTAAGGTATTAATGGCATAACTTAAATCCAAGAAAGAGTATGATGCAGAAATGAGACATTTTGAAAATTAGGAATTTTCACTGCAAACCGTCACGCTTTTCTTTTCTAATAACGAATGACACGGACATAGTTTTTTTGCATCATAATATTAACAATGGTCTCAGGTCATTACTTATACTAACTTTACAAATAACTAATGAGTAACTTTACACCGAGAGTCAAATCATTTTGTTTATTTTTAGATCCCAAATCACTGGAATCAATTCGAACTATACATGTAAGAAAAAGTTTCGTTCCCTACCGTGCAGAGAACGGGCACGCAGCTAGTTAAATAAAATAAATTAAAAGCTGTCCCAATCGAAACATAGCAGACTCCAAATACAACTCAACCATCCAGGAGGGGAACAACTCAACCCCACCCCTTACGTCACTTCCGGCCACGCCCCTTGATGACGTCACTTCCGCCGCACCAGCACTCGCTCTTACTTTTTAGTAAGTGTTCTGAAATGTAATCCTAAAAGCATTCCTTAAAGTGTGCTAAAAAGGATGAAAAAATAAGTGTCCTAAAAAGTATTCTGAAATGGGTTCCAAAAAGTGTTCTCAAAAAGGGGACAAAATAAGTGTTCCAAAAAGTGCTCTGAAATGGGTTCCAAAAAGTGTTCTACAATGTGCTCCCAAAAAGTGATCTCAAAAAGGGGACAAATAAGTGTTCCGAAATGTGTTCCAAAAAAAGTTCTGAAATGATTTCCAAAAAGTGCTATGAAATGTGCTTTTAAAAGTGTTCTCAAAAAGGGGACAAAATAAGTGTTCCAAAAAGTGTTCTAAAATGTGTTCAAAGATTTGCATTGTAGCTGATTTTTTTAAATTTATAAATCAGTAACAGCTGGAAATTATAATCACTACATCACAAGTTTATTGTGCTCGAATTTAATTGTCTCCTTTTCCCTTCTGCTGCAGTCTGGATTGAACTGCTTTAGTCTGAACAACCATTAAAAAGCTAGCTACCAACAATAATTAGACAACTATTCTATTCACTTCAAGCAATTAAAATTAAATTACTTATGATTTTATCTTGCACCGTACAACATTTTACCTTAAAAGCATTCATTTGAAACGTCTTCATTCACGAACAAACTAAAAGGAAGAATATTTAATGTAATTACTCCTCGAGACCAAACCAATATCTTAACTCTTGTTCTTTTAAACTAATTACAGAAAACACTCATAAAACCGCAAACGAAAGAAAAAAAGGAAAATCGAAAACTTTATGCAAGAAAAATCGTAATGTTACATGCATAAATCCATTTTAAAACAGTGAAGAACATACGATTTCGGATAATTCGGTTTTATGTAAATCGCGATGAGATTGCCGTACTCACACAAACATGGCAAAAAAAGGGGGATTTTGAATAGAAATTAGCAGATTTACATCCATTTCATTTGTTCTTGTTTTTAAATGATTGTTCGATGCTAAATAATTGCTTAAGGAGAACAGATTGAACGAGAAATAACTTTTCTTAACATGCACGGTTATTTTAATTTGCATGTGTTTTTTTTTTTCCATCTCTTTTACTTTTGGAAAAGATATTTTAAGAGCCCATGTTTGCGAAATGTATTAAAATAATGGAGAAGGATTACTTTTCATTAGGATTTTCATCTGAATAATTTACGTTTCCAAAGCGTCAACAATAAAGGAATATACATAAATTATTGCTTTGCATGTGAATTTTAAGACGAGACTGACAACATTATCTAAGAATTAAAAGTGAATTGATTTAAACAGAGGTTTTAATTGGTGTGTAGTTCATTCTGAATTAAGCTTTATAGAAAATTTAAAAGATGAATCTAACGAGAATTCGGATAATGTTTCCAAACTTATGGAAATTCTTAAGGAAAATTCTGTGACTTTAAATTCTTAAAGTTGTTATTAAAAATATTTTCAGTGCATAACTTAGTTGCTTAACCGAATTAAAGGTTCAGATAAAGAAGTCACAACGGTATGCTGTCATAACGATTAAAAATCTTAAAATCAGTTTTTAAAAAATTTCGTTTGCAGGTAACAAAATTAATGCCTTGTAATATCTTTAGCCTATTTTTTTTAACTAATTACAATATAAATATAAAAGTGCGTAAATGGTAAATGATTCATAGAAATACTTATTATGAGTAATATTGCACAGCACCAAAGCTTTTATAATTATAGAAGTATGTTTTAAATAAATTTTGTTGATTATTTTCTCTTGAAAAAAAGAAACTGATGGTATTATTTATCATAAAGCACATACTGTTTTTCAGTACTTGAAGTTCCATTCATTTAAAGATACTTTTATTTAGGAGGAAGGAGGGAGAGACATTTAATTTGATATATTTTTCAGAATTTGTTGTAAGTTTTAGTTCATCGTTGTAGCTAAAGAAAAATTTTTAAGCCTAAAAAAATCTCTATCCGAACATGTCTTACTAACTATTTGCATAATGAGAGAGTAACTATTCTTAGAAATAACAATCCGCTGTCACAAAATGGCGACGTGGTGATAGAACATTTCCTTTAGCTCAGATGAATGTTGCAATGTCACGAATAGATGAGGACGTATTCTATCTGTTCAGATAATAATACCCTTTCCCCCAACAAATAAAAATACAGTGTTACTCTCGAACGACAACGAAAAGTTACTGAAAAGAAGATTCTTCTCCACGTCGTCTGAAATCGAGCTAGGAAACGAGATCTCCGGAAATCATTTATCAATCTGCCTCTCCGAGCGCCATCTATTATTTTCCAGAGGAATGACATTTACCAGATTTTTTTTTGTACGGATATCCTCCTATATTGCAAGGGGAAAAAAAGTTGCTGAAAGACGATTTTTTTACCTATGTGAAGCCGCTTGACTTATTTGCAATTACAAGATACGTGATCCATCAGAACGCGGCATGTAGATGGTGATTATTCCATGGCACTATCTGTTCTTCGGCGAAACTATACATCCATGCCACTAGATGAAGGATTGCAGTTACACAAGCGAGTTACCTGAGACAATGTAGGAAATTATAGGTTTTCGTATTAGATAAGATAGAAATTACAGTCGTAGCATTAAGCCTCATCTCAGCGTCTTGAAAAATTTCAAAAAATGTGAAGATGTTTTCACTCAACATATTGAAGCGATTGTGTACATAAAGTAGGACAAGGAATTTAACCTATCTGGAACACTGATTTAACCTGTTCACTACCATCGGTGAAAAGACAAAGCTGTGGGATTTCCCTTCCGGGACAAGAGGTGCTTACCGACATTGGTCTTCAGATGTTTTACAGGGAAACTGACGTGATCAAGCGTAAGGCTAAGAATCAACACAAAGCACAGATGTGGACTTATCATGGTTGCACCTTTTTAAAGATGGGAGCAAATGGATCAAACATGAGTTCAAGAATGAAAATTATAATAAAAACAAAAGAAATGACCATTTCTTTTAAAAAAGTTCTGATCAAGATATTGAGTGAAGAGAATATTAACACTCTAAAAACAAATTTCGTTAATTTAACAACAATTAAAGGAGTACTAGCTCTATTTTGGTACTTCTTTCATGCTTTAAAGATGAAAAATAGTTTGTGATGCATAAGAGTATCTTAGATACAGATAAAACATGCACTGCAGTGAAGACTGAAAATCTGTGACCTGAAAATTTTCTTGGTAGTTGAATAATTTCGAGATTTCAGCGGCTGAAAGGGTTCAATTGGAGGATAATTTTCACCAGGAGATGCACAGCTTAAACAATTGCATAAGCCAGATACATTCCAGCCATTCTCACCCCTTCTTCCTTAAAAATGTTTAATTTTTAAATTAACCTCCTTTGCAAGTAAATGAGGTCAAGATGGTCTTCAACTCTTACAGATGTGCAATAGTCAGTCTTTGCTTTTTAGTCCGCTAATTTCACTTTCTTTATAGGAGGGTGTATTATGAAACATTTGTCCAAGATAATGGTTTCCTCATGTAACCTTGTGGCCTGTTTTAAATAGGTTATTGCATTCATGCGAAATATAAATACTGTAACTGATAAAAATGTTTAAAAGTAGATTCAATGGTGGCTATCATATAAATTCCGTTAAAATTCCTGGGAAGTATTGAGGCTGTCTAATCGATTTACTCTTTTAATCGACTTACAGAGAGCTTTATCATTCTTTTTTTCAGAAAAACTATCTTTTCGATTATTTATTTTTTAATCTTTCTGTCCTGCAACGATAATAGTTTTGTCTCCTCTGATGTGTTTCCCTGGAGATTAATTCTAAATCTCCGCAAAAGAAGGAAATAAATAAATCGTGATAGTTTATATCATAATATTTTATAACTGTTAATTGTAGAGCCCATAGAACTTTTGGGGGAAATATTACTATACGGGTTCCGTATTTTTTCCACGAACCATCTTTTACCTAAAATTTATCAAGTGTGATTGTTAAGCTGTTAAAATAACTTCACAGCGCAATACTTTTTGATTAGACATTTCATTCAGTGATCAAGTTGATGCCTCAGGTCAGTCGAAATGAACCTCTGAAGGGTACTTTTTGATTCTAAATCTTTTGAAAAGAACAAATGAATGGCGATTTTTTAATTATGGGGAAAATAGCGTGGGAATAAACTTTTTTCTCTAAAGTTCAAAATTATATTACACGCATACATGATATCTCATTTTAAAAGTGGTACGTGCAATATATGAAATATCCCAAAAAGGTGGTAACACGGTTTAATTCTCTATCTATTAGAAATAAGTGGAGAATATCAATCGAAAAAATTTTCAAAATAAGATAGAAAAAAAGACAATTTAGAAAAATATCCTCTTGTTAATTTTCAAAAATTTACAAATTTTAAATTTGTATGCAACCTCCGTACAACCTCCATAATTGATGCGAATGTAAGCATCAATTAGTACATTATACCTCATACGCCACCAGATGACATACAAAATTCGAGAATTAATCCTAAAAAGTTTCAGAAATTTGAGGATAAATGCGTGTTGACTTAAACCACTTTTCAATGGCTTTTCTTAGGGAAAAAATCATAAAGGATAATCGCTTTTCAGGAGTTGTACAAAAATTATGAAAGAGAAAGATGTTTTTCACTCTTGCAATAAATGTTTACATTGGAAATCCTGTATAGTCCCTGACCATCTCTGTTTAAAGATATTTCTGAAACGTTTCATGATAAAAGGCAGAAAATTTTGGCCATTTATTTCTCATAGATAAAGAATTAAAACATGCTACCACCTTTTTGGGACACCCTGTATATTTATGTATAATAATTATACTTCAAGAAATCTTTGCTTCACAAGTGCACTTTTAGATGCATATAATTCAGTAATCACAGCAGTCCTCATAATTGATAGACTGGAATGTAAACCTGAAAGAGATACCACTAAATTTCTTTATTTTTTAAAAAGCTACAAATTTAGGTCATCAAAAATAAGTATGTTCTTCAAAAAGTACTCAAAATTTGCATGCCTGTTAGCATACTCAAAATTCTCAAATTTCTCACGAAACTAAAAATTTTATGAAGTTACAGGTAATTTTACTTTTAAACGTACAAATATCTTTACGTATAATTCGTAGCTGAGCAATAAAGTATCTTAAATCGTTATTATTATTATTATTATTATTTTGTACAGGTTACTTATTATTTACATTTTCCTCTCATCTTGCTTATGTGCGTTTTTCACAATCCACATTCTCAAAAACCATTTGGAAATGACCTTGTATTACACTATACACCAGCAGTCCCCAACCCTTTAACGCCCCCCCCCCAAAAAAAAAGTCTAACTTACGAAGCGCCCCCGTCCCTCTCATTTTTCATTTTCAACATTCAACATTCAGTTTCTTATTCTTCAACAATGAACATTTAGTTGCCTTTTCTACAAAATAATGCTATCAGTAAAGTTTGAAAAAACATTTTAAGAGAAAATAGATATGTTTTGGAATAAAAATAAGAATAAATAAGATGAGTTTTTTCAAAGCATGCATTATCACTTGCCCTTTGCCATTTTTTCTTGCGCCCCCCCTCCCCTTCAAACACTCTGTGCCCTCCTAAGGGGGATTCTCCAGCGGTCGGGAAACGCTGCTATAAACGATGTAAGCATCAATAGTTGCCAGCGCCCTTTCCTACGTTTCTAACACAAACATATTTAAACTCTTCAATACTTTCAATTTTTTGTAACCATTTTTTAAAAAATATTATTCGGCACTTTTTGATATAGCGAAAATTCTATCATATGCAATCTTGTCTGCTATGAAACCGTATAATTTGAACCCTAGAAATGACCACTGTTTCGAGAAATATTCCATCTACCTTTTTTTTAGGAAACTTGTAAGTATTATTTGTAAACAAAGTAGCAATGTACTTTAGCGATGAATTCTTCGTGCTGGCAAACTCGTAAATTTATGCACACTTTTATGGTGAATTCTCGAATTTTTAAGCTCACACCGTGAGTGTAAATGTCTAGTCCGCGATGTCCGCGATTTGAGACTATATGTAGATTTATTCAATTAAAAGTATGGCTTTGCAATGCTAGATGTAGAAAAAATGTAACATTAATTTTAAATTTCTGAATTACTGAAATCTTTCTGGCCATGTCATGATCGCAAAAAAATTTTGTACTAGTCTATAATTCGATGTTCATTTCATTAGGCTGGTAAATATCTTCTTAATATCACCTTATATGTATAATGAAACTATTATAATCATCATTTTAAAATTTCGTATTTGCATAAAAATGTTACATACTATAATAATGTTACATACTTGTGCCTAAATACACAAGATTTCCATCTCTAACTTTTAAAAATACTATGAATTTTTTTCTAATAAAATTATATATATTAATACTTTTTTCAACAACCTGATACAATCTTAAAAAAATACGCATCAAAAATGCCAAATAAATAAATAAACAAATAAATACGCAGAACAGGATAATACGGTTTTAAAAAAATAAAAAATAAAAAAGACCTCAAAGTACAAGCATCGCAAAAAAATAATTAAAGGAATACAAAAACGCCTAAAAAACAGATTATTTCGTGAATATTTTTCTCCTTGCAATGTCTATTAGTTCTCAAAAGAACTAAATAATCATCCCCATTGACACATACTACGCAGCTTCATTTTTTTATTAAACCTTTCTTCTTTTTTTCCCTACAGTAATCGACTCGCTCTTTTTTTCCCCATTTCCAAGTTCATGTTTTAACAAACAATAAATGCAAATAAAAACTGCTTCTACAGACAGAAAGAAGAAAAAGGGATGGGGGAAAAAAAACACCTTAAGCATCTCATTTCTAAGTAATTAAGGGATATCACTAGAGACTTTGGATGTACGATTTAAAGAAATAGTTTCAAAAATGTTCGGTTATTTTATTTATTTTTTTACACGTACACTGGCAAGTGCATTCCTTTCTCACATAGAGTTTTAATTAAATTTATTAAATTATTTCTAATATGTTTCTTTTTTACTTTGAATTCAGAAAAAAAGAAGATAATGTCAAAGTAACACGTTTGCATCAAAGTGCAAACTTTTCACCTTTGAATTTATTTTATTTATTTATTTTTCATTCATTTCATGCTTCACGGTTGAGTATACATTAAAATTACTTTTTTATAAACTGAAAATTGACAAACATCTTTAACCGAAACATTTTTCATTATATATGTTTAATTAAATCTTGAAGGATGGTTTTATAAAGAATATATATATATATATATATATATATATATTTAAATTCTGTTCAAAATTGAAATTTATTTAGTATTTTTAATTGAGATATTGAAACAGGGTGTCCAGTGCTAACGGTGCCCAATGGCTATTTCCTAAACTGTTAGTCAGAGACCCATAGTTCCAATTGCAAAAATGCTTTAAATTGCGTAATCTGTTATATCAGAAACAATCGAAGTCAATAAATCAATTCCTGTAAAAATTACGAAATTTAAATTTTTATACGGTCCCCCGGTCCTATCACTTATATTTAGAAAAATTTTCTTTATACAATTTCACGCTCAATAAAAAAAACCGTCCTTCTAAGACAAAAATTCACCGAGTTACTGCTGCTTAAAGTTTGAGCACTTTTCGAGATGCGAAATAGCGGTTGTATACAAAATGAATTTGAGAAAATTTAATGTGCATGGTTTTGATCCTTGTAATATTTATTAACAATTTCATCAACTATTTTACGATTGTAGATTGTAAAAAAGAATAACGCTTAACTATGTGTATCCAATGAATTATTATAAAAATATAGCTTATACTGAAAATAGAATTTTTTAAAGAGTTTTTAAAATGGACTGGTGTTAAATAACTTGAAATACAAAAAAGAGAATAAAATACTTCATTAAACATTAAATTAGAAAATGAAACATTTTAAAGTACGAATATATGCATTTTAGAAACTTAAAATAATATTACTAATCCTATTAGCATAACATTCGCTCAAAATGTAGCTTTCTTCGGCTGCAATGCAAATATGCACCGATGTAGAAAAATCTTCCTGTACTATGCGTAGCATACTTGGTGTTACACATCTGCATGCTACACATATATGATTTAGTAAGTCTCATCCCGGATAGATTTTTATAGAGCCTGACTATAACCCTCCTTAAAGATTAGTATTCTAAAGTTAGTTTTGATTCTTTCTCCGCATTATGCCAGAAAATGAAATTATAACCTACAATTTAAAATTTCAAATGGTCTTTTATGGTCCTTTAACAGTTTACCGTAACGGGACATTTTTAAACGTGGAAAAGTAACTTAAATCAAAATGTTTGCTGCTTCATAACGTGAATTTTGGTCGTAGAAGGGCAAATTTTGATTATTGTGCATGAAATTGTATAAAGAAATTTTTCTAAATATAACTGATAGGACTGGGGACCGTATAAAAATTTGAGTGTAGTAATTTTTATAGGAATTAAGTATTAGAGTAAACAATTATAAAAAAAATAAAGCAAAACTTATTAATAAATTTATTTATTTATTCGTGAATTTTTCTAATTTATTTATCTCTTTCCTTTGTAGATTTACCTCTGAGCACTTTTGCCTATAAAATTTTGACTTTGCTATAAATCGCTTTGTAATAATAACATTTTTTTAAATTTAACAGCTCATTCCGTAGTGCAAAGATGTCACTGTAATTAAGTGTGCTGAAACTGAAGTATTTTTATACAGAAACAGAAACCCTGATTCATGTGTACAAAACTTAATTGTATTTTAATACTTAACATCCTTATTTTCATCGCTATCATAAGTAATTTAAACGCAGCTGCACAACATAAATTATCACTGACAGATTAAAAGGGAGGGGTTGCGAGGGGGCGACTGCCCCGCCTTCTTCCCCCCGAGAAAAAAAAAATTACGTGAAAATGAAAGAGATCTTATTTTACTTTCATAACATGGACATAAATTTCAACTAGCCGCACCCACCCACAAAATTGCTAATCCGTCCCTGTAAAGAGTTTTGTCATGCTTTGCACAACCGCAGTGAAATTAAGTTTATAGAGAAAACTCATATCTACACAGATTCAGACAACTCGCAAACATGTTAAATTAGGCTTTAAAACAAGGAAAAGTATCACTAAATCATTTTAATATGCGCTCTTGAGGCTTAATATCCTGCTCGTTCCTCCTAATGCGCAGTATGATACCTTTTTAAACATGGTGATAACAATTAATTCATCGATGCGTTGATTCCGTTGGTACATATAGTTAACAGTCTTTTAGTTAGTTTAGGGTTGAGAATCATACGAAATTTTCACGTAGAGTTACGTTTCTTCATATTGGTCCTATGTGAAGATTTTTTTCTTCCAATTTGTTGAAAGTTTCGGTAAAGTTTAACTAGCTAGATTTAACTAAATGAAGTACCCGGGGTTTCTTTTACGGAAGTCAAGACCGTGACGACGTAAATTAAAATTTGCTTGAGACTCGTAAATTCTGTCTGAAAATTTAAGCCTTGTTCGCAAATTGTGTGATTCTAAATAACTTCTCGAGACTTAAATGAGAATTTAAATGAGAAGCGGTTTATCAGATTTTTTTTTTGTACAATATGGATCAAAGCACAGTATACTGAGTTAATAAATGTTTCGTGTATCATAAATTTAAAGTATTGTAACATTCATTTTTTACACGGGCGCCTTACAACATAATTAAACTAAAGATATGCTAGTTTAACATGTTTACTGCAATAGCTTCAACAGAAAACACTGCCTGATTTTCTTTTTTTTTTTTTCTTTTAAAAGTTGGTTAGAAAGAAACAAGAAAAGTAAAATAAAAAATACTAACGCGACTATTCGTTTTTGAATTATGCGAGATATATATATACGCTTATTCATGCATAGGGTAATTCCGGTTGAGTCACCTCATACGGGACAGATGCCGCATTCCTTGTATTTCTTGTAATTGTCCATAGATAGTATTCAAATGCACAGTATAGGTGTGCAATGAGATTTCCTTAACCAGTGTATAGCTTGAATCCTTTTTAATGCATTACCTGTAATTATGCAAGGCTTATTTTGAGATAAACGCATGATTTAACTATAAAAACTTTTAAACATGTTGTGCTCAAGTGCATTTTTTACACTAATTGATGAATTCATGCATGATATCAAAGTCAAAACTAAGTGTAGCATCTGTATAGAGTACTGTGTACTCTATACAGATACTACACTTTCATTTTCTGTTGCGGTTGCGAGGATAGGCAACTGTGATGTGTTACGTCTGTACCGTACAAAATGGGATAGATGCCGCACTGACATTCCACCGCAGTTTCTTTTTTACGGGACGCCGCAATTAGCAAAATTTTAATTTCTCTCCATGTCTTATTTTTATATTACTGAATTTATGTTACTGGAGTATATTTGCAGGATTTGATTAAGTGTTATTGACTCTTTTTTTTTCTTTTCATTTTACACAAACTGACCAAGTTAGGCATGATACTAGTCGTTAATTTTAATTGTAATAATTATGTGTTTTAACGTTCTGGTTCAAATGAAATATTGTTTTTAAAAATCGGGTAAATTGTTAATTTGTTTATAGATTTTATTAGAAAAGCTCACATTTAAGAAACAATGTTGAAGCAAATAAAACAATGTAAACACTATTTTACTCTTTTCCCCCTCTAAAATACACTGATGTTACATTGTTGATGAAACAACAATGAAAATTCAATTAAAAAGTATAAGAACTTAATTTTAATAATGTACTAAGAAGGTAAACTAATATTGATTTAAACGTAGCTAGTACGTCTCTTTATACTAATTTAGTATCATTTTGCTATTACATAGTTAATTATAGTCCAGAAAGGAATATTTTTTCACGTATTTTTTTTATTAATCATTACATTTTGTTCTTATAACAGGTGCGGCATGTATACCATACCCGCACAAGAGCGACGTCTCACCCTCAAGAACGGCCTCTCACCCGTAATGCAATGTTTTGGAACAAAATTGTTAAAAAATATTAATTGTTTTTTCGGATTGTTTTTTTGTTGCAGTACGCATTTTCTGTATTCTACAATAAATACAGCAGCATCCTTTACTTTACTGTATATGTAGCTTGGGATTTTTTACACAAATTCAAAAAAAAATGCGACATAAGTCCCGGAATTACCCTATAAACGTCACGCAGAAGTTTTCAGACCAGTGATCAAGGTGTTGAACTGTTAATCGGAAGGTTGTTGGTTCAATTCCGACATATCACCGAAGGCCACCGTCTGCATGCGGTGTACTAGCACGTTCAATCTATGGTTCACAAAATCCCCTCGGTGGTCCCAAACGGTGGACAAAGCAGAACTAAAACACACTCTATCGCTTATAGTTTTAACCCTTTGAGGCGCAACCCTTACAGAATGCTGAAAAAAGGGCAGCCGTTGCCATAGCTCTACTTAACTACCAGCAAGATGTCGGAGCACAGCTAGCTGCGTCAAAAAAGGGTCTCTAGATCTGCGGCACGCGATGAAGGTTTCGATCGTCCGCCATCTGGTAGTTAAGTCGAGCGATGGCAACGGCTGCCCTTTTTTCAGCATTGGGCAATCTTATCCAGCTGTTCTCGCATTCTTCCATTTTTTAGCAGATGTCAGTGCTGTCAAAAATAATCGTGACAATTTTTTTTTTACGGGAAATGACGTGCTAAAAAGTAAAGGATTCTCGTGGAGCTATGTCACCCGCAACTATTTTTATAGAAATCAAATCTATACTTCGTGACTGGCAGCAGTCAAAACGTCAAGAGTTTGGTGTTACCAGAGCAGGAACACTGCGCGTTAAAGGGTTAAGAATGATTGAAATTGATTTTTCCGTTAAAATCTGAATATCCAATTTTTTTGAGCCTACAATTCTTCCTTTTTCGACTCGTACAAGGAAGTAAAAAGGACATTTCTCATGTTAAACTCCATCCTCTTGTGCAGTATACCTAAGGTGACCATACGTCCCGTTTTTAGGTGGCTTGTCCCGCTTTCCCCAAGCACAGCTTCCGGACACTGTAATGTCCCGTTTTCAGAGAATGTCTCCTGCAATGTCCCGTTTTTAGAAAGAGAGCAACCCACGGTAACGATTTCAATAGAGGCCGCTAAAAATCTAAAATCATCCAACCGAAGTGTCTGTATAAAAAAAAAAAAAAAAACACCTAACCACACTTCCTCTCCTCTCGAGACGCAAAGAAAACGATTGGGGGGATGTATTGTTTTTGTGTTTGTTCTTTCAATGTTCTTTTTTTTATCAACTATTTCAATTTATTTCTTTTTTTAAAGTCATGTTCCTCTTTTACTTATTCCTCCCCCTCCCCCGATCTCTACTTCATTTTCCCTTTTCCCTCTGGTTTTCTAATAATTTTTTTCCTTCCGAATGACAACATACTTTTTTCTGTGTGTCCTTTTGTTTACATTTCTTACTTTCCTACCTTCCAGCCTGGTGTCAGATGGTAAAATGTAAGCAAAAATACATGTCTTAAGTAAATAGTACCTGGGAAGGCATCAAAGACAGTTTATGCAGAATGAAGTAAGTTATTCGTTTATACAGATAGCGTCGACTACTCATATTCACCATGCACGAGCATGGTGAATATGAGCAGTCATGTGTTAAGAGAATAATCCCGTTGCTTCAGAAGTTAGTGAATACCAACTTTTATTGAAATACTTGGATATATTTTGGTATTGTTTGAAGTCATATGTTATATTCGGAACCATTCTTCAACGCTTGCACGGACCACATTGTCGTCTGTACACTGGCGTCTCGTCTGTGCTAACCAGTGCTAACACATCCATATAAAATACTTGAAGATAATATTATATGGGTTCGTACAACTACGTGATGGATAATCTACTGCACAAATGTAATATTGACCCACAGTTAGGCATTCAAAGACCCTCGACAGAAAGCAAGGATGAACAGAGAAATATGTAACTTCATAACTTTGCGATGAAACGGATTGGACAGATTAAAGAGAATGTTAATTGCTTATCCATCCGAAAGAGCTAAGTTAATTGCTTATCTATCCGAAATTTATGCTTAAATTATTCTTCACCCATTCCTTTATGTCAATATTAAGTCTACATCTGTCTTTCACTTTTTTAGCTTTTGAGAAACATATTATCAAGCAAAGTATTTACACTGAATTAATATGCCTCTGTACTTAACCGTCTTTCTATACACATACCATACTTTAGTTCATTCATTACCAAATATGGACTCACATCAATTAAAATTCTGCTGAACTAATTTTCTATCACACGGGTTTACTGTAATTTGGCTAGTTTTATTTAAATAGATGGATGCCCTGCTCTCATTGTTATGTCTCTCTGTTGACTAAGAATGTCATGCAGTCTTTAGGCGTCATTTATAATGAAGATACTTATTGGCTCTCATTTGAGTGTTCCTTTACATGCCAAGTTTACTTTTCGCCAACATCCTTAATCATTGTTCGATTAACATTCCCCTTGAATTTGGAGAAACTTTTCTTCCGATCTACATAGCTAAACGTCTCCCAGCCACCACCATCCTGAAACTATGCATCCTATCTAAGAAGTTAAATAATAGTTTTGCTCTATAATTGTTTCGCAAAGTGACATGTTCTTGGATTTATTGCACTTTATTTTAACGCTACCACTATAAGAAATGACTTCAAAAAGTAAACTTTCATGGTATTTAAAATCAGCTAATTATTCATCTTCATATCTACATTAGAGGACGGAGCACATTTCTCGTTGTATACGTTTTTTTAACAACTAAACTTTCTTAAAACTGCGTTTTCTTAACAACTAAAAGATACCCAGACCTGTAAATTCAGTCTCCCTACACCCTTACCTTAAAAACAGTAGATTTTGAGGAAGAAAATAAATACACTATAGCCAAATAAGTAGTAGATGTCCGTTTTGAAAAAAAAAATAATAAATGCTCACGTTAAGTATACCGCAGTTTTTACCAGTGAAGAAATCCATACTTGTACCTATATCTGGTGTTCGTTAAGTGAGCAGACGGTCCCTTAAGACAGGTACAATAAATGTAATTTATTCATTCACAATCTCACCTTATTCAAGGATGGCAGCACTATTTACCTTCCAATTTCTTTTTTTTTTTTTATTGCGAAATGAAACAGAATAAAACTCATCTCTTACTGAGATCTCGGATAAAGAATGACCAGCAAAGAGCTGAAATAAAAAAATATATACGAAGGAAAGAAAGAAAAGAAACACAAACCTCCTCTTTTCATCTTGGTCAGAGATGAGAATTTTTGGAAATATATTTCGGTTGTCAACGCTGCGTGTACGTTATTTATCATCTTCCGAAAATAGCGTTTTCGTATAAAAGAGTATTTTCGAGCGGTTGGTTGTCGAAAAGAAAATAACGGTAATGTACCATTTATTCTTCTTCAAGTGTTTCAAAAATTCTTTTCATTTTTTTCTGATATAAATTCGGATCACGAAAGTTTGAAAAGAACATATTGGACAAAGTACTGATGAACTGATGTAGCGCATCCAAATATTTCAATCAGACTTCACAATATTTCATCTCACTGCTGGTTTCCCCCCCCCCCCCCGCCCCCTCTCTCTTTTTAACGCCTATAAAAGATAAGGGGTAAAAAGAAAATTGGAGGAAAGCCAAATTAAAACGTAAAACTAAAACACTGGTTATTTTGTGTTTCTTTGAAAGTTTAAAAATACAGTATTTTAGTCTTATTTCTTATGATAATAAAATAAAATATTTAACTAGTTAATATTTAACTATTAATTATAATTGAAATTTTTATATCTAATATTTTGTACTGCGTTATTTATCTTCTATTCGAAGTACGAGATTTTCGCAGGATTTTATTGCATGGAAGCCACATTCCTATTAATAAAAGAGGTCTTTTGAACGGTTTCTGAACTAGTTTTGCAGCTAGGGATATTACTTTTATAAATAACATTCAACATTTCATCGAAAAATCTTTGAAATCATAATACTAAAGCATTGCAGTCGTCCTACATCCTTCAAAAGTCCTACCTTCACCAAAGTGATACTTAAATATCTTAATATTCAAATGGTTCCACTGGTGAAATTTTAAGATTTAGTAAATGTTTAATGGATTCTGAAGTAGCAGAACATTTTACTATATTATTTGCAGAGTTTTAGTAAAAATTAGGCGACTGCAATTTCTGGATACTCTTAGAATCACCACTCTTTCTAAAGAAGTTTAAGATATTTACATAAACAGATTTATAAACCTGTATTTTCTGAATAATCGAGTCTCCACTTTAACAAATTTCTAAACTGAAACATGAGTGATTTCCATTATATACATGGTGTCCCATAATCATTAGGAGAAACTTTAAGGGGAGGTAGGCCACGTAATAAGGATTCAGTATCACATAGCTATCTGAGGTCCGAAACGTCGTCTTTATGTAGTTGTTAATAATCACTTCCAAACAAGGGCTGAAATGAGAGTGAACACTGATCGATACAAACTAATATTTCTCTCTCAGATAACATGTAACTAAATTTGATAGTTTAAAAATCTATTTTATTTCACTGACGAAATTTTTAACGTAAACACATTGTTTATGAATCTTGGTTAAGAAATTAGACGAACACTTCACTCTCCCGAAAGTGATTACTAATAAGCACTATATGAAACTGGTATTTTCGACCCTACATTGCAGTGTTATTTTAATTTCTAATTGTATACCCTACCTCTCCTTAAAGTTTGTTCCAATCTCTATCACACCTCATAGGCAAATTTCATTTCATATAGTCAAACAAACATATGTTCAATCCAAACATACCAAGAATTAAACTGCATTAAGATGTTTACAATACAGAAGATTAAGAATTTGCTTAAAATGTCGACCTCGCATAGCTATGTTGTTTTGATTCCTTATAATACACCCTACCCCTCCTTAAAATTTGTTCCAATCTCTATGGGACACCTCATAGACAAATTTAATTGCATATAGTCAAACAGACATATGGTCAATCCAAACACCAATAATTAAACTGCATTAAGATGTTTACAATAAAGAATTTGCTTTAACTGTCCGCTGCTTAGAAAGACTGAACCAATAATAAAATTCATCCGCAAGCTGATTATGGATATCACGGTAAGAGAAATTAATGCATTCAATGTCACGTATGAAAACTAATTACGCCATTACTGGTAGGGTACGAAACTTATTTCATTTTCTTAATTATGCAATCTGAAAGCTGGACATTCACAAAATATTAAAGCTATCTATAAGCATTCATTAAAATGACAAGAACATGTAATTGTAGGTGGTTACCAAACAAATTTCTGCTGTTCAATTTGTTAATTAAATCTGCGTTGAGACTTCGCATAATTTCCCCCGTCGCAGTGAGGTGTCTGCTTTACATAATTTTAATTAAAGGTTGTAAAAGAAAATGGAAGTCATTTTTATTTCATATGTGCAATTATTTTTGGGAATTTTATTAAATATGTATTAGGTTTTTTAAAGCAGAAATAACGCGTATAGAGACATTTCTATTGTAACGTATTAACAGTCGCAAAACAAAAATAGAATGCCTTCCGTGATTAAAACAGCTGCAAATGTTCAATTCAGGCATCACTGTATTTGGTATGTAAGAATAGAAGATGTATAAATACAGTTATTGGGGATAAAATATTTCTTCTAATATTAATTAAGAAAGTATCTATGTCAGAGACTTAAAACTCCAACTCATGTTTAGATATTCCAACATTTAAGAACAGCGAACGGCAAAAAAAGCATTTCATTCTGTAGGAATTAACATATGATTATTGCACAAAATTTAACTACTGCTATACTGAAAAACGAGTAAAGAAATCATTATTTAGCATATAATATTTAAAATAATAGCATTAAAAAATAAAACAATGTAAACACTATTTTACTCCTTTTTTTCATGGAGCAACAGGCTAACCAAACCATCAGTTACGTGACGTATAAAACTTCTTCAAATGAAAGTGTGGCTGTACAGTTTCAGTGCATTCACTTGTTAAAATGTAAGCAAAAATGCATGTCTTAAGTAAATAGTACCTGGGAAGGCATCAAAGACAGTTTATGCAGAATGAAGTAAGTTATTCGTTTATCCAGATAGCGTCGACTACTCATATTCACCATGCACGAGCATGGTGAATATGAGCAGTCATGTGTTAAGAGAATAATCCCGTTGCTTCAGAAGTTAGTGAATACCAACTTTTATTGAAATACTTGGATATATTTTGGTATTGTTTGAAGTCATATGTTATATTCGGAACCATTCTTCAACGCTTGCACGGACCACATTGTCGTCTGTACACTGGCGTCTCGTCTGTGCTAACCAGTGCTAACACATCCATATAAAATACTTGAAGATAATATTATATGGGTTCGTACAACTACGTGATGGATAATCTACTGCACAAATGTAATATTGACCCACAGTTAGGCATTCAAAGACCCTCGACAGAAAGCAAGGATGAACAGAGAAATATGTAACTTCATAACTTTGCGATGAAACGGATTGGACAGATTAAAGAGAATGTTAATTGCTTATCCATCCGAAAGAGCTAAGTTAATTGCTTATCTATCCGAAATTTATGCTTAAATTATTCTTCACCCATTCCTTTATGTCAATATTAAGTCTACATCTGTCTTTCACTTTTTTAGCTTTTGAGAAACATATTATCAAGCAAAGTATTTACACTGAATTAATATGCCTCTGTACTTAACCGTCTTTCTATACACATACCATACTTTAGTTCATTCATTACCAAATATGGACTCACATCAATTAAAATTCTGCTGAACTAATTTTCTATCACACGGATTTACTGTAATTTGGCTAGTTTTATTTAAATAGATGGATGCCCTGCTCTCATTGTTATGTCTCTCTGTTGACTAAGAATGTCATGCAGTCTTTAGGCGTCATTTATAATGAAGATACTTATTGGCTCTCATTTGAGTGTTCCTTTACATGCCAAGTTTACTTTTCGCCAACATCCTTAATCATTGTTCGATTAACATTCCCCTTGAATTTGGAGAAACTTTTCTTCCGATCTACATAGCTAAACGTCTCCCAGCCACCACCATCCTGAAACTATGCATCCTATCTAAGAAGTTAAATAATAGTTTTGCTCTATAATTGTTTCGCAAAGTGACATGTTCTTGGATTTATTGCACTTTATTTTAACGCTACCACTATAAGAAATGACTTCAAAAAGTAAACTTTCATGGTATTTAAAATCAGCTAAATATTCATCTTCATATCTACATTAGTGGACGGAGCACATTTCTCGTTGTATACAAATTTAAAAAGTGTAAACTGCAAATTTTAAAATTTACCAACTTTCTGGGACACCCTGTATAATGATTGTATGTTGGTACTTCGTGCTGAAACGATCAAGTCCACGAGAAGCACAACTCTGCAATTATAAAGATGATGGTGCTGCTGTTGGATTAAATGAGTCACGCCCTACCTTTCAGGCGTGGATGGTTTCGAATCGAACCTCAGTGTAACGGTTGTCGAACCCTGCTAGCTACCACGTGGAAGCACCTGGTCAATAAATCAAATTTCAGGAATGCAAGTCAGTACTTTTCAGTAGTGAATATGCTGCATCCTGGGTGTGATGAACGGTGTGAAAAGATGAGCGAATTTGCACGAGACAGTTTTCATTCTATTGATTATGCCAAACTTGAGCGAGAAATGGGAAAGGATTTCTCAAAGAAGTAAAACTCAGAAATGCGATTTCAAAGAACCACTGAGAGTTTTCGGACATCTAGAAAATAAGAAAGGGCTCTTTGCTTTTCTCAGTACGAAATTGACTGTCGTTAAAATAATCGTAGATAAGCAGATAATTAGTAATTTCCTGGATGTAATATACTCCCAAGTGCGAGAAATCGGAAATCCATCATCCTGAGAATCGGATCCATTTGTAGATGCTGAAGAATGAAACCACAGTGGATAGTGGTGTAGTGTTTGCAGTGTGTACCAGAATTTAAGTATCAGGTTTATCTGTGCAACTGTATTATTTTTCAAAACTGTAAAGTTGTCCTTCTGTGTTTGTTGTATGCAGCGTAACCCTCCTGTAGATTCTAAATAATGTTCATGCTGTCACTTGATAGGCACGTATATTGCAGGTGATATGACTCCACTTAAGGAAGTAGTCTGCAACAGCTGGTATTGATTGCTATTTGCGCTTTCATTCATTAATGCTACAATCCACAACTTACCTTTATCATATTTTCTGTTCCCTCAACTGTCTTGAAACCTGTGAAGTTCACCTAACATGCTGACACATTTCAGTTCTCCTTTTTTGCGCCATATCTATTGAATTAGCTTTCCTATTGCAAACGATGCCCAGTCAAATTAAACTACTACTGGTTGCCTATGATTTGCAAATTCTATTACTGCAGTGATTATATCCAATGAAAGATATCATTGAAATTATAAAGGCATGTTTAAATCTGTTAAATCATTTAAATTTGCCACATTAAGAGGGCAAAGCCAAGCAGCTTTTGATAGTATGCTATGAGTGATGTCTAAGGTGAATTTCTTACATAACTGCTAGAATCCGAGTACAGAACAAGTGCATAGCATGCCATCAGAAGCAAATTTAGGATGTTGATAGCAATGCCTTAAGATACTAGCAGCATTAGAAACCCAAAATAATACTAGTGTCCGAAGTACGATTTTTCATCATTGGAAGCTGTGTAACACGTTATCATAGGCGGCCACTGGAAAACTTGCCCTTACAGTCCCATAAACAAATCAACAACACATTTGTCACTTTTGGAAATGCTTTTAATAGATTTAAAGAACCTAAGGGTGTAGAAATAATTCCTATTGATTTACCTCCAGTAGTCTCGAAGATAGCAACTTCGCGCTGGACAAACTTTTCCGACGGACTTGAAGGCGTGGTTATCTTTAAGGGTTGCAAAAGTAAACAAACTCTCTCCGACGCCAAATAGTCATCGCATCGCTGATTTGGCGTGCAGGTTCTTATTTTACTTATCGTGCGTTGGTATATTTACATCGGATCGGCAGCAATTTCGGCAACATCGGATGGGCAGCAATCTCTAATTCCAAAGTCCACTTGAACGCGGCCCCAATTTTATTTACACGTGATTCTGACATCGAGCCAAGCTGCCAAGTTTCGAACATAGTCGCCATTGATCGAAATTGCTTATAACGTAGCAGGATAAAGTACTCTGATTGGCCGAAATTTCGTCCTACTCGGATTTTTTCCTTCGGAAAGGAAAATGTTGGAGTTCGCGGTCGTCAAGGTAACGGCGGAGAAAATCAGCCGGAAACTTGATTTGCAAGGAAATTTGGTCGGATTTTTCTCAGTGTGATAGCCCTTTAAAAGAGACGCCATCTTGGAAAATGGTTGCTACGCTCACCAGGGGCGTTGCAAGAGTGGCACTATATCTTAGATTTCATGCTTTGGTGTAAGATATATCTCATAACAAGTTTCCTACTTTTACCACAAAGTGCACGATTCCGTCTTATCCTTGTTTAATCCGATGCACGTATCAGAAGAGAATGAGTTGCTGACAGCGACGAAGGAAAAAAACATGCCATACACATGCGCGGTTTGGTTAGAAATTTCGCAGACATTCAGTTTTCACACGCGTATATTTCTTAAAACTTTTCGCTGCCAGCCGATGGGTCTTACACTAAAATGCTAGTTTCAGCATTTATCCCTACTTTAATTTTCAAATCAAAGATTTTTGGACCCCATATGCCGTTGCGCCTTTACTTTGATAGAGCAGTTTTATTATTTGTGACTCAATAGTATATGCATTGTACACAATACATAAATAAGACGAATATTTTAAAAGTAATTTATAATCCACTTGTAAGACATGGATAATTTTTCTTCTTTAAGACTTCAGTCCGTTTTCCGAGCAAAAACTTCACTCATTACAAACAGCCAACGATTTCAGCTTAGAAATATATTCAAGCACGAAAGATAATCCCTTAAAAGCAGGCGTAAGTAGTAGTACAACGCAGAACAACAAATGATTAACGTATCGCAGAGGAGGGATTTCCTTACCTAAGTATCGAAATAGCAAGGAAAAACGTCGATCTGTTTGACGTATCTTGACGTCCAGCCATTGTGTGCTAAGTGGAGGCAAAAAGGGAAAAAGACAGAGAAACAAATCCCCCTTTTTTCTGTGAGATTATCGTATTTGTATTGCTCAAGAATTTGTCTTCGAGACCATTAGGTGCTGTTGTTCGACAGAAATAAATGCTTTTGGAATTCATGAAGACACCTCGAATCCTTTACCCAGTTGTTTTATAGATGTCATTATGGCGCAGTCGTGTAGTTCATGCAGTGACACGAATATAAATTCATCGGTGTAATGAATGAAATTATTTATAGCACCAAACAAATTACTTTGCTGATATGTCTGCTGAAATTTATTAGGAATAGAAATATATTTACATTGCTGAAATGGAATGTTTTTCTTTAAAATATTTACTTACGTCTCAATTAAAAACACGCTACGAATGAAATTAAATATAATTATATTTTGAGTTTCATATTTATTTTTGTTTTGAAAAAACTTCACGTTTGCTTATTTAACTTGAGTAAAACAAAATTTTGTAGATATGATACCACATCCAATCTGAAATATTTACTCAATTTTTGTCAAAAAAATAATTTTAAACACACATTCCACCTATATAAAATATCTGGAGTGACTCCACTCGACTTTCTGAACACTTGATCTTTACTAAGCGTTAAAATAAATTTGATTCAGTTCAGTCGGATGTTGTATTCAGATGCTGGTGCACTTCAAATAATTTGAGAGTTTAGGCCTCAGTGCACAAGAATAACTTTTTGTAGCCTTGTAAAAATTTGTAAGTCTACACACACAAAATCCATACAGTATGTAAGACAGTGACCAATGATATTCGTACCTAATTTGAGCTCAATTAAATGCACCATATAGATGCTAACATACTTTCAAGACTTCGCGTCTATAGGATTCTTCTTCGTAACTCTGTACAAAAGCAAAAGTTATTGTAGCCGCCCCCCCAAAAAAAAATATTCTAGCTGGTAGTGCAGTTACAAAAAAGCTAATTTTATATTTTAACTACTAAGAATGCATAAAAGCTTTGTTAATGTTGTATATCAATCTACTTACCTACATATACAGGGTGTCTACCGCTCCGGAAAATCCGGAAAGTCTGGAAAAAACCGGGAAATTGGATAATGGGTCCGGAAAATTCACCAATAGAATCAATTTTTTTTCCCGTGTTCTTTTTTTTTTTTACTACCCTTTCTCTCTAATTGTCAGACTCAAAACCGAAAGCAACTGCAACGCATTTATCGGACTCCGAAAGCATCAAGCGATGTGTGTGTATAAGGAGGGGATAATGGGGCTCATCAATCGTGACGGGAGTAAAAGACAAATTAGCTTACTTGGTAACTTATGGCTTAGGACCATAGTTCCACGAACAGTTAGTTAATTCTATCAGAAAATGCGACTACTTCTGTTTCTCAATTGATGAAAGCTTAAACTTGTATACTTCAGTTAAAATTGATTTCAAGAAGTTGTACTAAACATGCAAATATAAAGACAAGGGAGGGGGCCCTGTGCAATTTCCCAAAGTAAAATGCATTGGTCAGGAATTTTTTTCTCGGGACCTCCCAAAAGTCAGGAAAAAGTCAGGAAATTGACTTTCAGAAATTTGGTAGACACCCTGATATATATATGGAAAAGTTGGGGTTGGACTAGGACACCTTTTTCTCACGTGTAAAATAGCTGCATGAATAAAGTGCTTCAATTTCTTTTTGAATGTATTACAATGTATTTGAATGAATTAGAACATTGCTTTCAAAGATGACTATTTTTTAATGTATAGAAACTATATTTTAGGGTAAATAATTTTTTTGGGGGGGGAAGTATGTAGGTACCCGGTTTTGTCCAATAATGTTGCTTATTAGAAAATAAGGCATAATATTTTTCATATTTCTCTAATAGAGGAAAAAAAATTCTTGCCTGAAAATAACGAAAACAATCCTATTTTTCGAAAGCAAAAAAACCTGATTCTGTGACAGAAAATAACGGAGAGAAACCGTTTCTCAAGAAAACATGTGAAAGGAAATTAACCATTTTCTCCGACACCGGAAATGGGAAAACGGTTATGCTGCCAGACAATGACCGTCTTTTTTCAGTAAAATTTTATAACAGCATGAAATAACTCCATAGGCGTAAGCGAAAGATTTTACGTTCTTAGTCGAAGAGAATTTTTGACGGATTTGTAAGGAAACCCTTTAGAATTAGCGTCTTTGCTAAAAGGGGGGGGGGGGGGGGGGAGGGAATCTCCCCCTAACTAACACTCGCAAAATTCTATTAAACTTGGCACAATTAGATACCTAGTGGGAAAACTTGATGAAAAAAATTTAACGAAAACTATATTTACTTTCTATTTCTGGTACACTGGGCAAAATTACGCACACCCAGTGGGCAAAAGTAAAAAAGTTTACAATATAGTTGATGAAAAAATAAGTAAGTTGATAAAAACCGATATTTGACTTGATAGTTTATCGACACATCCCCCCCCTCCCCAAGAAAAGTGTTGGCTCTAATTACGCTATTCTAAAAGTTTAATCAGAGATGAAGTTGACTTTAAGAACGTGTTTGGAGAACTGTATTTTGATAAAACTACAAACTATTTGCATGAGATATTTATAAATTATTTATTTATAATAAAGTTTCTTATTTATAATAAATTTTTTAAGGATGTGGTATATGAATTTTTTAAGGTGTTTCATGTATTCACTGGGCATATTTATTTTTTTGTGCGGTATACCAGATAACACAAACGACACAGAGGAAAAATCTTACAGTGCAACAAAATAGTTCTACAGAGTAATGTTTATACCTTTCTGTAGTTTGCATTAACGATTGTGATGCAAATTTTGTGCTCTGTCTGAAAGAAATTTGCAGTTTTGAAAATTATGCTCCTGTAGCATTACAAAGCCTCTGTTTTCTTCCGAGAGAAGAATGAAACTCATTTTATTCTTATACTGTCTGAAGTACCTGTCGTTGACTGGTTAGTATGCAATGAAGATATTCAAAAATTCATGAATTTTCGTTTGCATCGTGAGAATACGAAGAGTAGAATTATCGCACTGGCAAAAGTATAGAAGGCAAAGTTATAACATCTGTGTACTTTTAAAATATTATGAGTTAGAGAGTAATTGTTGAGTGAAATCGTCGATAGAGAAAACACTTTGTTTTCTAAATTAATTATTTTACTGAAAAGAGCTTTTCAAACTCAAGATGTCAGTCCCGGAGTTGTCTAGTCACTAAATTCTGTTTCCCTAAGAACGCAAAAAGTGAAGCAGCACCGACTTGGCCAGTGCTTGGAAGGGTGAACAGTCTCCTTTCTCGGTTGAGCTGTTGTGGGACCGTGTACGCTAATGGGAAACGAACACGAAAAATCTGTTCGTGACTCCAATGTCCTCCATGTTCAAATATCTCTGAGGGTGCCGATAGCAGATGCTAGGTCTCTCATCTGTAATTTGTTCAAAATTAGGAGACCACTCATGGAAGACAACGTTGGTCTGCCTGCTAGATGCCCCCATAATGAAATAACCAACATTTACAACCCTCGTAGCGGTCAAGCTTACTGGGCCGCTGACCCGGCCATTAGAGAGGAAAAAATAGTCCAGAGGTGTTCTTTGCCTGAAACTGAATTCGTTTGATTTACTCTAAATATTTTTAAATTATGACTCAAAAAATTGCATAATTTTCACAAAATCTAAAAAAGCAAATAAATATTTTTTTAATAGATGAAATTTAAGTTTAATAACCGACTATTACATTACCTCCAGACCCCTCAAAGTGATAATCCAACACCCCTCCCTCCCCAAAAGTAAATAAATAAAGGAGGGAAACAGGCTATTTTTGCAAAATTGAAAAATCTATTCATTTTTTCCAAAAAAATTCTTCATTTATTGTTTTAGTTGTTGCTGATCATGTTACTAAATCTCATTCTTTTCTTTTAAAGAGGTCAGGTGCCTTTGAGCAATAAGAATATCAACGAAAACACACCATGACTTTATTTCTAAAAGCATCAAAAGAAATAACTTTTAGCGTTTACAATTTTTACTAGTTACTTAGAAAGCCTTTGTTAGTATTTTTTATAGTGGTTGGAACAATTCTATACATTCAATTAATTTTTTTATAACTAGAAATATTAGAGTTCTATTTTTGCCTGTATATCGTCTTGCGCGCTGCATTTCCAGGAAAATATACATCCCATTAACTTAAAAACTGTTATAGACATAGAAAACTAGCTTATAATTAAAATGACGAAAAATAATTTTACTGGGCTCTTCTTTCCATTAAAAAAATGACTAATTGCACTTATGTGTATAACTTGCAAAATATGTATAACTATCATCTGCATAATTATGCAAATAAATACAAAAATTATAACGTTAAATGTATACCAACAAAATAATTTTTCATCATTTTAATTAAAGTATATTTTTCTGTATATATTGCAATTTTTAAGTTACTTCAATGCATATTTTACTTCAAATGCTGCGCGCAAAGCTACATAGAGGCAAAAAATAAGCTCGTATACTTTTATAAAAAAATAGTAGTTTGATATGTAGAATTGTTCAAAGAACTGTAAAAGGCTAACGAAAGGTTTCTAAATAACTTGTAAAAATTGTAATTTAAAAAAAAATTATTACTTGTAGAGCTATTGCAAATGTAGATATGGTCAATTTTTGTTGAGATTTCCTTTGCTCAAAGGTTTTTTATGGATGCGATAACAAATATTTACACGAGTTTCATAAAATCTCAAAATCTAATCCAAATTTTAAAGTACTTTGACGTTGTAAAAGATACTATAGACGGCATAGAAATATTTATTTTTAATGTAGAATGAAAGTTACTACAAAATAATAATAATAATAATCTTACATTATTTCATAATTTCATAAAAGTAGCATCATACAACTAACCTTTATTTACAAACACAACCTGAAACAAATTCTTTTTCAACTAGAAAAAATATTGATATTACATTAAATAGAAATCGTTAGATAACAAATTGATTTTTCATAATTTAAATAAAGAACATAAATTTTATCTATTTATTTCGCACCATGTTTAAAATCCAGAATTATTTTCTTGAAGCTTGCGTATAAATTTCAGCGATTTATCGATAGTGTTTAATATTGTAAATCGCGCTGTTTATTTATTTTTTTCTCGTTAAATAAAGATGTTAGTAATAAATCTCTCGGGAAAACCCAATATAATTTCCATCACTACAATAAGTCTTTTGTGTTATTCTTTTGTGATCTATATTTACTACCCATGTTTATAAATGAAATACATGTTTTATAGCATGTTGTTTTTTCTATAAATAATGTTTAAAATAATGCAATAATACGATATAGCATTTGAGTTTCGTATATATATGTCATACAAGCGATAATTAGCCCCTCAGCCCCATTATAATTGGCTTCTTATGATTTAATTAAAAACATCTTTCACTTTGGGGGCATCTGGATTATAAGTTGTAATTTCAAAACATGGTGCAATACTTGTTGCCTAGAAGGGTCTAACCTGTCAATCATAAAGTTGTCTCGTCAGCAGGCGCCTCCCATGTCTGTTAATTTAACAAATGAAGATTTTGTTATGGTTTTGTGGACCAACTAGATGATGGACAGACAGAGCTGCCGCCTAGTGGACACTCTGTGAACTTAACTAACAAAACCAAGAGACATCTACCGCAGAGCAACTCTTCATCACTTCGAGATACTTTCAAACTCCTCTGTACCTAGTGTGCATAAACTTGTAAATAGTCTACTTATGCCTTAATAAAATATTCCAAATGGACGTTGCCGTTTGTGCTGTTCCTAAACCACTCCACGCACGACATATATATATATATATATATATATATATATTACAGGGTGCGAATTGACGGGGGGGGATGCCGGGGATCGTCCCCGGCTGAAGAAAGTAATTTCCCTGGCTAGAGAAATATTAATGGATCCCTGCCAGGGATACTATTTATCCCCTGTTGGAGAAATGTTAAATTAGTCTGTCTCCCGCCCTACAAGTTCAACAGTATCTAACGATTTTAACTATTGAGAATAGAAATTTTCCTTTTGTTTACTAGCTAAAGGAGCAAGTTACAAGCATGCCTTTGTAATAGATATACACACACATTCCTCATGCCACTTCTCACTCCGTAACTAGGATCAGGTTTCAAAGGAAGACTGCGAAATGAACGAACAAGCACTGCTCTACCACCAGCCGAATTCCAGGGTAGACGGAGAATCGACATAGGCAGGAATATGTGCATAGAAAATCGGGGGTCGACTTTTGTTTAAGTCACTTTTTAGACATGTTGGCGACTGCATTTGGCATGTAAGACCTAATACAGTGTGCAGTGGAGCATATACACCTTCCTCCTTTTTCTCTCTCTCTTTCTTTTTTTTTTTTCTTTCTCAAATGTCCCCTGCTGGAGAAGGTTTTTTCTCAAATGTCCCCCCCCTGGAGAAAATGTTCAATTCGCACCCTGTATATATATATGTGTGTGTGTGTGTAATGTATAAAAAGGTAATTTGGGTTTTACTAGCTTGGGTATTGCTCAAGCGGGTACTTTCACTGTTAGTTTTGCTTTCCTGTCATACTTGCCACGCGCGCTCTGGAGCTATGTTTTATTTCTTTAGTTAATTACTAGACATCAGGCCGTCGATTCTGAGTTCTTTAGAGTGTACACGTGTCCCCCACACCTTTGTAATCCCGGATGCAGGTCATGTTCATAAATGCATATAATTCGATTAGAGATACGAGAGAGGCGGAGTCATGTCCTAAACAAACCACGTGGTGTGGTAAGCGTAAATACCCCTGCACCTCGAAAATCCAGAGACTTCTGCCACTATTCTGCTTGATTCATCCACGCGGATTTTTGGAACCCGTCTCCCCTCCCCTCTTATCAATCTATATTGTAACTTAAATGTAATGTTCAATAAACCGTATTACCTGCCTTAACTCTGGAACTTTACTGGAATATCTGACTTCTCATATATATATACATATATATATATTAACCTTCCTTCTATTTATAAGCGCAAAGAATCTCTCCTATGAATGAATTATTAAAATTCATTACAAATTTGGAAACTTTAAAAAATGCATCCCCATCTGAATTCTGTGTCATGGAATTAGAAAGCTTTTTCTATTCCATAGTTATTGTGTGCTTTTTTTCAGTCACGTGTTCTAAGACTGTAGTTTCCAATTTGTGCATCTATTTTTTGTCTGAGTAGATTTTTATTTTTCTTTCTATTTTTGAAATATATATATATATATAATTTATAATGTATTTCAGTTCGGAATGGGTGAGAATTCTAAAAGCAACTGAGAGCAAATTTTAGGCATTTGTGGTTAACATTTTAAAGCAAGAATTTTATAGCTATTTTTAATTTCCTTCGAGATATGAAGGGCTATGTAAGAAAGAACATTTACCCTCCACTCCCGTTTGGTTATGAATTCTTCAAAATCCTGAATGTAATTTTTTATATAGTTGGGTAAGCTACATTTTTAAACAATGAATTTATGGCTTTCTCTGGTTTCCTTAGAGATATAAAGGGAAATGTAAAAAGAACTTAAAAGAACGTTCGACTCTTCACCTCTGATTGGGTGGGAATTCTAAAAAAAAACTGAAAAGGAATTTTAGGAATTTGTGTTTACATTTTAAACCAAGAATTTTATAGCTGTTTCTAATTTCCTTTGAGATATGAAGTGAAAAGAACGTCAAGAAATGTTTGGATCCCCCCACATTCTAAAGAGCCCTGAAAATGACTTTTAGGTAGTATTTGGATTAGCTACATTTTAAACGACGGATTTTATGGCTCTCTCCGTTTTTCATGGAGGTATGAAGTGAAATGTTGAAAAGAACATGAAGAACGTTTTAGCTACCCACCCTGATTGGGCACGAGTCCTAAAAGAAAAATCTGAAAACGATTTTTAGTTATTTTTGTTAGCTATATTTTAAAGCTATAATTCTATGGATGCCTTTATTTTACTCTGAAATGTGAAGGAAAATATGAAAAGAACGTTTTTGGCCGCCACCTCTGTTTGGGCGTGAATTCTAAAATACCCTGAAGTTGATTTTTAGGTATTTATGTCGTTTGTTGCATTTAAAAGAAAGAATTTTCTGGCTGGCTGTATGTTCCTATGAGGTATGAAAGGAAATTTTAAAAGAACGTTTAGGCTCGCAGCCTTCCCCCCGCTGTGAGAATTTTTAAAAATTGCTTTTTAAATGACGCTTTGGGTATATAAGAGCATCCGTAAGAATGCTTCAGATTGGGGCACGAAATGTAGCTTTTCTGTTAATGTATTTTCAAAATTTAATTTAAAAAATCTTTTACTATTTGATTATTTTCATTAATATAGAGAAATAACTTTATGTGATAGCAATAGAAAATTTCCAGTGAAAAAAAAAAAAATATATAGATATATATATTAAAGGCCGTATGAAAAGCGAACTTAAATTTTCGAGAGATTGATTGACTAATTTTCAATTAAAAATCACGCAAATAAAAATGGCATAAGCTTTCCTTTTGTCAATTTTGGAAAAATAGCTTTTCTTAATGCTATTCAAAATCGAAGTTCACTTAACAGAAAAAAAAAACATTTATATATATACAAGGTGTCCCAAAAACTGTGGTATCATGCTTTAATTCTTTCTCTATTAAAGATAAGGAGGCAATGTGAACTGGAAAAAAAATTCAAAATAAGGTGGGAAAAAAGACTACGCTAAGAAAAAAATCCCTCTCGTTAAATTCAAAATGTTTAACTTTTTTTTTATTTTTACGACTCCCCGTATAAAAAAAAAATTCCGAATAGTACCGTAAAATTCCGATTTCCGTAAAATGTGCCCCCAATAAGCTAATGGGCTGATGTTCAAAATTTGAGAAGTACTTCGTTAAAAGTGTCAAAGGTATGAAGAAAAATTAATGCTGAATTAAACCACTTTTGAGTGGCTCTCCGAGGAAAAAAATAATGTCGAATGATATGCATTTAAGGAATCGTACGTAAATTACGAAAGAATTTTTTTCCCCAGTATACAGGGTGTCCCAAAAATGATGGTAACACCCTTTAATTCTTTATCTATTAGAGATATGTGGGTGATAAAAAAAATGTTCAAAATTAAGAATGGAAAAAAGAACGTTAAGAAAAAAATCATCTCGTTAATTTTTTAAAAAGTTACACCTTTTAAATTTGCATACGACCCCGGTATAAAAAAGTCTCGAATTTTCAAAGTGTGCCCCATACACTAATGAGGTAATTTACAAAATTTCCGCCTTTCACCATAAAATGTCTCTGGGATATTTTTAAACCAAATGGTCAGGGACTGTATATGAATTTGACTGTACAAGTTTATTGCTAAAGTGCATAATAAAATTTTCTCTCATAATTAAATGAAACATAATCATGCGAAGTGATATTTTCCCATCAAGATCAATCGGAAAGGGTTTAAGTCAGCATATAATCGTCTTCATATCTCTGGCACTTTTTAGAATATGAGTCTCAAATTTTGTATATCACCTCATTAGTGTATGGGGCAGATTTTTTTACTGAGGAATTTTTTCGTACGGGAATTGTATACAAATTTAAAACGTGTAACTTTTTAAAAATTAACGAGAGGAGTTTTTTCGTAGCGTAATCTCTTTTATTACCTTATTGATAAAAAATTAAACAGGGTTACGAACTTTATTGGGTATCCCTGTATATCTGGCTAATTTTTACTGTTATCTTAGGAGGGCTTTATGCACAAAGTTATATTTTTTAATGATTGTTGCGTCAGTTTTTATAACTCTTTTTTATGTTTTTTATTTCCTATTTCAAACTATTAAAAATTAAAATATGTAGAAAGTCATTCAAATATTTATAGAGAAAAAAAAATTATAGGATAAAGAAATTTTCTATGCGTTGAGAAGTTGCATTAAATAAAGAAACCTAATTTATCTTGTAAATGTTAAAAGTTCAAAACTTTAAATATGACTTTTATTATGGTGCTTTTAAACTTATACAAAACATATTTTGCACATTTCTAGAATTCGTCATGTATCAGGATGTGTCACACATTTGTCTTTTTGAAGATTTGTGAGTAAAAAAGGCTATTTTTCATGGAACTCAAAAATAAGTGTCTGCACCTGTACCTGCAATTCTAAAAATACCTCTTTCCCTTCTTCAAAATCCAGTGATTCATCAAATATCTTGTTTTAAAAGCAAAAGTAGTATGTTTTCTGTATCGAAAATCCCTTCTTTTTTTCTTTTCAGATTGATACATTATTCTTTGGATATACATATATAGAAAGATTGTCCCAAAAGACTGACGTAGGGTTTTGATCATAGACATATACAATAAATTGCAAAGTTACGTATAAAAAGATACAGAATTTTTTAGTCTTGATTGAAATTTTCAGGAAATGAAATATAAGTAATTACAAAGTTTAAATTTTTACACTCCATCCTTACAAAAAAATCCTCATTGGTAAAATTTATCCCGTACATTAATCAGGTGATCGAAAAAATTTGAGCAATTTATCCTGAAATGTGTCGGAGATGTGAAAATAAAGATATGCTGACTTAGACCGCTTTTCAGTGGCTCTCGAAGGGAAAAATTCGAGAGACGAATTCTGTAGACGTCTGTAAGAATTCTGTAGACGTCAGATGATCTCTACACAGCGGTCGTCTGTAAATTATGGAAGAAAAGAATGATTGCATAATTACGTTATGCTTCTGCTATTATTGATTTTGCATAGCCTCTCAGCAAATTCATTTAAACATATCTCTGAATCCTTTTGTAACGAAAGCTTTATACGTTACTTACAAAGCTCTTTTTTAGTTTTAACACTTGTTTCATCAATAACAATTTATATAAATAAAAATATATGTATGTATGTGCGTACAATCTTTTTTCAACAGCTGCAAGAGAGACTTGTACTAAAATGGTAAGTTCACTCATGCATAATTTTTTCTTCATATAGCATTAAATAATCTTTTGGGTCACTAAAGCAACATCTTTACTAAAATTAATTACTGTCACGCTGTCAGGAATGCATTTCATCATGTATTATTTTGTATTATTACATATTGTTATATACATATATGTAATAATAAATAAAAATACATAATACACATTATATACATATGTTCTGTACACATTGCACATGATATACATATTGTGTGCGTTGCGCGTGTCCATATAACCACACATAGTTAATCCGAAACCCAAGGAAATGTCAATAAATCTCATTTACTAGAAGATTTTGAGCTATAACTCTCATTAATAACTCCACATTATTCTTTATAAATCAAATAAATCACTCATATTATTCTTAATAAATTAACTAATTTATTCGGAAGTCAGTTAAAATAAAAACTTAATCCGAGCCTACATACTTTCTGGCACTTCGTATCCCATTCATAGAAAGCTATTTTTTTTCAAATCGATTTCTTTATTCAATAATAGGAGATCTTTATGAATAAGCCATACTTAAGCCACCCAAAAGAAGCTTAAACAGCTTATTCACGAAATATCAGCAGTTACTTTAAGCGGAGTTTATGATTCTCCAGTCATGCTAAATATACTTTTTTTAATTATAAAGATGTGTCTGCTTGCTTAAACATTTTATTTATATCCAATTTTTCTCTGGCGGTTATTTCCCTTTGAGATTAAACGCACTCTTCTTCTAAAGCAGTTTCTGATGTCATTAGTTGAAAAGGGAAAAAAATACATGCGGGGGGAGGAGAGTTTCTTTTAAAATCACACCGAAGAACGAACATCTTAGGATAACAAAACTTCATTGCTACACGGGAACGAAGATTAAAATATAATCACATTAAGGGGAGAGTTTTTCGCTTCCGTTCACTTCGCGTTATATCCCTATGCTGTTCTGTAAGTGTGTTTCTTGAAGCGATAAATTTAATTGTGAAGATTTTCAGGTACGTTGTTTCTATAGAAATAGATGAGTAAGTAAAAAGAAAACAAATTCTTCAGTTTTTTTAATGATATCTAATTGATTGAATTTTCGCTTAATAAGTTAAAGATGCTATATAAAAATATTTTTTTTTATCGCACACTATAACAAGTGCAAAGGAGTCTTGACTTACACGAGGAATGGATTTTAAGAATCCTCGTGTACGTAAAAATTTCCCGTTGTGAGATAGTGTTATGCGTACGACTTTATGAAACACGTACACAGTTATTTCAGACACTTTTAAGCACCCCCTTAACTGTTTTAAACTATTCCCTAACTATATACAGTAAAGTCTCGATTGTCCGAATTTCCCATAAATTCGAGTTAGTAAAAAAAATCAATTTAGCTCCCTAATAATGACCAATACATACAAAATACGTGAAAGAATGATTTCGCACCACAAAATTCAAATACTTGGAGCTTCCGGAGGTCACATCAGAAATCCTCTCCCAAAGAAAATGAGTGTATTCGTCCTATAGATGATCTCTTATACATTTCTGTGCAGTGTTCACATGCTGCTTTGGCTATGGCGCGATATTGATGCACGAAAACGGCTCAAAGTGTTAACATAAAAAAACAATTGGCTTTTATTTTCCTACAAAACTAACCTGTTCTTATTATCGGTAATGTAGTAATATGTAAGTACATTTTTAATTTATAAATGTGAAGTGAAATCACAAAAATTGCAGTATTTCCATTTATTTCTAAATTTTATAATTTCGATAATTCGAGTTTCCACTTATTTCTAAATTTCATGATTCCGATAGTTCGAGGCAAGCACAGTCCCTTCCCCTCGAATTATCGAGAATTATCTACTGCATTACCATTTCCTTCAGAACCTTATTAACGCATAGGCGAATAAGAACTTTGCCCTTGGCCCCCGACTTGAAAGGACCCCCCCCCCTCCAATTTCAAATCTTTTTCTGAAATATTCCTTTCTATCAAACTTTTATGAAAAATAAAACAAATTTCATACATGGGGGGCCCCCAAATCCAGCAAGGCCAAGGGCCCCTGTCGGTCATAATCGGCCCCTGCATAAATTAATGAGTAAATAAATGTTGGCGCTTCTAACTCTTGGCGAAAAATGTTTACGGGGCGAGGAGTGTTATCCATTCGCGTAAGGCAAATCCCGTAGTAAATGTGCGAATCCTCGGTATTTATTTTTATTTTCTCGCGCGGCTGTGTATCTGGAGAAATCGAATTTCTAAATCAAATGTGTGGCTGTTTCAGTTCATGGCGGGAGACATTCATCCGAAAAATAAATAATAAAAGCATTTTAAAAGCAACATTTAAGTTAACCCTTTGAGGCGCAACCCTTTCCCAATGCTGAAAAAAGGGCAGCCGTTGCCATCGCTCGACTTAACTACCAGCAAGATGGCAGACGATCGGAAACGTTCATCGCGTGCCACAGATCTAGAGACCTTTTTTTTTTTTGACGCAGCTGGCTGTGCCGTACAATTCTCTAACAATGCCGGTCCGATCACTTCAAAACAAAACTTTTACCGTCATTAATCTAGTCACGGTCTAAAATTTGTCATAATCATGTATAAAAATTAAAAAAAAAAAAAAAAACAATCTGCGCTACTTTAAAAATCTGAAAATCCACCCGCTCCCTCATTTTTATTCGATTTTTCGCTCTTTTTAGTTCGATTTCATTTCCGAGAGTAAAAAAAAAAAAAGTGAATCATTTGCGTGACAAAATTACCTTTTTTTAAGTGAAAATGACGTCACACAATTGGGATTCCAATTCGTTTAAAATAGTTTTTCCAGGTAACGTGGTTTATTTATTTATTCATTTATTTTCGTTAAAATAATCGTCTGTTGAAGCATTAATATGAGAGGTACTGAGTACACAAAACGAAATCGATCGAATTCGAAAAGTTTCTGCGCATTTCCAGAAGAGCATGAAATTCGATTTGGGTATATAATAAAAATTGAATATGAAGTAATTTATTTTAGGTGGACGAAGATTAAATATATTGAATGTAGATATATTTTCGTCAAATGTTTTTTATAGCGCCCGTTGTGATTGCCAACTCAACGGGCTTTTTCTTTTAGTTATAATAATAATAATAATTTCAATTGTCATGCGAGCATGCAGTTTTTACGGTAGAGTGTTACACCGTCTGCGGTAAGCTTGGCGTGTCTCCCTGGGGGGTACGAGCATACAGAAAAGTCGAAAATAAAAGGTTATCTAAAAATTTTTAATTTACTGAAAGGAAGCAAAATGAAATACATTCTGGCCTAATAGAAAATAAAATACACATTTATACTGATACAATATACTTATAAATGCATCTGAACCGCACAATGCACGTGATAATTAATTTAATAATATTATCACACTCAGTACATTGAAATTAATTATGTGATAATTAATTTCAATCTACTAAATTAAGAACTAGTTTGATAATTACTAGTGACTCCTATGGGCTTTTCTTGCGGTGCCAAGTTTTTCAAAGGAAGGTTTAATATTAGAAAGTGACACTTTTAAGTTCTTTTTTCTATATTTAGCTGAGGTATCTATATTTTGTCTTCTAAGCAGGTACGGCAGAAAATCCGGTTTCACAAAGGTGGGATGTTGGAAGTTGTAATAGTATACAAAATACTTTTGTTTTCAGAATTCATTACAGAAAATGCATCATCCACCTCTTCCCAGTAATAATTATCTTGATGGTTCTTGCTGTTTATAATTGAGGTCGCATTGTAGCTTTTGCGTCAAAGTACATTATTATAGAAAAAACACTCAAAATACTGGTGTTAAAAAATAAAAACTTTGTGTAAAAAACACACATAAAATGATGCTTATGGAAAAAAATTTCGACGGAAAATTTATTCAGTCTTCTTCAGCCGACCCACTTTGTCTCACGAAGCAGTCGGAACTGAAAGATAAACATGCTTGTTTGTTTATCTTTCAGTTCAGTGGTTCGGCTGAAGAAGACGGGATAAATTTTCAGTCGAAACGATCGTTTCCCCCCCCCCCATAAGTATCATTTTATGTGTGTTTTTTACACAAAGTTTTTATTTATTTTAAAGTACATTATTATTGCATTCAGTACATAGTTATTGTATGGGGGAGGGGGCGCTGTGAAAATTATGATTGAAAATCGGGGCGCAAATATTGACAGTTTGAGAATCACTGTACCAAAATAATGGATTTATGTTAGAAATTTGGAAGGATGCACTGCTCTGCTCAGATTTTTCAGTGTTTTCCTTCAGATGTCACACGAATATGATTTCGAAGACCACACCTAAAATCTTCATTCAGCAGCATGTCTCATGCCAACTAATTTACGTAAGCTGATTAAATTTATTACTTTTTGCAAAATATACGTAACGCAGAGGAACCAGCCCAGTGAAAATGGTGTCTCAATAGATTGGCTTAGAAGCTGACCATTTCAGTGCACTCTAAATTGAATTAAATTACGATCAACAGAAACATCTTTGTGGAAAGCCTTTATAAAGCACTTTTAAAATAATATCAACCCGTAAGCATTCTTGCAATTTTTTATTCTATTAAATGAAATGAAACAAAACACTAAATTATTATTATTATTATTATTATTATATTATTATTTAGATTTTTGCATACAGAGGGCAACAGTACTTTTTTCACTGCACCTGAGTATGTGCGTCATATTCCCTTTCCTTGTTCGATCTTCCGATTAACTTGTCCATAAAATGTCATCCTTTGAGCTTCAGATTTCATTTCTGGTGATTATTCAATTTATTTCATCTAATTTTTTTAAACCTTAAATTATTCAAGCAACAACCATTTACAATGCCGTTAATTAAATCGAAACTCCGCGCTATTGTCTACTGAAAAAAAAAAAAAAAAAAAATCTTCTCCTTTATCAGTTGAAAATTATAAATCTCCTGTAAGCCTAAGAAAAGATATTCAAATATTTAAATAATACATGATACATTAATGGCACATGGTATTTTAAAATACCTTTTGATGTCAAGAAAAAAAAAAAAAAAAGATTTTTTAACGCTCTCTCAAGAGCGTTTGCTCCTGGAAAGAATTATCTCTATGTTACGATGAATAGGATTAAAACATAATAAGATTACAGGGGATTTTTCTTTCATTCACTCCCTTGGGGCAAGTGCAATATTCAAGTATTCTCTCTCGAGCGCTAAATTGAATCATTTTGTACGAGAAGGTTGCTACACAATGAAGTACTACAGTTCAAATATAAGAGCATTTAATTTATGACTTAATTGATACGGTAAACATCACTTGTTTAGTTCACAAATTATTGCTAAGGAGGGACACTCTTTATTGAACGTATATGCCTTTCTGCACATTTTTAATGATTTCACACAAAAATGAAACGTGCTTAAGATTTCAATTTGAATGCCTGTGCATGTTCTATCTGTCATAAATATGTAGTCCACGAAAGTTATACAGGGTTTCCCAAAAAGATGGTAACATGCTTTAATCCTTTATCTATAAGAGATAGGTGAGCAATGTAAATTGAAATTTTTTTTCAAAATAAGGTAATGAAAAGGACTAAGTTAAGAAAATATTCCTCTAGTTAATTTTCAAAAAGTTACACCTTTTAAATTTACATACGACCACGGTATGAAAAAATTCCCACTTAGTGAAATATGCCCTATACACTAATGAGGTGATGTCACAAAATTTCCGCCTTTCATCATAAAACGTCTCTGGGATATTTTTATACAAAATGGTCAGGGGCTGTGCATGAATTTGAATGTAGAAATTTATTGCTAAAGTGCGTAATAAAATTTTCTTTCGTAATTAAATGAAACGTAATCATCAGACGAATTTTTTCTCTTCAAGAGACATTGAAAAGTGGTTTAAGTCAGAACATATTCATCTTCATATCTCTGACACTTTTTTAGAATAATTCTCAGTATTTGTGCATCACCTCATTAGTGTATGGGGCACATTTTACTAACTGAGAATGTTTTTGTACGGGAGTCGAATTAAAATTTAATAAGTGGAACTTTTTAAAAATTAATGAGAGGAGATTTTTCTTAGCGTAGTCCTTTTTACTGTTTCATTTTCGAACATTTTTTCAACTTACGTTGGTCACTTATCTTTACTAAAGAGGAATTAAAGCCATGTTTTGTTGATATCCTGTAGATAGAAAAAAAGAATAGGTTTTTTAATCTTTCAATACCTCGCTGATGCCTCCAAGCTAAGAAGAAACGGTGAGTGTAGGAAGAGTATCTCTGCCATCATTTATTTTCTCCAATTATAGTGAGCATTTTAGTATAGTGAGCATTTTAGTACAGTGTATAAATAAATACATTTTCAAATTATCAATGCTTTCAGCACGATTTCTCCTTCTTGTTATTGCAAATATCAAAGTTGTTTTCACACCAAAATTAGTTTTTGCGGTTTCGTAAGCTTGCAGACAAGTGTTATGGGATGTAACCCCTGCTGAACTCATGTTTAAGCTGTTCTCTCCTATTGCCGTGGCCGATTGTATATGAGACACTGAAGATGGTAGATGGCTGAAGTTTGGAGGTCCAGAGTTCCGGCTTGCCGCGCGACTGTCGATCTAAGGGTCTGTAAATTTGGGGGGTTTTCCCAGATGTAACGTGAATATGCATTAGAACCCCTTAAAAAGCCCTGTGCCCAAAGCATCTCCCCTGTAAGTAGATTGCCCTCGTGTAGAACCTTAACCACAAAATCAAATCAAACATCTCTTATTTTTGCAAACCCAAAAAAGAAGATTTTCCTTCCTTTTCTACCCTCTGATCCATGAAGCGTATTCACTTTAACTAGTTCTCCCTTTTTTTCACAAATGTATGACGCCCAAGATTCGCGACCATCGTTGCTTCCCGATTTCGGAATTCGATTGGCTTTGTGAGGCCCAGCGTTTTCACAGGCTTAAGTATGTTGTATAATTTATACATCGTAAAATATCGTTGTCTCAATTGGTTTTGCAGCTAATTAATGTAACAGTTATCACTAGGGTCAAAAACAAATCTGCGTGAATTACCATTAGAGTAAAGTTAATTGTTATTATTTTTAAAAGTAAGCATTGCTTATTTTGCTATCGCAAAAATGTATAATTAATAAATATTATAATTTAAATTTACATAGCAATATTGTTTGTAAGTAAGAGAATATCAAAAATAAATAATAATAATTTGTCATAGTGACTTTTAAAAGTCCATTTTTCATATCGTGGTAAAAGATTAAGCTATAATTTCACGCTTCTAAAGTTTGTCATAGGCATGAGATGTAGGAAACAATTCATTAGTACAACTTTTCGTGTCAAAAAAAAAATAAATAAATAAAA